>CM022297.1:505332062-506532062 GCA_011799875.1 Thinopyrum elongatum
ACGCCATCAACAAATATAATCATGAACATAGTATGATTGTGCCTCAATTATTTTTCGAAACCATTTCTATTTTTCCATTACAAAAGAATCAAACATCTTAAAAAGGTTACGGGATTATGGGGATTCTTCAGAGCCCCAACCTTTAACGCAGTTTTTCTAGGAGTGGATAGTGCATCTGCAGAGCATCCGCAACCTTTAACGCAATCCATCTTGGATGGAAAGCAGGGGTCCGTTAAATCCGCGCAACAAAAGACATTTCCATACTTCGGGCATATGCAGATTTGAAGTTTGCTGCCGTCCATCTGACCAGTGGTTCGAGCTGCATAGAAAAAAAGGGTGTGTAGGTCAAACAGATCTCAAGAGTAAACCAAATCATTTTTTGCAAGACTTTTAATTGTTCGCAGAAATAAATAGTAATAGATAATAATTGTATGTGTGTACTTACCGTCTGAACGATCTACTACGATGCATCCAAGCATCACAATCACAAGCATGGCCACCTTGCCTCCCTCCATCGTAAACTTCAATGCAGCGAACAAACTGCCTTGTTCGATAGTTGTTTGTGTTGGTCGACCATTTAGGTGCTATATGATGCATATATACCCAAGCCCCTATTTTCGGGGGTGTTTTTGCTCTAAGGTTAACCCACTTGGCTGAAAATGACCCCTGGGTAAATTTGTATATGGCGCGTGTATTATTTTGGTAAATGGCTGTGTACAATCATGTTGTGTGATTGGTTGGCCTAGCATTTTGCGTCGTATGTGGGCCAACCAGGATGTCTGACTTTCCAACCTAGGATTTTACCTGTGGATCAGTGCTTCTGTCTGTTTTCACTGGATTCCGGTCTGCGCACATGTCCTGAGTTTCCTAATTGATGTTGTTTAACTGGGCGGTACTGTCTTATTTTTATGGACAGCGGTGGCACTTCGACCGCTCTGTCTAGACGCTGCTTTGCCGCTTCTGCTGTCTATTCGAGAGCCTGCCATCCTTGTTTAACGGTGCCGCTGTTGTCGCGTCTTCTGGTGCGGGCTGTACTGGGATATACTCCCTCCGTTCGGAATTACTTGTCTCGGAAATGGATGTATCTAGAATTAATAATTCTAGATACATCCATTTCCGAGACAAGTAATTCCGAACGGAGGAAGTAGTTGGTTGACTAGATTGTGATGAATTGATTGACTGCTTTTAAAATGGGATGCTGCATGTTGATTGGCTGACACGTGATATGACTACGTGTTTCCATCTACTTTTGCATGCGATGATGGTTCTCGATGCCAAATTAGCTACTTTTCAGTCACCTGATTTTTTGATTTTGGGTCAGTCGAATTTCTGGCCGTTGTTTTGTGCTTTGAGATTCGTAATTTAGTTTTTTTTTTCTGTTCTAGAGTTGGTGACTGTCTGGGCCTGTTGAAAATCGACTGAGAGGGATTCTGGGTCAGTCGATTTTGTTGTTTGGGCTCGTTCTGCGTCGCGGGCGCCCGTTATGCGTGCGTGCACGCCCGTTAACAGGCCTTGGAGCCTAGCGCGAAGCCCGCTTGAGGAATCCCGAGCGTCGGCGGCTTCTTTTCTTATCCCCTCCCCTCTCTGGTTCTGTCAGTCACTCTCCCCCGATCGCTCCGCCTCAGTCTCTCCTCTGTCTTTTCCCCTTCCTTACCAGAGCTAGGGTTCGTGGTGTTCTTGCTCGATCTGCTCCATTTGCGGATTCTTCTTCATCTGATTTGTGTTTTCTTGCTTGAGTTACTCCTTTTCTCCTTTGTATCTGATTGCGTGGGTGATTTTTCTGTTGTTCTGTATTGTTTTTGCAGGTGTTTGTAGTCGGAGGGCTTCGGTGCTGACGGATTGCGGTTGCTGCATCTAGTCCTTTTGAGGTATTTGTGCTCCTTGGTTCTTATTATTGTGTTGTTTTCCTGTTTTACTTAGGGTTTCTTGCTCATATCTCTGATTCAAATCGCGTGTGTTTATCTGTTTTTAGTGGTCAGGTCTTGGTTTTTGAGGTTCTTTTCTTGTTCTAGTAGTAGTAGCTAGGTTTATGGTCTATTTAATTAGATGCGTTTGTTAGGTTTTGTTCCAATATCGGGTTTGGTTTAGGGTTTTCATTTTTTCATTTTGATATTTGTTTTAAGTTATGAATGGGAGGAGGAGAGCCTGGAATCTGTCACCTACCTTTTCCAGCTCGAGAAACTTTCGTTAATAAGATCAGCTAGCTCGTGAGCTGTCGGATCTAACACAGATCTAGAGCGGTGAACTTATTTTCTCTATTTTGCAACAAAGAGCTTGTAACAGAAACATTTCTTCAGAATTTTTGTGCAACAGAGTTTTTTTTGTGCAACGGAGGTTGGGTTGCAGATATTTGTTTTGGCAACAAAAGTGTTGTTGCGGAATTTCTTTTGCAAAAGAGGCCTTGTTGCATTTTTTTGCAACAGAGGTCTTGTTGCACATTTACTTTTTGCAACATTCAGCAGTAGGAGCGGGCGCCCTCGATCGAGAAGAGGGGGGAGGAGAGAGGGTGGGTGGTGGTGGAGGCGGCCGACGACCGCGACGGCACAGCGCGTGCTCGCGGACGTCAGTGGCGGCACAGCGGGGGTGCTCGCGACGGCGTGGCTGCCAGCGCCTCATCTGGATGAAGGAGAGAAGAGGGAGGAGGAGAGAGGGTGGATGGTGGTGGAGGCGCCGACGACCGTGATGGCGGGGCGCGTGCTCACCGCATCAGCGGTGGCACAACGGGGATGCTTGGCGGTGGCGCGACGGGGGTGCTCGTCGGCGTCAACGGTGGCGCATTAGGGGTGCTTTGGAGGAGCACGGGTGGTGGCTGCTCTCGAGGGGATCCAGATACAAATCCCGGAACACACTAGTTGTTGTGGTGGGAGAAATCACAACAACCGCTCAGTTGCAAAAACTAGTCTAGATAATACGTTGCTTCTATTCATCTCATTAAAATCTGATCGTGTTCCATCGGGTGATCCCGATCATTTCCCTAATTATTAAGGAAAACTAGCCAATATATATGCATCTGCGATTGGAGCCCAACTAGTTTGGGCCATTCACAGAGGTGGTCCACGCCATCAACAAATATAATCATGAACATAGTATGATTGTGCCTCAATTATTTTTCGAAACCATTTCTATTTTTCCATTACAAAAGAATCAAACATCTTAAAAAGGTTACGGGATTATGGGGATTCTTCAGAGCCCCAACCTTTAACGCAGTTTTTCTAGGAGTGGATAGTGCATCTGCAGAGCATCCGCAACCTTTAACGCAATCCATCTTGGATGGAAAGCAGGGGTCCGTTAAATCCGCGCAACAAAAGACATTTCCATACTTCGGGCATATGCAGATTTGAAGTTTGCTGCCGTCCATCTGACCAGTGGTTCGAGCTGCATAGAAAAAAAGGGTGTGTAGGTCAAACAGATCTCAAGAGTAAACCAAATCATTTTTTGCAAGACTTTTAATTGTTCGCAGAAATAAATAGTAATAGATAATAATTGTATGTGTGTACTTACCGTCTGAACGATCTACTACGATGCATCCAAGCATCACAATCACAAGCATGGCCACCTTGCCTCCCTCCATCGTAAACTTCAATGCAGCGAACAAACTGCCTTGTTCGATAGTTGTTTGTGTTGGTCGACCATTTAGGTGCTATATGATGCATATATACCCAAGCCCCTATTTTCGGGGGTGTTTTTGCTCTAAGGTTAACCCACTTGGCTGAAAATGACCCCTGGGTAAATTTGTATATGGCGCGTGTATTATTTTGGTAAATGGCTGTGTACAATCATGTTGTGTGATTGGTTGGCCTAGCATTTTGCGTCGTATGTGGGCCAACCAGGATGTCTGACTTTCCAACCTAGGATTTTAAGCTGTGGATCAGTGCTTCTGTCTGTTTTCACTGGATTCCGGTCTGCGCACATGTCCTGAGTTTCCTAATTGATGTTGTTTAACTGGGCGGTACTGTCTTATTTTTATGGACAGCGGTGGCACTTCGACCGCTCTGTCTAGACGCTGCTTTGCCGCTTCTGCTGTCTATTCGAGAGCCTGCCATCCTTGTTTAACGGTGCCGCTGTTGTCGCGTCTTCTGGTGCGGGCTGTACTGGGATATACTCCCTCCGTTCGGAATTACTTGTCTCGGAAATGAATGTATCTAGAATTATATTAATTCTAGATACATTCATTTCCGAGACAAGTAATTCCGAACGGAGGAAGTAGTTGGTTGACTAGATTGTGATGAATTGATTGACTGCTTTTAAAATGGGATGCTGCATGTTGATTGGCTGACACGTGATATGACTACGTGTTTCCATCTACTTTTGCATGCGATGATGGTTCTCGATGCCAAATTAGCTACTTTTCAGTCACCTGATTTTTTGATTTTGGGTCAGTCGAATTTCTGGCCGTTGTTTTGTGCTTTGAGATTCGTAATTTAGTTTTTTTTTCTGTTCTAGAGTTGGTGACTGTCTGGGCCTGTTGAAAATCGACTGAGAGGGATTCTGGGTCAGTCGATTTTGTTGTTTGGGCTCGTTCTGCGTCGCGGGCGCCCGTTATGCGTGCGTGCACGCCCGTTAACAGGCCTTGGAGCCTAGCGCGAAGCCCGCTTGAGGAATCCCGAGCGTCGGCGGCTTCTTTTCTTATCCCCTCCCCTCTCTGGTTCTGTCAGTCACTCTCCCCCGATCGCTCCGCCTCAGTCTCTCCTCTGTCTTTTCCCCTTCCTTACCAGAGCTAGGGTTCGTGGTGTTCTTGCTCGATCTGCTCCATTTGCGGATTCTTCTTCATCTGATTTGTGTTTTCTTGCTTGAGTTACTCCTTTTCTCCTTTGTATCTGATTGCGTGGGTGATTTTTCTGTTGTTCTGTATTGTTTTTGCAGGTGTTTGTAGTCGGAGGGCTTCGGTGCTGACGGATTGCGGTTGCTGCATCTAGTCCTTTTGAGGTATTTGTGCTCCTTGGTTCTTATTATTGTGTTGTTTTCCTGTTTTACTTAGGGTTTCTTGCTCATATCTCTGATTCAAATCGCGTGTGTTTATCTGTTTTTAGTGGTCAGGTCTTGGTTTTTGAGGTTCTTTTCTTGTTCTAGTAGTAGTAGCTAGGTTTATGGTCTATTTAATTAGATGCGTTTGTTAGGTTTTGTTCCAATATCGGGTTTGGTTTAGGGTTTTCATTTTTTCATTTTGATATTTGTTTTAAGTTATGAATGGGAGGAGGAGAGCCTGGAATCTGAGTAGGTTTAAGGTTTTTGATGTACAGGGTGTGAGTAGGTCTATATTTGATATTCTCGGTATCTTGCATGTGTCGAAAGATCCAATCTTTTGTGTCTATATTTTTTAATCTGATGCAGATTCTAGGTCAAATACATAGAGAATTAATGTATAAGTTTGTTGTTTGAGGAATTCTGATGTGAAAGCATGTCCACTTTGTGTAGAACTTTACAGGCCTAGTAGTAGCTCGATATCAGCATGCATGTTGACTAGATATACACGGGGTGACTGATCCTGTATAGTTTTCTGATGTGCAAGTTCTTTAGAATCCATTGGACCTTTTGCACAGCTAAATTTTCAAGTGTGGACATATATTTGTCTGTGTCGAGTCTGCAGTTTCTGTAGGTTTTTGATGTGCAAGTTCCTTAGAATCCACTGAACATATGCATGACTAAGTGATTTTAGTTGAATTTTTTTCTCTGAAAGTTGAGCTTTTATGAACTAATCCAGTACTCCCCACTTTATGTGAGTAGATATAATTGTCAGTTTTGTTCAATTTTTTTATCTTTTTTTGATTGTTTCTGATGTGAAAGCATATCTAGATCTCTGAAGATGCAAATGTGCAAGTTTTCTGATTGTTTCTAATGTGCAAGTTTAGCTCTGTGAAGATGCAAATATAGTTGTAATTATGATTTTTTTTAATTTTTCCAAAAGGTGGTGTTCTGCTTTACTTCTAGTTTAAGTTCTTCGTTCATGGGAAACATGTACTTACCTTGTTGTCTTATTTGTCTTTCTCAATTATTTCATGCTCGTTGCTCTTAAAAAATGACTGCAACTTTACTTGCCTGTAAATGCAATTTCATTAGTAATCATGAATCGATCTGAATTCTGCATTTAGGGAGGTGTTTTCTTTTAGTTCTACTTTAACTTCTTTGTTTATGACAATGTATTTATGTGTTGTTAATGGTACACATTATTTCTGTTTCTTGTGGAAATGTATATCTACATGCTCATACTATCGTATTTCTAGTTGCTCTAGAGCAATAACTACAAGTTTAAGTTGCGTGAAGTTGCAATTTTAGTTCTAATCATGAGTTTGTAATTTGTGCTTTTAGGGAGGTTTTCTGACTTTGTTTGTAGTTTTTTGTTCATGTTATAATTAATGTTAAACATCATTTTTTTGTCCTGTAAAAATATAAATTATGCTTGAAAAGGGCTGGGGGGGATGTTCTACTTTAACTTCTTTGTTCATGTTTCACATCTTTCAATTGTCGTTTATGGAAATATAAATTCTACTTCTAGGTAGGTGCTCTGGTTATCTGGTAGATAATTCTGACTTTCAGTGGGTGTCCTGCTTTACTTCTAGTTTAACTTTGTCATGTCAATTTCTATATTCACAACTAATGTTACTTGTCATTTGTTTGTCCTGTGCAATTGTTTATTGTGCCTTCTACTTTTTGTAAAATGTGTGATGTAAATGTAGCTCTCTGAAGATGCAAATTTAGTTGTAATCATGAATTTTTTAATTTCTTCCAAAAGGTGATGTTCTACCTTACTTCTAGTTTAAGTTATTTGTTCATGTCAATCTGTCTAGTTTAGGTGGGTGTTGTGTTTATTTTGTAGCACATTTACAATCATCTCAATTACTGATTTATATGAATCTTGCTGTTGCATAATGAGTGCAAGTTTTAGTATCATGAATGCGCAACTTTTTAAATTTCAGTATTTGAATTTTAGGAATTAGCTTTTTAGATTCTAGGGTTATACTCTTGATATCACTAAGATTGATATGAATCTTTTTTGCTTTTATGAAATGCGTGCAACTTTAGTATTACGAGTATAGAACTTTTTATAGTTTCTATGTGTGAATTGAGTTAGGTAATTTGTAGTTCATATAGGTTGAAATCTTAATGTAATTATACTATGATCAATACCTGTATATAATTTTTGCTGTTGTGTAATGCATGCAAGTTTTAGTATCATGAATGTGCAACTTTTTTTAATTTCAGTATTTCAATTTTAGGAATTAGCTTTTAAGATTCTAGGTTTACACTTGATAGCACTGATATTGATTTGAATCTTTTGCTGTTGTGAAATGTAGAATATTCTTTTATCATTTGTAATTATTTTTTCATCTAAATTGAGAATAACATCTTTTTTAAAGTTATTAATGTAGAATAACCCTTTTTTTACAGTATGGTTTGCCCAGTTTGTCGTTGTCCTGGCGCCCCATGCTTTCCATTTGTGCCAGCCGATGAAGTCCCTGAAGTTTTCGATGTTATCCTTGATGAGTATTGCTTTAGGAGGATGGTGAGTTGTATTCATCTTATCTCTTTACTTTTTTTATTCTTGTTCATAACCTTTGTATGAGCTTGCAAATTCTCTACTATTTAGTAGGGAACTAAGGTAGTGTGTAGTTCAAGTAATTCCTGCTTGTTGAAATTGATGTTCACGCAAACTGTGTGCAAGTGCAGTATTTATGAAGATAGTAGTTCGAATCCTAAATTTTGATTTTTATGGATCAGTTCTTGTTTCTGTAGTTAAAATTATCTATTTAGTTATCTTCTATGTAGTTTAAATGCCTTATAGTTAAACCAACATATCTACCTCACTATACTTTAAATTACAATAACAACAAGGTTAATATCAGTAGTTGATGTTGTAAAATGTGTGCAGTTTTAACTGTGATGAACGTGCTTTTTTTATTTCTTTGTGTTTTTCTGTACTTATAGTTTGTGAATGCAGTTTGATTTCCTCCATGTATCTACTTCCAGTAATCCATGCAGTTTGATTCCTCCATCTAAAGCGTCAATAATGATATCAACTTAATTAATATGAATGTTTGCTGTTTTGTTAAATGTCTAATTTTATTAGCATGATGGACGTGCAATTTTCTTTTTCATGCTATATTTTTACTTTCTCTTGGTTTGTTTCATGTTTTTTTTTCAGTACATCCCATGCAATGTGAGGGGTTTCTTAGCCGATTATATCGAGGAGCACAGGAATGTTGCAACAACTTTCAAGCACAAGAGGACTAAGCCTGCTATTCTCACTTATGGGAGTAGGTCTTATGCTTCAGACTTTAAGCATCGAGGCAACTACTCAAAGTTTTGTGGCAGTGCTTGGTTTGAGTTCAGCAACGATTATGCCCTTCGTGCTGGAGATCGTGTGGTCTTTACTCTAGACAACTCATGCTTTGACCTCAAAGTAGAGACTTTCCGTGATGGCGAAAGGATTCTTCCTTTACCTTCTGTTGGTGAGTTTCTGATTTTTTGTATGTGTTATTTTTATCATTGTTGTTTCTTCTCCTTTTTAATTGCCTTGTTCTCATAGATGTTAACTCATTTGCATTATTTGTGTTTGTTTTTGTAGCTTTTGAAAACCTCAGTAATGCAAGGTACGAGCTAGTTTGCTCTGCTGTGATGCTCCATGGCTTGGAATTCAACTATCACAAGAACCGCTTGTTTGTACGTTCACTTTTCTGGACTTCAAGCTTCGTGCGCTGCGTTCCATTCGTCCATGTCATGACTGCCACAAATACTGTGAAGTTCATGATGGTAAGTATTGTACTTTACTGCTTCATTGTATTTTTCTTTATTGTTTACATTTTGTTGTGCTTAATGATTTGTTCATGCAAATTTAGTCTTGATGAAGTTTTTTCCGGTTTATCAATTTTTGATCCATACTTTTTCATTTTCATTGTAACAGAAAATCCCAAAGGTTGTTGTCTCTAGCTTGAGGAGCTTTGTTGACATGCCAATCAGTGCTAGAATCTCTCTGGAAGCTTACCTGGGTGGTACGCATGTTATCATGCCATCATCTTTCAAGCTATGCAAGCAAGATGGGAGGATGGTGATCGAGAAGACCAGTTTCAACGAGTTCATCTCAGCCACTTCATTTGCAAAAGACAATGTTGTGCTCATCACTTTCAATGAGTCAACTTATGATCGTTCAGTTTCAATCGTCTTCCAGCGGCTTATGTAGATGAAAGAAAAGATAGAAGTTTAGTTTGGGAAAGAAGTGGCTGTAGTGGGTTCTTTAGTTTGGAGACTATAAGTTGTGGTGGCTTATGTGTTGGATTGTCTTACCTTTTGGATGTATGCACTTAAGACTTTGAGCTATCAGTAGTTAAGTTGAAGACTGAAGAAAAGTTTGGGTGCTTAACCTGTAGTTAAGTGGAGGACTGAAGAAAGTTCTGGTTATCGTTTGTACTATCTGAACTATAATCCAACGGTTATCAGACTTTTCCGAATGTTTTTATGTTATTAATGCTTGTGTGTGTTTGCTCTAATCTTTTCTGTTTTAGATTTTTGAATTTCTTTATATCTTTATAGTTGTATTGTGAGTTTGAATTTTCATTTTTTTTCCTTGGTGATCAACAAATTCTTTGATTGATCTTTTCATTTCATAGATCATATCAATTGTTGGTTCAAAGTCACCCGATAAATTGTTTGATTTTTTCTTTTTTATATATGAATTGCTTTAGAAATGCGTGCAACTTTAGTATTACGAGTATAGAACTTTTTATAGTTTCTGTGTGAATTGAGTTGGTAATTTGTAGTTCATATAGGTTGAACTTAATGTAATTATACTATGATCAATACCTGTATATATTTTTGCTGTTGTGTAATGCAATGCAGTTTTAGTAATCATAATGTAGTATCATGAATGTGCAACTTTTTTTAATTTCAGTATTTCAATTTTAGGAATTAGCTTTTAAGATTCTAGGTTTACACTTGATAGCACTGATATTGATTTGAATCTTTTGCTGTTGTGAAATGTAGAATATTCTTTTATCATTTGTAATTATTTTTTCATCTAAATTGAGAATAACATCTTTTTTAAAGTTATTAATGTAGAATAACCCTTTTTTTACAGTATGGTTTGCCCAGTTTGTCGTTGTCCTGGCGCCCCATGCTTTCCATTTGTGCCAGCCGATGAAGTCCCTGAAGTTTTCGATGTTATCCTTGATGAGTATTGCTTTAGGAGGATGGTGAGTTGTATTCATCTTATCTCTTTACTTTTTTTATTCTTGTTCATAACCTTTGTATGAGCTTGCAAATTCTCTACTATTTAGTAGGGAACTAAGGTAGTGTGTAGTTCAAGTAATTCCTGCTTGTTGAAATTGATGTTCACGCAAACTGTGTGCAAGTGCAGTATTTATGAAGATAGTAGTTCGAATCCTAAATTTTGATTTTTATGGATCAGTTCTTGTTTCTGTAGTTAAAATTATCTATTTAGTTATCTTCTATGTAGTTTAAATGCCTTATAGTTAAACCAACATATCTACCTCACTATACTTTAAATTACAATAACAACAAGGTTAATATCAGTAGTTGATGTTGTAAAATGTGTGCAGTTTTAACTGTGATGAATGTGCTTTTTTTATTTCTTTGTGTTTTTCTGTACTTATAGTTTGTGAATGCAGTTTGATTTCCTCCATGTATCTACTTCCAGTAATCCATGCAGTTTGATTCCTCCATCTAAACCGTCAATAATGATATCAACTTAATTAATATGAATGTTTGCTGTTTTGTTAAATGTCTAATTTTATTAGCATGATGGACGTGCAATTTTCTTTTTCATGCTATATTTTTACTTTCTCTTGGTTTGTTTCATGTTTTTTTTTCAGTACATCCCATGCAATGTGAGGGGTTTCTTAGCCGATTATATCGAGGAGCACAGGAATGTTGCAACAACTTTCAAGCACAAGAGGACTAAGCCTGCTATTCTCACTTATGGGAGTAGGTCTTATGCTTCAGACTTTAAGCATCGAGGCAACTACTCAAAGTTTTGTGGCAGTGCTTGGTTTGAGTTCAGCAACGATTATGCCCTTCGTGCTGGAGATCGTGTGGTCTTTACTCTAGAAAACTCATGCTTTGACCTCAAAGTAGAGACTTTCCGTGATGGCGAAAGGATTCTTCCTTTACCTTCTGTTGGTGAGTTTCTGATTTTTTGTATGTGTTGTTTTTATCATTGTTGTTTCTTCTCCTTTTTAATTGCCTTGTTCTCATAGATGTTAACTCATTTGCATTATTTGTGTTTGTTTTTGTAGCTTTTGAAAACCTCAGTAATGCAAGGTACAAGCTAGTTTGCTCTGCTGTGATGCTCCATGGCTTGGAATTCAACTATCACAAGAACCGCTTGTTTGTACGTTCACTTTTCTGGACTTCAAGCTTCGTGCGCTGCGTTCCATTCGTCCATGTCATGACTGCCACAAATACTGTGAAGTTCATGATGGTAAGTATTGTACTTTACTGCTTCATTGTATTTTTCTTTATTGTTTACATTTTGTTGTGCTTAATGATTTGTTCATGCAAATTTAGTCTTGATGAAGTTTTTTCCGGTTTATCAATTTTTGATCCATACTTTTTCATTTTCATTGTAACAGAAAATCCCAAAGGTTGTTGTCTCTAGCTTGAGGAGCTTTGTTGACATGCCAATCAGTGCTAGAATCTCTCTGGAAGCTTACCTGGGTGGTACGCATGTTATCATGCCATCATCTTTCAAGCTATGCAAGCAAAATGGGAGGATGGTGATCGAGAAGACCAGTTTCAACGAGTTCATCTCAGCCACTTCATTTGCAAAAGACAATGTTGTGCTCATCACTTTCAATGAGTCAACTTATGATCGTTCAGTTTCAATCGTCTTCCAGCGGCTTATGTAGATGAAAGAAAAGATAGAAGTTTAGTTTGGGAAAGAAGTGGCTGTAGTGGGTTCTTTAGTTTGGAGACTATAAGTTGTGGTGGCTTATGTGTTGGATTGTCTTACCTTTTGGATGTATGCACTTAAGACTTTGAGCTATCAGTAGTTAAGTTGAAGACTGAAGAAAAGTTTGGGTGCTTAACCTGTAGTTAAGTGGAGGACTGAAGAAAGTTCTGGTTATCGTTTTGTACTATCTGAACTCTAGTCCAACGGGTTATAGACTTTTCGAAGTTTTTATGTATTAATGCTATGTGTGTGGTTTTGACTCTAATTCTTTTCTCGTTATTAGATTTTTGACATTTTCTTTAATCAGTTTCTATAGTTGTAATTGTGGAGTTTTGATTTTCATTTTTTTCCTTGGTGATCAACAATTCCTATTGATTGATCTTTTTCATTTCATATGATCAGTATAATTGTTGGTTTCAAAGTCACCCAGATAATTTGTTTGGAATTGTTTCTTTTTTTCATGATATGCAATTGATTTTATACTGGTGAATCTACTTTTATATGTTGGATATTTTTTTCCTTGCAGATCTATAGTCTTTTATTTTTCTCTTATGTTGTTCATATGATTTCTATTACCAGTCTTACTATTAGTAGGATTAATGTTCTGTATCATTCTTTTTTTCGTTGTTTGATTTATTTATTTTATTTCTTACAAGTTAAATGTGTTGTTGATTGTTTTAGTACCTCTCAGATGTTTTTTAAAAGTGTTTTAAAATGGTTTTTATGCATAATAAACTAATGCTTCATAATTTCTTTTAACTATTCATCTCTTTTTGCTTACCCTAATTTATGTATGTGAAACTTTTCTACTACGCATCCATGGTGAAAATCGATGTGGTGTGCTTGTTATGATTCATGCATTAAAAAAATGGGTTTTTCTATATTTTTAAAATGGTTTTTCTATATTTGTGAAATATCATTCTTTATTTTAGATGTTTTTAAGAAAAGGATTGTTCCTATATTTGGTGAAATCATTAGTGCTGTGAGATTACATCGCTCCATTGTTTTGTTTGTGAAAATCCATGTAGGCAAAGATCTCCGTTTGTAATCTTTAATCACAGCTGTTGCATATTCAGTCAATATGGCTTTGAGATTCGTTGCTTTTTTTGTTTTCTTTTAAGTTTTTCTTCTTTTTGTCCGAGCATGGCACGACTGCGGCCGTTGTATCTTGACGTATGACATTGCCTGACTTGATGACTCTTGCGTGACTGGAGTGAACAGTGGGCACCGTTTAGTTTCCAAATCAGAGCCCTTCCCAGTTTTCTGTCTGGTGGGGCTCGGCGCTCCTCGGCGCGTTGATCCTGCTTCCTCCCTTCGTCTGCCGGTGCGCGACCACCATTGTACTACGCCATGCCCGCGGCAAATGGTGCTCTTGCTCGCCCCAGTCTGACGAGCCGCACCTCTCCTTCTGCACCTACTATGTTATGTGTCTCCCCAGCATGCCTTTCCCCCTTGCGTTCGAATTTCCCTGACCCCATTTCTCAATACCTTAGAGTTGGCATGATATGACTACGTTTTTTTGATCTGTTAGATTCAGATGTTTAGGGTGGTTCGCGCAGGTGCTCTCGGATTGTGCTCCTGTTTAGATGCGTAATTGTTTCTGAATTTCAATTTTGTTTTCACTTCGTGGCCTGAGTGCAGCCCGCTTTGAAATCTCATGCCTGGTATTTTTAGTTGCGTCTGTATAGAATATAGCTTGAAATCCATAGTTTCCACCAGTAGCGTCCAAATTTTGTCGAGGTGGATTTGCCCTGTGCTTAATGAACTTAGAGGTGATTCTGTTTCTATCAGGCAGGTGCAATCTTTACATTGATGTAATGTAGAAATTTTGATGTGTCATGTCAGATTGTTTAGCTGCTTAGATTTGGTTCGCCCAGGGTGCTAAGATCATAGTCATGCTTTTCATATGTGATGTCAGATGCATTGATATAGACTATGTGTGAGCTTCTGTCAGCTCTACTGCCTGGTATTGTAGTTGCAATTAATCATTAATTTGAGCTCAAAAAATCATAGGTAAACTGAACTTCATGTGGGTGCTTTTATTTTTTCAGATGCAACCTTTGTGGTTTTGTCTTCATGACTTCATTTTGTCTACTGATGATTTCAGTCCTCTAAATAACTGTATTCATAATTCCACTACCTGTTTTTCCTTCTATGCTTCTTGTTTCAGATCATTTAGTTATTACAATATTTTCTAAGATAATGGGTTTTTTTGTGTCTGCAGAAAATGGCTAGTGACACCAATGATTTGGAAGACAGTGAAGGGATGTACCGTGACGATGATCTAGATGAAACATTTGCTTCGCAAAGCCAGTTTGAAGAAGGACACACTCAGTTACTTGATGTATGTTTTCATTTTTTAAATGTTTATGTTTTCGACTAGAAGGTTCACAGTTTCTAGTGTTGTGATTTCTTATGAAAGCAGTATAACCGAAATTCTTTTCTGCTGGTTTCCAGGTAGGTGGCGGAGACCCCCAGTTTGATGTCGAAAATTTCATGAACAACCTGCGGAATTTGGTAATTTCCTTGTTCTAACTTTGAGATTCTATATTATGTGTATATAGATTTTGGTAATTTTGAATCTTCAGAATTTTCGTATTTCTAAGTTGAACTTGGTATTTTTTTACTACTTTTGATTTTTCTTTTGTGTTTTCATAGCTTACTAATACATTTTCCTTTTATGATTCCAAAAAGTTTTACTCATCAAATGACAATGCCAATTCTTCTAAGAATCCCCGCCTAAGTCTTTTTCATAGCAATTTATTCCTCCATTATATGAATGTATATTCTGATTTATTCATATTTACTGTCATTTTAGCTCATCATTCTGCCATTTTAGTACTATATATATCAGTATGCAAGCTTTCATAGTTTTCTGTGTTGTAGAATATGTTCAATCATTTATCTGGGTTCATGTTGACAGAGACTTTTTGGTAGTTAGTACTAAATACGATGATTTTTATTGCTGTTTGCAAATATTTTCCTTTTGCTTAGAACCATTCTTAGAGACAATAGGTGTTATGTCAGTGTGCATGACAGGTCAGGCTTTTTATGTTTTCCACACTTCAGCTTTTAAAATTCCAGGTGTCCCAACAGATATTCCCCGTATGTGTTGTATTTTCAGCCATTAATTTTTAAAAATTAGATTCAATTTGTTTTTACATGCTGCCAGAGTCTTTTTTTTTGTCAGTGACATGTGATGTTGATGATTAATACATAATGCAAATGTTTATTTTGCTCAGCACTATTTGATCAGGAGTTTGACACTAGATGTAATTTCAGTGTTGCAAATGTTGGCCACTTCTTTCATTAGAGTTGAATCAAGATCATCAGTGTCCCAAGGATACCATTTGTAGTCAAGTAGTTTTGTTTTTTTTTGTTTTGCTTGTATCAAATGAATCCCATCTCATTTTTTTCCACAAACTTAGTGCGAACGATAGTTTTCTAATCTTTTGTACAGTAAACATTAAATAGACTCTGAGTCAGTAACAATTTATTTTTGTTTGAAGTTTTTAGATATTTATTTAGCAGTTTAAAGGTGTAGTTGGATTGAATAGGTGTGATGTTTTTGCACTCCCTTTCGTGTGGAATAATTTGTATGAGGAATGCATTTGTTTTTACACTTTATTCTTTTGTACGATGAGAAATTTAACTTCATATTGTTGCTATGTTTTTAGTTGCTATTTTTGAGTTTTTTTTCTTTTTTTGGTCAGCGTGCCTCACTTCCTCCGAAGAAAGCAACGAGCAGGTGTAATCATGGGTATTTCAGTCATCTGCTGAAGAAAATTCCACCATCAAGATTAGATGTCATTAATAATTATGGTTGCTCTTTTATTCTTGATTTCGAGTGCAATTCTGTTCCAAGAGGATTTGCGCAATGGATAGCAGGGAAATTAAATCCACCTACTGGTGACATAGTTCTCGACAACAAAGTCATTCCAATGAGCCCCGAATCATTTCATCTACTGCTTGGTCTTCCATTAGGTGGCACATCAGTTTTATTTGGTAGTGAAGTGACAAAAGCAGCTTTCCTCAATATTATTGGTAACCTACACTGCCTTCTATCAAGTGGTTTGGGTTGAGAATGCTCAAGCCTGATATATCTGACATTGATTTTCTGAGGTGTTTTCTTCTAGTTGCCTTTGCAACTATTTTGTGCCCCAACTCAAATATCTACCCTAGCACAAAATACCTAGGAATTCTTATTGATCCAACTCAAGTTACGAACTATGATTTATCCAAGTTAGTTTTTGATTGGCTTATGTCATACATAAGGAAATATCAGAAAGAGCCAAAGAAACCTACAAAAGAGGACGAATTAACTATACTGGGTGGCTGCATTTATGGGCTTTGTGTAAGTTATTTTTTCTGTTTTGTTCTTTTTTAGTAGAAGATGTGTTTCGTGATTGAGAGTTTGAAATGTTATTTTTTAATGTTGTGCTATTTTCTATGTAGTGCTATTACTTAGATTTTCTGGATTTTGGGTTACGCTGAGTGCCTCCTGGAATTCCAAGAGTAAAGGCCTGGAAAAATTTGCTAGTGAAAGAGTTTGCGAACTTGGATTGCAAAGGTCCAAGGGAATATGGCCTACATCCTGTATGTTTTCTATTTTCTTTTATTTAATTTTTTATCTCTTTTTAAGTTTCTTTCTGATGTTCTAATGTTTTCTGAGGAGTACTGATTTTTTTAATTCTGTTCCTTAACAGGTGAAGTTGATATCTCAAACTGTCTATTCCATGGGTTGCATTGGTTGTTGTCATTTACATCAAGATTCTACCCATGAATCTGTGAAATTTAGATCTGCCCTTGACAAAACTGTTGGTGGTTTACTACCTTCCTCGGTACATATCTTTGTTCTTCTCACAAATTTAGAATTTTTTATCATTTATCCGCTTTTCGTTTTATGCAAGTGAATTCAATGGTTACATACTGTTTTGTTCATTTTATGTTCAGGTGAAAGATCAATTATCTTTGCTAGCTAGGCGTTTTTGTGAAACTGCTGATGAAAAGTCTATCGAAGGAGCTCAGAATATGCTGCTAGATTCACTGAAATGCATTGTTCTAGCTAGTGCTTCAGATGATGAGCCAAATCAATATGACACGAATTCAAGAAGAAATATAAGCAATAGCATGGCAAGCAGTGATAAATCGGTGCTCAGGAGCCATGGTAATGTACTACGTACTCAGTACTTCAATTTTTAACCTTTTAGATTCATTTAATGAAAATGTATGTTTTACTCTTTTTTCATTCTGATTCGATTTTTGTGTATTTTCTATATTCAGGATGCAATGATCATTCTTCCAATATCAATGTATCTCCACTTGTTCAACGTTCTCCAAATGTTTCCAATGCAAATGTGGATTTTCATGATACTGCAGGTGTGCTTTTGTTTTGTGAAGAATTTCATCATCTTTATTTCAAGCAATTTTTGTTTAATCAGAAATTTATACCTATTGGTTTTTAATCATTGTATTTTCTTATGTCATCAGGTACAGGTTCAGGGAGCAAAAGGAAAGCTGCTTCTCCAGTTAATGGAGAAGATACTTTCTGTGTTAATCCAAGACCTCATAAACTGCAAAGGCCTGATCGTGTAGATAAAGTTCTAATTGTGAGTTATAAATTGAATTTTACTTTTGAGTTATAAATTGAATTTGAGGACTGCAAGCTTAGTTATCTGAGTTCCCCCTTGCGTTCAATTTCCTGACCCCTTTCTCCAAACCCTAGGATTGCATGATTGACTACGTGATCTGTTAGATTCAGATGTTTAGGGTGGTTCGCGCAGGTGCTCTCGGATTGTGCTCCTGTTTAGATGCGTAATTGTTTCTGAATTTCAATTTTGTTTTCACTTCGTGGCCTGAGTGCAGCCCGCTTTGAAATCTCATGCCTGGTATTTTTAGTTGCGTCTGTATAGAATATAGCTTGAAATCCATAGTTTCCACCAGTAGCGTCCAAATTTTGTCGAGGTGGATTTGCCCTGTGCTTAATGAACTTAGAGGTGATTCTGTTTCTATCAGGCAGGTGCAATCTTTACATTGATGTAATGTAGAAATTTTGATGTGTCATGTCAGATTGTTTAGCTGCTTAGATTTGGTTCGCCCAGGGTGCTAAGATCATAGTCATGCTTTTCATATGTGATGTCAGATGCATTGATATAGACTATGTGTGAGCTTCTGTCAGCTCTACTGCCTGGTATTGTAGTTGCAATTAATCATTAATTTGAGCTCAAAAAATCATAGGTAAACTGAACTTCATGTGGGTGCTTTTATTTTTTCAGATGCAACCTTTGTGGTTTTGTCTTCATGACTTCATTTTGTCTACTGATGATTTCAGTCCTCTAAATAACTGTATTCATAATTCCACTACCTGTTTTTCCTTCTATGCTTCTTGTTTCAGATCATTTAGTTATTACAATATTTTCTAAGATAATGGGTTTTTTTGTGTCTGCAGAAAATGGCTAGTGACACCAATGATTTGGAAGACAGTGAAGGGATGTACCGTGACGATGATCTAGATGAAACATTTGCTTCGCAAAGCCAGTTTGAAGAAGGACACACTCAGTTACTTGATGTATGTTTTCATTTTTTAAATGTTTATGTTTTCGACTAGAAGGTTCACAGTTTCTAGTGTTGTGATTTCTTATGAAAGCAGTATAACCGAAATTCTTTTCTGCTGGTTTCCAGGTAGGTGGCGGAGACCCCCAGTTTGATGTCGAAAATTTCATGAACAACCTGCGGAATTTGGTAATTTCCTTGTTCTAACTTTGAGATTCTATATTATGTGTATATAGATTTTGGTAATTTTGAATCTTCAGAATTTTCGTATTTCTAAGTTGAACTTGGTATTTTTTTACTACTTTTGATTTTTCTTTTGTGTTTTCATAGCTTACTAATACATTTTCCTTTTATGATTCCAAAAAGTTTTACTCATCAAATGACAATGCCAATTCTTCTAAGAATCCCCGCCTAAGTCTTTTTCATAGCAATTTATTCCTCCATTATATGAATGTATATTCTGATTTATTCATATTTACTGTCATTTTAGCTCATCATTCTGCCATTTTAGTACTATATATATCAGTATGCAAGCTTTCATAGTTTTCTGTGTTGTAGAATATGTTCAATCATTTATCTGGGTTCAGGTTGACAGAGACTTTTTGGTAGTTAGTACTAAATACGATGATTTTTATTGCTGTTTGCAAATATTTTCCTTTTGCTTAGAACCATTCTTAGAGACAATAGGTGTTATGTCAGTGTGCATGACAGGTCAGGCTTTTTATGTTTTCCACACTTCAGCTTTTAAAATTCCAGGTGTCCCAACAGATATTCCCCGTATGTGTTGTATTTTCAGCCATTAATTTTTAAAAATTAGATTCAATTTGTTTTTACATGCTGCCAGAGTCTTTTTTTTTGTCAGTGACATGTGATGTTGATGATTAATACATAATGCAAATGTTTATTTTGCTCAGCACTATTTGATCAGGAGTTTGACACTAGATGTAATTTCAGTGTTGCAAATGTTGGCCACTTCTTTCATTAGAGTTGAATCAAGATCATCAGTGTCCCAAGGATACCATTTGTAGTCAAGTAGTTTTGTTTTGTTTTTGTTTTGCTTGTATCAAATGAATCCCATCTCATTTTTTTCCACAAACTTAGTGCGAACGATAGTTTTCTAATCTTTTGTACAGTAAACATTAAATAGACTCTGAGTCAGTAACAATTTATTTTTGTTTGAAGTTTTTAGATATTTATTTAGCAGTTTAAAGGTGTAGTTGGATTGAATAGGTGTGATGTTTTTGCACTCCCTTTCGTGTGGAATTTTTTGTATGAGGAATGCATTTGTTTTTACACTTTATTCTTTTGTACGATGAGAAATTTAACTTCATATTGTTGCTATGTTTTTAGTTGCTATTTTTGAGTTTTTTTTTTCTTTTTTTGGTCAGCGTGCCTCACTTCCTCCGAAGAAAGCAACGAGCAGGTGTAATCATGGGTATTTCAGTCATCTGCTGAAGAAAATTCCACCATCAAGATTAGATGTCATTAAAAATTATGGTTGCTCTTTTATTCTTGATTTCGAGTGCAATTCTGTTCCAAGAGGATTTGCGCAATGGATAGCAGGGAAATTAAATCCACCTACTGGTGACATAGTTCTCGACAACAAAGTCATTCCAATGAGCCCCGAATCATTTCATCTACTGCTTGGTCTTCCATTAGGTGGCACATCAGTTTTATTTGGTAGTGAAGTGACAAAAGCAGCTTTCCTCAATATTATTGGTAACCTACACTGCCTTCTATCAAGTGGTTTGGGTTGAGAATGCTCAAGCCTGATATATCTGACATTGATTTTCTGAGGTGTTTTCTTCTAGTTGCCTTTGCAACTATTTTGTGCCCCAACTCAAATATCTACCCTAGCACAAAATACCTAGGAATTCTTATTGATCCAACTCAAGTTACGAACTATGATTTGTCCAAGTTAGTTTTTGATTGGCTTATGTCATACATAAGGAAATATCAGAAAGAGCCAAAGAAACCTACAAAAGAGGACGAATTAACTATACTGGGTGGCTGCATTTATGGGCTTTGTGTAAGTTATTTTTTCTGTTTTGTTCTTTTTTAGTAGAAGATGTGTTTCGTGATTGAGAGTTTGAAATGTTATTTTTTAATGTTGTGCTATTTTCTATGTAGTGCTATTACTTAGATTTTCTGGATTTTGGGTTACGCCGAGTGCCTCCTGGAATTCCAAGAGTAAAGGCCTGGAAAAATTTGCTAGTGAAAGAGTTTGCGAACTTGGATTGCAAAGGTCCAAGGGAATATGGCCTACATCCTGTATGTTTTCTATTTTCTTTTATTTAATTTTTTATCTCTTTTTAAGTTTCTTTCTGATGTTCTAATGTTTTCTGAGGAGTATTGATTTTTTTAATTCTGTTCCTTAACAGGTGAAGTTGATATCTCAAACTGTCTATTCCATGGGTTGCATTGGTTGTTGTCATTTACATCAAGATTCTACCCATGAATCTGTGAAATTTAGATCTGCCCTTGACAAAACTGTTGGTGGTTTACTACCTTCCTCGGTACATATCTTTGTTCTTCTCACAAATTTAGAATTTTTTATCATTTATCCGCTTTTCGTTTTATGCAAGTGAATTCAATGGTTACATACTGTTTTGTTCATTTTATGTTCAGGTGAAAGATCAATTATCTTTGCTAGCTAGGCGTTTTTGTGAAACTGCTGATGAAAAGTCTATCGAAGGAGCTCAGAATATGCTGCTAGATTCACTGAAATGCATTGTTCTAGCTAGTGCTTCAGATGATGAGCCAAATCAATATGACACGAATTCAAGAAGAAATATAAGCAATAGCATGGCAAGCAGTGATAAATCGGTGCTCAGGAGCCATGGTAATGTACTACGTACTCAGTACTTCAATTTTTAACCTTTTAGATTCATTTAATGAAAATGTATGTTTTACTCTTTTTTCATTCTGATTCGATTTTTGTGTATTTTCTATATTCAGGATGCAATGATCATTCTTCCAATATCAATGTATCTCCACTTGTTCAACGTTCTCCAAATGTTTCCAATGCAAATGTGGATTTTCATGATACTGCAGGTGTGCTTTTGTTTTGTGAAGAATTTCATCATCTTTATTTCAAGCAATTTTTGTTTAATCAGAAATTTATACCTATTGGTTTTTAATCATTGTATTTTCTTATGTCATCAGGTACAGGTTCAGGGAGCAAAAGGAAAGCTGCTTCTCCAGTTAATGGAGAAGATACTTTCTGTGTTAATCCAAGACCTCATAAACTGCAAAGGCCTGATCGTGTAGATAAAGTTCTAATTGTGAGTTATAAATTGAATTTTACTTTTGAGTTATAAATTGAATTTGAGGACTGCAAGCTTAGTTATCTGAGTAGGCCAATGTAGATCCTGTGTGGAATACTTAAATTCTGCAGTTAGGGAGGTGTTCTGCCCCTGCTTGTAGTTTAACAACTTGTAGTACAACCAGTGCAAGTTTATATTTATGCATTTTTTACTTCTTGTGCAAGTTTTACTTCTAGTGTGTGCATTTTAGCTTTTACTCGTACATAGGGTCTGCTGAGCAATCTATATTTGTGTAATTCATTGTAATTCCAGTGCGTCTGTATGTATTTTTCTAGTTCTGTTCTTGAGGTTAAATGCCTTCAGTACAGTCTAGCTTGATATTGTTTCTAGGTTTATATGAAGCTTAACATCAGTGTTCCTGTTGTTTAATGTTTGCAAGTTTACTGTGATGTATGTGCTTTTTTAGTAATTTTGATCATGAAGGTCTATACAGGGTATCATTAATGATCTTATGAAAATTGCAGTTAACGTCAAAGTAGGATATTGATGTTTATACATATAGTTAACCTCAAACTAGTGTATCAATTTCTACACATTTTAACTTTAGTATTTGATTCTTTTGTAGAGAAGTTTGCAATTTTCAAATTATCATTTGTTTTAATGGTTTTATGAATTTTGTGATCTGCTGAAGTGTGTGCAAGTCTTGTATGATGAGGATACAAGTTCTATTTTTTGAAAATTTTGAGTTTTGTGGCTTTACTATTTGCTACCTCCATGTATCTACCTCCATCAATATACCTCCAGTAAACACTAAATGACGATATCAACAAGGTTAATATTAGTTTTGCTGTTGTAAAATATGCGCAACTTTAGTATGATGAAAGTGCAATTTTAGCATTTTGAGCATGCAAGTTTATTATAGGATTCTATATCATTTTTTCACTCTTATAAAGTGTGTGCAAGTCTAGTATTTTAAGCGTACTAGTTTTATGTATTAGTTTTTATTGTTGTACTTATAATTGTGATTTGACTTAGCTTTTCCTATAATCTTTGTAAGAAAATGCCTTTTTAGCAGTTTAATGTATCCATGTTCCAGTAAACCTTTTTCATACAATTCATGATTGCTTGCTGTTGTTCCAGTAAACCTTGTGTTTATTATTTGAATTTTGCTCCCTCCATGTATCTACCTCCAGTGACATACCTCTAGTAAACACTAAATTACGAAAACACAAAGTTAATATGAGTCTTGATGTTGTAAAATGTGTGCAAGTTTACTTTGATGGATGTGCAATTTTAGTATTTCCAGTATTCAAGTTTAGTTTTGGATTCTCTATATTAAATTTTATTAGTTTGATTTTATGCAAGCTGCTTTTTCTGATTCATAATGTTTCGTACTTTTCTGCATTTGACAAATTATTTTTCTGCATCTAGGAGGAAGGAAGGAAGCTTGATTTCAGTCAAGTTCAGAAGCAACTCGAGTCTGTTTCTGAACTAATGAAAAAGCTTATTCCACCAAAGTCTACCCCCATCAGTGAATCTATTGACAAGGGAAAAGCATGAGTTTCAAGCATCTTGTGAATACAGATCCTCCAGTTCGAACTAATTCAAAAGTGACTTCTACGCAGACCACGCTCAACAAAGTCATGAGTGTTAAGAAGAAATCATGTGATGAAACAGGGTTCGCAATATCAAACTCCTATTCACATACAAACAATCCCTTTTACTCCCGTGTCCAGTCCTCTGACAAATAGTTCATTCACTCAGGTATTTCTGTGATACATGTACACATCTTTAGCGTATTAAATTTTTGTACATCATTTATTTATTTTCATTAGTTAGTTTCATTTATTTGTTTTTAGTAAATATGTTTTTTGTAGAAGTCTAATGGCACACCAAGGCCATGGGCCCGTCAAAATTCTACAAATCGCACTGAATTTTTAGGTGAAACTTCTCAGCCTGTTGTTCCTGTCACTAAGGTTTGTTATTTTTATTCTCACTTCTTATTTTTATTTTAGCAACTCTTTGCACGTTTGTTCAATTTTATATACATACTATCTGTAGTGATTTCTTGTTATTGTTTCCTCTTTTTGCTTTATGTCAGATTGATTTAGATTCTGGTGGACAGTCTAGCCCTGGGAAGTCTCCTGATGTTGAGATCTTATATGAAGTCAAGAAAGATGACAGATTGAACAACTTCATCTCTACTTCTGATATGATTTATAATGAGAAAATCAATAGTCATTCTGCTAGTAAATCTGGAAGAGAGGTCAATAGATATGGACCAAAGAGGATTCTAAACCCTAGCAAATACAATGCTTCTCCTTATGTCAATCAGAAATCATCGAGATACCCTGTTACCACAAGAATGATTCAATTACACGATGCTATTGTCACTTTGTCGCTTGATGAAAATTACAAATAGTAAGTGCTCCTTCATTAATGCATGTTCTTTCATGTGTGTTTGAATGCCTTTTCATGTTATTGCTTTCGTGTAGTTTGATTTTGTTGTTATCTTTTTGTTTTGCAGCAAAACGTGCATCGACTATGGCAAGGTTACAGTGACATACTTTTATTTTGGTACTTCCTTTGCAACTCAGGGCCTTGTTGACACGTATACTATAAATGCTTGGTGTCACAAATTGTCACTAGATAATAAGCCAAAGGACTCGAAAGTTCACCATTTTTTCCCCTTATTTCTGTGAGTGCAATTACATTTTTTCCATGTTTCTATTTTACTATTCATTTTTATTACTCTTTTAGTTTGTGAAAATGTTCTAACTGTTTTGTCCACAATAGGAACATCTAATTTCAATGGACTCATATGAAACTCAGGAATTGTATGATCAGAAGTCTAGTATGGTATAGAGATGTTTTCAGCTAGCAAACGGTGCTAGACTAATCCATTCATGTGATGAGGTAAATATAGTAAAATGTGTGCATTTTTAATTCTCCTCTTTTTTGTTTGTGATGCTTTTTTAGTGAAGCAAGATTCCAATAAGTTTTTCATGATTTTTTGCTGTTCATAAAGTGTGCAACTTTTAGTTCCATGATGATGAATTTTTTTTCTTTTTTGTATATTTTTTACCAAAATTGTGCAATAGTCCTTTTTGTTCTACCCATTCATCTTTACTTTTCTATTCTTTCCTAGAGAAGTGACCATTTCATCATCGAGAATCTGAATGAACAATTCTTTAGTTTTTTCAGCATGCAAGTTTAGTTGGTTTGCACATTCTTCTCTAATGTATTTTGTTCATCTTGATGACTCTTATGTATTTTTGGCTTTTTTTGTAGGTCCACCTTCCAACTTTGCATAGCAAGCATTGGTTCGATTTTGTTGTCTTGTTTAAACATGAAATGTTTGTAATTCTAGACTCAGCATTTGATGCAGAGAGTGCTTTTCACCAGCATGTGTTGAATATTCTGGTAAATTTAGTTGTTTGTCCCTTTTTTATTTTTCCTGTAACTTGATGATGTTGTCATCTTTTTTACACACTCAATATTGTGTTACTTCTATGACTTGCCTCTGGTTTCTGTGTACTTCCTACAGATACCAAATTTCAAAAGGGTTTGGAACATGTATGGGAGCTCAAGAAATCTTAACTGGAGAAATTGGACCACGCACTTTATTGATGTACCTAAACAAAGCAATAAGTAAGTTGTTTTTCCTTTTCCTTTTTGCATATGAATTCTAATTTGCTGCTTAACTTTTTTCCCATGCTGCTCATACCAAATTAATGCATATTCTCTGATGTCTCTTCTGTTCCAATTGGTTTTTATTTTGTAGGCTTGATTGTGGCATATATACGGCACTCTTTCTGAAGCATTGGAAGCCTAGGATATTGATGCATGATATTGTGAAGGATGAAGATATTGCAAACATCCGAATCAGAATGGCGAATGAAGTGATGTTCACTGACCACAATATCCTGAGCGACCATAAGAAGTTGGTTCTTGAGTTCTAGTACCGCTGATGAGTAAGTTCTTCTTATCTTTTTATAATGATTATGTTGTTCAATAATAGTTTAGTTTTTCTGCGTTTTTCTTCATTATTTGAATGTTCATTAGAATTCTTTCTGCATCACTCAGGTTGGTAATGGAGAAGAAGCAATAATGAAGGTTTATAGCTGTGGTGGAGTGTGCTTTTAGTCAGGCGTTACTACTGCAAGCGAAATGGTGTTGCAAGATCCATAGGCATGTTTTTGCTTGTAGCTACAGGCATGTAATAAAGATGATGAATTTGTATATTAATTTTCTTAGGAATAATTCAAAATGTAATCTGCAACGTACAAGTGGATTTTTCTGGTGGCGCTTACTAAAGTGTGGAATGCTTTTGATATGTGTGCATGTTAATTGTGGTGATGTTATCTTTGTAAGATGCTTGGATGTAAATTTGATTTTTGAAGATTGTACAATGAGTTCCTTTTTCATGGCGTAATATTTTTCTTGTTATCTATTCTTTTTCGCCTTTCAATGGATCATGTTACGTCGTTTGATTTTCATATTGAACAAACAACAGTAACTGTTTTACGATCCTACATACACCTTATTTCTTTGTATCAAATCTTCATTCTTTGTTTTTTTCTTAATTTATTTTTTGCCTTCTTCACCAGTTCTTCCTTTTTTAAAATTTTTAAGTACAAACAACCATTTTTTTATTTAGCTTGAGTTCTTTCATTCTTTGCGTTAAGGAATTGTTGTGTCTTTTGCCTCTTGATTGCCATGTGTGTTTCATGCTAGTTGACCCGTTGACACCTCATACTTGCGACAACCCACCACTCTAGTGTGAAAATGCAATGTGTTAACTAGCATGCAACTTAACAGCTCAACACCTCATTTGTTCTAGATTTTGTTTTCTTTCTAGACAGATCTTTTTTCTTTTCCTTTTTCCTAAAATGCCATGTGTGTTCCACGCAACCTAACCACCTCAACCGCATAGTAACCCACTAAACCCACTACTCCCACGTTCACCATGGAACCGACTAGCAACTGCACCCACTACCGCACTCCCCCCATTAGCACTATTCTTCTGCGACCTTCTTGTCCTCAGTCTTTAATCTCTCATTGACATCCCCTATATAAATGCCATCTATATGCTCTTGTGTTTTGTGTCTCTGCAAAATTACTTTCCCTTCCTCTCAGGATCCGTTTTTTTGCGCTTTGAAGGTAGGGCTTTGTATATGTTGTGCTGCGTCAGTTCTTATACTTCATCTTCCTTGTTGCTAATTCTTCTCTATCTTGTTCCTCATTTTCTTCAGAATCTTTGCTGCAAGGTCTTGAAGTGGGTTGAAGTTGCAGGAGAAAAAGGTATGCTAACAGTACTCTTTGCACATACAAGTTTTTACAGAAGTTTAGTTTGATAGGAATGCATCTTTTCTTTGATGGTGAAAGCTTCAATATATTTTTCTGTGCCTTGGTGTTAGGTTGCAATTAAATTTTTATCAATTGTTACCTTCTACCTGTCTCGGATCATTTTCAATTTCCTTGTTCAAAGATAGCACCACAACTATGCATCTCTTTGATTTCTTTTTCGCAATTTATCTGATTGTACAATTTTAGGGTTTGATTTTTCTTCAAACAAGATAACCTACTCATAAGAAAGCGTTGTAACTTGAGTTTTATGAAGTTGAAATTAGTGTGCAAGTTTCAACTTGTGTGCAATTTAACTTTTTATTCAATTTTTATTTATCTGAGTTGTTAAATTGTCCTCTCATATAATTTTTCCTTCATTTTAGATGGGTCAAGAGGATGCTTCCAAGAAGGGTAGGAGTGCTTGTAAGAAGGTTGCTGATGCCAGTAAGGAAAAGGTTGTATTATATCTTGCTCCTCAACAGCATCTGCAATTTTAGTTTTGTGAAGATGCAATTTTTAGTTGCTTGTATATCTGTTTTAATTCTCTGCTATCAGGGGGGTTTTCTTTCTATCTTGTACTTTAATATATTTTTTGCACTACAAACAAGTTAAGATGCTCCATGTTTGTGAAATTTTAGTTCAAATTAAAGCTGCAAGTTATATATTCTCACTTGGTGTTAGGTTTAGAACGAAAGCATCTCTTGTATTATATATTGCTCGTCAACAACAACTGTAATTTTAGTTTTGTGAAGATGCAAATTTAGTTAACATATGCCTGTTTTAAATTTCTGCATTCAGGGGGGTTTTCTCTTCTATCTTGTAGTTTAATAATTGTTTTGCACTACAAAACAAGTCAAGATAACCTACTAATGAGGTGCATTGCAACTTTGTTTTTTTCTGAACATAAAATTAGCAATGAAAGTCTTACTTGTACTGTGTGCAATTTAGTTGTCATTAAAATTTTGCTTTTCATGTGTTGTTGATTTGTCGTCTTACATATTTTGCTTTCCATTCATTAGGTGGCTCATGAAGATATTTCCAAGAAGGGTGGTAGTGCCTCTAAGAATGTTGCTGATGGTTCCAAGAAAGAGGTACAAAATCATAATATTTTTTTGCTCCAAAAAATGGTTAACTCATGCAATGTTTTAGTGAGGTTGATCCTGTTTATGCCTCATGTTTGCTTCTTTTATTGATTTTGCTCCTCAATAAGTAGTGCAACTATAGTTCTATGTTCCAATAACTTCAGTAATAATGTTGCTACTGAACAACAAATACAATTTTAGATATTTGAATGTGCAAATTTAGATCCCAAGCGGGTTTTTGCAAATTATCTGAATTTTTTTGGTTGAGTTCTGACTTATCCTGTAGCTAAAAAAAATTTGTACTATGCCTTGCTCCTATACAGCTACTACAATTTTTAGTGTTCTGTCCATGCACATTTAGCTTCTCTATGACTTTTATATAGTTTTGAGTTTTCTGAACATGGGTATGCAAGTTTTAGGTTTTTGCAACTTTTAGGTTTTTCAAAATTGCAATTGTGTTTTCATGCTTTGTAGGATAGTTCTTTTTATGTTTGCTATACAAACTACATCTTCAAAAGCCAAATATCTATCTGAATATCTGTTTGCAATTTTAGTTTCCTGAAAATGCAAAATGTCGTATGGTTCTTTTTGTGTTCCTATTGAACTGCATCTGCAAGCTTAGTTTTGTGAGCATGCAAATTTATATCCTATGCGAAAAATTTAAGTTTTGTGTTCTAGGGCGGTGTTTTTCATTTACTTGTAGTTTAACTACTTTCTTTTAGGTAACGGTGCCAGGTGGATCACGTGTTTCCAAGCGCAAATTTGAAGCTAAGGATTCTTCCACTTCCAAAAAGATGGCTATCTCCAAGGTATTTTTTTCTACAAATGCACTTTATTCATCCTCATGATAAAGCAACTTTTAATGTCAACTAAGTTTGTAGGATGGTTTTTTCATAGTATTCTGTAGTCGTGAACGTGCTGCTTCTGCTTGATTTTTTATTTTAGTACTCTCTTTTTGTACACTAAACTGCCGTTTTTTGCTTGCATGATTTTTGTATTCCATCTCATTATCTGATTTAATACAGTAGTTGTTCATTTTATGCATTGCAATGCAATGGTTCTTTTTTCAAATACCTTACTTTCTGAATGCAATTTCAATTTTAAAGGATTTCAGTCAGAACACAATGAAGATTTCAGCTGTCACAAGGGCTCAGCTGAATATTCCTTTTGGAGACACTGACAGAGTAGTGTACTGCATAGTAACTAGCAACACTCACTCTGCTGGTTTCTGCGTTGGACATGCAATGTTTGACATGCTGGGTCATAGGAACTTCACTGTTGCCGACCACTACATCAAGGACAGAGTGCTAGTTGCTTTCAAGGATGCTTTTGATGTGCTGATTGCAGCTGGTAATGACATTCGGTCTGGTCCTCAAGCTCTGATGACTATTCGTCGAGTTTCTATGATTGAGCAGTGCGTTCCTAATTGGGATGGCTACTTCCAAAGGAACATCATCATTGCACCTGAAGCAGGACAAGATGAAGATGTTGATGATGAGGAAGATGAAGTTGATCTTTCCAAGTCTGATTATGATTGCTCTGGTGCTGGTTTCTCTGGTGGATCAGGAGGGGATGGTGCTGCTGGAGGTGGTGCTGGCGCAAGCGTTGCTGCTGCATGAATGGTCATTAGTTAGAGTGGATGGATGCATTTAGTGTTACTTCTAGTGGTTGGATGTAGCGTTGCGTCTACAAATTTAGTCGAATCTAGTTTTATTAGGTTGCTTTTGTGTTTCATCTATGTGGCTTGCTTTCATTTAGTCATCCTACCACTAGGTTGGAAAAGGTGCTATCATCGAACTTCGAGGATTTCCTGTGTGATATCAGTACTGTATTTTTTATATTATTAAATACTAGTCTATGTTATTGCTGTGAATTGATTTCATCTTTTTGTTTTCTACATTTCTGATTTCATAAATCCATGTTGTAGGTTTTTTGGCTCTTTCTTTTGCCCTCCCGAATTGATATCATCTATTTGTTTTCTATATTCTGATTTCATATGTCATCTCATACTCATTATAATTATTCCTTTTGCCCTCCTGAATTTAGTAAGCAAGTAAAAATAGTTGAAATCATTTGAGAGTACTTAAATTACATATCCATCATTTCATACAAAAATTATGCAATTTTTTTGGCCCAATAACAAATGCTCCTGTTGTTGATCTTCTTTTGGCACATCTTCACTTTTTGCTTTGCAATCATGTTTCTTCAGACCATGAGCATCCTTTTTCTTCTTCTTTCCTCATTGCATGAATATGTATTACTCCTTGCTTTTTTTCCATAGACAAAAAGAGTATGCAATCAGTAAAAATGAATAATTATTTCTCTTCGAAAGAAGTTTCTGAAATGATGTTTGTTTCATATTTTTTTTCTAACCTTTTCATCTATGTTTTTTTTGTGGTCTTCTCTTTACTTTGCTTTGCAATCTTTCTCCTGGCTGAAGATTCAAATTTTACAAAATTAAAATGAACACTAAATTGTTCATATAAATTGCAATAACTAATTGAAACAATGTTCATTGTTTTACCTATTTTTTGAGGTTTTTCTGGCGACTCTCGTTCTATTTGCTTGCACCCTGTAATGTTGTTTCCTTGTTTCTTGCACCCCAAACAAGTCACTTTAGGCTTTGATATGATTTCTTCTACTATACTTTTCTGCCTCCCTGTTTTCTTCATTCTCCCTTTTGGTTTGCTGTATATTGGATCCTTTAGAGTGTTCTCACCCTTGCTATCTGAACTCAAGACTTCCCGAGTGACAACTGTTAAATCTAAAGCAGAACATTTTGATTGCTCCAATTCTGGCATGCAAAGTATGTCTAAAATTAACTTCTCCAGATTTCCTATCTGCTCATTTAACACTTTCCTCCTTGCAGGATTTTTCGATGCCTCGGAAGCTATTTGAACTAGCCTTCTTGAAAATGAGAAGAATGCCATTTGCTCATCCAAATCTTCAAGGGTTGCATCTTCTTCATTAGCTTGAAATGCTCTTTTTTCCTTAGGTCTCCATCTATCAATGAAATACTTTTCTGGTAACTCATCAATGTTCAATGCTTGTATGACTTTGAGTGCATGACAACACAGAATGCCATCCTTCTCAAATTTCCCACACACACATGAAATAGTTTCAAAATATGTGTGAACAACCACTATGAATGTTCTTGGGTTATAGTCAAACAGTGCTTCAGTCGATGACTTGTACACCTCATACTTTTTGTTCTTTTCCACTTCCATCAGGTGAAACTTTGTTGAATTCATTAACTCTTGCTGGAATTTGTAAAATATGCCTCTGTTATATAGTCTTGCCGCTTGCTTTTCCAATGCCCAGTCACTCCACATAGTTGGAGAAGTTCTCCTTATTATTGAATCATTTTCTTTTCTTTTTTCTTCAATGTTTTGTGATATCCTGTCAAACTCTGTCATGAAAGCAATCACACTATGACTTGACCCTACATTTGCTTTGAATACAACATTTGTTCCTTCACTTCTTGATGTTGTCTGGATGAATGGGAAAAAGTCATTCTTGAAGTACGCAGGTACAAACTCTTTCTGTTTTTTCACATAATCCCGAAGTACTCGATATGTTGAACATTGTGTTGCTATATCATCTGGGGCCAGAGGTGCTCGAACTCCTTGACTGTTTGTGAGTTTAGGATTATGTCATGAAACTGAGCGTTCAAATGTTGGTTCCTTGCAAATGTTCTTCTAGCTTTGTTCTGCGCTTTTGTTAGAATGTGGAACAAACAGTTCCTGTGCATGCAACTAGGAAAACACTTAGGCACTGCCTTTTTCATAGCTGCATCTTGATCTGTTATCATATATTTTGGAGCTTTTCCTCCCATGCACTTCAGAAAAGTTTTGTATAACCACTCGAAAGTTTCCTTCTTCTCATCTTGTATGAATCCACATGCAAAGAGGCAGTTGTCTCCGTGTCCATTTACACCCACAAATGGAGCAAACTTCAGATTATACTTGTTTGTTTTGTAAGTTGTGTCAAAACTTAGGAGATCACCATATTGTTGATAGTTCCTTATACCAGTGCCATCTGCCCAAAATATATGCATGACATTCTTAGCTGGATCTGTTTTGAATGAGTAGAAGAACAGAGGATCTTCTGATTTTTTCTGTTCAAAAAATGAGACCACCTGCATCATGTCATTCAAACCGTTATCTCTTCTCATTTTCGTGCCCATGTTGCTAATCTATTTTGCTGTATATGGCAACGAAGAAAGCCCTCTTACTCGAAAGAACGCCATTATTGCCAATATCTTTCTAGTTGGTATGTTCACTCGTTTGCAAGTTCTGATTAAGTCTTTCTCTTGCTCAGTGATATATTTGTGTGACCTAAGGAACCTGACTTCCCCTGGTGGATGCAGATCAAGATTGTGCTCAATGATAAGCCTTGTCACCACCCACTGTGCTATATCGAATTTCCAGGTAACAACCATCTGAGCTTGACAGCCTGTTTTAATTGTGTAGTTTCTTCTTCTGTCTGTCGTATTCTCTAGCTCAGTTGGTGCATTTTTATCAGTCTTATACTTTCTCCTTTTTGCTCCTACAGCTGTTGGTTTTGTCCTTATCCTAGGTTTACCAGATCTGTTACACTTCATAGTGAACCTCGTCATTTTGTTGTTGTGTGCATCTTTTTTCTGGCAGTGATAGTTTGCAGCTTTCTGAATTGAGAACCTAGCAATAGCTGAATATTCATTGTAGAATCGGTGTGCATGAGCATCACTTTCAAATGTCATGCCAAGGGCTGGCATGTGTTTCTTCTCATCTTCTTGGCTTAATTTAATTGTCTTTTTAATACTGTCAAAATCAAGGAAGAATTCTATATCTTCCTGAGATAACTTGTTTTCATCTTTCATCTGCTCCTTACTAGTTCCTGCAATTTTTTCCTTGCCTGATGGACTAACAGTTTCGTTCTGATCCTCTTCATTTGATTGTGCATAACCAGCACTATTATCTATTTCATAGTTTTCTGTTTGTTCTTCCACCTCTTTTAGCTGCTCTGCTTCAAACTCTGAATCATCGCTGCCACTAGTGCCATCTGTATCAGTTGTTTTTGCATAATCAGGCCCTTGCAATGCAACTTCAGAGCTCCTTGCTTTTACTTCTTGATCAGTTGTCATCATTTGCTGCTCAATGACTGAATCTTGTGTAGGAGATATGCCCTAGAGGCAATAATAAATGTTATTAATTATCTCCCTATTCATAATTAAGTTTATATTCCATGCTATAACTGCTATGGTTCCCGAGCCCGTATATCCATAAAGGCTCTGGGGAAAACCCATGTGCACGTGTGGTATAATAAACGGTAAAATGTATTCCTAGTCGTGCCTCTAAGACTAGCTCAAGTGTTGCATGATGATTATGTTTTTCCAATCATGGGCATGTCTATGCCAGCAACTTTGAGGGCACAATGTCAGGAAGGACATTTGTGTTGAATCGACCCGAATTGATGTTATGCTATGAGATACATTCGTCATGAGTTAATGGTTAATAACACAGAGATGGTTAATGTTTGCATGATTCCTCAGACCATGAGAGTATCGAGTTTCTTCATGCTTGATTCATGAACTTTGGGGTTTGTTAAACGTCATCCGTAAATGGATGGCTATTACGGCGGCTTACGGGTTCATGGGAAAGTATGTCAAGTAACTTGATAGCTCAAGATTGGGATTTGCTCCTCCGACGATGGAGAGATATCTCTGGGCCCTCTCGGTGTTACGGTATCCATCATCGTCTGGCCAGACACTTTGTGATTTGATCACAGGGATGCCGGAACACGGTAACGAGAAAAGAGAACAATACCGATAACGGGGTAACTGGCATAGTGGACAAGTTGTTGATCCACGGGGATGCCAACATGTCTAACCTCGGGTATTTGTAACATATCGTGAAGCAACAGGAATAGCACATGGCAACTGGAGGTTCACTCGAATATTCATTCGTGTGGGTATAGGGGTCAATATGGGTGTCCACGGCTCCGATGTTGATCATTGATCGGAAGGGGTTCCAGGTCATGTCTATACTTCACCGAACCTATAGGGTCACACGCTTAAGGGTCATCTATCTGCTGAATACTAGACAGGGAGTCTGAGAGAAAATCACCGAAAAAGTTTCGGACACCAAAAAGTTTCGGACAGCGGAAAAGTTCCACAGAGAGAGGTCACCGGATGAGTTCCGGTGAAACTGAAAAGTTGTTTCAGGGGATACCATTAAGTCAAAATGGTTTCGGCACATGCCTGATAATTCTTGGAGGATGCCAGAATCATTCTGGAAACTTCTGGGAATTTTCTGGAAGAAAAACCGGAAATGTTCCGGGGCTGCCGGAACCGCTTCAGATGCTTTTCGCAGATGAAATCACTAAACTGGAATTGTTCCAGAACGCGTTGAAAATTATTTTAGTGGGTACTGGAAATGTTCTAAGCCCACATAAATATTTTCAGTTTGAACGGACGCTGAAAAATGTCGTCGTGAATAGTGAAAGTGCTTTTTGGGTGGCTTCTTGGAGAAGCCACCTTGAGGGTCCTTTGGTATTTTTCCCCTTGGCTTCTTGGAGAAGCCACCCTTGGGCTTGGCCTATAAATAGGGGTGGAGGGGGCTGCCTAACGACTCACTCCTTCTCACATACAAGTGCCATGCAATGATCTGGCTTCTCTCTCCCTCCCACGAAAAGAGTTTCGTAGAGCCGAAAGGCTGTCTGGGTTCCGGTGGGAACTAGTTCTGGACGGCGAAGCCCTGCCGGATAGTTGACACCGTATGTGTGCAACTCTGTAGAGAGGTCGTAGTTTCGATCTTAGTGCCCGAGGGGCTGTTCGTGAGTGCCTCCCGAAGGGCTGTCCAAGTGACGGTCCGAGTTCTGTGAGTCCTCCCGAAGGGCTGTCCGAGTGACCGTTCGAGTTTCGAAGGTCCTCCCGAAGGGCTGTCCGCGACACCGTCCGAGGGACTGTTCGACCGCCTCCCGGAGGGCTGTCCGAAGGGAAGACGAGGGTATACATCCTCGCGGTTGGGAGGTTGTAAATCCTAGCTGCGGGGATCTGCACCACCGATCGTCATCGACTCTACTTTCGCTGCGCTACGAGTCGGTAACGAAAATGATCAAACCTTGTATGCAGTCTCCATAGTGGTCCTAGGCTGGTGCGTAGGTCGGAAAATTTTTGTTTTCTGCTGCGTTACCCTACATCTTGATAGTTCCAACTTTGCTCCAACTCTTGCAGCTCTGAATGCTGGTGTTCCACCAATAACTGATCACGGGATATCATATTTTGTTCCAGGTAATCTTCCTCCGCATCAGTTTCATTTTGATTAGTAGTGCATTCTGTGTAAGCTTCATCTGGATAACTTCCATTCTCATCACTGTTGCAGTCAAATTCATGCTCACCATCAGATTCAGTCTCACTGTCATTTGCTTCATCTTCATTGTTACCTTCATCGTCATCTTCATGCTCACCATCAGATTCAGCCTCACTGTGATTTGCTTCATTTTCATTGTTACCTGATACGTCTCCATCGTATCTACTTTTCCAAACACTTTTGCCCTTTTTTGGACTCTAACTTGCATGATTTGAATGGAACTAACCCGGACTGACGCTGTTTTTAGCAGAATTGCCATGGTGTTATTTTTGTGCAGAAATAAAAGTTCTCGGAATGACCTGAAACTTCACGGAGAATATTTTTGGAATTAATAAAAAATACTGGCGAAAGAATCAAGGCCAGGGGGCCCACACCCTATCCATGAGGGTGGGGGCGCACCTACCACCCTGGGCGCGCCCCCTGCCTCATGGGTCCCCTGGTGCTCCACCGACCTCAACTCCAACTCCATATATTCACATTCGGGGAGAAAAAAATCAGAGAGAAGGATTCATCATGTTTGACGATACGGAGCCGCCGCCAAGCCCTAAACTCTCTCGGGAGGGCTGATCTGGAGTCCGTTCGGGGCTCCAGAGAGGGGAATCCATCGCTGTCGTCATCATCAACCTTCCTCCATCACCAATTTCATGATGCTCACCGCCGTGAGTGAGTAATTCCATCATATGCTTGCTGGATGGTGATGGGTTGGATGAGATTTATCATGTAATCGAGTTAGTTTTGTTTGGGTTTGATCCCTAGTATCCATTATGTTCTGAGATTGATGTTGCTATGACTTTGCTATGCTTAATGCTTGTCACTAGGGCCCGAGTGCCATGCTTCCAGATCTGAACCTATTATGTTTTCATGAATATATGTGAGTTCTTGATCCTATCTTGCAAGTCAATAGTCACCTACTATGTGTTATGATCTAGCAACACCGAAGTGACAATAATCGGGACCACTCCCGATGATGACCGTAGTTTGAGGAGTCCATGTATTCACCATGTGTTAATGCTTTGGCCCGGTACTCTAATAAAAGGAGGCCTTAATATCCCTTAGTTTCCAATAGGACCCCATTGCCACGGGAGGGTAGGACAAAAGATGTCATGCAAGTTCTTTTCCATAAGCACGTATGACTATATTCGGAATACATGCCTACATTACATTGATGAATTGGAGCTAGTTCTGTGTCACCCTATGTTATAACTGTTGCATGAATAATCGCATCCGACATAATTATCAATCACTGATCCAATGCCTATGAGCTTTTCACATATTGATCTTTGCTTAGTTACTTTTCCGTTGCCACTGTTACAATCACTACAAAACTGCTACTGTTACTTTTGCCATCGTTACCGTTACTTCCATACTACTTTGCTACTAAATACTTTGCTGCAGATATTAAGTTATCCAGGTGTGGTTGAATTGACAACTCAACTGCTAATACTTGAGAATATTCTGTGGCTCCCCTTGTGTCGAATCAATAAATTTGGGTTGAATACTCTACCCTTGAAAATTGTTGTGATCCCCTATACTTGTGGGTTATCAAGACTATTTTCTGGCGCCGTTGCCAGGGAGCATAGCTCTATTCTTTGAGTCACTTGGGATTTATATCTGCTGGTCACTATGAGGAACTTGAAAGACGAAAAACCAAGATTTATCCCTCAACTACGAGGGGTGGTAAGGAACTGCAATCTAGCTCTGCACTTGATTCACCTTCTGTTTTGAGTAAGCTTGCGACACCTAAACCTGCTTCTGCTATTAATTCTGATATGTCGCATGTTATTGATGATGCCACTTCTGCTATGCATGATACTTATGATGAAACTACTTCTATTCTTGATAATACTGTGCCACTAGGTGAATTTCTTGATGAACAACTTGCTAGGGCTAGAGAGAATGAAATTATTGAAACTGATAATATTGATGAAAGTGATGATGAAGATTCTCCCCCTAGATATGAATTGCCTGTTGTGCCTGAGGGTTATGTTATGGATGAAGAAACCGCTAGAGACTTTCTTGCTTGCAATGATAGAAATGATCTTAAGAAATTATTAGCTAAGCTGAAAGAAAAGTCTTTGAATGCTAGAATGAAATATGACCCTGCTTTTGCTACTTCACCTATCTGTATTACTGATAAGGATTATGATTTCTCTGTTGATCCTGAGATAATTACTTTGGTTGAATCTGATCCTTTCTATGGCTATGAATCTGAAACTGTTGTGGCACATCTTACTAAATTAAATGATATAACCACCCTATTCACTAATGATGAGAAAACTCGCTACTACTATATCCTTAAATTATTTCCGTTCTCATTAAACACTACAAAAAAAATACACTTCCGTTATGATACGTGTTTGTCACAGTAGGTCGCGTTTTCTGTCATGCATGTACATCCATGACGATTTTATGATAGAATAAAGATAGTCATACCTGTGCTGTCGTAGAAGTGTTCCATGACATTACCAAAATTATCATCACGGAAGTGTCCACTTCCATGACGATAAATCGCGCGTCACAGAAGTGCTTTCGTCAAGGGTGACCGACACGTGGCATCCACCGTAATGGAACGCCGTTAAGCTATCGGGTCCGGTTTTGGATGTGATAACCCGTTAACAGCCCGGACCAATGGGGATTTTCCACGTGTAAAATCATCATTGGCTCGAGGAAACACGTGTCAGCTCCGCGTTGGCACAGGTGTCACTCATCCAATGGGCGAGATGCGCCTATGATATGTTGACACGTGGACCGGCCCAAAAGTGGCCCATAAAGTTTAAATGGGCCGGCCCAACTAAAGGCCCACAAGATTTTGCGGACCATAATGGGCCGGCCCAGCTAAAGGCCCACGAGATTTTGCGGACCATAATGGACTGGCCCAGCTAAAGGCCCACAAGATTTTGCGGGCCATAATGGGCCGGCCCAGGTAAAGGCCCACAAGATTTTTGCGGGCCATAATGGGCCGGCCCAGGTGAAGGCCCACAAGATTTTTGTGGACCATAATGGGCCGGCCCAGCTAAAAGCCCACGAGATTTCGCCGACATTAATGGGCCGGCCCAGCTGTAGGCCCACAAGATTTTGAGGACCCTAGTAGGCCGGCCCATTAACTGGCTGCCATGTTTTGGGCAAATGCCGGCCCATATTTGATCCGGTCCATTAATGGCCTGCCACATTCCGGGCCTAATAATGGCCCATATGAGATCTGGCCCGTTAAAAGCCTACCACATTCTGGGCCAAATTACGGCCCAGATCAGGTCCGGCCCTTTAAGAGGCTTTGGGCTAAATTATTGGCCATATCAGATTCAGCCCGTCAACTGGACACTATGCTTTTGGGCCCACTTGCTAAAGGCCCATTTAGTAATTCGGCCTGATATTACTTTCGGCCTGTTAAGGGCCTGTTTAACATTTCGGCCCTATATTAATTTCTGCCTGTTAAAAGCCCGTCATATAGTTGGGCCTAACTATGACCCGGTTTGCATCCGGCCTGCTCGCAGCCGATAATCTGATTGGGCCAAACAAGGACCGAGACAATTTTGGCCTGTTAAAAGCCCGTGATTTGATTGGCACAATCATGGGCCAGGGTCCATTTCGGGCTGTTGCCGGCCCGTGAGCTGTTCGGCACGTTTCAGGCCCAACCTACTTCTCAGCCTCCTAAAAGCCCATTGAGTTTTCTTGCGAAAAGAGGGCCGGCGGTTTACTCGGCCTATTAAAGGCCCGAATCTACTAGTGGGCCAGTTTACATTTAGGCCTTTTAAAGGACCAAGATAACGGGGCCCATGATGTGGATCATACATCGTGATTGGATGACGGCCCGATTATGTACCGTAATTTTACGGTTTGGCCGGTTTACTGCGAAGACAGGATATATATACAGTAAAATAACTGCAGCATCGTCAATAAGAAAAGACCTAGACTATACAATAAAGAAATTACGGCATATTACATCCACTGGGCATCAAAGTTCGCCACTATGATAATAAAGCACAAGCTGACAGCAGATTACATACACTGGGCATCAAAGATCGCCACCAGTGCAAATAAACACGCCGACAAAATAATATACAAAACCGACAGCACTTCAATAGAGTTCAAGAAAGGTTAGCCCTACTGGGGAGCTGCAGCGCAAGCAGCTGAGCAAGCTGATGAGACTGCGCTTGTTTAACACTTATATCCTCCTCACTCTAAAAGATAAACAAGCAGACAGATGATAGGTTTTGCACATAAAAGTATCAGTGCTGACAATTCATCACATTTCTTACTGACGAATAAAGTGACACAGTTTAAAATTGCATTAACACAATATGGTATTGTTCAGGTCAAGACATGGCAGGAAATGACATTGTGAAGAAGTTGGCAGCTTCACGACACCACTGGATTACAGATCAAGAACTCATAAGTATCAATGGTTAGTGTGCTGTCAATTTATCCCATTTCAGATTGGCAAAAAAAGAGATGGTTTAAATAATAGTAGAATGATATGACATTGTCCATAGTTAAGACATTGCAGAATATGACATTGTGCTGTAGTGGGTAGGTTCACCACACCACTGGATTATGGATCAAGAACAGAAGCATACATGCAGTGCAAAAGAAGATCACTTGCTCTGTATAGTTTAATTTACATGGTATGAAGAAGGAACTTGGTTGTACAACTGAAAACTTAAATTGAGAAGGACAAACTTTTGTTTATGAACTACATAATAAACTTTAAACATGCAATTTCATGCAAACACCAAAAATAAACAGCTGTTGCAGTCATCCCTAACCAAATATACACAACAAAGTTTGAAGGCTTGAGAAGGACAAACTTACATTATTGGTGAAGACAGGCTCTATAAAGCCCTTGTCCATGCTGATGGGGGGGGGGGCAATTCAAGAAGTTTACCACAGAATCTTCTTCATAAGCATTGCCTTTATTCTACATTTTGTTAAGAGTAAATATAGATGTGATAATATAAGAAAAAATGGAGAATATTTAAGATAAGATGAAGAGTGATGCTACATAACCAAGTAGCTATAAATGTAAGTACATCGATACAAGCGAAAGGTACAGCCAAGAGCAATGCACAGCTCAACTTCTTCAGTACCATCGGTGTTATCCAACCTTATGGTAAGAGTAAATATAGATCTGATGTGTAGAAAATGGAGGGCAAAGGAAAATAAGCTGTAGAGTGATGGTACATGAATAACTACCTGTCAATATAAGTACACTGATAAAGGACAGCAAGTACTTACAAGAACAATGCAGAGCTAAAAAATTTCATTGGCATTGGATATATTCTACACTAATGTAACCATTTATACAGATCAGATAATTTGGAGCGAACAATTGATAAGCAAGCTATCATGCATACTGCTGTCACATAATGAACCAGGTATGTATGCAAGTACAGTGATACAGGACAACAGGTACTAACAAGAGCAAAGCAGCGGGCAGCATATTTGCGATATCCTGTCGTTCTTTTCAAACCGGGATTCTTCTTCGAGCAGATTTCCTGCAAAAAAGATCTGTAAGGCACATGCGGAAAAGTAGAAGTTCAAATTGTCATGTGATTTCATAGACAGTACCTCATCCTGGGAACGAGGCCAGTGCATAACAAGGTTTTTCCATTCAATGTCTTCTAAATTTAGCATAGGAGACTTCACCGGAAATTCATTTATAGACTTGCCATCAAAGTGTGATTTCCTCAGGTAACACCGATACTGCTGCAATGCTACCTTGAAAAGCACAAGCAAGCTTTGCTCGTCATGACTATCTAGATTGACCCTCGCCCACTTACAACAATGTAATGTAAATCATTGATGTGTTGAGGAAAATAATAACCATGAATAATAGCACTTACATGTAAGTTGGACAGGAAGATGTGAAAATGGTGTTTGTCTTCACTATAATCTTCCCATGATGGGAATATATGCACGTAGTCCCTAACAACATTGAAAGCATTGTCTTTTAAACTAGGAATAACTGGAATGGGGTTCCAATCTGCAGGAATTGGCCGTCTCTGCAGTTGGGATAGGTCTTCGGCCGATGGACTTGCTGTACTTTTTGCTGGAGTGGGATTTTTCTGTGGTACGACTGGTGCTATGGCAACTGAAATCGGTATACCTTTTGCTGGAGTGCAGGTCCTGTGTGATGGGGCTAGTGGTGTGGCCAGTGAAGTATGGGTACAGTTTGCTGGAGTCGGTCCTACGTTTTGTGTCACTGGTTGTACAGCCAATATAAGTGGGGTGCTGTCTGATTTCTCCGGCACCACCACGTTTTTCAAGGACTTTGCTGGTGCTCCTTCAGGTTCGGCAATCACCCTCTTCCTTTTTGATGTCTGATGCACAAGAACAACATTTGAGTGGAAAAACATGGTATGATGACAGATGGAATATGTATTGATAATGGATGGGCATGGCATCTCGACATATATGATGAGTAAACTAAGAAGATGGCGGTGCAACAAAGTAGAAGAAATGCAAGACAACATATGCAAGACACGCGCAATCAATAAAACCTTGCCAAATTAGAACAGGCACCTTGATGGGTGAACAGGACAGGCCATCTGCCTTTGACTCCTCGAGGTTAGAATAGTCATTAGGATCATATTCTGAACAAGAATCAACAGGTGGGGAGCGTATGAGTTTCATTGCATCCAGAATGGCACTCAATGCCTTGGTGCCAATTTTGTAAGTCATTGCAGTATTTAGCTTCAAGAGTGGACTGCTACTACTGTGACACAAAGCAGCTACACAGATCATAGTGTAGATATAACGGGAAAACCATAAGCATCAGAGTAAAATCAGCAAAGTGGAACTTGCTGGAATATATGTGCTAGTATTGCCGGTATGGCTAGAAAGGCTTCGGATACCAGCTCTCTTCAACTGAAGGTGCGGTACTGTTAATATCAGTGTAACTCTCAAAGGCGACACAGCTCCCCACATTTCCTTGCTATTCTTATAGGATTCAAGTGGGCAGGCCACTACAAATCCTATTCCCATGTTTACAAAATCCTACGAATCAAAGAGGCCCGAAGAGTTCAAAGTGTCCATCACAACCGACCGTATAGACCTCTACACTGCAAATGTCCCTGCTCATCTTCACTACAAGGAACATACTGTACTACTATCATACTCCCTCCATTCCAAAATATAAGTCTTGGTAGAGATTTCCACTATGGATCACATACAGATGTATCCAGATACATTTTAGAGTGTAGATTCACTCATTTTGCTCCATATGTAGTCCATGGTGGAATCTATACAAAGACTAGTATTTAGGAACGGAGAGAGTACTTATTGAAGAAGAACGGAAGAGGAACAAGCTAAAGAAGAGCAAGAAGATTTCGGATAATAAAATGTTCGTTGCGCAGTGCCCACACATGATGAACCAGAGCGCATTAAGAAAGCAACTCCCTGTTGTCTCTCTATATGTGGTGCACGTGCTTTTCGAAAGTAAAGTAGGAACATTAGCTGACCAATTAAATGTTATCTGTTTTAGTAATATCAGCATCATATCAGATTCATACTTGAGCAACAAGTTTGGAATTATGAGTGGCACGTTGTTTAGCTTGATGGATTCAGGAGCAGTGCTAAGCAGGTACGATGATGGTACTGAATATAAAGGCATGTCTGCATGCAAGTCGCGTGACTTTTGTCATTTGGGTCAGTCGACCATTTCAGGCGGTTGGATGAAGATCCTACGTCTCCTAACCCTTTTTCTTCCTCATCTCTGATTCTTCCCATAGAGAACACCGCACGGGCCGCCGGCCGGACCACCGGCCCCCACCACCTGTGTTCCTCCGCCACCCCCACCCCCACCCCCGCCCCCACCCGCGTCGAGTTTTCTTCGTTCGGTGAGGCCTCACCACCGCCCCCCCACAACCACCGTCCCCACCCGAGCCCCTTCGTTCGCACCGGTGAACTCCGGCGAGCTCTGAAAAATCGACTGGCCCAATTTTGAAATTTAGTCTACTGTGATTTAACTAGTGTGGAATATAAAAGGGGAAAACCATAAGCATTGGGAGTATAGTGTTGAGCGTGCCATGGCGGATCTGAAGGTGCAAACCGGACAAAGGCAACTTCGCAACCAATGTTTGCTTTCAACTAGCAAGTAAGTGATGGACAAGAAATCAGAGTAAAGCAGTGGCGATCTATTTTCTTGCTGTGATAAATAAGTTGAGCAGATACGAAAGAGTACCGCCTCTGGTGCGGCGCCGTGTATGCATCTGCTGAGAATTTGACGGTGTTGCGGTAGCGATGGCTGTCGGCAGTGTGGAAGCAGATCTAGGAGGGTAGACGGTGGCGGCGGGGCATAGTGGACGAGACGGTCGTAGGAGCGGCACCGCCAAGGTGGACGACGGCGGGGATGAAGCGAGAGGACGGGATGCAAGGATCACGATCCGAAGCCGTGGATGAGAGAGGTCGATCTCTTGTAATGGACGGCGGCGTCGGGGTATCAGCTCCGGCATGGTGGAGGAGGACGGCGGTGGATGGGGTGGCAGAGGGAGGAGGCTGGGGTGGAGAGGGTGTTTTGGCGCCCACGGAGTACGAATGGGGAAATGGAGGTAGAGAGGAAGGGGGGAACCATGTCTTCAGGGCACGCTTGTCTCAAATGCGAGGAAATTTACAAACTTAGCCCCCGTTTCAAATTTCCTACATCACAGCAATATTAGTCGGTTGGGGTTAGGACGGTATTCTCGCATACACCGAATATTTGCCGACGAGAGTTTGTTTTTGGCGCCCACCATGTATGAATTGGGGAGGGAGTCAATTTTGGCCGAGGACACACTGTGTTTTGGTGCCCACCATGTATGAATCCGGGTGAGAGGCGGTTATGTCACGTTTGAGTGAAATTACAAACCTACCCGTATCGAAACCTATAGAAATCGAGCAGATAGGCTTTGCGTGGCAGGGATAGGCAGTAGTAATTTCCATCTCGCAGATTTTGGTTTCAGGAGGTTACTGCGACTTTCCCCGCTTCGTTCAAATTTTGCAGAGTGCATGTTTACCGTGCCAACTCAATTCGAATCCCATTTGTATTCTATTTTTTTTCGGGCGGGATCCATTTTCGATTGGAATAAAATTCTATATACATCATTTTTCTATATATACTTTCAAAAGCACAACAAAGAATTCTGCTCCTTTATATGTATAATATGATTTACAAATACAATGATCTCAAAATCATAAGGTTGAATTCAAAAAAATTAAACCAAATTATGTTCTACTAAAATACATGGATCAGTAATATCTACATATTAAATAACATAGATGCGCGTGAATTCATATGAGTATGCATGTTTGATAGATCAATTTTGGTTCGAGTATGGATTATATGTATCATCATCTCGAATTCAAATATTTGAATCCCTTTTATGTTCACTCCTTTCACGCCCATCTCTCTCGCATGCATGCTCCTTCATGTAGCTATCACTCCCTTTTCTCCAGCTAACCCGCACGCTCACTTCATGTTTCTCCTATCCTCGCAAACATGGTCTCTCGATGTCTCCCTTGAGAAGTGTCACACTCTCCCTATCATTATACATTACACGGTTTTCATTATCTCTCACGTCTCTACCGTTCTCTGGTATCACTAGGTACCTGAGCTTTCTTTTTCACTGCCACACACACAGTCTCCACTCGTCTTTCACTTTGTCTTTCTCTCTATGGGATTCTCTCACACACCCTATATGTCTCTAGATATGACTCATACCACTAAAATTACTCTCTCTCTCTCCTGTAGACACAACATTTGTTGCGGTCTCCTTTTCGTCTCCATCCCAGACTGACATTATTCATTTGTTTACCGATCAGACAAACTCCCCCCCTCTCTCTCTCACACACACACACAACTCCTGCTTCCACTCCCCTTCCCGACTACCGTCTCTCTCTCACACACACAAAACTCTCGCTTTCGCACCCCCGACTCGTATTTCTCTCACAAACATTTATCGACTAGCCTCTAGATAGGTTTATACACCCGCACACTCGTGCTTCCACTATCGCATACATGTCTCTCTCCCGCTCCTTGTATCTATGTAGATTTTTCTTCCCTTCTTGAGACACGCCCTCTCGATCGTGCACACACACACTATCGCCTCATTTTAAGCTGATACCTCTCGCACACACACTCTTTGTGTCTTTGTCACACATGCACTCCGTCCTCCTCCTCTCTCCCTCTCTCTCTCACACACATGGGCTTTTTGCAACAACTAGCAAGATGCCCATGCGTTGCACGGAACATCAAGATGCATTTGTATGAGTAGTTTATCTTGTGGGAGAAAAGGATGAATGAGGGAAGGCCTTATTTGCAAGTGTGGAGAGGGGTGTGGGTATCTTTTTGCAAAATTGCCATAGTTTCCTTCCTATCCGTCAGATATAGATCGGACGGCCTATAGTGCAGGATGGCAGACACACGATCATCACCGACTATGCTTTTTATAAGAGTAGGGATAAAAAACAGAGTTGGTGATGATGGTGGGCCTACCATCCTGCAATATAGGCTATCCGATTTATATCTGACGGATAGGAAGGAAACTATGGCAATTTACCCGCACTCCTCTCCACATTTGCAGATAAGGCCTTCCCTCGTTCATCCTTTTCTCCCACAAGATCTTGATGTTCCGTGCAACGCACGGGCATCTTGCTAGTAAGAGTAGAAATTAGACATATACCACTTCTCGAATCTTGAAACCAACAACATTCCTCCCTTATCTCATCAAAACCGCCAAAGGAATATATTTTGAGTGAAACATAACATATTTTTAGTGATATACGTATTTCAAAACTAGACTTTTTTCTATCAAATCGGTGAATATGTATTAATCTACTCTGATCGTGTGGCAACGCATTGGCACATTGCTAGTAGTTATTATAATTTTTTGGACACCAGACAAATGGTGGAGTACATATACGAAGAGAAGAGGCGCACGCACGCTGTCGGTCTCTCGTTGTCTCGCACACATGAGTGTTACGTAAAGGCAACGTTAACAAATAAACCCTAAAACCCTAGGTGCACGATTGCTGCATTCGCGGGTACCGGGTACGTGGTGGAGCGCACCTTTGTAGGAATAGTCAGCTCGCGTGATAATTTGATCCATAGGAGTTGATGGTCGGGACCACAGGTGAACGACTTGGAGGCGGTGGCTCGCCAGTTGCCACAGATCGAGTAGCCACGTTTAAAATATAATTTTTTTAGCGGGGTTAAGTATTCCGATTTTCAATGGCGCGTTATAAGTACTAAGTAGTTTTTAGAACGATTGGTATGGAGCGAAAACGGAATTCATAGTACTACGTACCTCCTTGGCATATGGTTGTATGGGTTTATGTTGTGAGATGTTGAACCTGGTAGTTCTAGGGCAAATCCTATGGTTTAGATTTAGATGTTGGTTTTCAGTAATGAAAATCGGAAGGGGGAAACCCTTCTTTGATTAAAAAAACTACTACCTCCGTTCTGGTTTACTAGTCCCCATCGTATTTTGGGTCAAAGTTTATCCATGAATTTTACTTGTAAAATGTGAATGGAAAACGAGATTTTGTTATACCCAAACAAAAAAGGACTGGAGGGAGTGATTGCTCTGACACGGACGCGACCTCTCATAGCGCAGGCATTGAACCGGCGCGCCGGCCAAGAGGGCCCCACTCGCTGCAGGCCCGGCTGAACACGCCTCCTCGCCGCATGCAACCGGCTTCAGACTGCCCCACCTGCCTTCATTGAATCCACGCGTGTGCCGGCAACACGTCCTTCCGCGAGCCGGCCGGCATTTTAGAACACAAAAAATGACCAAAATATAATTAATTACGCATGGTCTTGACTTGTTGTGCTTGCACTGGTAGCAGGAACTAGAGGTTTTTCTTTATTTATAACTGTCCTCAATTTTTTTTTGGCTTTGAAGTGAATCATGGTTGTGGACATTATGTATGAATGTGCAGATATCTGTGAACATGAGTTTGATGTGGAAGTTGAACTTGGAATGTCAGGCTTGCGCGTGAACTATACCATGTCCAATGCTTCGTCTGTTATTGTTTGGAAAGTAATTGCTGTTATTACATGACCCGAAAAAAAAAAAATTTGTGCCACATCAGTAGATGCACGGACATCACAACAGGCATGCTGACTGGATAAACATTTGAACCTAGCTATTATGAAGGAAATTTTGTATTGACAACAGTTTTAGATAGCAGGAGGCGCCTAGCCTGCTCTGCCTCTGCTAGCTTATTTCTGGCTTCTTCCATCTCTTCTTTGGCATGGGTGAAGAGAGCATCTGATTGCTCTTTTCGCTTCTTCAGGAACTCAGCTACATTCTCAAGGGCTGCTGCACGCTTTCTTTCAGCCTTTACTAGAGCCACGAGGACACGAACAGCTGACGACTCCACCTGGCTTGTGTGTAATCCAGCATCATCTGGGAATTTGCACCTTGTGTCTAATCCAGCATCATTAGGGAACTGGCACCTTGTGTGTAATCCAGCCTCATTTTGGAAACATGATCTAGAGGTTGACCATACTTCCCTCCTCGCAGGAACTACATCCTGACATGAAGTTACTTCTTTTTTAGATCAATACTCAGAGCAACCCAGATCCATTTAGTAGAAGCCAGATAAACAGAACTCGGAGAAGTGAATTCAAAAGGAAAAATATAAAAACAGACTACAAGGTGAGAACACCCACTTCCTACATCAAGCTAAAAACGAAAGCGTTAGGACGATTAAGACTCTTCTTATTACACATCGAAGAACACGAGGCTTAAGAGAAACAGAAACTACAACATATACACATCAAAGAACACAAGGCTAAACGAAAGTAATTGAAAGGGTGTTACTTACCAAAGCTAGTTTTACAGGTTCGGTGCAGCTCCTCTTTAACTTGCCACGCTCCTTGAAGATGTCCCCAATATCCCGTGTTTGGTCTTCATTGCTCCTCTACATTTTCGCACTCGTGGTTTTAAAATCTCAACATGGCAAGAAAAATATACTACTAGTAATACTCGCGCATCTTGTGGGCAACATTAAAGCACTCGTCTGCCATGTTAGAGCATCTCCAACAGAATCGCAACGCGTGGCGCTTTAAAAAAGCGTTTACAGTGCTGAGACCAAGAAGTAGAGATAGAGAGTAGAGACTAGAGAGTAGAGGATAGTTCTCAGCATAGATAGATAAAAAAAATAGATTATTCAACTACTCCTCGTCGTCCGACTCCTCCTCGGTGATGTCCTCCTCCGACGTCTGACTGTAGGCGTGAAGATACCGATCGTCATCGGATTCCCAGGGCGACGCTGCTCCTAGCCTCATGTTGAATTGAGCGTCCGCTTTTCGCCTACGCTTGTCCTCACGATAGGCGGCTCGCTCCGCCCTCCTCTTATCCCTCTCCGCCCTCCTTTGCGCGTAGAACTCGCACTCGTTGATGATGTCCTATGGGAAGCGTTGGCGCCACAGCGCCATGGCTTCCTCGTCCATCTCGGCGATGCCGAGACGGTGCTCCCGCCTCCGGTTGTCGCGACGATCCTCGTCGGTGATAAGCCACGGCAGAGGCGCAAGCTCCTGTGCCTGCTCCCGCGTCGGCACGTTGGGGAAGTTCAATGTTCTATGAGGCCACTGGAGGCGCCACGCCGTCGCATCGTACGCGTGGGCCGCCTCGTAGGCGGTGTCGAAATTGCCGAGGCCGAGGCGCATCTCGCGGAACCGGATCTCGGCGGAGAAGCCGCCGAAGGGGCGCGCGCGGACGCCGCGGTATCCCCAAGTTTCCCGGCGACGCGGCGGCATGGTGGCGCGGCGGCAGTGAGGAGAGAAAGAGCGGGGAGAGAGCGGTGGCGAGGCACAGAGCGGGGAGAGAGCGGTGGCAAGGCATAGAGCGGTGGGAGGGCGTTGGATTTTCTAAAGCGCGCCGGACGCCGCGCGCCAAAACTAGCGCATGCCCGGCCGCTTTTTCCCGCGCGTGCGCAATGCTTTCCCGACGTCTCTGCTATTTCTACTCTCTTCTCTACTGTTATATTTATTTTATATTTAATATTTATCTCTACTTCTCTACTCTCTACTTTTTTTTCTCTACTTTTTTTCTTATAAGAAAACAGAGTTGGTGATGATGGTGTGCCTGCCATCCTGCAATATAGGCCGTCCGATTTATATCTGACAGATAGGAAGGAAACAATGGCAATTTTGCAAAAAGATACCCACACCCCTCTCCAAATTTGCAAATAAGGCCTTCCCTCGTTCATCCTTTTCTCCCACAAGATAAACTACTCATACAAATGCATCCTGATGCGTGCAACGCATGGGCATCTTGCTAGTTCTAAAAAACTTTCCGTCATTTGCCACACTACTGGTTGCAGATGAAAAACCTACCCAAGCACAGAGCGATACAAGAGCGACGCACAATTACAAGCTGATATTCTGTTGGACACTGGAGGCTATAACCAATTACTTTTACGGGAAAAATAGCACCCAGGAAATTTGAAGGGTAGGTATGAACAAAATTGGAACTGCACATGTACTGCTAAGTGATTCAATACACACATTACCAATCGAGGAGGAGAACGATGGTCGCGGCGGCCTCTGTGAGTCATGGTCGGCAACGGGAGTCAGTTCATTGTCTACGACGGTGGTGCTTCTGCGCTTGGCGTCGGCTTCCGGGAAGCAGATCCGAGACCGTGGAAGACGGTGCCGGGGAAGAGGCTCCATGTACGACGACAACGGTGGACCGGCTCCAGTGCGGCGTACGAGTTCCTCGATGAGGCAGATGCGCTGCGGTGGACGAGTGCGCCGATGTAGAAGGGGAGGAGCACGAAGGCTGCGGTGCCGTGGAGAAGTCTATTTTGCGGTGGGGATAGAAAATGGGGAGTATTCAGGTGTACTACTCTGGGTGCTGGGGTGGGGTTGGCTGGGTAGGGTGAACCTGAAGTTACGAAAACAGCCCCCTACCAACCGTCATCCGTAGGCCTGTTCCGAAGGCTATGATGGTAACTTCCCACTGCTCGAATCAGGGTCGCGGGAGATTTTCCCGCCGACCTCAAAATTTTGTGACACTGTACTCCCCGTGTGGCGTGTTGTGTGATTCGACTAAGCAACTAGCGAGTAGTACTAGTAAACTCTGCATATTAGGTTTGACCGAAGTCAAACTTCCTAAAGTTTGACCAAGTTTATAGAAAATATAAACATTTACCATAACAAATATGTATGATGTGAAAGTACATTCAATAATGAATCTAATGGTATTTATTTGTTATTGTATATGTTAATATTTTTTGTTATAAACTTTCTGAGAGTTTACAAAACTTGACTTTGACCAATGCTAATACGCGGACTTAAATAAAAACGGAGGGAGTACACATTTGTTTTCTTAGTATGTAGTGATTTAATCATTTGTTGAAATTGTGAAATAAATATATTAGGCTACTGACTTTGAATGTAATGGTCTATACAATTCAATAGTTACAATCATTGTCAAATTCCAAGATGTATACGAGGTCTATAGTACTTCACAACATGCTCAAACTCACATAATCCCAGTCAAATGACAATCAAAATGCATTTCATAGTTATTACTTTGTAGGATGCAACAAAACCAACAATAACTCTACATCAGCCATTATAAAAGCAACATTTTGAACATATCCCAATGTCTGAATGAAACGTGCAGAGAGAGCTTGCGAAGATGGAGCAGATAGGGCGGGAAAGATTGTATGTATGTGGACGAGAGAGTAGGAGACAAACCTAACGAAACAGAGAGAGAGAGAGAGAGAGAGAAAGAGAGAGGAAGAAGTTAGGTCTGTGAGAAAGATGGAGACATGTAATATACGTGAGATGCGTGTGCATTCGGATTCTGTACACGTGGAATGAGAAGAGACAACAGGTTTGATGAGAGAGCTGGAAAAACATGGATGAGAGGGGAAGGATCTCGTGGGTTGAGGGATTGATAATTTTGTGCGGGGGAGAGAGGGATTCGTAATTTTGTGCGAGAGAGAGAGGGTGGGGGGAGGAGTCAGTCCGCCGTCATCACATCATCCTGCTTCCAAATGGCCCCGCATTCTCTAGTGCAGTGTGGTCGCCGTCTTCGATCTCCTCGATGCCCTCTTTGAAGATTGAGGTGTTGTGCATGCTGGGGTGCAGAGAAGCACAAGCGAGAGTGGTCGCCATATAACCTTGGATGGGGATGAATTGTGTGCTCGGGGGAGGGGGTGTGTGTGTGCTGTGTGTGTGTGTGTGTGTGTGTGTGTCAGATATTGAGAGAAAACAAACCTGAGAGAAATGTGTGTGTATGTGATGGAAAGCTACATGCTAAACAGGGTATTCACGAAGATATTGTGCGTGCGAGATAGAGAGTGATGTGCGGGCCTTGAGGTGGGCAGGGGCCGGGTGAGGGTGTCAAAATGTGCGCGTTGATGCATGTGTTACATGCGATCGTGCGAGGGACGAACGAATCGAGAGAGATGGTTGTTGTGTTACGGATGCTCCTCTCTCTCTCACACACACACACACACACAAGTAAAATAGAAGACCATTCTCTCATGTATACACAACGTATCGGCATCTGTCTATGTCTCACTCATGCATGATCATTTGCACATTCACACCTCTCTATGTCTCTATCACACGCACACCGTCTCCACATTGCCCTTCCGCCACAACACACATATGGACACATACACACGTTCTCTCTCAGTCACACACACAAAATCAGTATTAAAAAAAACTAGGGCGCACCTAAAACGTCCAAATCCAAATAAACACGAACTGAAGCTAAATTCAAATATATGGAAATATTGTAGCGTCAAGAACTTTTCCAGGAAAAAAAAGTTGAGTAATATTCGGGGATTGTTTTCACACACACAAAAAGGTTCGGTGGATGTCCTTCGAGCGCGACATGGTGACGCACCGTTCTATCGACCGCGCGGCCACGGTTCACGCGCTTGCACAGGATTCCGTATCGTGGCTGTGGTAACTAATAAAAGCGCTGCCTAAGTCTAATGTTTACGTGTACTAGTACGGTTTTCTTTTAAGTTTAACCAACCCTATATAAAACTAAACTAAGCTCCCATACGCGCACTCATCAATATGCCGCCGCCGCCTTTGCGCATGCCGGCGCCCGCCTGCTCCGGCCAACAATTTCTCGCCCATCACCGCCGTGTCGCCGCCATCCCTGTGCCATGAAGCCGAAGGCTCGCCCGCTCACGTCGTCTGCAGTACCTCCTCGCGATGCAGCCGCGCTGCCAAGCACGCGAGCAGCTGGGGGAGCCGCGCCTATGCACACAGCGTACGAAGAGGAGGACAAGCGCGTGCTCCAGCACGCCGGCGAGGAGGAACTAGCGTGTCATTGTCGTCTTCGCCCACGCGGAGGAGGCGCGCATGGTGGCTGTCGCGGCGGAAGCCGGTCGCGCGCGCGTCGAGCCCGCAAACCGGGTGCGGACGCGGAATCTACCTTCAAGACCTTGAATGCCACGTGGATCCTGCAATCTGAAGGAGCAATTTGGGTCAGTCGACTCTTGTGAGCCGTTTGATGCAACATGGATGGCTAGAAGGGCTTCTTCAACCTCCGAAATTGATGCACGGTTCATCTTATCAGCCCGCCACACGCCTAACCGCCTGCCGCCGCCGCCGCGCCCTCCCCTGAACCGCCTGCCACCGCCATGCTCCCCCCCACCCCCGCCATCCGTTTAACCCCGGGCACGATCCATTTTTTGCCAGTGAACTGCATTCCACACCCAACACTCATAAGATAGATCATGGGCACCCTACCACCCTAATATAGATACTGGGGTAGCTTCTCTGTCGTCTTCTTCCTTCGCTCCGTTGAACTTCTTTCACAAATCGACTGACCCAAATTATACTACTAGTACGAACGTAATAAGTACAGTAGGAACACAAAGATACGAGCAGTAGTACCAACTGCAAGAAGAACAGTAGTAAGACATAGTACTAGTACTACTGTACGTACTAAAGAGTTCAAATAACGAGAAAGAACATAAACATAGTTCTGCTGGGGCCTCAGCACAACACACCCTTGAAAATAAACTAAGCAACTAGTCCGCTTGACACTGCAGTAGAACCAGCATGAGCAACGGCACTGCCACCTACTCGGAGTCCGAGTCCACGTCCTCAACTTCGTCCTCGTCCCTCTTCCTCTTCCTCTTCGCCAACGCTTCTTTGCTTGAACCGGACACTGGGCTCTGCTTCTTCATCCAACCCTTGTAGATATTTAAACAAAGGTAGGCTTCCATTGCTGCGTACAGGATGTGATCTTCATCTAATGTCTTCGACTCCCATGCATGATGAAACTCGTGGTGAGGTTTCTTCAGTTTAGCGTACGAAGGATCAATCATGGCTGTTGCCAGGGTCAGCATTGAAGGCTGAGAGGAGGAGACCAGGCTTGCCTTCTGGAGATCGAAGGGCTGGCCTACAACGAGGTCTATCCGACCCAGGACATCCCTGTCGTTCCTAAAGTCTACAGTGACGAATTTCACTCTTTCGTCCTTGAGGAAGTTCTTAAAATCCTGGCACTCAACGTCGGCATGGCATATGTGGTAGACCAAGCACACGTTATGTACGCAAACCTGGATCACGGCGGGCTTCTTCTTCTCTGCCTCCTTTAGAATCTTCTCTCTTTGCAGGACTGTGGTGTACTCAACATCTAGCCCAGCGACCCACTCATCCGTTGAACTGTTGAGCATGCGTAGGAAGCGAGCAAGGCATGCTTTCACCGTTGCGGATCCACGTGTGTAGATGACGATGAACTCATCGCCGGTGATGGCTCTAACCTGGTACTCAGCGGCGACCATGGAGATTTGGGAGGCCATGGATTTTGGAGGAGGGTTAGGAGAAGTTGAACTGGTGTAATGTGAAAGGACGGGACGACTGGGAGCGAACTGTTGTAAGGTACTGTACTAGTAGAAGACGGGGACGAGTAGGGCGTGCGAACGGCGTGGGGTTGCTGGCTTGCCCGGTGGATAAACGGCTGCAAGCCCCCAAAGAGTTCTCGAGAACTATGCGGGACCCACTAGATGTCATGTCTACTAGACCCATATCGTAGGCCTGACGGTATAGCTTCTGCCTGTTCGCACGCCATGCCGGCGCGTGGGTAACTTCACTTAATTCCATCAACCGTCGCGCCTCCCACGAACTTCGCCTCCCTCGCGCGGTCGCGCCCTTTGAGACTTCGACCGGCTATAAATGAGCAATTTTTTTTGCCTACTCCGCATGCATGATACTCCCTCTGGTCCTTTTTACTTCCGTCAACCGTTTGCAAAGTGTTTGACCAAATTTATACTAAAAATATCAATATCTACAATACTGATTATAATGAGTATAAGAACTATGTTTTATAATGAGTATAAAAATATTGATTTGACATTGTGAATGTTGATACATTTTTCTATAAGTTTGGTCAAAGTAGAGGTACATTGACTCCAGACAAAACTTAAATGCACAATGCAGACTAGTTCCTCCGTCCAGGTGCGTGCCATGTCCTATCTTGTCATCACAACAAGGTTAGCTATTAGAGTACTACTACCTCCCTTCTAGTTTAAAGGGCTCGATTCAAAAATTTCACCTACTCTTAGCAAGATAGAGGCGGTGGAATAGTTTTTGTAGTCTGCAAAAGTACTCAACTAATGCTGTCGTTCTTCACAAAAAATGTGTTTACCAATGCATGCATGAACACTACTTACTCTAACCCCCCTCTCTTCTTTAATTCTTTGCCACATCAGCATGTTTGCTATTCCCGTGTGCATGATACCAGCTAAGATACCACCATTATGGCCAGCCTTAATCATCGCATGCAATAATTTAGTGCACCTTGAAATATGAACATGTGTGGGGCGTGTATGTTTTTAATGACTTGAGACTATACCTAGCCCGGCATGCAAGATGACTTATTATGCACCGTTCCCCATACCTGCAGGAAGCCCGTTCGTCTCCAAATCTTTTCCTCTCCATGTGTGCAAACAATATGCCTGCCAGACTCTCCTTCTCCCTCCGGCGGTCCCACCACTCCACCCCGTGTGGAAAAAATCTGCATGCATGACTCTCCTCCCCTCGCGCTCGTCCAATCCGTTGTGACCAGCAATATTTCCACCCCTTCCCTCCCCTGTAATTTACTCCAATAAATATGCCCACGTAGCTGTTACGTTAATCACGCAACATATCTTTCAGGACGCTGCTTCAGTTACTTAACTGCAGGTGCATTGGGTCACTGACATATCGGCCCAACAGGGGTCTGGCCCACATGTCAGTGACGCAACCGGACCTGTAGTTAAGTCAGTGCAGCTCAGTCCATATCTTACGTAGGTGTGCCATTGCTCGCTATAAATACTGCGCCTCCCACGGCATTCGGAAGAACGCTCACGTTCATCGCTATCTCCTCCCCCTCCCTCTCACGTCGACCACCATGGCATCGCCCCTCCCAAGCCCTAGGCGCCCCTCGCTGCACCGCATGGACGGTCACGCATCGCCATTCCGTTCCTCGCCGCCACTAGTCGAGGAGGACGTGTCGGCGTTCCACTCCTCGCCACGACGCGTCGAGGTGGACGCGTCGGCGTTCCCAATCTCGCCAGCACGCGCGTCGGAGGACGCGTCGGCTCCCCGCTACGAGGAGAACACCGCGCCACCCACCGAGCCCCCCAGCCTTGAGGAGCTTTGGAAAGAAATGGATGTCGCCATGTGGGAGGCTTTGCCGCCGGCAGAGCATGCCAAAATAGAGGCGGAGAAGAAGGCCGAGGAAGAGAAGTGCGCCGCGGGGCAAGCTGCCTGGCAGGTCTATGTCGCGTCCGAGAGAGTCAGGCAATTGGCTCTTTGGCAGAAGGCTCGTGCAAGGGCCGTGAGGGTGGCAGAGGACGCCCGTGCCAAAGCCCTGAGTGCAGTCGGGCCCAAGCGCCTCATCTACGCTTGGCGGTACGTGGACCGGGTGCACTCTTCCAGCGAGGAGGATTACCTATTGGCGCCGGATCACCACACCGGTGAGATCGCGCTCGCCCGCCGGCAAGCCGCCAATCAGCACCTTGCGAGTTGCGAGGCTGAGGAAGAGGCGTTGTGTCGACGCGCTGGGAAACGGCTGCGCACCAGGGCACTCGTGGTGCGCCGCAAGCGCTCCTGCGAGCGCCGTGGCTTTTAGTAGGAGTATAATTTAGTTTCGTAAGGTGATCTCATTAGTTTTGGGACGCAAATGATAAATCCCGAACATTCGTGAATTATTAGCGTCCTTAATTAAGTATGTAAGAGGGAAAGTTTGGAAACCTTGTGTATCCGTACGCATTTTGTAAGTAGGTGCATATAGCACAAACTTTACTATATACTATCGCACTACACGTCTCTCTCTATATATGCTTGCAGACTGTGCTACTCCCTCCGTCCAGGTGAATAAGTCATCTTTGGTTTTGCACCGTGACCAAGGAGGGAAGACTTTATACACCTAGACGGAGGGAGTACTACTATTAATTATGTACGTGCAAATGCACGTTTTAACATTACGATGCGGTTTTTGTAAAAGTAGAAAAACATCACTAGTCAAGTCTGTGAAACGATTCAATGCAAAACAAATGCAAAAATGCTCGTTTGATTGTTTACTTTTAGCTTCCTTCTCTGTGGTTATTTCTCTATCGTACTTTGTACGGAGTATCTCACTGGTCGGAAAGGCATGCAAATTCCCAAACCGCTTCCTACACCCTGTATCAAATTTTTTGCCTAACAAGTTGTGCCGTGCAATTGGAATTCCATCTTGAGTACTAGTACTACTAGTAGGAGTACCAGGGGCCAGTTTGTTTAGGCTTCTAGATTAGTAGTAATCCCATTACTACTAGCTCCGTCCTAGTTTATTGGTCCCCATTGTAATCTCTGTCAAATTTTGATCATGAATTTAACTAACAAAATGTTAGTGCATGTCAGTTAAATCTTTGGTCAAAATTTACCACAAATTACAATGGTGACGAATAAACCAGGACGGAGGTACTAGTAGTAGTTTAGAAGCCCAAATAGATGAGTGAGGTGCCTTAATGTTACTCTCGACTGTGACTAGTCTTCTGGGGAAAGCTGGGGAAGAGACGGCTTATTTTTTAAGCCGCCAAAAGAACTGGCCCTAGGAGTAGTAGCTAGTGATACTAGGAGTAGTAGCTAGGGATCGAGTGTGCGAGATGAACCGGAGAAAGTAAATGCAGAGAGATGAAATGCAAAAAAGACGGAGGGATGTGATGGTTGCTTGTCCGTTTATTTTACCAGGCCACTTATTACTGGCAGTGGTTGGGTTTTGTGATATGACGGCTTTACTGCCGCGCCACGAGCGGGGTGAGAGTGAGACTCCCGTGCAGCACCGCCCTCTACACTTGTACTACATCAGTCGTGGTTTATTAGTCCCCCATTGAATTTGACTGAAGATTTAACTAACAAAATGTTAGTGCATGTCAACAAAAACTATATCGTTGGATTCGTATTTGAACATAGTTTTCAATGATATAATTTTAGGTGACATGCATCAGCATTTATCGTACTATATATAATGTTAGTTCAATTTTTGGTCATACTAATCTATAGTAGTAAGGTGCCCGTGCGTTGCACGGAAGAGTAAAATGCATTGATCGGGGAGTTGTTTATTTTGACAAAGGATGTGGGGGTCATCTCTAGAGCTCACAAACATCCGGGTGAAATAGATAAAAAGGTATCTTTTGCAAACAAAAGCGTTCAACTGTTCAACCTGCATCCAAAACTTGTGAAGAAATAACACTTATTGTGCTTTGCAAGAAATGATCTTTAATAATTAGTTTTTGAGTATCAATTGTTATACATGTTGGCTACAGATGACATGGCACTTTCTTATAGTCAACAGTTGGCTATACTATTAAGTATTAACCATGCCCTTATACACCTAGACGGAGGGATTAAATCAGGATGACTTGGAAGGGGCAGAGGAGATGTAAGAAATGGTTCATAGTGAGTCTTTCACCAGTACTGTAGTAAAAATTCATACAAGGAAGATTCTAGACTAAACTATAAATGGATACACTTTTATTCATGCGCGATACTCCAATAGAGCATGATCATGCATGGAAGTCTCCACATGCTTAGACAGCGGATTACACTGAGCGAAGACTAATGATCAACATTTAACTTGATAAGGCGTATGTCTAGGTGAACCTCCTTGGAGTCCCCGTGCACCGCGTTGGGGGGTAAATCATACCATGCGTCTTCCATGTCCACATCGGCGGGAAGGTCCCAGCTCTGCATAGTCCTAGTCAGCATGATGGAGCCGGTGTCGCCGCCCACGTACCTCGGAGGGGTAGTAACAGTGAGCACGCACCCGTACATCGGCCGCGTGTCAGTGTCAGCGTCAGCGGCATCGCCCCTGACGCACACTACAGAGACGGGGCGGCGGCCTGCGCGGGCTGTTGGGAAACATAGTAATTTCAAAAAAAAATCCTATGCACACGCAATATCATGGTGATGCATAGCAACGAGAGGGGAGAGTGTTGTCCACGTACCCTCGTAGACCGAAAGCGGAAGCGTTAGAACAACGCGGATGATGTAGTCGTACGTCTTCACGATCCGACCGATCCAAGTACCGAACGCACAGCACCTCCGAGTTCAGCACATGTTCAGCTCGATGACGTCCCACGAACTCCGAACCAGCAGATCTTCGAGGGAGAGTTCCGTCAGCACGACGGCGTGATGACGGTGATGATGTTGCTACCGACGCAGGGCTTCGCCTAAGCACCGCTACGATATTAGCGAGGTGGATTATGGTGGAGGGGGGCACCGCACACGGCTAAGAGATCAATGATCAATTGTTGTGTCTCTAAGGGGTGCCTCCCTCCCCGTATATAACGGAGTGGAGGAGGGGAGGGGCCGGCCCCCTATGGCGCGCCCCATGAGGAGTCCTACTCCCACCGGGAGTAGGACCCCCCCCCCTTCCAAATAGGAGTAGGAGAGGAGAGGGAAGGGAGAGAGGAAGAGAAGGAAAGGGGGGCGCCGCCCCCCCTCCTTGTCCAATTCGGACTAGAGGGGGAGGGGGCGCGCGGCTGCCCTGGCCGCCCCTCATCTTCTCCCACTAGGGCCCAATAGGTCCAATAAACTCCCCGGGGGGTTCCGGTAACCCCCCAGTACTCCGGTATATGTCCGAAACCTCCCGAAACACTTCCGGTGTCTGAACATAGTCATCCAATATATCGATCTTTACGTCTCGACCACTTCGAGACTCCTCGTCATGTCCGTGATCATATCCGGGACTCCGAACTACCTTAGGTACATCAAAACACAGAAACTCATAATACCGATCGTCATCGAACTTTAAGCGTGCGGACCCTATGGGTTCGAGAACTATGTAGACATGACCGAGACATGTCTCTGGTCAATAACCAATAGCGGAATCTGGATGCTCATATTGGTTCCTACATATTCTATGAAGATCTTTATCGGTCAAACCGCATAACAGCATACATGGTTCCCTTTGTCATCGGTATGTTACTTGCCAAAGATTTGATCGTCGGTATCTCAATACCTAGCTCAATCTCATTACCGGCAAGTCTCTTTACTCATTCCATAGTGCATCATCCCATAACTAACTCATTAGTCACATTGCTTGCAAGGCTTATAGTGATGTGCATTACCGAGAGGGCCCATAGATACCTCTCCGACAATCGGAGTGACAAATCCTAATCTTGATCTATGCCAACTCAACGAACACCATCAGAGACACCTGTAGAGCACCTTTATAATCACCCAGTTACGTTGTGATGTTTGGTAGCACACAAAGTGTTCTTCCGATATTCAGGAGTTGCATAATCTCATAGTCATAGGAACATGTATAAGTCATGGAGAAAGCAATAGCAGTAAACTAAACGATCAAGTGCTAAGCTAACGAAATGGGTCAAGTCAATCACATCATTCTCCTAATGATGAGATCCCGTTAATCAAACGACAACTCATGTCTATGGCTAGGAAACTTAACCATCTTTGATCAACGAGCTAGTCAAGTAGAGGCATACTAGTGACACTATGTTTGTCTATGTATTCACACATGTATTATGTTTCCGGTTAATACAATTCTAGCATGAATAATAAACATTTATCATGATATGAGGACATAAATAATAACTTTATTATTGCCTCTAGGGCATATTTCCTTCAGTCTCCCACTTGCACTAGAGTCAATAATCTAGATTACACAGTAATGATTCTAACACCCATGGAGCCTTGGTGTTGATCATGTTTTGCTCGTGGAAGAGGCTTAGTCAATGGGTCTGCAACATTCAGATCCGTATGTATTTTGCAAATCTCTATGTCTCCCACATGGACTTGATCCCGGATGGAATTGAAGCGTCTCTTGATGTGCTTGGTTCTCTTGTGAAATCTGGATTCCTTTGCCAAGGCAATTGCACCAGTATTGTCACAAAAGATTTTCATTGGACCCAATGCACTAGGTATGACACCTAGATCGGATATGAACTCCTTCATCTAGACTCCTTCATTTGCTGCTTCCGAAGCAGCTATGTACTCCGCTTCACACGTAGATCCCGCCACGACACTTTGTTTAGAACTGCTCCAACTAACAGCTCCACCGTTCAATATAAACACGTATCCGGTTTGCGATTTAGAATCGTCCGGATCAGTGTCAAAGCTTGCATCGACGTAACCATTTACGACGAGCTCTTTGTCACCTCCATAAACGAGAAACATATCCTTAGTCCTTTTCAGGTATTTCAGGATGTTCATGACCGCTGTCCAGTGATCCACTCCTGGATTACTTTAGTACCTCCCTGCTAAACTAATAGCAAGGCACACATCAGGTTTGGTATACAGCATTGCATACATGATAGAGCCTATGGCTGAAGCATAGGGAACATCTTTCATTTTCTCTCTATCTTCTGCAGTGGTCGGGCATTGAGTCTTACTCAACTTCACACCTTGTAACACAGGTAAGAAACCCTTTCTTTGCCTGATCCATTTTGAACTTCTTCAAAACTTTGTCAAGGTATGTGCTTTGTGAAAGTCCAATTAAGTGTCTTGATCTATCTCTATAGATCTTGATGCCCAATATGTAAGTAGATTCACCGAGGTCTTTCATTGAAAAACTCTTATTCAAGTATCCTTTTATGCTATCCAGAAATTCTATATCATTCCAATCAACAATATGGCATCCACATATAATATTAGAAATGCTACAGAGCTCCCACTCACTTTCTTGTAAATACAGGCTTCTCCAAAAGTCTGTATAAAACCATATGCTTTGATCACACTATTAAAACATTTATTCCAACTCCGAGAGGCTTGCACCAGTCCATAAATGGATCGCTGGAGCTTGCACACTTTGTTAGCACCCTTTGGATCGACAAAACCTTCTGGTTGCATCATATACAACTCTTCTTCTAGAAATCCATTCAGGAATGCAGTTTTGACATCCATTTGCCAAATTTCATAATCATAAAATGTGGCAATTGCTAACATGATTCGGACAGACTTAAGCATCGCTACGGGTGAGAAAGTCTCATCGTAGTCAACCCCTTGAACTTGTCGAAAACCTTTCGCAACAAGTCGAGCTTTGTAGACAGTAACATTACCGTCAGCGTCAGTCTTCTTCTTGAAGATCCATTTATTCTCGATGGCTTGCCGATCATCGGGCAAGTCAACCAAAGTCCACACTTTGTTCTCATACATGGATCCCATCTCAGATTTCATGGCCTCAAGCCATTTTGCGGAATCTGGGCTCACCATCACTTCTTCATAGTTCGTAGGTTCATCATGGTCAAGTAACATGACTTCCAGAACAGGATTACCGTACCACTCTGGTGCGGATCTTATTCTGGTTGACCTACGAGGTTCGGTAGTAACTTGATCTGAAGTTTCATGATCATCATCATTAGCTTCCTCACTAATTGGTGTAGGTGTCACATGAACCGGTTTTTGTGATGAACTACTTTCCAATAAGGGAGCAGGTACAGTTACCTCATCAAGTTCTACTTTCCTCCCACTCACTTCTTTCGAGAGAAACTCCTTCTCTAGAAAGGATCCATTCTTAGCAACAAATGTCTTGCCTTTGGATCTGTGATAGAAGGTGTACCCAATAGTTTCCTTTCGGTATCCTATGAAGACACATTTCTCCGATTTGGGTTCGAGCTTATTAGGTTGAAGCTTTTTCACATAGGCGTCGCAGCCCCAAACTTTAAGAAACGACAACTTTGGTTTCGTGCCAAACCACAGTTCATAAGGCGTCGTCTCAACGGATTTCGATGGTGCCCTATTTAACGTGAATGCAGCCGTCTCTAGAGCATAACCCCAAAACGATAGCGGTAAATCAGTAACATACATCATAGATCGCACCATATCAAGTAAAGTATGATTACGACGTTCGGACACACCATTACGTTGTGGTGTTCTGGGTGGCGTGAGTTGCGAAACTATTCCGCATTGTTTCAAATGTAGACCAAACTCGTAACTCAAATATTCTCCTCCACGATCAGATCGTAGAAACTTTATTTTCTTGTTACGATGATTTTCCACTTCACTCTGAAATTCTTTGAACTTTTCAAATGTTTCAGACTTATGTTTCATTAAGTAGATATACCCATATCTGCTCAAATCATCTGTGAAGGTGAGAAAATAACGATACCCGCCGCGAGCCTCATTATTCATTAGACCACATACATCAGTATGTATGATTTCCAACAAATCTGTTGCTCGCTCCATTGTTCCAGAGAACGGCGTTTTAGTCATCTTGCCCATGAGGCATGGTTCGCAAGTACCAAGTGATTCATAATCAAGTGATTCCAGAAGTCCATCAGTATGGAGTTTCTTCATGCGCTTTACACCAATATGACCCAAACGGCAGTGCCACAAATATGTTGCTCTATCATTATCAACTCTGTATCTTTTGGCTTCAACATTATGAATATGTGTATTACTACTATCGAGATTCAACACAAATAGACCACTCTTCAAGGGTGCATGACCATAAAAGATATTACTCATATAAATAGAACAACCATTATTCTCAGATTTAAATGAATAACCGTCTCGCATCAAACAAGATCCAGATATAATGTTTATGCTTAACGCTGGCACCAAATAACAATTATTCAGGTCTAAAATTAATCCCGAAGGTAGATGTAGAGGTAGCGTGCCGACGGCGATCGCATCGACTTTGGAACCATTTCCCACGCGCATCGTCACCTCGTCCTTAGCCAATCTTCGCTCAATCTGTAGTCCCTGTTTCGAGTTGCAAATATTAGCAACAGAATCAGTATCAAATACCCAGGTGCTACTGCGAGCTCTAGTAAGGTACACATCAATAACATGTATATCACATACGTTTGTTCACCTTGCCATCCTTCTTATCAGCCAAATACTTGGGGCAGTTCCGCTTCCAGTGACTAGTCTGTTTGCAGTAGAAGCACTCAGTCTCAGGCTTAGGTCCAGACTTGGGTTTCTTCTCATGAGTAGCAACTTGTTTGCCGTTCTTTTTGAAGTTCCCCTTCTTCTTCCCTTTACCCTTTTTCTTGAAACTGGTGGTCTTGTTGACCATCAACACTTGATGCTCCTTCTTGATTTCTACCTCCGCAGCCTTTAGCATTGCGAAGAGCTCGGGAATTGTCTTATCCATCCCTTGCATATTATAGTTCATCACGAAGCTCTTATAGCTTGGTGGCGGTGATTGAAGAATTCTGTCAATGACACTATCATCCAGAAGATTAACTCCCAGTTGAATCAAGTGATTGTTATACCCAGACATTTTGAGTATATGTTCACTGACAGAACTATTCTCCTCCATCTTGCAGCTGTAGAACTTATTGGAGACTTCATATCTCTCAATCCGGGCATTTGCTTGAAATATTAACTTCAACTCATGGAACATCTCATATGCTCCATGACGTTCAAAACATCGTTGAAGTCCTGGTTCTAAGCCGTAAAGCATGGCACACTGAACTATCGAGTAGTCATCAGCTTTGCTCTGCCAGACATTCTTAACGTCATCAGTAGCATCTGCAGCTGGCCTGGCACCTAGCGGTGCTTCCAGGATGTAATTCTTCTGTGCAGCAATGAGGATAACCCTCAAGTTACGGACCCAGTCCGTGTAATTGCTACCATCATCTTTCAACTTTGCTTTCTCAAGGAATGCATTAAAATTTAACGGAACAACAGCACGGGCCATCTATCTACAACAACATAGACAAGCAAAATACTATCAGGTACTAAGTTCATGATAAATTTAAGTTCAATTAATCATATTACTTAAGAACTCCCACTTAGATAGACATCCCTCTAATCATCTAAGTGATCACGTGATCCAAATCAACTAAACCATAACCGATCATCACGTGAAATGGAGTAGTTTTCAATGGTGAACATCACTATGTTGATCATATCTACTATATGATTCACGCTCGACCTTTCGGTCTGAGTGTTCCGAGGCCATATCTGCATATGCTAGGCTCGTCAAGTTTAACCCGAGTATTCTGTGTGTGCAAAAACTGGCTTGCACCCGTTGTATAAGAACGTTGAGCTTATCACACCTGATCATCACGTGGTGTCTCGGCACGACGATCTTTTGCAACGGTGCATACTCAGGGAGAACACTTGTACCTTGAAATTTTTAGTGAGAGATCATCTTATAATGCTACCGTCAATCAAAGCAGAATAAGATGCATAAAGGATAAACATCACATGCAATCAATATAAGTGATATGATATGGCCATCATCATCTTGTGCCTTTGATCTCCATCTCGAAAGCACCGTCATGATCACCATCGTCACCGGCGTGACACCTTGATCTCCATCGTAGCATCGTTGTCGTCTCGCCAACTATTGCTTCTAAGACTATCGCTACCGCTTAGTGATAAAGTAAAGCAATTACAGGGCGATTGCATTGCATACAATAAAGCGACAACCATATGGCTCCTGCCAGTTGCCGATAACTCTGTTACAAAACATGATCATCTCATACAATAAAATATAGCATCATGTCTTGACCATATCACATCACAACATGCCCTGCAAAAACAAGTTAGACGTCCTCTACTTTGTTGTTGCAAGTTTTACGTGGCTGCTACGGGCTGAGCAAGAACCGTTCTTACCTACGCATCAAAACCACAACGATAGTTCGTCAAGTTAGTGTTGTTTTAACCTTCACAAGGACCGGGTGTAGTCACACTCGGTTCAACTAAAGTTTGAGAAACTGACACCCGCCAGCCACCTGTGTGCAAAGCACGTCGGTAGAACCAGTCTCGCGTAAGCGTACGCGTAATGTCGGTCCGGGCCGCTTCATCCAACAATACCGCCGAACCAAAGTATGACATGCTGGTAAGCAGTATGACTTGTATCACCCACAACTCACTTGTGTTCTACTCGTGCATATAACATCTACGCATAAACCTGGCTCTGATACCACTGTTGGGGAACGTAGTAATTTCAAAAAATTTCCTACGCACACGCAAGATCATGGTGATGCATAGCAACGAGAGGGGAGAGTGTTGTCCACATACCCTCGTAGACCGAAAGCAGAAGCGTTAGAACAATGCGGATGATGTAGTCGTACATCTTCACGACCCGACCGATCCAAGTACCGAACGCACGGCACCTCCGAGTTCAGCACACGTTCAGCTCGATGACGTCCCATGAACTCCGATCTAGCAGATCTTCGAGGGAGAGTTCCATCAGCACGACGGCATGATGACGGTGATGATGTTGCTACCGACGCAGGGCTTCGCCTAAGCACCGCTACGATATTACCGAGGTGGATTATGGTGGAGGGGGGCACCGCACACGCCTAAGAGATCAATGATCAATTGTTGTGTCTCTAAGGGGTGCCTCCCTCCCCGTATATAAAGGAGTGGAGGAGGGGAGGGGCCGGCCCCCTATGGCGCGCCCCATGAGGAGTCCTACTCCCACCGGGAGTAGGACTCCCCCTTCCAAGTAGGAGTAGGAGAGGAGAGGGAAGGGAGAGAGGAAGAGAAGGAAAGGGGGGCGCCGCCCCCCCTCCTTGTCCAATTCGGACTAGAGGGGGAGGGCGCGCGGCTACCCTGGCCGCCCCTCCTCTTCTCCCACTAGGGCCCAATAGGCCCAATAAACTCCCCGGGGGGTTCCGGTAACCCCCCGGTACTCCGGTATATGTCCGAAACCTCCCGAAACACTTCCGGTGTCCGAACATAGTCGTCCAATATATCGATCTTTACGTCTCGACCATTTTGAGACTCCTCGTCATGTCTGTGATCATATCCGGGACTCCGAACTACCTTCGGTACATCAAAACACAAAAACTCATAATACCGATCATCACCGAACTTTAAGCGTGCGGACCCTATGGGTTCGAGAACTATGTAGACATGACCGAGACATGTCTCTGGTCAATAACCAATAGCAGAACCTGGATGCTCATATTGGTTCCTACATATTCTACGAAGATCTTTATCGGTCAAACCGCATAACAGCATACGTGGTTCCCTTTGTCATCGGTATGTTACTTGCCCGAGATTTGATCATCGGTATCTCAATACCTAGCTCAATCTTGTTACCAGCAAGTCTCTTTACTCGTTCCGTAGTGCATCATCCCATAACTAACTCATTAGTCACATTGCTTGCAAGGCTTATAGTGATGTGCATTACCGAGAGGGCCCAGAGATACCTCTCCGACAATCGGAGTGACAAATCCTAATCTTGATCTATGCCAACTCAACGAACACCATTAGAGACACCTGTAGGGCCCCTTTGTAATCACCCAGTTACGTTGTGATGTTTGGTAGCACACAAAGTGTTCTTCCGATATTCGGGAGTTGCATAATCTCATAGTCATAGGAACATGTATAAGTCATGGAGAAAGCAATAGCAGTAAACTAAACGATCAAGTGCTAAGCTAACGAAATGGGTCAAGTCAATCACATCATTCTCCTAATGATGAGATCCCGTTAATCAAATGACAACTCATGTCTATGGCTAGGAAACTCAACCATCTTTGATCAACGAGCTAGTCAAGTAGAGGCATACTAGTGACACTATGTTTGTCTATGTATTCACACATGTATTATGTTTCCGGTTAATACAATTCTAGCATGAATAATAAACATTTATCATGATATGAGGAAATAAATAATAACTTTGTTATTGCCTCTAGGGCATATTTCCTTCACGGGCCTCGCCGGTGCCCACGATCAAGAGAGGAAGACGCTGCCGTCCTCCTCCGAGAGTAGCAGGCGACGGTGATCCTCCAGCGACTTCGGCATGGTGAACGGGTAGCACGTCTCGTACTTGATGTTCTTCGCCAAGGGCTAGTAGTGACCGCTACACGCATCCGTGAGGTGATGCACGATGTCCGCCGGCGAGCCCCAAAACAGCATCGGGCACTCATAGCAGTAGACGAAGGGCTCCTTGGAGGCATCGACCAGGCCGTCCATCAAACGGGAGTGGCTGTAGGGGACGTTGTGCCAGTTGAATATATGAGCAAGTTACTATGAGATTTAATCCGAATAAGCACAAAATAAATCATGACGGCTATAACAGAGATTAAACTAATCATGTGGACTAGCATAGTATATGAACAGATATAATCTAGTAGGATACATAGTAGAAACATGAATTCTACCATGATTTCGAACATGAAGGACAGAAACACATACGGTGCAACGGGAGCAGCACTGTTGGCGCTGAGGTTGTCGCCCATGTCGTTGAGGAAGAGGTTGCCGAGGTCGGGGAAGAAGTCGTCGTCGGTGAAGTTGTGGCTGCCAGCAATCGCGAGAGTGCGCTCCCCAAATTTCAACAATGCCCGCCGAATGGAGCGCAGGAGGGAGTGGTTGTAGGGGACGTTGCAGCCGCCGAATGGAGCGCAGGAGTAGCACATGAAGCAGTAGATGGTGCTCCGGTGCCCAGAAATTTTTGTTTGGCAGCACTTGGGCAATGTAAGGCATCGGTGCCAAATACCCAAAAGCAAATTTAGCACCGCTTTTGGCCTACATAGTGGAAGGCCTAAGTCTCTATCTCTACTCTTATCTCTATCTCTACTACTCTTCTTTGTTTTTTATAACAAATCGAATAGTACTGCGCTGTCCGCTGCACGCCCGGCTGAACACGCCTCCTCGCCTCCATCATCACCAACTGAGTCTTTTATAGGAGTAGGAGTAGAGAAAAAACCGAGTTGGTGATGATGGTGTGCCGTGCAATGCACGGGCATCTTGCTATTTTTTTGCATATAATTCCAAACACCACGTAGACACGGTCTTCGATCATTTTACAACTATGTTAGTATCATTGTTAGTGGTCAGCCGGTGCAAGTTATAGCCCCGGGTGTTTTAACCTTTTTTTTAGTTATGATATCTGGCGATTGTTCGGCACGAGCTCAATCCTGGCGAATCCCACGTAACCGTCAGATTTCCATCCGACGGTGGCCTGTTTTTAAGTCATAGTATTTGACAAAACCGCCACCCTTACACATGTACTGTAACTGCGTCGCGGGCGTTTGCAACTGCCATGTCTCCCAGCGAACGTTTGTTGGGGATTGCAGTTAGCACCGATGGCGGTTCGTAGTCGTTCCACGCTCGGGCATTGAAGTTTGTAACTATTTTAGATTAGAATATACTACTCCTCCAGTGCTAGTAGTAGAGCAGAGTCCTACTCCATACTACTCTACTCAAGCAAGTTAGGGCATAGTAGTAGGTACTGTAGGGAGTACCAGTACTGTGATCACTCAAGCAAGTTGTCTGACTTTGATATGACCCTACACTGCTGGTATGTGTCTCATAAGTCAAGCGGCGTGCTGTAGTCATCATCACCTGTCCACTTCCCGCAGCACATATTCGCTTATCCATCTTTGTCCGCTCTTCCATCCCCGCTAAGGCGCCTCCCCCCCTCGTCCAATCTTCCATCCCCGCTAAGGCGCCTCCCCCCCTCGTCCAAAACCCAAGCACTAACAATGGCAGAACCGAGCAGCGTCCGCCGAAAGAGTGGCTGGAATTCGCTCCCCACAGAGGTAATCAAGCTCATTGTTTCGTGTGTGGAACATCTCAGTACCATGCCGCTCGCCGCGTGCTCGTCGGGGCTATACCGTTTACTCAAAGCCCTCAGGCCGGAGCTTTTTAAGCCATCTCCTTGCTTGCTGATGCCGCCTGATATTCAGAAACGGTGTGTCACACAGCATAACGATCGTAGGGTGGCGAGCATCAACCCCCTTGACTGCAATCCGATCCCCGTCACCCTCAACTACATTAACGATATGTACTGGGTCGGTATGAACACGTCTTGGATGGTGCTCATCGACGATCGCGGCAGCTGGATGCTCACGGAGGTCTACACCCGGCGATTGATCCCCCTTCATTCGATTAACACTGCACTGCTTTGGCACCGCGGCCCAGAATACTCGGAATCTTACAGTAGCCAACATGATACCAAGTTTGATTTGCTCAAGGTTGTAAGCTGCCAAGTGCCCACAAGATCTGCGAATTATAAAGACTTCAGGCTAATTGCGTTCTTCAACCGTGGACTCGCCTATCTGACAGGTCACTGCGGTAAGTGGATAAATCTGCACGTCCATCGCAGGATCATGCATCCTCCATGGTTCTCTGATGCCATTGAACACAAGGGCTTCATTTACGCTGTCGACTCCTTCTATGGCTGGACGTATTGCTGGCCTACTCCAGTCATCGCTACAAACGGCTGTTACAGCAGTATGTTACTTTCCTATGATATCATGATGGCTTGCTTATATTACTGTCAACATTTACTGAAAAAATATTCATGCTCATAACATGCTGTTCTTAAGATTGACTACATCAAGAGCCATTTTTTATTTGACTCCAACTTGATATGATGTTGTAGGCCGCCTGGTGTCCCTACCCTTCCTAATCCCAGAACCTTTCAAAGAAAAGCGCCATGGCAGTTGCAGGTGGTTCCTGGCTCGATCAGACGACGGCGAACGATTGATGATCGTTCGCACGTACCGGACGTGTTGTTTCGCCGAATACAATCACAGTCACTACAAGGTCTTTGAGCAGGATCCCAGCTTCTCTGGGCCTTCAGGAATTTTTGACTGGAGGTTGGTAAGTAGCCTTGGTACACGCTCTCTGTTTGTCGGACTGAATTATCCGATTAACCAGGAGATAACCGACGGCAAGAATCATGATGGCAGCGCGGTTTCGTTCATCAGGCAAAACTGTGTGTACACAGTGTACCATGCGTCTGTGCATGCACCATACCCTGATATGTGCCGCCACGCTCTGCAGCCCAAAGTAGGAGAGAGGGTCGCAAGTATCAGACTTCGACCTGCTGGCTGGAGTTTCCCCCGTCAGGCACCCATCTGGTTCAAGCCGTCAGCCAATCTCCACAGCTTAATAAATAGTAACGTCTAACTGAGCTAGTTAGTTAGATGCGTACACTTGGTGTAGTAGGATCTTTATTTAGTTTGATGCATACACTTGTTCTTTTTTGGTCGCCCTTTTGTAATGATGGCTGATGTTTGGCTTGGAAGAGAGAGCTGCGTCTTCACTCTTCTGACCTGCTTACTGCTTCTGTTGCACCCCCAGCCCTGGTTGCTGCTGCTGCTGTTTTCAATGTACAATCAGTAGTATATTTCGTATGTTGGTTGAATAAATATGTTGTTAGAACGACAAACACAATGTTTTGGAAGTCGTTGCACGGTTCGATCCTTTAGTGCCCCGTACCGTACGTAGTGCATACTATTTTTCGTACGGAACACATTTTTCACTTGTTGATAACATGCAGCCCACTGATGAAGGCCCAATAGAGGAGCCCATAATTAACTGGAAGGGAGGCTCTCACATGAATCCGGCCCAGGTACATGCTCATGGTCCCCTAAACATAAATAAGTAAATAAATAAATAAATGCTAAATGCTCATGCACCAGTTCTTTAAATTCATGATTTAATAGGAGGATATTATTTCCTATGATAGTGTCGTTACATTTAGTCGATATTATTCTTAGGCAAAGATAGCGACCAGTCTTCTTTCTCCCAGCATTTTCTTCCTGCAACCAGCGGACCCATGCAAATCGTAGTCAACGTCGTAAATAGTTCCGGTCCATTTTTATTTTTCAATAAGAATGTCCAACCCAGCCCAGCACATTGGCGACAGCACTTTATCCTCCGCCTTGGTGCGCTCGCCGCGGCGCCGCCGTCCGGCCCTGTCAACATAGTTTTTTTCGAAACGGTCCCTGTCAACATAGTGAATCGGGAGAGGACTGTAGTTGTGAGTATGACAGTACGGACCCACCAGGTCCACTCCCGAACACAAGCAAGCGCCTCTTTTACTACTCAGATGAACCCCTCATTTTTTTACTCTAATCCACCCTGCTGATATCTGGGACCCACATCATTTTCAACGTATAGTCAATTAACGACAGAATTGCACAACTTTTTTTTGAGTAGTAATTCGGAGGAGCAGGCTATAAACTGGGTTGTGCGGTCTCTGTGGCCCGTCTAACAACATGACCAGCCCAGCAGTTTTTTCTTTGGGAAAATAGGTAGCCCAGTATTTCTTTTTGAAGAATACCCAAGCTAGGCCTATTTGTTTTCTCCGACTTACAGGGCTGCAAATCTTTCAAGACGAGGAGGGATGCATTCCGGCATGGCCAAAGAGTATGGTCAGTGTCTGTTAAAAGTAATATCAAAAGGGGTTGAAAATTCCAAAAAAATTATAGCAAATGGGATATTAGTTTCATTTTTTGTTTTTGTTCTTCACTGATATCTTATACTCCCTCCGTCCCAAAATTCTTGTCTTAGATTAGTCTAGATACGGATGTATCTAATACCAAAACGTGACTTGATACATCCGTGTTTAGACAAATCTAAGACAAGAATTTTGGGACGGAGGGAGTATTTCATTGGAATTAACATGACATAGTACTAATTTATTTTTAAATTTGTTTTAGTATGGCTACTAATTTTTGGATTAAGAATATTTTGTTCCCCAGCAAAAATTTGTGAATTTTCAAAATTTCGCACATATTTAGTTAATTTTTTTAACCCTGGTACTGACCAGAAAATGGGCAGCAATTCTAAAAATAGAAAACGGGCTGCAATAAATTCCATATGAATTAGAAAATGAGTAAAAATTATAAAAATAATAGCAAATGGGCTGTACACGCCACAGATTTCGAGGCTGACTTGTTTACAGAAGGCTTTGTCAGTCAACACACGATTCTAGCAGCAGTGACTATTGGATGTCCATCCAACGGCCGACGTGCTTCTTCAATCTCTGATCTTCCTGCTCCAGCCGCCTAAACTAGCGCCGGCGGGACTGCCTACTCCCTCCTCTTGTGGCCCGCTGTGATGCCGCGCAGGCTTCCCCGGCCCACCCTACTCCCTCCGCTGGCCTGGCCGCACGCAATCAATTGCCTCCTTATTACACGAAAAAAAATGATTCCTCCCACTGACATCTGGGGCGCACCGGTTGGGAGGCTGACCTATGGGCCTACTAAGTTGACGTGTACGCAGGGCTTGTCAACTTAGTCAACAAACGACCCTAGCAGTAGTAACCGTTGGATTTGAATCGAACGGTCCTGCTGCTTCTTCAATCGCTGCTCTTCTTGCACCAGCCGCCCAAACCAGCGCCGGCGAGACCGCCTACTCCTGCCTCCAGTGGCCGGCTGTGCTGCCGTTGAGGCCTCACCGCCTCCTACTACTCCCACCGCTAGCCAGGCCCTGCGGCGACGGCAGCCTCACACCGCAGCCGAACCAGTGAACCCTCGTACTCCTCTCCGCGTGGGCATCCACTGCCGCGTCTTCCCCGGCTCCGCGTCGTCCCCTTCCTAGGCCTCGCCGTCGTCCACCACCTTGGATGCGCTTTGCGCGGAGTGGTCAACGTGGTCAACGAACGACACCATCGGAAGAAGACTGTGCGTGGAGAGGCTGACAGCTGGGTCCACGGCCGCACGCAAGGAAATGCCTCCTTATTACGCGCAAAATAATGATTCCTCCACCTGACAGCTGGGACCCACCGGAAGGGCCTCTGTATTTCGTGAAAAAAACATTCCCACCGCTGACAGGTCGGACCCACCAGATATATCTTCGCACGCAAGGAAGTGCCTCCTTATTACACACAAAAAATGAATACCCCCCTGCTAGCTGGGACCCACAATAGTGGGAGGCTGACTTGTGGGCCAACTAAGTTGACAGGGACGGAGGGCTTTGTCAACTTAGTCAATATGAACGATTCTAGCTCCAGTGACCGTATGATGTCCATCCAACGGCCGTAGTGCTTCTTCAACCTCTGGTCTTCTTGCTCCAGCCGCCCAAACCAGCACCGGTCGTTCCTCGTGCTCCTGCCTCGCATGGCCGGCTGCGATGCCGCGGAGGCCTCACCGCCCCCTACTACTCCCACCGCTGGCCAGGCCATCCCTCTACTCACCCACACCCCCTATTATTCTGCGGCGACGGCAGCCTCACACCGCAGCCAAACCAGTGAACCCTCGTACTCCTCTCCGCGTGGGCATCCACTGCCGCGTCTTCCCCGGCTCCGCGTCGTCCCCTTCCTAGGCCTCGTAGTCGTCCACCGCCTTGGTGCTCTCGGCGTGGTCAATGTGGTCAACGACCGACTTCCATCGGAAGAGTACTGTACGTGGAGAGGCTGACAGCTGGGTCCACGGCAACCGCAAGGAGGTGCCTCCTTATTACGCGCAAAATAATTATTCCTGCACCTGACAGCGGGGACCCACCGGACGGGCCACCGTATTTCGCGAAAAAAATGTTTCCCCCCTGACTGCTGGGACCCACCAGCTACATCTTCGCACGCAAGGATGTGCGTCCGGGCAAAAAAAAACGATTCGCCCACTTGACTGCTGGGACCCACTAGCTACATCTTCGCACGGAAGGAAGTGCCTGACAGTCGGGACCCACCTGGTCGAAGCGTACGTAGCGTTGCCATTCCGGTCGCGAACGTGTACGTACATACTGGTCGATGTAGAGGCACGCACGTGTCGTAGTAGAGGGGCGCACGTAGCATGTACACGTACGTACAGCGGCCAGTGTGCAAGAAAGAAAATACGGCCACGTACGTACATACGGGCGGGGTCTCGAATGCCTACTCGCGCATACGTACGGCCAGGGCTCGTGTACATGGCTGGGTCAGAATGGATAAACAGCGTCGTCGTCGTGTTCATGGGGAGCCAACCGGCTGGGTTGGAACAGAATGCGTCGTCGTGTTCATCGGGAGGGCTTGGATGCAACAGCTGATGGAAACGAGGCCTGGCGTACCGCAGAACGGAGGAAACGGCCTTGTGTTCGACCGGCCACGTTTGAAATGGGATCCTGTTCATCGGGAGGGGTCTGGCGTACCGCAAAATAGAGGAAACGGACTTGTGTTGGACCTCCTACGGTCGAACCGGGGTCCTGTTGATCGGGAGGGGTGTGGCGTACCGCAAAACGAAGGAAACGGACTTGTGTTGGAGCGCTACAGTCGAAACGGGGGTCCTGTTCATTGGGAGGGGTGTGGCGTACCACAAAACGGGACTCCACGGGATACTGTTCATCTCCACCGTCGACCCCCTCCAGCCTCCAGGGGCTACTGTTCATCCACCGTCGACCTCCTCCAGCCTCCACCTGCGACTGTTCATCCACGGGCTCCTGTTCATCCAGCCTCCACCGCGCACTACTCCACCGGCTACTGTTCAACCAGCCCTCTCCACGGGCTCCTGTTCATCCACCCCCTCAACGGGCTACTGTTCATCCAGCCCTCCACCGTCTACTGTTCATCCAGCCCTCCACGGGGTGGTCCTGTTCATCCAGCCCTCCACGGGGTCCTGTTCATCCAGCCCCAACCGGCTCGATCAATCGGGGTCCTGTTCATCCAGAGGCAACACCATGGGGTCCTGTTCATCCACCCCCACCGGGAACTGTTCATCCAAACCCCCCAGCAACGCTCACTATTCATCCAGAGGCAGCATCGATCGGCTTTAGTTAGCAGCAGTAGCGAAGGAATCGCTTGATCGGGTTCAGTTAATAGCCATCGATCGATCGCTCGGGTTCAGTAACGCGTAGCCTGCAATGCAATCGCTCTGGTTCAGTAGGCGAACGCCTCACTCAGGTTCAGTTAGAGCCCAACGCCTCGCACCCACGCGCGTGCGTGTACGAGAGAAACGCGCAAACCTCCGTGCATCGCTCGGCCCCGACCACCCACCGTAACCGGGAACACCCTGATATTTTCCTCGCCCTCGCTTCTACCACGATTTTTTCCGTCATGGACGGCCCAAAGAATGTCATGCAGCTACGTCTCCGGCCCGCCCAGGACGAAAAGCCCATTTTCTGTCATGATTTTTTGTCATAGAAGTAGGATCCCACCACATCTATGATTATACCGGGTTTTGTCACAATTATCGTCATAGAAGTGTCATAAGTATGACAGAAAAAAATTTCGTTCGGCCCAAAATGTCACGGATGTGTCTTTTTTTTGTAGTGAAAGGGTGATGCTAAGACCTGGTTTAATTCTCTTGATCCTGGTTGTGTGCGTAGTCCCCAGGATATGATTTATTACTTCTCTGCTAAATATTTCCCTCCTCATAAGAAACAAGCTGCTTTAAGGGAAATATATAATTTTGTGCAAATTGAAGAAGAGAGTCTCCCACAAGCTTGGGGGAGGCTTCTCCAATTACTTAATGCTTTGCCTGATCACCCTCTCAAGAAAAATGAAATACTTGATATCTTTTATAATGGACTAACCGATGCTTCCAGAGACCACCTGGATAGTTGTGCTGGTTGTGTTTTCAGGGAAAGAACTGTTGATCAAGCTGAATTACTATTGAATAATATGTTGACTATTGAAAATAATTGGACACTTCCTGAACCAACTCCTAATCTAACTCCGAAGAAAAGGGGTATTCTATTTCTCAGTCCTGAAGATATGCAAGAGGCAAAGAAATCTATGAAAGAAAAGGGTATTAAAGCTGATGATGTTAAGAATTTACCTCCTATTGAAGAAATACATGGTCTTAATTTACCACCTATTGAAGAAATACATGGTCTTGATAACCCGACACAGGTAGTAAAGGTAAATTCTCTCTATAGATTTGATGAAGGTGATATTCCCCGTTATAAGTCTGCCAGCCAATGCTTACATGAGTTTGATAATTTTATTGTTAAACAAGAAAACTTCAATGCTTATGTTGGTAGACAATTGAAACGTAATGCTTATATGATTGAACACTTGAGTGATTATATGTCTAGAGTTAAAGGTGAACTTAAGCTTATTAGTAAACATGCTTCTATGGTTACCACTCAAGTAGAACAAGTGCTTAAAGCTCAAAATGATTTGCTGAATGAATTAAATACTAAGAAAAATGATAACGCTATTAGAGTTGTGACTAGAGGGGGCAGAATGACTCAGGAACCTTTGTATCCTGAGGGCCACCCTAAGAGAATTGAGCAAGATTCTCAGAGAACTAATGTAGATGCACCTAGTCCTTCTAAGAAGAAGAAAAAGAAAAATGATAGGACTTTGCATACTTCTAGTGAACCTGTTATTGACACACCTGAGAATCCCAATGATATTTCTATTTCTGATGCTAAAACACAATCTGGTGATGAACATGAACCTAGTGATAATGTTAATGATGATGTTCATGTTGATGCTCAACTTAGCAATAACAATGATGTAGAAATTGAACCTGCCGTTGATCTTGATAACCCACAATCAAAGAATCAACGTTATGATAAGAGAGACTTCGTTGCTAGGAAGCACGGTAAAGAAAGAGAACCATGGGTTCAGAAACCCATCCCATTTCCTCCTAAACCATCCAAGAAAAAGGATGATGAGGATTTTGAGCGCTTTGCTGAAATGATTAGACCTATCTTTTTGTGTATGCGTTTGACTGATATGCTTAAAATGAATCCTTATGCTAAGTATATGAAGGATATTGTTACAAATAAAAGAAAGATACCGGAAGCTGAAATTTCCACCATGCTTGCTAAATATACTTTTAAAGGTGGAATACCAAAGAAACTTGGAGATCCAGGAGTACCAACTATACCATGCTCCATTAAAAGAAACTACGTTAAAACTGCTTTATGTGATCTTGGAGCCGGTGTTAGTGTTATGCCTCTCTCTTTATATCGTAGACTTGATTTGAATAAGTTGACACCTACTGAAATATCTTTGCAAATGGCCAATAAATCAACCGCTATACCTGTCGGTATTTGTGAGGATGTGCCTGTTGTGGTTGCAAACGTTACTATTTTAATGGACTTTGTTATTCTTGATATTCCCGAGGACGATAGTATGTCGATTATCCTTGGTAGACCCTTTTTGAATACTGCAGGGGCTGTTATTGATTGCAACAAAGGCAATGTCACTTTTTATGTTAATGGTAATGAGCATACGGTACACTTTCCGAGGAAACAACCTCAAGTCCACAGTATCAATTCTATTGGAAAAATTCCATCGATTATTATTGGAGGTTTTGAATTTCCTCTTCCTACTGTCAAAAAGAAATATGATATTCTTATTATTGGGGATGTGCATATCCCCGTTGAGGTAACCTAGTGCTATTCAAAAATTCTCCAGTTTCATGCGATTCGGAATGAGTTTGTTAATAAGACTTGATCAACCTTGTTAGTGGATTCCTTTTGATAAGCATGAGATGGATGAATTTAGAAAGCACAACTCTCTGTACCCTCCTTTTACTTTTGTTATTTAGATTAAATAAAGCAAAATAATATTTTCTGTCTGTTTTTTGAATTATCCATGCAATAAAAAATACCTCGAAAATAAAAGTTCTCCAAATGCCCTGAAATTGAAATATGATTTTTTTTCTAGAATATTTAAGAATATTTGGCACTGAGAACACATCAGGGGGAGCCAGCACCTGGCCACGAGGGTCCAGGGCGCGCCCACCCCCCTGGGCGCGCCCCCCTGCCTCGTGGACCCCATGTGGCCCCCCTCCACTTATTCCAGCACCCACACACTTCGTCTTCCTCCAGAAAAAATCCCCACCTAGCTCAAACCCGTTCTAGCTCATCTTGCTGTGATTTTCGATCTCCTTGCTCAAAGCTCCACTCACAAAACTGCTTTGGGGGATTGTTCTTCGGTATGTGACTCCTCCAATGGTCCAATTAGTTTTTGTTCTAGTGCTTTATTCATTGCAAATTTTTGCTGCTTAGGTGACCCAGTTCTTGAGCTTGCATGTCAAATTTATTTGGTCCCAAGTAGTTCTAATGCATGATATAGTCTCTAGGCACTTGTGGGAGTAGTTGCTATCAATTTTGTTGAGTTTGGTTCACTTTTATTTTGAGTTACTAAAAATTTCAGAAATTTTCAGAGAAGGAAAATGATGAAGAGATTGTTGAGAGGCTCTTCGAGCCGAAGCTCGAAGGATAAGCAAAGTGAAGAGAATAAGAAGCCCAAATATAATCTTCCTCGCACCGCGGAAGTTCGTCCGTGTGAATGGCCTTGTGATGAGTTCTTGTGAGCAGCCGGGATTTATGATGATTTTTATTACTTGGTTGAGAATGCGGGCCTCACCGACTTCCTCCGCGACCAGCGCGAACAGTATCTCCTCCTCACTAATATTTTCGTGCAAAATTTTCATTTCCATGCTAGGAGATCGCCACCTTCGGTGGATTTTTATTTATATGATGAGTTTAAGGAGATGTCACTTTATGATTTTTGTGTGGTTTGCAAGTTACCCTTTGCGGGCAGCATAGAGGAACCACATCGTAATGACGTGGAAGGGTTTATTGATATGATTGCTGTAGGGGAAATGAGGAAAGTTTCCGATGCAAGAATCACTAGCATACATTTTCCTGTTCTACGTTACTTTGCAATATTTGCTAGTAGATGCTTAATTGGTCGTGGGAACAGTGGAAACCTTAGTGCTCCTGATATTGTTATGTTGCGCCATGCCTTGTTTCGTGATACTACTTTCAGTTTAGGCGCTATTGTTGCTAAACGGTACAATCTGAACCGTACAAAGGGTCCCGTCTTTGAAGGCATCTTTGCTTCGCGCCTCGCTGCACATTTTAACATACCTATTAGGCATTATGAGAAGGAGGAAAAGTTGCTGCCCCCTATTTTTCTAGATTATAAGAGTATGGTAGCACATGATTTTATTGTTAAAGAAAAGAAGAAGATGCTTAAGTATAAGTTGATATTTGATAAAAATTACTGTGAGATTATTACCTTGCCTGCACCCTCTCTGTTTAACATTCTTTCAGGCACGTACCTCATCTTGCCGGAGGCCATTTATGCATACTGGAACCTGACACAAGTTCCAGAGCCTGAGCCTGAGCCACCACTTGACCCTTATCGGCAGTCAGTTTATCAGTGGGATCCAGAGGAGATCGCCAACCAGTGGCACCCTGAGGACCCTCCTCAGTACCCCGGAGAGAGCAGCTTCGATCCATGGGACTAGACCAACTTAGGCCAAAATCCTAAGCTTGGGGGAGTATGTATTTCTCACCGACATTACATTCATGTTCACACACTCATTCTAGTTGTCGGTGCTCATACTTTTTCATTGTACTATCCATGCTAGTTTATTTTTTTTTCTCGTCTTCTTCTTGTGTGCTTGAAAAACCTTAAGAAAAACCAAAAAAATTAGTTGTAGCTTTTAGCTAGTTTACTTTCCATGCCTGTAGTAGTAGTAGTAATTAAAAGAAAACCCAAAAAGATTTCTCGTTCTTCTTTTGCTTGTTGGGAGCTTTCTCGTGTAAATAGTTTTATTTCCTTTCTTTTCTTTGGGGGTCGATAGGAGAAGACCATGATGAAAATGTTGAAGTGGCTCTTATATGCATTATTGTTGATTTAACAAAGAGTCCATATTACCTTGTCTTCTCCTTTGTATTAAATGCTTGCAGATTCCAGCTTAGTCCAATTGCACGTGCACTATTATTATTATCCACACCGTTCGGTCGTGCAAGTGAAAGGCAATAATGACGATATATGATGGACTGATTGAGATGAGAGAAGCTGGTATGAACTCGACCTCTCTAGTTTTTGTAAATATGATTAGTTCATCGTTCCTGATTCAGCCTATTATGAATGAACATGTTTGCAATGACAATTAGAGATTATAGTTGCTTATGCCATGCTTAATTAGCTAGGAGTTTATAATGGTTTACCTTGCGTGCCAACACGCTATTAAAATGGTTGTGATGTGGTATGATAGGGTGGTATCCTCCTTTGAATGATTTAAGTGACTTGACTTGGCACATGTTCACACATGTAGTTGAAACAAAATCAACATAGCCTCCACGATATTTATGTTCATGGTGGATTATATCCTACTCATGCTTGCACTCAATGTTTATTAATTTTAATGCATGTTCATGACTGTTGTCGCTCTCTAGTTGGTCGCTTCTCAGTCTTTTTCTAGCCTTCACTTGTACTAAGCGGGAATACTGCTTGTGCATCCACTTCCATAAACCCCAAAGTTATTCCATATGAGTCCACCATACCTTCCTATATGCGGTATCTACCTGCCGTTCCAAGTAAATTTGTATGTGCCAAACTCTAAACCTTCAAATGAAATTCTGTTTTGTATGCTCGAATAGCTCATGTATCAACTAGGGTTGTCTGTATCTTCCATGCTAGGCGGGTTATTCTCAAGAGGAGTGGACTCCGCTCCTCACTCACGAGAAAATGGCTGGTCACCGGGATGCCCAGTCCCATGCTTTAAGCAAATCAAATCAAAATAATTGCAAACAAAACTCCCCCAGGATTGTTGTTAGTTGGAGGCACCTGTTGTTTTGGACAAGCCATGGATTGATGTTTGTTGGTGGAGGGGGAGTATAAACTTTACCATTCTGCTTGGGAACCGCCTATAATGTGTGTAGCATGGAAGATATCGAGATCTCTCGGTTGTTATGTTGACAATGAAAGTATACCACTCAAAATATTATTTATCTCTATTTCAAAAACCGAGCTCTGGCACCTCTACAAATCCCTGCTTCCCTCTGCGAAGGGCCTATCCGTTTACTTTTATGTTGAGTCATCATCCTCTTATTAAAAAGCACCAGTTGGAGAGCACCGCTGTCATTTGCATCCATTACTATTAATTTATATTGGGTATGACTATGACTGGATCTCTTTTACCATGAATTACAATGTCTAGTCAGTCCTTGATCTTCATAGGTGCTCTGCATTTATGTTTTGCGCTCTCAGAAAGGGCTAGCGAGATACCATCTTGTTATATCATATTATGATTATTTTGAGAAAGTGTTGTCATCCGAGATTTATTATTATTGCTCGTTAGTTGATTATGTCATTGATATGAGTAAACATGAGACCTAAATGTTATTGTGAATGTGGTTAGTTCATAATCTTTGCTGAAAACTTGAATGCTGGCTATACATATTTGCAACAAGAAGAGCAAACAGAGTTTGTAAAAGTTTTTCTTTATCACTTTCAGTTTGTCAACTGAATTGCTTGAGGACAAGCAAAGGTTTAAGCTTGGGGGAGTTCATACGTCTCCATCGTATCTACTTTTCCAAACACTTTTGCCCTTGTTTTGGACTCTAACTTGCATGATTTGAATGGAACTAACCCGGACTGACGCTGTTTTCAGCAGAATTGCCATGGTATTATTTTTGTGCAGAAATAAAAGTTCTCAGAATGACCTGAAACTTCACGGAGAATATTTTTGGAATTAATAAAAAATACTGGCGAAAGAATCAAGTCCAGGGGGCCCACACCCTGTCCACGAGGGTGGGGGCGCGCCTACCCCCCTGGGCGCGCCCCCCTGCCTCGTGGGCCCCCTGGTGCTCCACCAACCTCAACTCCAACTCCATATATTCACGTTCGGGGAGAAAAAAATCAGAGAGAAGGATTCATCACGTTTTACGATACGGAGCCGCCGCCAAGCCCTAAACTCTCTCGGGAGGGCTGATCTGGAGTCCGTTCGGGGCTCCGGAGAGGGGAATCCGTCGCCGTCGTCATCATCAACCTTCCTCCATCATCAATTTCATGATGCTCGCCGCCGTGCGTGAGTAATTCAATCGTAGGCTTGCTGGACGGTGATGGGTTGGATGAGATTTATCATGTAATCGAGTTAGTTTTGTTAGGGTTTGATCCCTAGTATCCATTATGTTCTGAGATTGATATTGCTATGACTTTGCTATGCTTAATGCTTGTCACTAGGGCCCGAGTGCCATGATTTCAGATCTGAACCTATTATGTTTTCATGAATATATATGAGTTCTTGATCCTATCTTGCAAGTCAATAGTCACCTACTATGTGTTATGATCCGGCAACCCCGAAGTGACAATAATCGGGACCACTCCTGGTGATGACCGTAGTTTGAGGAGTTCATGTATTCACCATGTGTTAATGCTTTGGTCCGGTACTCTATTAAAAGGAGGCCATAATATCCCTTAGTTTTCAATAGGACCCCGCTGCCACGGAAGGGTAGGACAAAAGATGTCATGCAAGTTCTTTTCCATAAGCACGTATGACTATATTCGGAATACATGCCTACATTACATTGATGAATTGGAGCTAGTTCTGTGTCACCCTATGTTATAACTGTTGCATGAATAATCGCATCCGACATAATTATCCATCACTGATCCAATGCCTACGAGCTTTTCACATATTGATCTTTGCTTAGTTACTTTTCCGTTGCCACTGTTACAATCACTACAAAACTGCTACTGTTACTTTTGCCACCGTTACCGTTACTTCCATACTACTTTGCTACTAAATACTTTGTTGCAGATATTAAGTTATCCAGGTGTGGTTGAATTGACAACTCAACTGCTAATACTTGAGAATATTCTTTGGCTCCCCTTGTGTCGAATCAATAAATTTGGGTTGAATACTCTACCCTCGAAAACTTTTGCGATCCCCTATACTTGTGGGTTATCATTACCTTCATCATCATCTTCATGCTCTTCGTCTAAAGGTACAGAATATTGTCCCCAATCATTAAGTTGTTGCCAATTGCTGCTTGCACTTGGTCCTGCTGCTTGATGCTGATACTTTAAATTTTTTTGTGTTAGATTTTATTGATTATTGTATGTAAGTTCATTATAATGTTTTTAAATTATTGATTGGAGTAATACAACATACCTCAGAATTTATGCCCGCGGTCAAGAATGATGTGAAATTGCTTATAGGTATTGCCATGTTGTCGCTTTGTAGATGACTCATGACTGTCATTTGTTGCATTAGTTCTGTGTAAGACTGTGCCGCTCTTTGTGGTACTAGCATGTCATTACTCGTATGCAAACTTTGGTTTCCTAAATGGAGCAAATCTGATTCCTGCAACAAACAAAAGAATATTGTGAATGAATAAATATCAATTTTGGGAACTTCAAATGGTAGTGCTATATTTTGTATGCAAATTAGAACAAGCATAAGTTTAATTTTACTGAACATCCTTTTTTTGCAGTTTTCTGTATTTTAGTGTGCTTTTCTAGGGGTTTTCTGCTTCATGCAACATATGAAATAAAATAGTAACGGTGAACTTTTAAATGTAATGCATTTGTTTTATATGCTTGTGGCACTGTCATACTGCACCTGTTGAATTGATTCTTTCTGTCTAGGAATGGGTTGTAGGTCCTGTTGTCGAGCAAAGTTTTGTGCCAAAAGTGCATCCTGTCACAAAACATTTTTCACCATGTTAGTTCGTTCTGTCATCAAAGTTTGAAAATGAACACAAACCCACCTCAGAAATTCCATTGAATGATTCTATAAGTGGCTGCATATGTTTGTTGCCTTGATACAAATTTTTCAGCACCTGCAATTTTTTTATGCAAATTGTTTAACAACATTCATAAATAAAACTGCTAGAAACTTTTTATGCTTTAACCTTGTTGTCATGACTTCTATCTGCAAACTCTGTGTATTCTTGCTGCTGAGAATGATGTGCAATATTAGGTACCTGAAAATGCAAATTAACTCAATGTTTCAGTACTGATGAAAATCATCTGCATTTTTTAGCCTCTCTGTTACTACATGATGCATCTGATTTTCGTTTTTCTTACAGGGAATCATCTGTGGGTACTTATGATTTGTGTATTTTTTGTAGGTGGTTCCACAAAATGCAACCTCATAAAGCAATTCTTGCATACGAAATGGAGGTGGGCACCAGATAATCACATACCTTTGACTGACCACAAGCACTTTTATCACCAGGTTTCTTTCTTCTTCGTTTTGTTCTTCCTGCTGACAGATCTGAGATCTGGGTTTCAAATTGAGGATCATCCATTTTTGCTAGCAGATCTGAGATCTCTGTATGGAACAGAGAACTAAACCCTGGGGATTGGAGGAGAAGTATGCACAGAGCAAGAATCGTCAGCACAAGTTGACCAGAATTCTCAGAAGACAGCAGGAGATCTGAGGTTTGTTTCCTCTCCCATGGTGGTGGCTGGGTGGGAGACGAGGAAGAAAGCAGAGTCGCAAGGAGGAAGACCTAGTGAGCTGTCAGTTATTTGGATCTTTAGCTTAGCGGGTTTTGGCCCGTTTACTTTTCTGGGCTAAACTCTGAGGACAGAAACAGAAACAGAAAGCTCTCAGCCTGCTGTTTTGGTTGGGCTGACTGACTGACCATAAACTCTGGTCAGTCAAATTTCTTTTGGGTTGCCGCATTGTCCAGAGTTGTACCAATCCACTGACCTCTTTCTTGTGTCAGTCGATTGATCTGTAGCCACTCCCTCTCCGTGCCGCTAAAATCGATATTGCCCGGTGTTTCTGGAGGGTGCATGCTTCGATCTTTCTGGAGTCCTAGCTAGCTCCCTATAAATATGGGGTCCTTCATGGGATGTACGTATATGGGTTTGCAGGCCTTTCCTTCCTATCATCGTTGTTTCTGTGCCTTCTCCCCGACCTACCACCATCGAGCTCCCATCTCTCTTTCGGGTGCCTCTCCCAGTCCCGGCAGTCGCCGCGCCACCTGACCTCCTTGCGCCGTGGCTGGCCGCTACGTCTTGTGCGTGCGTGCGCGACGCAGGGAGAAGCTCCGGTGCTCCAGCCACAGGTCACCTCAGTCGAAGGCGATGCTATCCCCCGAGTCGCAGTCCTTCGCCAGAGCTCCCACAATGCGCCGTTCAAGGCTGTACCTCTTTGTCCTCGCGCTGGGTGTCGCTCCAGCCAATGGCTGGCACGGTCGGACAACAAGGTGCGCAAGGCGGCCGGGATGGCGTGATGTGCGCGCAAGCTAGCTAGGCCACCAGCCGCGTGGTCCATGCGGGGACTCCAGCAGACGAGGTAGGTCTCAGAAGCCTTCTGCGGCTCACAGGCTAGGCCTTCGAACGTCGATCTGAGGTGAGCGGCAGGAGGCACGGTACTTGCAGGGCGCGACGGCGGCGGGGTTCGCAACAGTAGTCTGCGGCTGCGTGCGGCCTCCGGCCAGTGGTGCCGACTGTGGGCGATGTTCCAATGAGCCTCGGCTGGGCTTGTTGGAGTAAACCACGTTAGGTGCGCGCATGGGTCCGTGCGTGCGTGGCGCAAGTCCATGACCAGGTTGTTAGCTAGCCCATGCATGCCCATGTGTTTGGCCGGGTCATGTGTGGATGGCCGGTGTGGTGTGCGTGCATGTAGGTCGTGAGTTAGTGGCAGTAGAAATAGGATCAGGTAGTTGCCTGTGTGTGTGCGTGAGTGCTGGGTGGTGTTAGTGGCTTACGCACAGGTCCTGCCTATATAAGGGACCAGAGTGCAGTGCCGTGAGAGGATCCGGAGTTGCCGTGATGTAGCCATTGGAAAGAGGGAGAAGATTAGGGCGTGCGTGCGCCCACGGCGGCGTTCGTGCGCCGGCTGGAAAAATCCTCGTGTCCAGTGAGTGAGCTGAGAGAAAGAGAGCAGCCAGGCTTGGCAACGACAGGGCTCGCGCTCCATGGTTATGGTGATGGCCATGGAGGGGCTCAGGCAGCGCGTCGCGGCGCGAGCGTGACGAACCGGCCGCAGGCGGCTGCGGCAGCGGCGTCGCCATGTAGCTGCATAGGACAGTCGCGGCCTGCCACAACGGACAACGCAAGAACTCGCCGAGCTCTGGTGGGGTCGAGCCGGAGAGCAGCGCGGTGTAGTGGTCAGCGTGTCAAGGTTCTTCAGCTGGCCGAGGCTCGCCGGGAGGGGGCCAGCGATGCTCTTCTCCGGGAGGCCGATGCGCCGAGCATGGTGAGGTTGGAGCAGGAGCATGCCGTGGAGGTTCTCGAGGCTGACCGTCCGGCCCACCGCCCACGGCGGAGCTCCTCGAGGGGGCCCATCCAGCCGCCTTCGATCTGGTCTACGTACAAGATGAGCTCGCGCTGCGCCGTGAGCAGGGGATGTGCGGCCCGCACAGGGCCCATGATTTTGGGGGGCCCCAAATTATATATGTAGGCCTAGTAGTATTTAGAAGAAAAAAAAACTTAGAGCGCATGAGCTGGGCAGCGCCTGGGCCTCTAGGCCAGGTCATCGAACGCAGCCGCTGTGCTGCTCGATGCCTCGATCGATCTACGATCGTTTCCGAACCGTCGGCGTAGGAAAAAAAACGGGATCGCTGGTCATCCAAGTCCATCGGCCATCGCGACGTCTCATCTCATCGGCTTCGCTATCGAAGAATCAGCAGGCGGGAGCGAGAGGGCCCCATTTTTTATTTTTGCACAGGGCCCCGGATTTTGCCGGCCCGGCCCTGCTGCCAGCCTCCGCATAGGCCTGGCCTAGTGCCTTGCCTACTCTGCCTACGTCAGTATCACAGTACCACTGTTTATCTTGGTTAAATGGCTTGCTTAAGTGTGATGGGACTGCAAATGGTCTGCTGCTGGACAGACGGCAGCACGAATCTCAGCAGGGTTGAACGGACAGATAACCGGGGGCCGGGACTCCCGGGTGTTGTAGCATCTTTCCGTATAAAAATAGGTGTAGGAAGCATCTTGGTCATTTCCATGTCCACTTGTGCAAAACAAAGCATCTCAAGGCGGTTCAGACTTGTCTTTTCCCTGTTTTATACGTACCCCAGCTAGTGTGTATTAAATCATTGAGAGCAAAAGCAAAAGCGCGTTTGTTGAAAAGCTCAAAAGGCTATTCCATTCAAACGGCCCCATGTTAATTTTTAAAAAATCTGGCTCACGCACTAACATTTTCTAGTTTGTTTGGTTGCGTTTGGTGGACAGCGAAATAAAGTAATGTTCTTCACTTGATAACAATTGTGTGCCGGGCTCGAGCAAAATAGAATAACTGGGCTCTGCTCAGGCTCTTCGTCAGCTCATATATCCTGGCACCCCGGGGAAGCTGAGAACAACCCTCTTTTGTGCACCCTGATTTTGAACGCCAAACTGTTTATATACTTCGGAGTCCATAGTGTATTGTAGAGTGAATAATCCCAATATGTGCCAGTTGAGCTCACTGAAGTGTGTTCTGTTACACGGTCCAAAGTAACACGTGCCGAGTTTAATCATCGTTTCGTTATGCAAGGAACTCGACATCATCAAGCTTGCCCAAACTGCTCGGTCTCTTCTTACCTTCAAAGATGAGAAGCCAAAGACAACGCGCTCAACCTTTATGTTCTTGGCATAGAATCAAGAGATGAACATAGAGTAGTACCATCTGCGAGTATGTTGCTCGGAACTATGGTGCAGCCGCACCCACGCTCAGCGCCATGCATCCTCTGATATCATCGACTGGGTTTTGTGCCTGGCCTGCATCAAAAAAATTGGCCCGAGTAATAAACTACCCTTAACATACTAGTGTTGCTAATAAAACATACGGTTGCTGACAGCCATATAATACAGCAACCATATAGTCCCTCCGTCCCAAAATTCTTGTCTTAGATTTGTCTAGATACGGTTGTATCTAACACTAAAACGTAACTAGATACATTCGTATTTAGACAAATTTAAGACAAGAATTTTGGGACGGAGGGAGTAGTAGGCAATAAAATACGAACCGTGCATCGGTACAAATTGTACTTGTCCCCTACTGTCCATGCTCAACTCACCATTTTGTATTTGCCTCCTTATGTATGACTGTAGTAGCCCCACTCAAGAAAATGAATAAAATGCTCTCATTAAAAACTTATCAAATTTGTTCTTTCCTTTTTTCAAAAAAATGTTCTTTCCTTTACTGCCTAGACACTACAGTATACTAAAAACGGTGTTGGAGTATGTAAAATAATTTCCTTTGTGTCTTGATTTGTTATTGTTTTGTGTCACTCCACACTGAATAAATTTCAGTTAATTGACAATATTCAGTTTTTTGTTTACGAAATCCAGTCTTTTATTCTCACAAAATCAGTGGATAAGCACAAGAAATAATTATGTTTGCTATATGTGATCAACTTGCACCAGTGATGATGAACAGTGATGTCCATACTTTTCTATTCTTGGCTTTGGGTTTGTGTGCTACAATACTAAGGTGTTCCGTGCCAAAAAGTAAGGCGTGTTGGCAATTTCAATCAAAAAAATGACGAATAACTAGAACGAAAGGAGGCACGGGGGAGCTCGCGAATCATCAGGAAACCAGCAGACCAATAACTTAGGCACACCATCAAGAAAGCAATAGGGCCAAGAACTGGTAAAAAATTAAGAAAGACAAATAAAACAATGGGGCGAATAACCAGTAAATCATCAAGAACCAAACGTGCCAAGAACCAATAAATTATCAAGAAGTAACAAAGAACAAAAATGGGATAAGAGTTGATAAATCATTATAATAAACGAAGAGGGCAAAGAAACTCTTTTAGCTATGGCTCGTTTGATCGGGATTAAGCGGTGAGCGGTAGGGGTGGAGGCCAAGAAGTTTTGAATCACAAAGAAACCAGGATGCCAAAACTGGTAAATCAACAATAAATAAACAAGGCCATGAAAAACTCATTCAGCTCTGGCTTGCTTGTTTGGGACTAAGCGGTGAGCGGAAGGGGAGGGGGCCAAGAAGTTTCGAATCGTCAAGAAACCAGCAGGTTAAGCATTCAGAGATCATCAAAACTACGGCACCAAGAAGTTGAAAATAGGTACAAGAAGCTACAAATCATCAAGAAATCAATAGTTTTAGAAGTTGAGGATAATCAACACTAGTAGATTTAAGAAGTTGTGAAACATTAGAAATCAGCATGTCCAAGAAGTTGCAAATCATCAGGAAACCAACAAGTCTAGGACTTGCCAAATCATCAAGAAACTAGCCGGGTTAAGACTTGTGAATCACCAACAAACTAGCCTGACTAAGACATCCAAATCGTCAACAATTGTCGGTTAAGGACTGATAAATTATTAAGAAACTAACACTCATGCTAGCATAAAATTTACAATTTAATTTTGCTTTGTCAGTATGTTCTCTTTTGTTGTATTGCAGAAATTTCGGCGAAGTTTTCAATGCACAGTTAGTTATCGAGCAAGTAGGGCGGGTCCAATAAGGGTGTGTTTGGTTGGGGAACAAAATGGAATGGAATTTTGTGGTTTCATTCCACTAGAATGAGTAGGTTTTGTTCATGTGTTTGGTTGAGGATGATAGGTAGAATGGAATGGTGACATTTCAGTGTTTTGTTGGTGAGATGGAATGTAATGGATTTGGTTCTCCTCATATCTCTTGGTGAGATTACCCCTAAAATGCATATAGACAACATGAACAATTATATGGCATTTCAATTGTATATGTAGCATAAATAATCTACGATCCACTCACAATCATAACAAAGTGGCCCCATATCTCAAAAAACTGAATACAATTGAAGATAAAATAGACATTGCTTGTTTTGATAATATACAACTATCTCCTCTAAACATAACTTCAAACAAAAAGAATAACTAGCTGACTCCAAGCACTGAAGTCAAGATTAATGCTAATGAACTAGTTGGCTTGTTGGCATTGAACTAGAGGAATTTAAACACCACATCATCAGATCGGAGAAAGAACTACACAAAAAGAACATAAGAAGAATGTCTGTCACTTGCTTTATGCACCACCACAGTAACCACAAAATAAAAATGTGACGGATCACCTCTTTACCTGAGCTCGATGTGGCTCCATAGCTGATATGCAGTTTTTCGTACCTCCAAAGTAACTTACCCAAGGCGATGCCATTGCCATTGAAAGAATCTGACCAAGGCAGCACCTGAACACACCATCGAACTCCGGATCTGACACCCTCGCTTGACTAAGATGTCAGAGGAGGAAACCATACCTGTCAAGCTCCAACCACGAACCTAGCATACAATCCACCATCTTCTAGATGTTGTCTATGCAGACCACTATGTGTATCTCCTCCTAGACTACCTCCCAAGCCCCACCTCAGTGCTGGAGCAAACATCATTGCAACGGCGGGAGCACGATGACACAACACCACCACAAGCTTGTTGTCGCTGCCACACCATCACCACTTGTACATACTAGTTCCCAAGTCCATCCCCGATCATAGTTTAGAATGCCTTGACGGGGAATGATCTGGAGCTTCTTTATTCAACATCATCATCGCCGTTGCCAAGCCAAGGCATCGAATGACTCCAAAACTAAGGCTACTAAGGTACTAAACTTAAAACTCCACGATCCGCACGCGCGGAATTGATGACCCACAAGTATAGAGGATAAATTGTAGTCCTTTAGATAAGTAAGAGTTTCGAACCAAACGAGGAGCCGAAGGAATCGATAAGTAGTTTTCTGCAAAATAATCTCCACAAGTGTTGTAAGATAGTTTTGACAGTTAGTTTGATAGCGAGATTAATGGTAACAAGTAGAAAGGTGTGGCAAGTGGCCCAATTGCTAACATTGCTAAGGACAAGCCTGCGATAGTTCTTATAGTGGATATTGCGGTAAATCACAGTTTAAGGCGTCCGCCCCCGAGTCGCTCCCGCGGGTGACTCCGGGCGGCTACCCTAGCGCCGCCACCCCAGCTCCTCGCCTCGGCCTCTCCTCCCTCGCAGCCGCCGGTGGCGTCATCGGCCAAAGGCCGCATGGCGCAGGCGGCGGCAGGGCGTCTCCTCCCGCGCGCAGGTGGCTGGCGTCGCGGGGTGCCCCCTCCTGCCCGTCGGCGTCGGGCGGTGGCTCTCCTCTGCTCCGGCTCCCCCACCCCCCCCCGGCGTCATGGTGGCTCGCAGGAGTGCCCCCCTCTCCTCCCTCCCCCCTCCAGCGGCGGCTTGTGAGGATCCGAGGAGGCGGGTTGCTCTGGCGGCAGATCTGGGTGGCTCTGCCCAGATCTGGTTGCTGTTGGTGGTTGGTGGCGGCGGGGACGGCTGGCGGCCCTGCTAAGGTGGTGGTGGTGCTGTTGGTGGCTGTGCTTCTCCGGTGGGGTGGTGGGGCTTCCGGTGGTGTTGGCCAGGGCGTCGATGCACATGCTCTGTGGTGGTGGCTGGCGCTCCGGCGTGTGGCATCGGTGGTGCGTGCCCGGCTGCTCCGATGCTTGGAGCTCGCCGGGCGACGCGGGTAGGCAGCGGCCGGGCGTGGCCGTTGCTCTGGCCGTGGGCGGCGGCGTGGGGAGGTCCGGCGTTGGTGGTGGCCTCTCGGTGTCGTGGCGACTTCATGGTGGCTCGGCGGCTCTTACTACGGCGACGGCCGGCTTCTCCGGCGTCGGCTCGTCCCATCTCCTCGTCGTCCGGGCACTACTTCCATCGAAGGGCTGGCCCTCTCCTAGCCGTGGTCCATCGCTCGCCTCGCGTCCGGTGCGGCAGGACCGAGCTCGTCTCGCGCACAGTGCGGCAAGACCGAGCTCGTCTCGCGCACGATGCAGCAGGACTGACCTCGTCCCCCTCACGATGCTGCAGGATCGAGTTCGTCTAGCGCTCGGGGCTGCGGGACGGGCTGATGGATGCCAGTTCTGGCCGGCCTATCGGGTCTCGACGATGGGGGTCGCCCAAGGGTGCGAAAGGTGGGACCTTTCCGCTTGTCTCTTTGGTTGGGGTAGCGGCGGGTCTCGGGTGAGGTGGTGTCAAGGTCTTGGATGCCGAGGCGGCGGCCCTGGTGGTGGTAGCGCGGTGCTCTTGGGCAGAGCCCGTGGCTTGGTGCTGCCCGCTCGCCATGGCTGTGTGGGCGGCGTGGTAGCCGGGGGGTGGCGGTGAGTGTTGGCCGAAGTGAAAACTTGTTCTATCTTCGGACGGACCGGCGGTGGCGAAGATCGTTCCCTTCTTGAAGGCATCGTCGCGGCTCTCATTGCCCATCATGCAGCTTCAGGGGAAACTCTGATCCTTGGATCGGGCGGTGGCGGTGCGCCGGTGTCGTACCCTTCCTGAAGGCGCCGCCTTGGAGCTCATGGATCGTCATATGTAGCTTCATCTCTTCGTGGTGGTAGTGCTAGGGATGTTGTTGCTGCGCTCAGCGCCTTTGTATCCTGCCTTGGTGTGTGCGTGTGTAGCGATGGCGTGTGTTTGTACTGGGTGCTTGTTGATCGGTGCTTTATATATAAAGCGGGGCGAAAGCCTTTTTCGGTATAGTGGATATTGCAGGCTTTGAAGCAATTGCGTGAATAACATAGACGGAGCAAGCAGATTTCTCTCAAGAATAAAACTTTTAGAACAGTTCGGCGAGCCAAACCTAGAAATTAAGATGAAATTGCAGGGAGGCGAATTTTTGGGACATGCGGCCACGCGATGCCGCTATCCTGGGCGTCCGCGCGCGCATCATGATTCTTACTTAATATAGCCCCATTAGCAATACACATCGCGTTAATCATTTGTCCTTCGACGTCGCGATATACATCACAGGAGCTGGTCGTACACCATTTATGATTCGTAGGAATAAATGCAAGTCTGCCATCTGCCAGCACTGCCATGGTTCTGGAGATGGCATAACTTCTGTTGACGTGGGGCAGCCATCATTTAGCACCATCCTCCCTAGTCCCGGCCCTTTAGATCTTCTTCAAGCCGCGGCCTGTAGTAAAACAGAGGGAGGGAATGAAACAGAGCTAGGAGAGAGGACATGGCTTCTGCACAAACGGAGCTCAACAGGTTAGTCAATACAAAAAAATCGTTGATTCCGTTGTTTTTTGTTTATTTCGGTATAAGCCTGCGAGCTGGTGTCATGTTGGGCTGTGCAGACTACAGGAGAATTGATGGGCGTAGAAGAGGTGGGTCTCATTAAACGCTTGTCCACTCGTGATTTATGGACTGTCGGTGGCTGTGGTGCACACGTAAATGATGGTATTAATGACGTCCCTGTTGTTTGGTGTATTAGGATTTGTTTTGCAGTGTGTCTCGTGTTTAGGGTTCGACTAATTACGTATCACTTGATTATAACTTGCCATTATGATGTTGCATGCACACAAACGTTTGGAGATGTATCTCTACTCCTAATGTCTCAGTTGGTAGGATTGCGTCCGTGATTTTTTTCGTCCCACCACTTTCAATCGGTTTTTTTTCGTCCCCCTGGGCACGCACAAAAAAACCACCCTCATCGACTCCCTCATCCTAGGGTTACGCTCCGCCACAACCGTCGCCTCCTCATGAGAGCGAGCGGGTAGGAATACGCTCCGCCGCCGACGTCGCCTCCTCGCACCATCAGCGCCTTGCACCGACTCCCAAGTCGCCGGCGGCTCGCACTGGAGCTCAGATCGCCGTCGGCTCACACCGACGCCCAGGTCGCACCGGTTCCTCTCCACCTGCCTCGATCCCACTATCCTGACCTAGAGGACAGGCGGTGCTTGTGTTGGAGACTTTGGCCCCGATGGCGGCGAGGAGTACGGCGCACCTCCGTGAGGACACCTCGCTGCTGCCGCTCATCGTAGACCGGCGCACGTCCCCCTCCTAAAGATGGGTAGGTTCCCGTGATCCCCTTCCTTTCCCTGAATTCCTCGCCCCTCCCCCTGTCGTCTCGATGCCGAGGCCGACGCGGCGGCCGATTGGCGCCGGGGGCTCGTGATCGTGTGCGACGAGCACATCGTTCGGTGCTGCTATTTTCCATTCGCTGTTGGGTTGCTTCTACTCTCCACCAATCTCTCAAGTGGCAGAGAGTAGGTTTGACCTCAATTTCGATGCAGATATGGATTGGGATGTGATGCGTGTAGTTGCTAATGTCTGAGTTAGATCTTGCCCTCAATTAGAGTTCTCGATCTCAAAGAAGTGGGGTTTACGAATTTTATTATTTTTTAGCTTGAATGGACTGTAGCTTCGCCTAACTGGCTGACAGTTGTATTTGATTGCAGATATGGATTAATTCATTTCATGGCAGATGCCGGTTTTGACCTTGGTTGATCATGCTTTGTTCCGTGTTTGACCTGCAACATATTTTCTATGCATTCGCAGAAATGGCAACTGAATAATTACTACGTACTGCAGAACATCTTGCTTAATACCTGAGTCCCCGACCCTCGTTGCTACAGGTTTATCTGCCCAATCACATGAATTGATTTTTTTCACCCAAAAAGGTTAGAAATCAACTGCTTTGCATCAACGAAAAAAATAGCACGCTACAAAATATAGCGAGGCCCTTCTTCAAATGCTACAGAAGTTATAGCGCGCTAATAGTGTGCTATATTTCAAAATAGCGTTTAAAAAAGTGCCAAATGTATCTAGAAATAAAGTATTTCAGTACCTTAAGACACCATCATAGAGAGGTATAATCTAGCCATAGATAGGAAGCATAAATTTTAAACTGAATCCCAAACTATAGTCAATCTATTTAACATATAAACTGTGACGACCCCGGCTTAATCGTGCACTAATCATACACGCAAATGCGCACGATCAAGCCTAAGGACTCACTTGAAGATATCACAACACAACTCTAAAACATAAAATAAAGTCATACAAGCTTAATATTACAAGCCAGGGCCTCGAGGGCTCGAATACAAGCTCGATGGCATACAAGCGTCAGCGGAAGCATTAAATATCTGAGTACAGATATATTACAGAGAGAGAGATAAGCCTTCACAGAGGCGGGGTAAAATAAAAAACTACGATCGAAAGGCGTAGGCCTCCTGCCCTGGACCCTCCGATCCTACTCCTGGTCGTCGAACGGCTCCTCGTAGTAGTAGTACTCGCCAGGCGGATAGTAGTACTGGTCGTCGGCTGGGGCTTCTGGCTCAGGGGCTCCGTCGTCTGGTGGCATCAAATGGAAAATGGGGGAAAAAGAAAATAAAGCAAACGTGAGTACTCATCCGAAGTACTCAGCAAGCAAGGATCTACACTACATATGCATCATTGTCAAAGGAATGGCTGTATATGTGGACTGGGCTGCAGAAATGCCAGAGTAGAGGGGGAAAGCCTAGTCCTATCGAAGACTAGCATCTTCAACAATCTTCAACAGTCTTGCAGCATCAGGAGAGAGCAGATGAACATAATGTAAAGTAGTAGTAGTAATATCATCAACCTCGACCTGAGATCCTTTCTCGACTCCCTGCGAGAAAGCAATCCCAGAGCCGTACTATCCAGTTCTCACCACATGTTCTAGTTGTACCGATCGGGATACAACTCCGAGTGTCCGTTACCGTAGGACAGGCTATCGATAGAAGTTTCTTCCCTGCAGGGGTGCACCAACTTACCCACCACGCTCACTTAACTCTGGCCGGACACACTTTTCTGGGTCACGCCCGGCCTCGGCTAAGCAACACGCCGCAACCCGACCTAGGCTTATAAGAGAGGTCAGCACGCCGGACTAAACCTATGCCCCCAGGGGTCTTGGGCCATCGCCCCGGGAACTCCTGCACGTTACGGGGCCACCGAGAGCAGACCTAGCAACCCCTTATACAAGCGCGGTTGCATTACCAGTCCAACTCGGCGTGCGCCGCTCCTTACTGACGTCAAACAAGCTTCGGCTGATGTGTACGACGCAGAACGCCCATACTATGCCCACATGATGGTTAGTGCTATCGGGCCAGAGGCCCCTCGGATCAAATATCCAAACCGTAGTGGATTAGGAGCGCGCGGAAACGAGCAGAGACTCACGATCGATGTGACCCCGTCGCCCCGTCTCGAGGACTTGCGGCAAGGGCTAAGAATGCCCGGCCACGCCTCGTAGTTATCTCGCGGGCACCATCCAGGTCAACCCGACTCCACATCACTTCGCGTTAAGCTCGCGCGGGTACCCCTCAGGGCCGACCCGTCTTTAGTATCATAGTTTAGTGCAAGTCATAATATCCAAGGTAACTGTGTGTCTGACACCGAAGGGAACCCTGAGGAATCACCCTCGATGGAATTCCCGCTCGATGTTATCATCAAGGTGAACGAAGGAGGAATCACCCTCGAGGTCCACACTTGAGAGGTTGCGCGACGATGTCGTTATCGGGGGTGGTGTAGGAGGAATCACCCTCGCTTACCACGACCGAGTAGCTAACCTACAAGGTTAACATCAGAAGTGCTGACGAGGTATCACCCTCGGCACTCGATGATAACCCAGCAGTGTCGGCAACTAAGGGGAAGTGATGTGCGGTGCCATGGTATAGTCTTCAATCCCGATGATCGGGTCTTCTGATGTCCAGCAGGGCAGTCGGGATCAAGTGGGGGTCTCTGTCGTGACTCTACCCATCCTATGCTAAACAGTTTAGGATAACAGGCATGTATCAAAAGTAGGTTACAAGTAAACAGGCTATGCAACAGAGTAGGATAGTAATAGCAGCAGTAACATCTAGTGCAAGCATAAGAGGGGAGAGAGTAGGCGATATCGGAATGCTCAAAATGGGGGTGCTTGCCTGTTTGCTCTGGGGCAAGGGCAAGGTCTTCAGGGGTGTCGCCGGGAACGTAGTCGTACTCCTGTGCGGCGTCTGCCTCGGGAGCTACGTCAACGTCGGGGGCTACCGAGAGAGAAGAGGGGGAAGAAACAGGTAAACATAATGCAAACAAATGCAACACGGTGCGTGTGATGCTATGATGCAGTGTAGGGTTGCCTAAATATGCATCTAAGTCATTTTAGTTATTTTTAGAATTATTCTTGGATTTAATATCCGACGTGTGTGCACTATTCATCTGCCGGATTCGGGTCCGGAGTTACGAGTTCTTCTACGTAGGAGGTTCCGATGGAGAAACATACGGCACGATCAGACTCGTCTCGTTGTTCTGAGCAACTTTCATGTTTTAACTTTTTCGATCCGAGCTACGGTTTAAAAGTTATTAATTTTTAAAGATTATTTAAATTTCTGGAATTATTTTAATTATCAGAAAATGAATTATGACGTCAGCATGACGCGCTGCTGACGTCAGCAAGTCAACAGGACGGTTGACCAGTCAAATATGACATGTGGGTCCAGTGGGACCCACATGTCAGCCTCTGTTTAGGCTAATCAGTGGATTAATTTAATTACCAGGGTTAATTAGGGGGTGGACCCCACATGTCAGTGAGACATTAGGTTAATCTAATTAGTTTCTAATTAATTAAATCTTTAATTAGTCTAATTATCGAACGGGACCCACGTGTCAGCTACAGGGGTGAACAGTGCCCGCGTTGACTCGGGTCAACGCGGTCAACTGGGCCCGTGGGGCCCACTGGCAGTGACCCAGGGGTGTCCCACGTGGCAGCCACGTCGGCGGCCGGCGCCGGAGTTGCGCCGGCGACCAAAATCGCGGCGGTGCGTCGCCGGAGCCGCTCGGATTTGCGCTACAGAGCTTGGTTCGAGCCGTGGGTAGGTTCTTTCGAACGGGCGTTCAACGCCGCGTCCAACCGTGGCGGTGGCGTCGCCGGAGACGGCGTGTAGCGACGGCGGCGAGCATCGCGGCGGACGCCGGAGTTCGGGCTTCGTCGGGTTCGACGCTATGCGGCACGGGGAGAGGTGCTAGAGGCTTTGCTGGACTCGCACGAGCTCCAGGAGCTCGAAGCTGGGCTCAGTTGCGCATGACGGCGGCGTTGGCCACGGCAGCGAGCTCGTCGGCGGCAGCGGGTTCGGGCTCCTCGGGTGCGGCCACTACGGCGACAGAGAGGTGCGGATCGAAGAGGGGAAAGACGAGGGGGAGCTTACCGGGTGGCTAAGAAAAGCCGGTGACGGTTTAGGAGCAGCAGCCGTCGCCGGATTTGGAGAAGATCGCCGGCAGCCGAGAGGAAAGGGGGCGGCGCGTAGTAGTCGTTGTGGTGCTCCCCGGCTCGATCTCTGGCTTCCAGTCGAAGGAGTCGACGAACCCGGAGCTCGTGGTCACGAGGATGGAGCCGGAGGAGCTCGGTGGCCACGGCGGTGCTAAGACGCGGCGACGGCGGCGTTCGGTGGCGGATCTGGAGGAAGGGTGGAGGCGCGGAGCGGCGAGGGAGAGGAATGGGGAACGACTAGGGTTCGGGTGAGGCCGCGGGGCTCTTATTCCCCTACGCGGCGGCAGCGGCGCCGGAGGATGGTCGACACGCGCCGCGCTCGTCGGCGTGTCGGCGCGCGCGTTTGACAGCGCGGCGAGGAGGACGATGGGGAGATGGGCTGGGCCGGTTGGACCTCAAATCGGGGCACTGTGCACTAAGGCCCAGTGCACAGTGTCCCTTTTAATTATTTCTCTGATTCTGTTTTCCTTTTCTTTTATTTCCTTTTCTGTTTCAAAATGTTTAGGGCACTTGTGCACTTTTGAAAAATGTGGGAGTTGGCCCAAATATTGCAATGCAATATTATCTCTCACCAAAAAGTGGTTTGGACAAATTTGGATTCCATGTGAGTTTGATATTAATTTAATAGATGTAAATAGTCTGTTTTGAGTGCTGTTTCAGGTTGTTTCACTCACTTAGCTAACTCCAAAAATAATGATTATGATTTTGCCATGACCACTGGATTATTTGCTAATTAAATAACATTTCTCCAGCAGAGTTTGATCAACTTCAATTTGCACTTTGGAATTTAATTTAATTTTCAGATTTTGAATTTGAATTGGATTATTAACCCAAATGACTTGGCACTGCAAATGATGATGACATGGCATTATTAACAGCTGATCACTGTGGCCATTACAAGGGGGTGTTACAAATTCTCCTCCTCTAAAAGAAATTCTCGTCCCGAGAATTTAGGAGGTAGAAGGAAAGAGTCCGGGATATTCTTCCCGAAGATGATCCTCGCGTTCCCAAGTGGCTTCATCTTCAGTATGATTCGACCATTGCACTTTTAGGAACTTGGTCGTCTTCTGACGAGTACGACGCTCAGCTTCGTCGAGGATGCGGATCGGATGCTCCTTATATGAAAGATTATCTTGCAGTTGTAGCATCTCATGATCCACTGCACGATGCGGAGATTCCTTGAAGCACTTACGGAGTTGCGATACGTGGAAGACATCATGAATATGAGAGAACTGTGGCGGCAATTCCAATTTATAAGCCACATGTCCACGTCTAGCCACGATACGGAAAGGACCAATATAGCGAGGAGCTAGCTTGCCCTTGATTCCAAAACGACGGGTACCCTTCATAGGAGTGACTCGGAGATAAGCATGATCACCTGGTTGATAAGTCAGTCCCCATCGCTTGCGATCATAATTACACTTCTGGCGGTCTTGAGCTGCTTTGAGATTCTCCCGGACAATTCGGACTTGTTCTTCGGCATGCTGAATGATGTCTGGTCCAACAAGAGGTCGTTCCCCAGTTTCTGACCAATTCAGAGGGGTTCGACATTTACGACCATAAAGAACCTCAAATGGGGCCATTGTTAAGCTGGCTTGATAGCTGTTGTTATAAGAGAACTCGGCATACGGGAGAGATTCCTCCCATTTCTTACCGAAGGATATAACACAAGCTCGAAGCATGTCTTCAAGCACTTGATTAACGCGCTCAACTTGGCCTTGGGATTGGGGATGATAAGCTGAACCCCAGGTAATATGAGTTCCCATGGCTTCTTGGAAACTTTCCCAGAACTTGGAAGTGAAAAGAACACCACGGTCTGAACTAATCTCTTTCGGAATACCATGGAGAGAAACAATTCTGGCAATGTAGAGTTCTGCTAGCTGGCTAGCGGTGATAGTCTCCTTAACAGGTAGGAAATGAGCAACCTTGGAGAGTTGGTCGACGACGACAAGAATGGCATCGTGACCCTTCTGAGACTTGGGAAGACCAGTAATGAAGTCCATTTGCACTTTATCCCACTTCCATAGAGGAATAGGGAGCGGTTGCAGAATTCCAGCAGGTTTCTGATGTTCTGCCTTCACGCGACGACAAACGTCACACTCGGCAACATAACGAGCAATATCCTGCTTCATCCTAGACCACCAGTACCTTTGACGAAGATCTCGATACATTTTGGTACTACCCGGATGGATAGACAGCGGTATATCATGGGCCTCCTTCATGACTTTATCAGTCATCAGCTCGAAGCGAGGTACTACGATGCGGTCTCTGAAATATAATGTACCATCTTCAGCAACTGAGAAATCCCGATACTTAGCAAGGTGAAGCTCCTTCTTCATCAAGTCAATTTCAGCATCTTTGGCTTGCGCTTCTTTAACAGCCTTCAGAAGGTCTGGCTGTACCACAAGGTTATTAAGAGAACCCTGGGGAAGAATTCGCAGATTCAGCTGAGTCAGTTCTGCGTGAAGACGAGGTTGAGCTTGCCTAACCATGAGGTTGTTGCAATATGACTTGCGACTCAGGGCATCGGCCATTACATTAGCTTTGCCCGGGGTATAAGAAATACCGCAGTCATAATCCGCAATAGCTTCTAACCATCGTTGTTGTCGGAGATTAAGATCCGGTTGAGTGAATAAGTATTTCAGACTTTGGTGATCGGTATAAATTCACACCGATTACCCAGAAGGTAGTGTCGCCATAACTTCAATGCATACATCACTGCTGCAAGTTCAAGATCATGCACTGGATAATTCTCTTCATGTGGACGCAATTGACGTGAAGCATATGCAATTACTCTCCGCTCTTGCATTAGGACGCAGCCTAATCCCTGACGAGAGGCGTCGCAATATATGACAAAGTCCTTGCGAGAATCAGGAGGAGCAAGCACTGGAGCAGAAGTGAGCTTGTCCTTGAGGGTTTGGAAACTTTCCTGACACTTGTCTGTCCACTCAAACTTAACGCCTTTGTGGAGCAGATTAGTCAGGGGCTTGGCGATCTTGGAGAAGTTCTCGACGAATCGGCGACAATAGCTGGCTAGACCGAGAAAGCTTCGGACCTGCTTGGCATTCTTCGGAGGGGTCCAGTCAAGGATAGCCTGAACACGCTCCGGGTTAACGGCAATACCGTCCTTGGAGATGACATGTCCAAGGTAGGTTACTTCAGAAAGCCAGAATTCGCACTTAGAGTACTTGGCATATAATTGGTGCTCTCGAAGTCTCTCCAGAACTAGGCGAAGATGCTCAACATGTTCTTCTTTGTTCTTCGAATAAACCAGAATATCATCCAGATATACCACGACGAATTTGTCGAGGTAATCCATGAATATGTAATTCATTAGGCGGGAGAATGTAGCTGGAGCGTTTGTTAAACCAAACGACATGACTGTGTACTCGTAAGAGCCATAACGAGTAACGAATGCAGTCTTCGGAATATCCTCTTCGCGAACACGGATCTGGTGATAACCCAACCTCAAGTCGAGTTTAGAAAACACCGAAGATCCAGCGAGTTGATCATATAAATCGTTGATCCGGGGAAGTGGATATTTATTCTGAATGGTTGCCTGGTTGATAGGACGATAATCTTGAACCAGACGGTTAGTTCCATCCTTCTTCTTAACAAAGAGAGAAGGTGCTCCCCAAGCAGAGGAACTAGGGCGGATGAAACCCTTCCTTAAAGATTTATCAATTTCCTCCTTAAGCTCGATGAGGTGGTGCGGAGGCATCTTGTAAGGACGCTTCGCAATAGGAGTGGTGCCAGGCTTCAAGTCGATGACGAACTCGACAGCTCTAGCAGGGGGTATTCCTGGAAGTTCTTCTGGAAAAACATCCGGGAAGTCACAGACAACTGGGATAATCTCAATCCCATCAAGCGGAGAAGCATTCAACGCATTCAAGGCATAAATTTGAGCCTCAGCGTTCTGAGTGATATGAGCATGGTAATTCACCATCTCATTCAAGGGGTGCAAGAGGTGAACAACTTTGGTGGCACAATTGATTGAGGCATAGTGGGCCTTCAACCAATCCATTCCCAGAATAAGGTCAATCTTGGACGATTTCAGAATAATGGGAGACGCACTGAACTCCAACTCTTCGATTTCAACGGGAACGTTATAGCTAACTGTAAAGGTTCGGCAACCACCCGTGGGGGTGTGTACCAATAAGGGTGTGTTCATGTATTCGCATTTAATGTCATGCATGCGTGCAAAAGGTTCTGACATGAAGGAATGCGATGCTCCTGAATCAAATAAAACAGATGCTGGTACTGAATTAACGAGAAGTGTACCCATCACAGTATCTGGTTGATCTGGAGCTTCAGACATGTTGACGTGGTAGTACTGCCCACGACCGTAAGAAGGTCTGGCATTATTGTTGCGCTGCTGAGGAATACCACGGCCCATTCCACGTCCAGCAGAAGGGAGAGCTAGTTGATTCTGATTCTGAGAACAATCTCTAGCACGGTGACCTGGCTTGCCACACTTGAAGCATAGTCCGCTGTCAGGACGGGGTGCTGGAGCTCGAGGTGCTGGAGCTGGCAGGGGCTGCCTCGGTGGTGGAGGAGGCAGTCGTGGAGCAGCATAAAAGGGTCTGTTCGCAGGAGCTGCTGAACGGAACATGCCTTTGGGGAACCAGATGCGTCGCTTCTGGGAAGACGAGCCCGAAGATGAGCCCGACTCACGAGTGCGTCTGGATGCTTCTTTATGCTTCTTCAGTCCAGTTTCAACCATGATGGCCTTATTCACCAAGGTGGCGAAATCAGGATAATCCTGGACAAGCAGTGCCAACTGTATGTCATGATGCAGTCCTTCACGGAACTTCTCCTGTTTTCGCTCATCAGTAGGAATGTCTTCTTCAGCATAGCGAGATAAGTCAAGAAACTCGCGCTGATATACTTCCACGGTCTTGTTGCCCTGAACAAGGCTACGGAACTCGGCCTTCTTCCGAGCTATGACAGCTTGAGGAATGTAGCGGGCACGGAATGCAATCTTGAATTCTGCCCAAGTGACGACAGTACCAGGCGGCAGAGTCTGTCGGTGAGTGGCCCACCATTGGGCTGCGGGACCCTTAAGAAGATATGTCGCAAAAGTGACATAGTTAATTTCGGCGACACTAGCAGACTCCATCTCATGGGAGATGTCACGCAGCCAGTCATCGGCATCCAATGGGTTGACTGTGTTGCGGAAGAAGGATGGGCTGAGCCGCATAAATTCTGGCAAAGTGATGGAGAAAGGCTGCTGATTAGAATCAGGACGAGGGAACTGCTGCATAATTCCCGTCATAAACTGGCGGTTGAGTTCAAACTGTTGCATCATCGCTGCCATGTAATCAAGTGGTGGCGGCGGTGGCGGATTGTTGTCAGCCATCCTGCTAATTCAACAGGGGTATTTCAGCAATAGCTTATGCAAGTGTTTAGCAATAAACATGATGTAACTCGACATTTATTGAAGTAGTGCACAGATGCTGAAAGTAGTCATTAAGACATACAGATCCATACATAGTCGGTTACATTCGGGCAGCATAACGGCGCAAATGAAAAGCTAGACATGCTAGGCGGCGCGCAGGCACGCGGTAAGAAAGTACACAACGGGACATAGCAAAGGCTACATCAACGTCGGAGAAAACCACTGAAACGGGGTAACTGCAAGTGCGGACGATGGACGTTCGTCGCAGAAGGATCCTGCGCTCCATGGGCACTCTGATGCAGAACTCGGTCTCGAGAAGAAAGAAGAGGTCCACGTGCAGGCGTGTGACCTCCCACAGCAGGCCAGACGATCCCTGATGGCATCTCAGTCCTGCTCGGGTAAAGAATGTACTCCGGATGCATCCCTGCACGAACAGCTGGTAGCAACTGTGTCATAGCCTCGTAGTAGCGTGCTCGAGTGGCAAACAACTCGACAGCAAGTGCACGAACAGTGCGATCCAAAGCCTGAGTGCACTGAATCAGAACCTGCGGGTCGTAGCGTCGAGACTCGTACGGGGCACAGATAGCTGTGTAAAATCCAGTAGCATCTCCAACAGGTGCATACGGAATGTACCGAAACACAGTATCATCCAAGTTAGCACTGTGCTCTCCTCGGAGACGTGCGACAGCAGAGTAGGCGGCATCATGGACTGCCATCTCAATCGTCACGCCGATACCGTGAAAACGGTGAAGCTCAGTGTCAGAGTTATCCTGCTGATCGTAGATGCGAACATCAGCATAGTACTGCTCCTGGTTGAACTCACGATAAACTTCATAGACCATGTACTCGGGGCACCAGCGGTATCCCAGCCTGATCAAGAGGGCGATCAGAACAGCTGGAAACCCAGGGACGTCTCGAGCACAGGTGCGAAGCACGAGCTGCGTCGTAGGACGAGGGGGAAACAGTCGATCCATCTGAAATAAGAAGTTCAGGATTGTCGTAAGACATTGAGAAATATAACCGATCTCAAAAGGAAAGGTTAAACAAAACAATGGAAAGGAAATGATTATCAGACTAATCAGATCAATGACAGGGAAATCGCACTGAATCCAGTTCTCCGGGTGGATAGAATTAACGAGATCCTAAATGTCGGTGTTAGTAAATTTTATTAAACCCAAATAGATGAGAGATTAGAATCCCAGAGTAAAGACGAGGAATAAAAGATCCTAATACCACCCATTTGGCGACGTGGGCCCGTAAGCCACACAGCCAAGTTAGTAAAACAGTTTTTGACCACTAGATTCAACTTCGGCCAAAGAGTTGGAAGGGGGAATCCTAGAGGCAGTCGGCTCTGATACCAACCTGTGACGACCCCGGCTTAATCGTGCACTAATCATACACGCAAATACGCACGATCAAGCCTAAGGACTCACTTGAAGATATCACAACACAACTCTAAAACATAAAATAAAGTCATACAAGCTTAATATTACAAGCCAGGGCCTCGAGGGCTTGAATACAAGCTCGATGGCATACAAGCGTCAGCGGAAGCATTAAATATCTGAGTACAGATATATTACAGAGAGAGAGATAAGCCTTCACAGAGGCGGGGTAAAAATAAAAACTACGATCGAAAGGCGTAGGCCTCCTGCCCTGGACCCTCCGATCCTACTCCTGGTCGTCGAACGGCTCCTCGTAGTAGTGGTACTCGCCAGGCGGATAGTAGTACTGGTCGTCGGCTGGGGCTTCTGGCTCAGGGGCTCCGTCGTCTGGTGGCATCAAATGGAAAATGGGGGAAAAAGAAAATAAAGCAAACGTGAGTACTCATCCGAAGTACTCAGCAAGCAAGGATCTACACTACATATGCATCATTGTCAAAGGAATGGCTGTATATGTGGACTGGGCTGTAGAAATGCCAGAGTAGAGGGGGAAAGCCTAGTCCTATCGAAGACTAGCATCTTCAACAATCTTCGACAGTCTTGCAGCATCAGGAGAGAGCAGATGAACATAATGTAAAGTAGTAGTAGTAATATCATCAACCTCGACCTGAGATCCTCTCTCGACTCCCTGCGAGAAAGCAATCCCAGAGCCGTACTATCCAGTTCTCACCACATGTTCTAGTTGTACCGATCGGGATACAACTCCGAGTGTCCGTTACCGTAGGACAGGCTATCGATAGAAGTTTCTTCCCTGCAGGGGTGCACCAACTTACCCACCACGCTCACTTAACTCTGGCCGGACACACTTTTCTGGGTCATGCCCGGCCTCGGCTAAGCAACACGCCGCAACCCGACCTAGGCTTATAAGAGAGGTCAGCACACCGGACTAAACCTATGCCCCCAGGGGTCTTGGGCCATCGCCCCGGGAACTCCTGCACGTTACGGGGCCACCGAGAGCAGACCTAGCAACCCCTTATACAAGCGCGGTTGCGTTACCAGTCCAACTCGGCGTGCGCCGCTCCTTACTGACGTCAAACAAGCTTCGGCTGATGTGTACGACGCAGAACGCCCATACTATGCCCACGTGATGGTTAGTGCTATCGGGCCAGAGGCCCCTCGGATCAAATATCCAAACCGTAGTGGATTAGGAGCGCGCGGAAACGAGCAGAGACTCACGATCGATGTGACCCCGTCGCCCCGTCTCGAGGACTTGCGGCAAGGGCTAAGAATGCCCGGCCACGCCTCGTAGTTATCTCGTGGGCACCATCCAGGTCAACCCGACTCCACATCACTTCGCAATAAGCTCGCGCGGGTACCCCTCAGGGCCGACCCGTCTTTAGTATCATAGTTTAGTGCAAGTCATAATATCCAAGGTAACTGTGTGTCTGACACCGAAGGGAACCCTGAGGAATCACCCTCGATGGAATTCCCGCTCGATGTTATCATCAAGGTGAACGAAGGAGGAATCACCCTCGAGGTCCACACTTGAGAGGTTGCGCGACGATGTCGTTATCGGGGGTGGTGTAGGAGGAATCACCCTCGCTTACCACGACCGAGTAACTAACCTACAAGGTTAACATCAGAAGTGCTGACGAGGTATCACCCTCGGCACTCGATGATAACCCAGCAGTGTCGGCAACTAAGGGGAAGTGATGTGCGGTGCCATGGTCTAGTCTTCAATCCCGATGATCGGGTCTTCTGATGTCCAGCAGGGCAGTCGGGATCAAGTGGGGGTCTCTGTCGTGACTCTACCCATCCTATGCTAAACAGTTTAGGATAACAGGCATGTATCAAAAGTAGGTTACAAGTAAACAGGCTATGCAACAGAGTAGGATAGTAATAGCAGCAGTAACATCTAGTGCAAGCATAAGAGGGGAGAGAGTAGGCGATATCGGAAAGCTCAAAATGGGGGTGCTTGCCTGTTTGCTCTGGGGCAAGGGCAAGGTCTTCAGGGGTGTCGCCGGGAACGTAGTCGTACTCCGGAGCTGCGTCTGCGTCTGGAGTTACGTCTGCGTCGGGGTCTATCGAGAGAGAAGAGGGGGAGGAAACAGGTAAACAATATGCAATCATATGCCACCAGTGCGTGCTATGCTATGATGCAGTGCAGGGTTGCCTGAATATGCATCTAAGTCATTTTAGTTATTTTTAGAATTATTCTGGGATTTAATATCCGACGTGTGTGCACTATTCATCTGCCGGATTCGGGTCCGGAGTTACGAGTTCTTCTACGTAGGAGGTTCCGATGGAGAAACAGACGGCACGATCAGACTCGTCTCGTTGTTCTGAGTAACTTTCATGTTTTAACTTTTTCGATCCGAGCTACGGTTTAAAAGTTATTAATTTTTAAAGATTATTTGAATTTCTGGAATTATTTTATTTAACAGAAATGAATTATGACGTCAGCATGACGCGCTGCTGACGTCAGCAAGTCAACAGGACGGTTGACCAGTCAAATATGACATGTGGGACCCACATGTCAGCCTCTGTTTAGGCTAATCAGTGGATTAATTTAATTACCAGGGTTAATTAGGGGGTGGACCCCACATGTCAGTGAGACATTAGGTTAATCTAATTAGTTTCTAATTAATTAAATCTTTAATTAGTCTAATTATCGAACGGGACCCACGTGTCAGCTACAGGGGTGAACAGTGCCCGCGTTGACTCGGGTCAACGCGGTCAACTGGGCCCGTGGGACCCACTGGCAGTGACCCAGGGGTGTCCCACGTGGCAGCCACGTCGGCGGCCGGCGCCGGAGTTGCGCCGGCGACCAAAATCGCGGCGGTGCGTCGCCGGAGCCGCTCGGATTTGCGCTACAGAGCTTGGTTCGAGCCGTGGGTAGGTTCTTTCGAACGGGCGTTCAACGCCGCGTCCAACCGTGGCGGTGGCGTCGCCGGAGACGGCGTGTAGCGACGGCGGCGAGCATCGCGGCGGACGCCGGAGTTCGGGCTTCGTCGGGTTCGACGCTATGCGGCACGGGGAGAGGTGCTAGAGGCTTTGCTGGACTCGCACGAGCTCCAGGAGCTCGAAGCTGGGCTCAGTTGCGCATGACAGCGGCGTTGGCCACGGCAGCGAGCTCGTCGGCGGCAGCGGGTTCGGGCTCCTCGGGTGCGGCCACTACGGCGACAGAGAGGTGCGGATCGAAGAGGGGAAAGACGAGGGGGAGCTCACCGGGTGGCTAAGAAAAGCCGGTGACGGTTTAGGAGCAGCAGCCGTCGCCGGATTTGGAGAAGATCGCCGGCAGCCGAGAGGAAAGGGGGCGGCGCGTAGTAGTCGTTGTGGTGCTCCCCGGCTCGATCTCTGGCTTCCAGTCGAAGGAGTCGACGAACCCGGAGCTCGTGGTCACGAGGATGGAGCCGGAGGAGCTCGGTGGCCACGGCGGTGCCAAGACGCGGCGACGGCGGTGTTCGGTGGCGGATCTGGAGGAAGGGTGGAGGCGCGGAGCGGCGAGGGAGAGGAATGGGGATCGACTAGGGTTCGGGTGAGGCCGCGGGGCCTCTTATTCCCCTACGCGGCGGCAGCGGCGCCGGAGGATGGCCGACACGCGCCGCGCTCGTCGGCGTGTCGGCGCGCGCGTTTGACAGCGCGGCGAGGAGGACGATGGGGAGATGGGCTGGGCCGGTTGGACCTCAAATCGGGGCACTGTGCATTAAGGCCCAGTGCACAGTGTCCCTTTTAATTATTTCTCTGATTCTGTTTTCCTTTTCTTTTATTTCCTTTTCTGTTTCAAAATGTTTAGGGCACTTGTGCACTTTTGAAAATGTGGGAGTTGGCCCAAATATTGCAATGCAATATTATCTCTCACCAAAAAGTGGTTTGGACAAATTTGGATTCCATGTGAGTTTGATATTAATTTAATAGATGTAAATAGTCTGTTTTGAGTGCTGTTTCAGGTTGTTTCACTCACTTAGCTAACTCCAAAAATAATGATTATGATTTTGCCATGACCACTGGATTATTTGCTAATTAAATAACATTTCTCCAGCAGAGTTTGATCAACTTCAATTTGCACTTTGGAATTTAATTTAATTTTCAGATTTTGAATTTGAATTGGATTATTAACCCAAATGACTTGGCACTGCAAATGATCATGACTTGGCAGTTTAACAGAGTATCACAGTACTTATTACAAGGGGGTGTTACATAAACTCTGAACATTGTACATCTACCATGCACAAGCCACAAAGTAAACCTGTGTTGGCCTACATTTACTCTGAACATTGATCTGCTACCTGAGTTAACATACAAAGAGCACTGAGCCTACCTGTGTTGACCCTATTTTTCTGAATTTTTTCATCATTTGAACGCTATAATGCTACACGCTACAACGTTATAGCGCCCTGTAGCGTGCTAATTACGTGAATAGCACCATAGCGGCTGAATTTACTAAAATATGGAGTTTGCTTTCCGAGTACGCTATAGCGCGCTATTTTTTCCGTTGCTTTGCATACACAATTAAATAGTGAATATCATGTTTAATTAGCAAAATTTAATAGTTCATACACAATTAGGAAGTTGCATGAAGATTGCATTATTTTTTTAGAACATGTTCTATTGTAAAGATAAGGTCAGAGGCATACCAACACAATGCCCTGTTTAGTGAAGCTACAAAACCCACCATCATAACTGATAATTCCGTGTTTTATTGCCTGGTGAATATTTATTCTGTTTCAGTGCTGACTATATAATTGGCCCTTTGCTGGTCGATATGGTTCCCTTTGAATGGCATGAAGGAGGAGGAATAAGGGTTGCTTCTCACTCCCTTTTGGTCTGTGCTGGCGTGGACGGAGGGTGAGCCAGGCCTGTTCGACCAAAGGTGGCCAGCGAGCCTCTTGGTCTATGCATGTAAAATTTCTCACTCCCTTTTCTCTTTTCATGACTTCTTCTTCTGGGGCCTGCCGAATTGGTTTGCTTGGTGCAGTTGGGAAAATAAGATGACATGGTGAGGTGAGAAAAAGACATACAATGGGGGCCTGTCGAATTGGTGGAGTTGAAGCATGTGCCCTGCTTACACCGTCTTAGGAACATGGCAGAGGAAGATGTTGATTAATTGGTAGGCAAATTAAGCGTTTCATGGGAATCCTCGGTTAATCTAACACGAAGGATGGAGCGTTTCCATGGTTGTGAATTTTTCTCATAGCAAGTTGAACGAAGACCATTTACCAAGTTCATATGTCCTTGATCTGTCTAACATAAAGCTTCGTATAATGGATCATGTTTGCCCTGTCCAGTTCCTTAATTTCTAATAACATTGGGCCTGTAAGGAAGTGCTTATCTAATAAATAAATATACTCGTGCTTGATTGGCTTTGTAACTAGGTTGAGTCGTGGACCCAGATTGATCAGCTACAGTGACCCGGTTGCTATATTAGTGTATCCAGCGTGGTATGGCAGGAATTGGAATACAATACTACATATCTCACAAAATGTTTGTTTCTAGCATGAATAAGCAATAAAACACCACACCTGTAGGAAGGTTACACATAATTTGTTGAAGTTCCAGAACAAAAGAATTGCATTGGTGCTAACGATTTAGTGCTTAGTGGCATCTTCCATTGCCATATATGCTCTCATTATTCATGCTTACTTATGTGCAGGACACCTTCGTGCATGATATAGGGGAATAGACTAAGAGAGAGCAAGCACCAATGACATGAAGCATATGGCAGTTCCATAATATGGAACTGGCTAACTGTTAAGAAACCAGGTATGTCAAATATTGACCTTCAGTATTCATATTAATACTCCTATAAGCTAAAAGCAAATAACTTTACATGATAGTTTCTTTTATATGCTGTTTGAGTGATGGTAACATATGTCTGCATAGCACATATTTGGCCTAGGGCAGTTCGGTGAACTGGCGAAGGGCTTGCCGGCTTGGTAACATACCAGATGTCCAGATGGCACAACCGATCAGCACCGGCACCGGTGACGTGGACGGACGAACCTGCTACTAGACAAAAGTAACGGCAACGCGCAACGAAATTATCCAGTGAGTCTCCTTTTGGTTCGTACTATGCAATGCACATAATCCAGTGACTCATCAACTCCGGCGAGTCTCCTTTAATTTCTTCTTTAATTCTCCAGTGAGCCATGCAACTGATCCGTACCGTACTATAGTATTAGCTGCAGAAATTCTTGAGTTAGATGGAATCCGTACTACAGTATCAGGCTGGAGTTTTTTTTTAGTTATATGGAATTAATTAGGGGTGACAATTTGTTGTTTATCCTCACAAATATGTACTATAAATTAGGCATGACAAAATCACTCTCTTGTTTGGATTTAATTTGCAACGATCTGTATGTTTGTGTTTGTGTAGTCATTAAGAGGAAGACAATGCTTTCTTTTTTGAATTAAAAATAGCAATGTAATTTGTTTCCATTATTGATTGATCATATGGTCTGTACTGAACCATCAAAAATACCTGGCTTCCTGATTTCAGACCCAAAATATGCTCTCTGTTGCTATTATTTTTCCCAATTAATTCTACAATTACTCCTTTTATTTAGTGATGTATTCCTCATATGCTTAACTATCTCTGATTGTTTTTAACATTGAAGAACATTTAGAGTAATTCATTTTCGTTCATGTTGAAATTCAGCCAACGGACATCAAATATATTACATTAGATGATAGGGGGAAACTGTACTTGCAATGCCTCACTTCTGCGACAATGGACTAGCCTGATGCTTTTTATATTTTGTTATTTAATGTTACTTGTGTAACCATGCTGAAAAAGAGAACTAGCCTGATGCTTTCTATATTGTAATTACTAACGGGTTTATGCATCCCTCTTGGATGTAACTGAATCTAAGTATCAAATGTCATATCTGATGCAAGATACATTTCTTTTATACAGGAAGGACAAGGATCTTCTGGCCTTGGATATGATCAAATTTGCTTAGCTAGCTTATTTGCTTCTCTTGGCTTGTCGGTCACTACACACTACTAGCTGTTGGCAGGAGCGCAACCAAGAATTTTAGAATCTTGCATTGATGATTGAGGAAGAGCCGCAGTGCAGCATGTTTAGCATTAATCTGGGCAATTACATTTCCACTTGCTGAAAACCCTAGCCACCCTTGGGAAGGACGCAACCGTCGCTGCTTCGTCGAGGGACCGCAGCTCCGATGTGTCGGCGAGCAACATCGGGATGTTTGGCGGCGCCTACCAACACCACTACACAGTCACAGGAGCTCTTGGGCAACACTGCGAGCCCAACGGTGGATCTGGTCGAGGCAGCAGTGGACCAGGCCAGCTCCTCTGTTTTCAGGTTACGGTAGTGTATATTCTTACCACGACATTCCACTCCACTTTATCAGCAATTTCTGTACAATTATGTTCACCAGCAAATATTTTTATGCTTACAAGCAGTAGCATAATCTTATTGGAGTACTGAACCTGTTTTTGTATCGGATGAGTGATGCATGCTCACCTCTCACGTCCATGCCTATCAACAAGACAGAACTTTAAGAAACCGAGAATCAGTTAAGCAACCAATCTGAAGGTGTTTGTGTTAGAAATCCATCACCTTATGTCGAGATATTTTCTACAGAGAATACTCACTATATTTTCTTTTATGGAAGCAAGCAGATAGATTTATTTAACATTCTTGAAGTTTTTTTTTTGAAAAGGATAGATGGTCTGGATAAACATGGGGTCACTTCATCTATTTAACAATGTTGCAGCATCTTTGTTTTCTTTGTAATACTGGGCCATCGCTTTTACATATTGTTCCTATGTATATGAGCAAAGGCCTGGTTCTTTTTATTTCACTTAATTGGAAACCGTATTACTAGATGAACATAGCCATGTCATTTTCTTTTATCTTGTTGTTGTTCCACACGTCCTTGTGATTAGGTTGTTTAAGAGCCAACATCAAAACTGGTGCATGACAATACCGAGGACCTTTGGCTCCTCCAATTAACAGTTGGTTTTCAAGGAGGTAGTCTGAGCTTGTTGTTCTGCCTCATCATGTATACAGATCATCGAATACAGAAGCCATGGCGGTTACAGAAGTCATGGCGGCATCAGAGACCTCTTGGCCCTTGTTGACGTCATCACGTCACCACCACCAGCAACAACAACAACGACGACTAGCTCGCGAGGGTGTTGTTAGAGCATCAAAACCTGCTTGAGAGAGGAACAACACAATTGCATCAAAAACTTGCTTGAGAGAAGAACAAAAGAAGAAGATGATGAAGAAGAATAAAGTGTGATGTGTTTAAGAAGGCGGTGTGCATTCCTTGGCACTGGGAATTAGCCCAGGATCAATGTCCTAGATGGGAGAGGAGGGGGAGGGCGACGCCATGGAGGGAAGGGGAACCGACGCTGAGAGGAAGGTGCAGGCCGTGGTGTGATTTGATGCCGACAATGTCAGCATGGAGAGCAGGCCGGAGGATAAGATGTGAGTGTGAGTGTTGTGCCATGAGGTGAGAGAATGAGAGAGTGAATTGTTTTTTTAAATAAGAAGAAAAGGAGCGGCGCCTTTTTAGGGAAAGTGGTTGTTTGTTACAAAAGTCAAATACTTTTATATAGTGAAAAATATCAGATACCGCCATATATGTTCACTTTTGTAGATCAGAGATAAAAACTAATGGCTTCCGATGATGCTTTGAAAATGTCGATTGACAAAACTTTATGAAGGACTGGACTGAAAAAACTTTGAGTTTTAACAATCAGAAGAGATGCATAAAAATAAATATTCTTTATATATTTGTTGCCCATGATAATACAAAATGTGTTTCTATATATTTTATTTTTGCATAGTATGAGAGAGATGGAAATGGATTATGTCGATGATTAAACAAAATTCATCGACAAGGGTCTTGAGGCGGATGTCGTTGAAAAAGGCAAAAAATTCATTCAGTTTTATATATACAACAGAAGGCCCGTGGCAACGCACGGGCATTCTACTAGTTATTGATAGGCCAGCAGTCTGCCCACATGAGTAAGATACATGCATTACGGAGCGCAGAAAGAAAAAGAAATACATATGAAAACTACTGCAGTGCCTTTCGCAGAGCGGCTAAGCTTCAGAGTTTGTGCATGAAGACCATGGCCATGGCTCGCAGGTTCAGGAGCCCCGTGATAAAAATGTTGTTCAACAATGCTTGATTCTGTTCGAGAAGAGATACGTGGCAATGGACCGATGCATGCGAAATCAGATGTCCCGAACACACGCCGAAGTATTGTATGTACTTGTTTTCCCACTTCCAGAAACTGCATCCTCCATGCTGCAACGCAAAAAAAAAAAGAGATTAGTCTGGAATGAAGAACATGGATGGAAAGGAACTTAAAAAACGTACTCAATGCTGTAGCCCACGTTGCATTCAGGGAAACATATGAGAGGGAGAGGGGGAAACTGGTTGGTGGTGTGGTGTGTGTGATGCAGGTGGTGTGGAACTGCGCTGGGAGCCAGGGACATGGATGAACACATGCTTGTCAGCTGAGGGAAGGATTAGAGGAATGCAAAAGGAGAAGGTCGAAAAAATATGCACAAATTATTCATACTATTTGCAGCATTTGTATAACTATTTTGTCTACCTACTGATTCCTTCATTTCCAGAAGCTAGCAAAGTGTTCTGGACAGATCACACATATCCATGCTAATCACCAACCTCACGTAATATAAAAGCAACCCAACCATCTCTAATCCATAGGGGAAAGGGAGGTTAGTGACATATCTAAGTTCTGAACCTACATACAAAAGGGAGAGGGGAGATGATGGCAAAAGGATGCATCGGTGCTAGCCACGCCCAGCTGGAGACGAGTCCCTCTTTCCTATCCGTGACCCATCCGCATCAGAGAACAAGCACGACCAGCGTAGCGCGAGTGGCAAAGAGTTGGGGATGGGAGGGAGGAGAGAGGGATGGGGACAGATGGGAGAGGGAGGCGAGGATGCCCGCCGGCGATGTAAACAGTGGCGACGGGGCTGCGAGATCCGATGTCGCAGGAGAGAGAGAGAGAGAGAGGAGCGAGGAGAGCGGCGTGCCTATTCCCTTGCTGGTTTCCGCGTGGTGCAGCGATCCGTCAGGTGCACAAAGAGGTTTCGTTTAAATGCACGAGCCTGTCTTGTGGGCCATCTTATTTTTTGACGCGAAATTAAGGAGCTTTATTGCAAAGTAGAGGTCCGGTTACAATCAGCTAAGAAGCTGCTGACTAAAAAGGATGGACAAGAGTCCAACCAGACATCTGAAACTGAAAGCGTGGTCGCATGTCTTGTGGGCCATCTGCTGGACATGGACAGAGGTAATACGGTAGCTATACCAGCTTGTCTACGGTGCCTGGATAAGGTTATATGCGCTCGATGTATTTAAGTTGCACCAATCATTAGGAAATGACCGGTGTTGATAACGACCTCGCGCGGCTGCATGTGCACACGCGATTTATCGCGGTTGTTCTACGGGATACTATTGAAATGTAGACCATAGGCGAACATTAACCCTGTAAACTTCGGCCGCTCAACATTGACCCTGTAAACTTGGGCCGCTCGACACCATAGGCGAACGGGTCGGCCATGGCGGAGCGCCAGTTGTGGCAGACGGCCATCATGTCCGTGTAGTAGTCGACATCGCTGGTGGTCAGCAGGCAGACACCAGCGCGGCGGACGAGGTCGGCCGTTGCTGTGACTAAGCACTGGACAGGGGAACGAATGTGTGGACAGAGCAGAGCACCCTGTTTAATACTCCCTCTGTAAACTAATATAAGAGTGTTTAGACTACTAAAGTAGTGATCTAAACGCTCTTATATTAGTTTACAAAGGGAGTACTAGACGATGGATGCAGCTAGCATGGCAGAGCAGAGTGCGGCGAATTTGCACGGACTTGCCATCAATTCTGCACTCGGTGCTTCACCGGTCACCAGTGATTTGCCTCCAGCCGGTCAATGGATTCGGAAGACGAGAAGAACGACCTGTCAGCGTAGCATCCACTCACTTGATCATACATTGAGCATTATTCTACGCAGCGTATTCTGAAACTTTACCCTGCATGCTCTCCCTGTACAACGTGTGTCTACACAAAGTGTCATCCATGTCCAAAGGAAAGGAGCATGCATGCAGATAGAACATTCCTACGATCCAGCACAAAACTGGCATATGAATTAATACAACATCTCAGTTGTCCTTTTGAGAAATGAAAACGATACAAGGAATAAATATTAAGTTTGAATACAAATAAGGGACAATCAGTTTGATGTAAGAAGCAGACGTAGATACAACATATAATCCCTGGCTGGCTAGTCAAGGAAGGAGCGAGTAACAAGTGCCAACTCCTGCCCACCATCAAGCCTTATTACAGTACAGGAGAAAACCAAGCAAAGCAAAGGAGAAACAGGTTCGACGAGGTAACTACACTAGGAGATAGCACAAAGCAAAGGGATAGCTCGATATTCCGTGCGGGAATAAAATGCAGTAATGCACCTCCACGCAACTCATCTTCTTGCTCCAAGGAAAAGTATCGGCTGTAAGATTATGAGTTGCGCACACCCTCGAGGGGAGCCGCACCCTGGTTTATATTGATTCAGGCCATGGCCTTGACTTGGAGTACAAGAAAGATTTACAGGAGATTGAGTAGGATACGGAATAGAAGGAGAGGTTGAGATTACAACGTGATATTCTCTAACACCCTCTCTTAATCTCAACTATCCTAAATTAAGATTGCTCTTGAACTCCTCAAACGGTCTTGCTGGTAGTGCCTTTGTAAAGCCATCTGCTACTTGATCCTTGGAGGGAATAAACCGTATCTCAAGTTTCTTTGCTGCAACTCTCTCTCGCACAAAGTGAAAATCTATTTCTATGTGCTTGGTTCTTGCATGAAACACTGGATTTGCAGACAAATATGTTGCTCCCAAATTATCACACCATAAGCATGAAATACGGTTCTTCTTGATCCCCAATTCCTCAAGAAGTGATTCAACCCAAATGATCTCTGCAGTTGCATTTGCCAAGGATTTATATTCAGCTTCTGTGCTTGACCGTGACACAGTGGCTTGTTTTCTAGCACTCCAAGAGATAAGATTAGACCCAAAGAATACTGCAAAACCTCAAGTTGATTTCCTGTCATCACTACATCCTGCCCAGTCAGCATCAGAGAATGCACTCACAAGAGAGGAATTAGAACGTTTGAAATGAAGTCCTATTCCCATAGTATGCTTTACATATCTTATAATTCTCTTGACAGCTGTCCAATGTGCAGAAGTAGGTGCATGTAGATATTGGCAAACCTTGTTGACAGCAAATGAGATATCTGGACGTGTAAGAGTTAGATACTGTAATGCTCCCACAGTACTCCTATACCTTGTGCTCTCCTCCTCTTGAAGTGGCTCTCCTTCATATGCTGAGAGTTTCTCTGAAGAAGACAAAGGTGTAGGTACTGGCTTACAATTTTTCATCCCCATGCGAGACAAAAGTTCAGTAATATATTTTTCCTGATTCAACACAATGCCATCTTGAGTTTTCTTGACTTCAATACCTAGGAAGAAGTGCAAATCTCCTAGGTCCTTCAACGCAAACTCTGAACTTAAGTCCTGTAGGAGAGAACTATTAGCATTTTGTGAAGAACTTGCGACTATGATGTCATCAACATATATAAGCACAAAAATGACTACTCCTGCCTTGTTATAAATAAACAAAGATGTGTCAGCCTTAGAAGCAATGAAGCCAAGATATTTCAAATGCAAACTCAATCTGGAGTACCATGCTCTGGGTGCTTGTTTTAAGCCATAAAGTGCTTTGTCAAGCTTGCAAACATAATGTGGTAACTTCTTACTCTCATACCCAGGTGGCTGTCTCATGAATACTTCCTCTTCCAGAACACCATGCAGAAACGCATTCTGTACATCTAGCTGTCTCAGACTCCATCCCCTGGATACAGCAATGGCTAACACAAGTCTGATAGTTGCAGCTTTTACAACAGGACTAAAAGTGTCCTCATAATCAATACCATAACGTTGCTTAAAGCCCTTTGCAACTAGACGTGCCTTATACCTGTCAATGGAGCCATCTACCTTCTTTTTAATTCTGTACACCCACTTGCAGTCAATAATATTTTTACCTCTCTGATCTGGTACAAGATGCCAAGTTTTATTCTTCATGAGTGCAGCATATTCCTCATCCATTGCCTTCTTCCATTTAGGATCATCAAGTGCACTGCTCAATGTTGTTGGTTCTCCTAAAATACACAGCATACCATATGGTATAGTTCCATCTGTTCTTATCTTAGGATTACGTATACCTTTCTGTAGACGAGTCATGATCCGTGAAAAACCACAGGCTGAACCTCAGGTACACTCGCCACAGAAGATCCAGGAGAATCTGCGTGTGCAGAGAAATCCGTCGCTGTGTGCACAGGCGATCCTGTGGCTGCTGGTGTGGCATCCGTCGCTGCAGGTACACGAGTGGCAACCGCCCGAGCCGGCACAGACAATCCGCTACCCGACCGCGGCTGCATGCGCGCGCGGGGCGAGGGGGATCCGACCCCGCTGCTGGTCCCACCTGTTGCTGACGCGGTGGCGCGGGAGTGGCCCTCCCACGAGCTGGGGTTGCGGCTGACCGATGCGCGATCCGAGGAGGATCCGCCCCCGCGATCCGAGGACTGGACGCATACAGGAGTATCAGGCGCCGCCGGATCTTCCTCGTTTTCTGCGCCAGGTTCGTCTTCTTCTCCAGCATGCAATATGGGATCAATTTGGACCATATTTTCGAGATTTTGATCATTTTGAGCACCGTTTTCTCCAGGAACCTGCACAGGCATAATAGAAACAGTACCAGCAGGAATATCATCACATTGGTTAGTGCAATTGTTGTCGCCCCCATGATCAAAAGACCAAAGATGTGGAGGAAGGAGAAGAATTTCCTTGCGGAGAAGGGCACCGGCATTAGGATGAAGTGACGCAAAGGGAAAGACAGACTCATCAAACACAACATCTCTGGATATGTAGACCCTACCAGGAGGAACATCAAGACATTTGACCCCTTTATGCATGGGACTATAGCCTAAAAAGACACATCTTTTAGAGCGGAAAGCGAGTTTGCGTGTGTTGTAGGGTCTAAGGTTGGGCCAGCAAGCACAACCAAAAATACGAAGAGATGTGTAGTTGGGTGTGACATCAGGAAGTCGTGTAATGGGCGTCTCAAGTTTGATAACTTTACTTGGAAGCAAATTGATAAGATATGTGGCAGTTAAGAATGCTTCATCCCAGAATTTAAGCGGCATAGATGCATTAGCTAGCAATGCTAGTCCCATATCAACAATGTGATGGTGCTTTCTTTCAGCAGATCCGTTTTGTTGGTGAGCATGAGGACAAGAGACATGACGTGAGATTCCAAGTTTTTGAAAGAAAGAGTTCAATTTTTCATACTCACCACCCTAGTCAGTTTGCATAGCAATGATCTTGGAGTTCAGTTTGCGTTCAACAAGATTTTGGAAATTGATGAAAACTTGGAATACTTCATATCGTTTCTTTAATAAATAAATCCAAGTAAATTTACTATAGTCATCAATAAAGCTTACATAATAGGAAAATCTACCAACTGAAGAAGGAGCTGGCCCCCATACATCTGAGAATATAAGTTGCAATGGGGCAGTAGATACACTGGTAGAAATAGGGTAAGGTAATTGATGACTTTTGGCTTGTTGACACGAATCACAAACTGACTCAACACTAGACTCATAAGAGAGTTTATTTTTGCTAAGAACATATTTAACTATGACTGAAGATGGATGACCCAAACGACTATGCCACCTTGATGATGAAGGCTTGGTGACAATATTTGCTTGTTTATTTGACCATGAAGATGATGATGATGATATGAGTGGGTAGAGACCTCCCTCGCACAGTCCTCTAAGGATGATTCTCCTCGTTCTCAAGTCCTTAACCAAGAAAAAATAAGGATAGAATTCTATAAGAACATGATTATCACGAGTGAATCGATGAACGGAAACAAGATTTTTGGATGTTTGAGGAACATGCAAGACATCTTTTAGGTGCAAATTTTTCACGGGGTTTTTAACAATTGAACTACCAATGTGTGTGATATCCATACCAGAACCGCTTGCCGTGCGAATTTGGTCGCCTCCATTGTACTTCTCCCGCATCGTCAGCTTGTCAAGTTCACCGGTGATGTGGTTTGTTGCTGCACTGTCGGCATACTAGTTGGTATCCACGCCATAGGAGACAGCATGCGCCCCCTTTTCTTCTTGATTGTTCTCTTCATAGCGCCACCAGCAAGCACGTGCACCCCCTGGATGAAACTTGTAGCAAATCTGACATTCAGGGTAGTCGTGCTGCTGCTCCCGCGCCTGATGTTGCTGTTGCTGTCGTGGGCGCCCTCTGAAGCCGCCGCCTCCACCGGCAGAAGGGGATTGGCGGTCACCGCGATCACCACGGCCGCGCCCCCTTCCTCCTCGCCCGCGAGACCTGCCGCGGGACTGACCACGGCCCCTGTAGACCGCGTTTGCAGAAGTGTGAAACCCGCCTGAAGGCGAGTCGCCGAACATCTCCATCCTTTGATCAAAGGCAGAGATTTGAGCGAAGAGATCGTCGGCCGTGATTGTATTCTTGACAGCGCCGATCGCCGCCACCACAGAGTCGTAGTCGCGGTCCAGACCTGCAAGGACATAGTCCACCATCTCCGGATCAGAGACGGGACGCCCAGCAGCAGCTAGTTCATCCCCAAGGCTCTTCATCTTCGCCATGTACGCCGAGCTAGACATGTTGCCCTTCTTGGTGTTGGTGATCGCAATTCTCAGATTAGTAATCCGGGACTGCGATTGTGAGGCGAAGAGATTTGTGATTGTTGTCCAGAGTTCAAAGGTGGAGTCTTTCCCGGTGACCTGCGCAAGAATCTCTGCAGACATGGAATTCAGTAGGTATGATAGGACCTGCTGGTCTTTGGCGATCCAGGGCCCGTACAGAGGATTCGGCTATAGGGCCGTGCTCTTGTCCGCCTTCGTGATCTCCAACATCTTGGGCGGAGCGGCGTCGGTGTTGTCCAGGAGCCCAGTCACCTGCGCACCTCGCAGGGCTGGGAGTACCTGCGTCTTCCAGAGGATGAAATTTCCCCTTGCAAGCTTCTCAGATGGCGGCGAACCGAGGTTGAGGGCGACGCCGGCTGACGAAGACATGGAGACGATAATGTGTGTTCTAGGGTTTTGGTTTGTGGCTAGATGTATGGGAAGAGGTGGCTCTGATGACCATGTAAGATTATGAGTTGCGCACACCCTCGAGGGGAGCCGCACCCTGGTTTATATTGATTCAGGCCATGGCCTTGACTTGGAGTACAAGAAAGATTTACAGGAGATTGAGTAGGATACGGAATAGAAGGAGAGGTTGAGATTACAACGTGATATTCTCTAACATCGGCTTCCACTTCCTTCCCTGAAAATCAGTTTCTATGAGAATGGTTGAGCTCACAAAATGACTCGTTCACCGAACTAATCAAACAATGCCAACATATGAAATAAAAATATTTTACTTGAAGCTATATATATGCACCTCAAATCTAATTGGACACTCCACCTAGACATTTGCAAAAACTTGTTTAATCACCATTCATAAGGGAAATCGTAACAACTCAAATGTTCGGAGAAATGTCGGTTAGAGCTCCCAATTTTTTATTTAAATGATGCATCTTTAGTTTTTGAATATGCATAGATCTACAAAGGTCTTTGCTAGAACCCAATAAAAGAGGCACAGGGAAGTAGTATATAAAAGGTGCGGTATTAAGCAAGCTACAGCCCAAACTGGAACAGATGAACATCACCCATAGTTACGAGCAAACGGATAAGAAACATATCGAAATCTGGAAATTGGAGCTGGAAATTTGAACTTACCAGCTGCTGGTTGTGGCCGATACCGACGATTATATATATTAAAGCCTACTTATACACTGTTCGTTCCTTACATTTGACATGGATTATAATGTGATCGTGGCCGGGATGCATGTTGATAGCACTCCTAATGGCAGACTCTACACTTCTCCGTACGGATTCAGGAATCCTCCCCATTCTTACAGAGATTCTTTCAAGTGTTAACAAGTGCTCGATACCTGTAGGTGCGGCAAGGCATTCAACGTCCGGATCCCACCCATTTGCGTTCAACACCAAAGAGAGGCTCTGGAGCTTAGGCATTGCCCCAGCTTGGAAAGTCAGGTGTGGCATGCTATTTGAGCAGACTTCAAACCGCTTTAGAATTGCGAATGTTGTCCCATCAATGGCAATTATTTCTTCCAGGGCTATATCAAACGTTAACTGCAGGTCGATGAGGGCTGGTAACTCCGCAAGAATACCAATACCATCCTTATCCAGCTTCCGAACATCGAGACGCAGGATCTGGAGGCTATGGATTTCCCCAATCCAGTTAGGGACACGGGACCTTTGTGCCATGTAGAGTGTCACGAGGTTGTGGGGAGGAGGCGACAAGGTTAGTGCCTCAGGTATCGTGGTTGAAAATATGTTCAGGACCTCGAGATTACAAAGTTTTGCCAAAGAAGAGTTTAAAACATCCATGCCCGCTTCTTCAGATAAACCGGTTAGGAGAAATAGAGTACTCAGATTGATGAGCTCTCCTAGGCCCTTGATACTGTCGAGTGAAGTGTGCAGCATGTCAAAATATTCCAGATGTTGTAGGGATTTCATTTTACCAATGCCCTCAGGCAGCCTTCTAGCGGATGGAACAATCAGATCCAACAAACAAGGCAGGTGAAAAATATCCATTGGGATACATGACCCATCTATATCAAATGTTTCCAACTTTTGTAGCCCTCTAATCTGCGTTGGTAGCTGGCAGCTATCACAGCCTTCAATCTGTATATGTCGCAGCTGATATAACTTACACAATCCTGTCAGGTCGATTTTCTGGTTGTCATCAACAGAATTAGATCTGAAGTCGGCAATAAACACTCGAAGATACTTGAACTCTGCCAGAGGAGGTATATTCATGGAGCCTCTCCAATTTGCAAATGACCGCACTTGTGACATACTAACGTCCCCTGGCAATGTTGCACCAACCAAGTTGAAGAGCATCCGACGGGGCTTTTGAAACAGTGTAATGGCCTCTGTGTTGTCGACTACAGTGATAAAATTCTCTTGTGCAGACTTGTACAAGATAAGATCCAACAACATATCATGTACTTTGCAAGTTCTTACTGACCCATCCCTGTCAATGAACATAGGTTGAATAAGGCTCCTGTTGACAAGCTCATTGAAATAACTTACTGCAGTCTGTTCTGGCCTTTGTCCACGTGCTTTGCTAATGAAACCTTCAGACACCCATAGTCTTACCAACTCGCACCTATATATTTCAGAGTCCTCTAGATACATACCAAGATACAAGAAGCATGTCTTGAGGTGGTGAGGAAGATTCTTGTAGCTAAGGTTCAAGATCTGTCTCATTGCTTCCAAGGTGAGGTTTGTGCCTGACACTGACCCCAAAGAATTCAGTACATGTTTCCACCTCTCCTTTTGGTCAGAACTTCCACTTGCTAATAGGCTGGATATGTTGATGATTGCAAGTGGCAAACCACCACATTTCTTGAGAATCTCAACTGAAACATCTCTGAGTTGACCTGGGCAAGCTTCTTCAGAGCAAAATATCCTATCAAAAAATAATTTCCTTGAATCTTCTTCACTAAGAGGTTTCATTTCTAGAATGCGCTCGTGGTGACTGGAAGAACATGCCTCTGCCACATTCTTGATTCTTGTAGTTACTATTAATCTACTACCAAGATTATTTTCTTGGAAAGCACATTTGATAATACTCTATGCTGCTACATCCCATAGATCATCGATAACAATGAAGTACCTGCAAGACAGTCAATCTAAAACTAAGAAAAATAACAAAAGACCATCGAATAATTTCACAAGGTTCAAGGAAGACGAAGATAACTAGCATCCAATTAAAAAACTAACTATCGTATAGAAGATCATAATAATACACAAAAGTAGTTGGCCTCCAGTTATAAAATCATGGTTAAACAGTTTAAGCAAATACCTATAAAGTCAAATTGGCATATATTTTTTCTTGTTATTTTACCCTAAGGAAATTAAAAAATCTGGGCCAAACTAGCTGAAAGTTAGTGCATGTACATTTAAACGATTTTCTGTAGTGCTCAGGTGAATGGGAACCAGTTTCTGTTCGTGAATTTGCTTGGTATTTAGGCAATTTTTTGGGGATAAAAACTATTTTGTGTTATCTTACTTTTCTCTCATATTATTTACTTCATCATGCTTTGGAACCATAGCCTTGTTGTCTTTTTGAAACAACAACCTTGTGGTATTAGTTTAGTCTAATGTTTCATAAATGATTTCCTGCAATTTTAGCAATTTGTCCACTAATCTTTTCATAGTGCAATTCATTCACATTTAGCAATTTGCAGTCACAATATGTGAGCAAGGGAGAGCAGTAGACTATGCTAGACGCATCTAGTACAGACTTACTTTATTTAATCAAATATTACTTGTCTTAGGAAAAAAATAAGCTAGGTCAGTAAATTGCAATTTAGAGCCAAATCTTGTTAAACTAGAAAGTACTGCGCAAACTTTTTATATATAAATGCTTTCAAGCTCTACCCCAAGTAACTCATGAAACAAGTAAAAAAGCTTCATGTCAGTAATTACTTCTTTTTCTTCATTTTCATGTTTGTAGGATCATCTAGTGACCATCTTCTCTATGTTTTAGGTCGTAAATCATATCTTTTTTGTAATGTTCATGAGGGCCATGCTTTGCAACTGGTGTAATATATTATAGGGCTGAGAGGAATGTGCCCTCTGACTAGCTATTGGATCGGTACTCTGGAGTGAAATGACATAATCATTAATTTAATTGACTTCTCTATAATTATAGGCAATAATGTGAAAGCATATTTCGGAAAAAGCAGACTGCCAAATATTTTTATGTTGTTGATTATCTGAAAAATCTTTGACAAAGAGAAGAGGATTCAGTATGCATCCTTCAAAAAATCGATCTTATAAGTGATCACTAGTAAATCCGTGATGATCGACTATATATAACTGTGCTTCGTTGGTTACTAGGTATAGTTGTGACGACACAAGTGGCAACAGTCTTTTATAGTGATTTTTCCTTCTTTGGCAGATAGCCAGTCTTCACAAAGTTGTCAAGTGTACTATCTGTGACGATGGACTTGACCCAATTGCATGAAGTGGGTGTTTTGGGCGGCATTATGAAGACGGAAGCCTAACAAAGAGTGAAATTGCCGGTTCAAACTTAAGCCGGAGAGGAAAAATATTACAGTGCATATTCAAGATGGCGGCTTACAAAGGGGCCTAATGGTATATGACTAAATTATGTCAGGTTACGTAAACCGCCATGAGCAGTGCAAGTTATTTAAGCCGCCATGATAAGTTGGATGATGTCTGTTGAGCATTTCAATTTAAGTCGGCAATTTGAGCCGCCATGGCTAGATGTATCTAACAAATGCAGTTTTTGCCTAAGTGTTACATAAACAAGTTTCACAGGCTGCAGCTATTATTTTGGATCAACGGCTGTCAGGAAAAGAAAAATAAATCTAGACCTAAAAACCAGTACAGATAAGTTCATGAGCTTTCACAAGATCTTTTCTTCCAGGAAAGGGGATCTACTAATATCAAAAGTGGAAATAAAACAACTACCGCATTGGTTGAACACCGTTTTCAGATCAAAGAAGCTCGCGGTACAGCCTGGAAGATGAACTACGATGAACTACGAAGAACACAGAGAAACTCGCAAACCCTAATGCGGATCTGAGGTATGGGAAGGCAGAAACTTACAGCTGCAGATCTACTGCGGAGGGTCGCCGCCGTTCTCTGGATCGACTCAGGTTGATGCAGCGGCCGAGGTTGAGGAAGACGAGGTGCTCAGCGGCGGCGGCGGAGCTCGAGCGGCAGAAGGGTTGCGATAGGAAGAAGACGGTGGAAAGGGGGAGAATGAGGAAAGACCGGTCGTGCCTATTTATAAGAAAAGACTCTTAAGTGGGCGCGAAAAACGAGGAGGCCAAAAATATGGTTATCCAGCTACCAGGACGCCTCGATTCTCGGGATGGTCATTAAGATAAGGATCCGTTGAGATACGTTGGATAAAGTGTGAAGTAATGGCAGATGACGTCATGGCGGGTTATCACAAATCCAGAAGATGACGTCATGGCGGGTTACAAATTCTCGCACAATGAAGAGCAGAAGATTTTCTATAAGTGTTGAAGATTGACATGAACCAGTTCAAATCAATCTGGGGTCTAATGTTGGGGATATAACTATTAGGTATGACCCGCCCAGAAGAGGCCGGGTTATACCTATGGCGATTCATGAAGCCCAAGACAGCTCTGGAAGATGGCGGTTCAGTTAAGGGCCCAAGGCCCAAAGGCGACTCAAGGCCCGTAGAGATAAACCGCCATATGTACATAACTTGTATTGTAAGGCAGGGATAGTTAGAGACCAAGCCGGACACTGTTTATGAGCCGGCCGGGACTCTGTGAGCCGCTGGGCGTCGACCTCTATATATAAAAGGACGACCCGGCGGCGGTTCAGGGCAAGTAACATCAAATCGAAAGCTAGGTCAAGCGGATTCGCTCCCTAGTAATCGAAACATAAGCAATACCACCTCAAACAGGATTAGACCTTTACCTTCACCGCAAGGGGCCGAACCAGTATAAACCCCCGTGTCCTTTGTCCTGTTTTAACCCCTTTAAGCTTCCTAGTTGCGATGGCTCCACGATTAAGTCCTTTCACTAGGACATCTGCCGTGACAATTCCACGACAGTGGTGGTTGGCGGTTTCGGAGAGGGAAAAGGCTCGGGGTAGAATACAAACAACAATCGTTGACCAGACCCAACGGCACAAAAAAAAAACCTACACAATTTTTTTAGCCGACCTGCATGTAACCACGCTCATACCCTAGTTGTTTTCCTTATAATAACCCGGAACGTGCTGGCCGTCAAATCTTGTGTCGTCAACACGCTGGTCCAAGTTGAGCCCAATCATGCTTATCCACGCTCCGGAAGGGGTCACCGATTGACAACACTCTTTTATGCTTGTGCCCTACATGATATTTCCTCCGTTTCAAATTACTTGACCCATATTTATCTAGACACGGATGTATTTAGACACTAAACAAATATAGGTACATTCGTATTTAGATAAATTCAAGTCAACTAATTTGGAACGGAGGGAGTAGATACTAGGACTCTATGAGTAATTTCAACCATCTGCAATATTTACACTATATTGATCCAAGGGCCGGCAAGAATCGATGACCCAAGCGGACATGCAAGTAAATTCGAAAAGAATACCCTCGCAACGGCGCATAAAAAATTAGAGCTAAAAAAACGTCCAAAGTTGCAGTAAAATTTGAGCTTCAATTTTAGTTTTTTGTACCGAGTTCTTTGGATGCCATCTTAGTGTGAAAATTTGCAAGCATCTTTGATGTATAAAAAAAACAGATTTTTCAAATTTATTTAGCATTTCATTTGAATGTACTGCCCATTTTTTTGAGCGGTTTTGAATGTACTGTTCATAGAAGAAGAGAAGAGAAGAGCTCGGGGATCAGAGTTGGATTTCCGGTTACTTTCTCCCTCCTTTTTTTTTTGCCACCATGCAACGAACCTAGCTTGTCCGCACCCCTTTCGATGGCCCCAGGCCCCCAGATTTTGGACTTCTTCACACGACCACCGCTCCTCACAGGTCAAAAAGAAGCCGCCAAGTGCAATAAACTCGCATCCACCCCGAAGGATCATCGACGTCGGGCCATGGCCACGAGACTATCCACGCCATGACTTTGACCACCTACGTCCGCAGCACACGTCCTGCTTCCCGGCCGTCGGCAAACCCTTGGTCATAATATCTGCGAGCTGCTGAGTTGTGGGGACATGTACAATGCGGAAATCACCGAGTGCCACCTTTTCCCGGACGAAGTGGATATCGAGCTCGATGTGTTTAGTCCTCCGATGATGAACTGGATGCGTGGACATGTACACAGCCGATATGTTGTCGCAGAAAACAACGGTAGCCTTTGGTGGAGAGAGGCCGAGTTCACCAAGGAGCTGCTTGAGCCAAACACAATCAGCCACGGCATTGGCGACAGCGCGATACTCCGCTTCTGCGCTAGAGCGGGAGACGATGGCTTGCCGCTTGGAGGACCAGCTGACGAGGGTGGCGCCAAGGTAGACACAATATCCGGAGGTTGAGCGGCGAGTGTCAGGACAACCCGCCCAATCCGCGTCGGAGTAGGCAACGATCTCTGTCGACGAGGAGACTGGCAGCAGGAGTCCATGGGCAGTTGTGCCGCGAATGTACCGCAAGATACGCTTGACGAGCGTGAGGTGACTGTCCCGAGGATCATGCATGTGAAGACACGCCTGTTGGACAGCGTATGCCAGGTCTGGACGCGTCATGGTGAGATATTGCAGGCCGCCGGCGAGACTGCGATAGTTGGAGGGCTCGGCGACGGGCCGACCGGCATCGGCGGAAACCTTGGGCGAGGTGTCGACCGGCGTGGCCGCGGGGTGGCAGGTAGACATGCCGGCGCGATGAAGAAGGTCCTCGGCGTACTGGGCCTGGTCGAGGAAGAACCCACGCGATGTACGCTGAACCCGGATGCCGAGGAAGTAGTGGAGAGCACCCATGTCCGTCATCGCGAACTCGTGCTGGAGCTGATCGACGAGTGTGCGAAGAAGGGCAGTCGAGGAAGCCGTGATGACGATGTCGTCGACGTATAGTAGAAGGTACGCAGTGTCGTCACCCCGCCGTAGGATGAACAGCGAGGCATCGGACCGCGACGCGGCGAAACCAATGGTGGCGGCGAAGGTGGCGAACCGCTGAAACCAAGCCCGCGGGGCCTGCTTCAGGCCGTACAAGGACTTGGAGAGACGGCAGACGTGATCCGGCCGAGTGGCGTCGACAAATCCGGCGGGCTGATAGCAATAGACTTGCTCGTCAAGAACGCCATGAAGGAAGGCGTTCTTTACGTCAAGCTGATGCACCGGGCAGCCGCGAGAGCACGCGAGGGTGAGCACCGTCCGAATTGTAGCCGGCTTGACCACCGGCGAAAAAGTCTCGCCAAAGTCGATGCCGGGCCGTTCAGCGAAACCCCGGACAACCCAGCGGGCTTTATACCGCTCGAGGGAGCCGTCGGCATTGGTTTTGTGCCTGAAAACCCACTTTCCAGTAACCACATTAGTGTGAGGTGGGCGAGGAACAAGGGTCCAGGTGGAGTTCGCCATGAGAGCATCGTATTCAGACTGCATGGCAGCGCGCCAGTTTGGGTCGCGAAGGGCAGTACGGACGGAGGAGGGAAGGGGGGAGATGGTAGAGGCGTGCAGATTTGTGTAGCGAGGGTTCCCGTGCCGTGCGCGCGTCATCATCGGATGTGGCGCACGAACAGGAGGCGGCGAGGGAGAAGGATGAGGCGAGGGAGGATCGGGAGAGGTGGTTGGGCCGGAAGGTGGGGTAGGTGGCCCATGAGGCGAATGGCTGGCGGGCTGTGGGGACGCGGGAGGGGTTGGTGCGTTGTTGGGCTCGGGGGGGAGCCAGTTGGCGATCCAGGAGGGGAGGGCGAGGGCGGCGGCCACGCAGGATCGACGTGAATCGCGGGAGGTGGATCGGTAGCGGAGGAGGGCGCAGTTTGAGGAGGAGTAGGTAGCGATTTGAAGGGGAAAACAGCCTCCACGAAAGTTACGTGCCTGGAAAAGATAATGCGCCTATCGTCGGGGTAGCCTAGAAAGACACAAGAAACCAAACGTGGGGAGAGTTTGTTGGGGGTGGTGGCTAAGAGGTTGGGATAGCAAAGACATCCGAATACGCGGAGGTGACGAAAGTCGGGTGCATGCCCAAAAAGAAGCTCGTAGGGGGTGGTCAGAAGTTGAGGTTTGCACGGACGCCGGTTGAGTAGATAAGTGGACGTGGCTAGAGCTTCAGCCCACCAACGGGAAGGCAAGGAAGCGTGAATGAGAAGGGTACGAACTCCGTTGTTGAGGGTACGAAGAATGCGTTCGGCCTTGCCGTTCTGTTGGGACGTATACGGGCAGGTGAGGCGAAAGAGAGTGCCGTGAGTTGCGAGAAGAGAACGATTTGCGAGGTTGTCAAATTCTTTGCCGTTGTCTGTTTGAAGAGCGAGAATGGGACGAGAGAATTGCGTTTGGACATAGGCAAAAAATTGAACTAATAGGCCATGCACTTCGGATTTGCGACGTATAGGAAAGGTCCATACAAAATGTGTGAAATCATCAAGAATGACCAAGTAGTATTGGAAACCAGACACACTTAATATTGGACTTGTCCATAGATCACAATGACAAAGTTCGAATGGAAAAGTAGTATGAGAAGTAGAAGAACTAAAGGGGAGCCTAGTGTGCTTGCCGAGACGACATGCATCGCAATGGGTCGACAAGCTCCTATTAAAGCTGAAATCGAAATATGTGGAGGCCTTGGCGAGGACGGCAGCACCGGGGTGGCCAAGGGGCTGGTGCCAGAGATCGGCGGTGACGGTGGCGGTGAGGCAGGGACGGGGCGGAGCGAAGGTGTACAGATCGCCGGTGGAGTCACATCGGAGAAGCACCGTCTTGGTTGCGAGATCCTTGATAGAGAAACCATAGGGGTCAAATTCAATCGAGACTAAATTATCACGAGTGAAAGCACGTACGGAAACGAGATTTTTGATAAGAGAGGGAGAGATGAGAATTTCTAAGAGGGAGAGAGGGCCGGAGGGAGTGGGGAAGGAGGTGGAACTGACGCCGGTGATTGGCAGCAGAGACCCATCACCAATGACGATGGAGGAGGGAGAAGAGGATGTGGGAAGGGAGAAAGGAATACCAGAACCGGAGCTCATGTGGGAAGAAGCGCCGCTGTCGAGGACCCATTCACCACCGGGAGCAGTAGGTGGATGCAGCGCCATCTGGTTGAGGGCGGCAATCAGCGCCGCCTGATCCCAGTGCGGCGACGACGAGGCCGCGGTCGTGGCCTGGTATGCCTGTGGTGCAGAAGGAGCGGGCGGGCGGGCACCGAGGATGCCTTGGAAGGTGCCGGCGACGGTGGTGGGGGAGCGTTGGGCAGGAGCGTAGCCACCAGAGATCCCGCCACTGAAGGAGGAGCCGCCAGGGAGAGCCCCGCCGGAGGAGGAGCCACCAGGCCCGGCCGAGGGGTTCTGCTTGCGCTTCTTCTGCCGGACGCCGCGGTTGCCGGAGGAGCCGCCCGCGCCGGGCTGGGTGGGGCCAAGAAGGGCTGCGGGTGCGCCGGGGTTGAACCGTTGAAGAGGGCCGGCGCGGGCGCAGGAGGCGGCGGCCGAGCGGCGTAGTAGGCCCTGGCCTGCGCGATGAGAGCCGTGCGGGAGGCGTTGCGCGCCAGCCGGCTGAGGCGTTGTTCCTCCAGCTGCAGGAAGGAGCGGAGCTTGTCGAAGGAGGGCCGGCGACCACGGGTCATGTGCGGCACAGCGTGTTGGAGGCGCTCATCGAGGCCACGCAGAACGTTGTGAACCAGCTCGCGATCCTTGATGCGATGGCCGAGATCACGCAGAGTGTCAGCCATCTGTTTCAGCCGAGAGGTGTAGTCGACGACGGTGAGGTCGCCTTGGATGAAGCTGTGGAACTCGTCGAGGAGGTAGGTGATCCGGGCGTCGCGGTTGCTGCGGAAGAGAGAACGGAGCGAACGCCAGAGGGTGTACGCCGTGTCCTTCCGATCCTCGACGATCTCCAAGGTCGAGGGGGTGACCGTGGCGTTGTACCACGACAGGACGGCGAAGTCGTTGAGGACCCAATCAGAGGTGGCGTGAGCCGGCGAGCCGTCGACGTGGTCGGTGAGGCCGAACTTGGCGAGGGCGGCGAGAAATTGGCGGCGCCAGAGGCCATAGTTCTTCTTCTCATAGTCCAAGCTCCAAGGTGACCAAAACGTGATCACGAATCCGCAGGCTTTGGATCTGGACGGTGGGAAGGGTTTGGGTGGCTACGGGGAGGTCGAACTGCTCATCGGCGGAGGACTCGCCGGAAGAGGAGACCGAGGAGGAGTCGCTCATGGCGACGAGGTGGGGAGAGAGGGCAGCGGAAGAAGAGGATCTCAGTTAAACTGATACCATGTTGGAGCCAGAGCGATTGAAAGAGAGAGATGGGTCGTGCAAACACACTGTATTCACAATCTGGGGTTACACAGTTATATAGTACATGCCGACTCAGCTAACTAACTCACCCACTAGCCTGAAGACTAGGACTAACAGATTACATCCCCTCAAAAAAAAAAAAAAAAGGACTAACAGATTACATGACACACACGTTCGCTAACAGTCCCGATGGTCACCGGCTGCGGCGCGCGCGTGGTGGTGCCGGTGAGGCTGCTCCAGGACCCGTGCATCGCGGAGCTCCTAGACATGGCGGCGCAGCAGTACGGCTACGGCCAGCCGGGCGTGCTGCGGATCCCGTGCGACGCCGGACATTTCCACCGGGTCGTCGACGGCGCGCTGCGCAGGGCCGACTAGCCGCCCGGCGTACGTCAGTAGAGCATGTGTGAAACTGTGAATACATATGCAGCAGTGCCAGTGTAGAAGAGTATAGCCGGATATACGAACTCTGTTCTTTGATTGATCATCAGTTCTTTTGTACATGAATATACAAGGAACGTGAAAGACAAATTTGTGTCAAATTTGAAGTGCTCACTCCACCTGCACAGACCCGGGCGCAGGGGCGTGCGGCCGCACAGGGCCTCCAGGCGCCAGGGGCCCCAATTTAGGAGCACATCAGCACCGCTTAGCCCGCTATGCTGTTAATGACATAGAGCCAACAGGCCTAAAGGCCCGAATAGCGCCGCACGCTAATCAATGGCCTGCGTGAATACCGATCGTTCGCGCAAAAAAAGAGGCATGAGCGCAGGAGCAGCAATCCTAATCTACAGTACTAACCCTAACCGCCCAGCTGATGGCCGGTAGCTGCAGAGAGAGGACGCAGAGGACCGGCGGCCGCCGGCATCAGCAGGGCCCTCAACGCAGGGAGGCATGGCAGCAACAACCGGCAGGTGTGTGGGCATGCACACGGCCGTGTTCCGGCGAAGCGCTAAATCGACTTAATCAAATCAATCTTTAGATTAACTAGTCAAGAGAGCTTCATCGTTCAGGACAGGTGCTAGCTCGCTGGCTGCCACTTTCTTTTTACAATCCTCATTAATACTAATCAAGGTCGTCCACGTGATCGTCTAATCGATCTGGTTGTTTTTTTTCAACAAAGGGTGGATTTTATTACTCAAAAAGAAGCATCAAGCGGATACAATCATAATGAGCACACACACGGCCTCTGTATAGCTAGGATGCACACAGCCAACACTTACACACACAAAAAAGCTGCCCGGCAAATAGCAAAGTCATATAAGACCAAAGCCATACCTAAGCAAACAGTTAAAAAAACGAAGCGATCAATTCCGCGACCGATAATCTGCAACAATGACCATATCCGCACCAACAATCGATCTGGTTGTGATGGCGTCTCGTCTCTCCTTTAGCCCCTCATGACTCGTCTAAGAACATTTCGACAGGGGCAAGCAGTGAAGCAATTTCGGGCCAGAGTATGATGTTTGTAAGTCCCCATTCTACAAATAATTTCCTGCTAAATTTTTGTTGTGTGCCACTTTAATTCTGTAGTTTTCATCATTTATATAATTATATATAAATTGGGCCAAGTTATGTCCTCAACAGAATATGAATCAAATTACAAGACATGAGAAGAAAATTAAAATTAGAGGATGTAATTCAATATCATAAACGAATTGTTGATAAGCTGATTATAGTTTGATTTTTCTAGGAAAATAGGCCCCATTTTAGAGTTTGGCACAGGGCCTCGAATTTTGTCGGCCCGGCCCTGCACCTGCACAAGAACTATATGGTTATTTTTTCGATTTCAATTGTGTCTAACGAGAGACATTGAAATCACAACCCAAATCATTAGTTACACGTGTTTGCTATTCTTTGGGCGCCTGAATTCTTTTGAAGCGCTAGTCAATTAATTCTGGTCCCGCAAGAGATGAGGACGCCATGGACGGTCACGGCGTCGCCCACGGATGCGAGGCGGAGGCTTGCCGGGGGAGAGCGAGGGGGGGGGGGGGGGGGGGTGCGGTATCCATGGAAAGGTAGGTTTAGTGGGACTAGGACTAGGACTGGCGATGCACTAGCGGAGGAGGCAGCAAGGCATGAGAGGTAACATCGCCGGCCACAGGTGGTTGTGCCCTAAGGTTCGACTGACGATGCCGGAGGTGGTTTGTTGGGGTGAGAGGAGGAAGAAAGGCTATCGGCCGATGGATCATGATCAGATGGTACAAAAAAGTGATTGGAGCCAAAAAAAAAGAGTGTCTATCTTTCTGCTTTTTGCCACCATGACACCTCTAAGAATTTTTTTTTTCAATGGCAAAGTGATGGTGAAAATTAATAATGTCTAGTTGTGTCATTTGTCATCCAAAAGAGCCAGATAGCTTAGAGATCCAAAATCTAAATAACAAAAAACATTCTGTCCTTAATTAAATAGTTGTTCAAACTTCCTACTAAGAAACAGGCATACCAAATCAATGACATATTAAATATGTGGGATCCAATGACATCACTCATGTTCAATGGAAACGCGTGAATTCACACTTTTAGACCAGGTCGGTGAAGGTGAAGCAATTTTTCTTTCGTTTTCAAACATTCCCTATCGAAGATGGCTCAATGTTAAAACGAAGACTGACTTAGTTGGAGAATGCCTCCCAGCATCCCCGATGTCATTTTTTCTCTTCATATTATGTGCTATAAACACATCACGGTTGTAGAATTATGTATCTCATTGCTGCCAAATGTGATTTCTGAGTGGATTTAGTAGATCGTTGACCGGTAGCGCGGAATGTTGTACTAGAATGATTAGATTCCATTTAGTTGTCACAATGTTTGAATTTGGAATAGAGTGAAATTCTCGGTAAACTTGATGTGCCAGGCTCTCATTCATCGTGATTGTGATGTTGCTATAATAAATTTTGGAAGATGAAATTATCTCTACATTAAATTTTTTTCTTGTGATACCCTCGCAAAGGGGTGACCATAATGAGGAATAATCTCGTGAAGCATAACAGGCACATGAGTGAAAAGTGTTGGTTTTGCCATAAATATAAAACAAATAAACAACTTTTTTTGAATGCAAGTTCACTCACTCCATATAGTTATCTTTCAGGTAAGATCTCACTCTATAAACATTGAAATCTTCTGTTCATGTATGATAATTGGTTGTGCGGGGTATAGAAACGAGGCTTAGCAATTAAATCTTGGTGTGAATGGCGGTCCTCTGTAGGGCGTTGATGTAGTTTTTGCCCCAACAAAAATGACTTCTTCTCCATTATAGGCTATCATTATGTACCTTGTGTTCTTTGCATTTTGGGTGTTTTCTTGCTTCGGCCTCTAGAGCAGCAGCCCATTAGGATAGCTGAGCCAGTACTTAACATATGCGGGGGAGATGGCTGTAGACATCAGATCCGACGATCAGAAACGTCCAGATTGTCAGAACGGGCAGCTAAAAAGCAAAACATTGAGAGGGCTCACACTGGGCTAAGTTTTATTGTCCTAAATATCCTGGTCGGAAAATCTTTCTTCCATAGTGATTTCTCAAAAATGAAACCCTTTTTTATGGTTTACAATAGCTGCTTGTTAATTCGGAACACCTCTTATATGCATTCTTTTACAGAAAATTTGTAAAAAGAATATATACTAGGAACAAATTCCAACAGTTTCGCTTAAGAAAGAACTACGAACAAAGCAAACATCCAACAAATTGTGAGGCGACGAACTGGGTGCAACTCAAGTGGTTAGGCTTCTTTTGGTGAAACCAAGATGTTGTACCGGTTCAGTATCTCGAAGGTGCTCATATAAACAGGGTGTGCATGCATGTGTTTATAGGATTAAGTGTATGTGCATGTATATAATCATATGAGTCTGTACCACCGTGTTAAAAAAACCGTAGGAGTGACTTGTTCAACCATGCACCGAACCTACGCACTGCACACCACTTGCCGTAAGAAACAGTGGCCCGAGAGACTAGTCCGCACCGCTATAGTTCAAAAGAAGCCGCCAACTTCAGGTGCAATAAACTCCCATCCACCCCGAAGGATCGAGGTCGGCCATGGCCATGACTATCCACACGCCATGACGTTGACCGCCATTCTTGGAACGTGTATTACATGGGCCCCGTCTTGTTCCCCCATATATATATGGATACTGGAGTAGCTCGGCATCTTCATCTCCCCGTGTCTTCAAGCTCGAGTAGCTCGTCATCTTCATCTCTCCTATTCTTCTTGATCGCCATGGCATGGGGGAAGAAGAACGGCGGCCATTCGTCCGCGTCGGCCGGCGCCTCGCCATGCTACAACGACGCGCGAGAAGGTCCCGAGAGGGCACGTCCCCATGGTCACCGGTTGCGGCGAGCGCGTGCTGGTGCCGGTGAGGCTGCTCAGGGACCCATGCATCGCGGAGCTGCTTGACATGGCGGCGCAGCAGTACGGGTACGGCCAGCCGGGTGTGCTGCGGATCCTGTACGACGCCGGACATTTCCGCGGGGTCGTCGACGGCGCGCTGCACAGAGCCGACTAGGCGACCGACGTTCTCGTAGCAGGGTCGACGGTGTAGAGGAATATAGTTGGATATACAGAGTCTGTTCTTTGATTGATGAATTCTTTTATACATGAATATACAAGGGATGTGACAAATTTGTGCCAAATTTGAATTGCTCACGCCACCTGCACAAAACCATACTATGCTCGCGCGCGCTGTCTTTCCGTATCCATGCGGTGGGTGGGCAAGCTGATCTGATACCAGTAGTACATTCTAGTTCTGATGCTTATCATCGTGGATTTGGTGGTGTTCGATGTATTCATTCGTGGTGTTCCCATTAGGAGTGCCTTTGCAATGTAGTAGTTTAATGGCTTGTAATTGTTGCGTGTTTGGAATGCTTGTAGGGTTGACCATGCAGTCATGGGGTTTCAGGCTTTATGATTTATGAGTAGTCCGCATGTGGTTTATATGTATTGGTGTTCTCTCGGTTTTTTATTAATTAATTAAGCAATTCTCTTCTTCTTAATTAACCGATGAGACAATTCTTTTGCCTTCGTTTTAATTTTTCCTTTTTTTTTTGCAAATTCAGTCAACTTAGATACAACTGATGTGGAACAATTGAACATCTTTTCTTTGAATGCAAGTTAGTTCACTTCATATAGTCTTGGTTGGTTGTGCAAGGTATACACACAAGGCTTAGACATCGAATCTTGTTGTGAGTGGTGGTCCTATATTGGGCGTTACAGCTATGAAGGAATGATGTAGTTTTGTCCCCAACATAAACGACTTCTTTGTTATAGATTGTCATTATGTACTACTTGGTCATTGTATTTTGGGTGTTTCTTGCTTCGGCAAGAAGTTTAGCCCTCGGGCTATCACTTGTATGGTTTTCGGCTTGATTTCCCTCATAAATGGGGTGGGGAGATCACCCCCCCCCCCCCCCCCCCCTCCATTTCTGACAAATGTTGTCTAAGATTTAGCGACTTGTTAACCCCGTACTCCTCTTATATGCATTTGTTTGACACAATAATTGTGAAATACACCGTGGGAACAAATTCCTAGATTTTTACCAAAATAAATCTACTCCCTCCTTCCATCTATATAGGGCCTAATGCGTTTTTCGAGGCTAACTTTGACCAAATATTAGAGCAATAATATATGACATGCAACTTACACAAAGCACACCGTTAAATTCGTGTGTGAAGGGAGATTTCAATGATATAATTTTCACATTGTGCATGTCATGTACTATTAATCTTGTCAATAGTCAAAGACGGTCTTAAAAACGCATTAGGCCCTATATAGATGGAAGGAGGGAGTACGAATTAGGCAAATAGGCAGCAAACTTTTCTTTCGGGTAAACTGTGAGGTGTGACTAGTTCAACCATGCAATGAACCTGCTCCGCACCCCTTGCAGTAAGAATCAGTGGCCCAAGACTGGAGACGACCAAAGATACCACCGATCCCTCTACGGGTCAAAAGAAGCCGACGCCTTGCAAGTGCTAAACTCCCATCCACCCCGAAGGATCCATGGCCACGAGCCCACGACGTTAACCTCGATTCTACGAACGTAGGCACTCCTTCCTGCCACTACTAGACGACCACATGCATGCATGGCCCCCGTCTTGCTCCCCAATCCCCATATAAACGTACTACTGGAGTAGCTCGGCATCTTCATCTCCCCGTAGCGCCACCGAAGAAACCCAAGTCCTCAAGCCCGAGGCGATCAAGCAGTCTCTGGCCTCCTCTTAATTTCTTACCGATCGATATGGCAAGGGAAAAGAAGAACGGCGGCGAGTCGTCAGCGTCGCCATGCCACTTCGACGAGCGGCACAAGGTCCCGAGAGGACACGTCCCGATGGTCACCGGCTGCGGCGCGCGCGTGGTGGTGCCGGTGAGGCTGCTCCGGGACCCATGCATCGCGGAGCTGCTTGACATGGCGGCGCAGCAGTACGGCTACGGCCAGCCGGGCGTGCTGCGGATCCCATGCGATGCCGGGCAATTCCGCCGGGTCGTCGACGGCCCGCTGCACAGAGCCGACTAGCCGCCCGGCCTGGCCCGGCCGGCCTGACACGTGAAGAGAGCATGTGTGGAGCTGCCTGTACATATGCAGCGTCGACAGTGTAGATGTATGTATGTAGGTGGATATATACGTATATAGACATGCATGGTCACATGGGTACATATACATGTGTGGAGCTCCACATCTTGAGGCGGCCTGACTAAACCAAGAGCATTAATTACGACCACCCTCCAGGAAAAATTTGTGAGGTTACAATAATAAAGAAAACAAATGTTTGATGGTTTCATCATGCCCACACAGGAGGCAGTGACTATTCCCAGTCCAGCCTTGTGAAGCAACACATCTTTTGTTAAAAAATGCAATTTTTTTTTTATCATCACATACAAAAAGATTTTGATTATCAAAAGCATCTGGAACTTCCACATCCTTCTATACCCTACCAGGGTCAGGCCTTAAGCTGTAAATAGATCTCGAACAGTAAATGATACTCCCTCCGTCCCATAATATAAGAGTGTTTTTTACACTAGCGAGGGTGCATCTCACTACCAATTCTCCAAGTCACCCTGTCAGGATCATCAGATAAAACAACATCATCAACCAGAGCTTTTAATTCCTCAAATAAGTTTCACCCCTCAAAGTTCTTATGAATTGCAGACAATCCCAACCTTCAGATTTCACCATGATGACAGTAACTTTCTTAGAGAAGCACACCGTATATAATCTGGGGAATCTGCCAGCAAGAGGAGTACCATCTATCCAAATGTGTTCCCAAAACAGAGGGTTTTTTTTTTCATCTCCAAGTGCTCTCTTGGCAAATCTCTGAAAGATACTATTGACTTTCATCAAACTTTGCCAGAAGTGGGATCCACCAGATTCTGCACCCATACTTGAGAAGGTCTGAGAATGTACGTTTTGTTTTGTTACCAGGTTCCGCCACACACCTTCAGTGTTTTCTACTCCCTCCATCCCATAATATAAGAGCGTTTTTTACACGTAAAAAACGCTCTTATATTATGAGACGGTGGGAGTAGTTTCCAATGCCACTTGCAAAGCAAGCATTGAGTCATAGTCTGAAGATCTAGAACCCCAAGACCACCACATTCTTTACGTAAACAAACAGTAGGCCAATTGATCAAATGGTATTTATTTCTATTTTGACAGACTTGCCAAACCATTCTAGCTCTACTAGAGTTCATCTTCTTCAGGAAACCTTTGGAAGTTTGCAAAAAGGAAAGCATAAATAATGGAATGCTGCTAAGACAGACATTGGTCAAAGTGACCATGTCTCTAGTGGAAAGTACACTCCCAATCCAACCAGCCATTCCCTTATCAATCTTTTCCTCAAACATCAGAATACTGATAGAGATATTGCTTTATGGATAGCTTTAGCTTTATGCACCACATTTGAGGTTCTAAAGCTGGGTCCGCATGCGAAGAAGACTTGTCAAGTTGCGTCTATGCCAGTCCAAGCCAAAGAGATGTAAAAGAGCAATGCCTATAATAATATAGAAAAAAAGTCTATCCTAAACTCCAAGTTGTGGTGCTTGGTCTAACTTTAATGCTGGACAACTATGAAATTGCCCACATTAAACCCTGAAACTTTCAAAATCTGTATAACTGGAATCCTAGCTAATTTGACGGATATAAAACTCTGGTCGATATTCGCTAAGGATATCCAGTCTAGTGTATGAGCAGCGTGATGCAACTAACCACACATGTTCGACAGAATGACACAATTTTAGAGTTCAACTAAATATAATGAGCAAAAAATGGAACCAACTTTTTGTTTTGGGAAATAATACAATGGGATAAATGTTATTACAATGTCGCAACTAAAAGCTATAAGTTTTAGGAGGAATTTTGTGTTGACGTATAAATGTATTCTCTAGTCTCTTCTATCAGATGGTCTTTTGGTTGCTTTGGTTTGTTGACGTATAAATGTATTACCTAGTCTCTTACATCAGATCTGTCTTTTGGTTGCATTGGCTAGAGCATGCCCTTCTACATTTTGGAAGAGTATTAGCTAGTTGTTACGACTTCATAAATAAATGGAGGAATCCATGGAATTTCTTAGCAATGGCTTGTTAGCTGGCCCACGGTAGAACTTTTTTGACAATCCATGCAAGTACCATACTGTGTGCTTCTTCTCTTTAACACTCAGTGACCCAAGAGTTTGGACTGTGAACCAGGAGATAGATCCCAAACTGTCAAAAGAAGACGCCCAATGCAATGGAACTCCGGCTGGTCCACCCTGAAGAATCCAGGTATTTTCAAAGTCTCCTTGGTACAAGGTCTAGTCTCCAACCGGGCCATATGAGCCAACCAACATTGTTTTGTACGTTGACCGCACGTGAGGACCCTACCGTGTTTGCATGTAAATACGAGGACATCCGGATCCTTGTCGTCTCACCGCAGCACCGACCACGCAAACGAAAGAAACCAAACGATCAACCACAGACCTTGATCGAGGCGTGTGCTCGCAATGGCGTCCATGAAGAAGAGTGGCAGCGAGCCATCATCGCCGGGCACCGCGCCGGCACACGGCGAGAAGGTCCCGAGGGGGCACGTCCCGATGGTCACCAGCTGCGGCGAACGCGTGGTGGTGCCCGTGAGGCTCCTCGCTGTTCCCTGCATCGCGGAGCTGCTTGACATGGCGGCACAACGGTACGGGTACGACCAGCCGGGCGTGCTCCGGGTACCATGCGACGCGGCGCATTTCCGGCGGGTCCTGGATTGCGCGCTACGGAGAGCCGGCTAGGCCAATGCCTAGGCAGTCACACCAAGCGGGAACACATGAGGTGGAGCTGTGTGTATACAAGTGTGGATGAATATAGGTGCATATACATGTAGTCCGTTCTCTTTTTTTTTTTTGCATTGGTGTAGTCCGTTCTTTGATTGGTCAATTCTTATATGGATAGAGTGCATATATACAGTGTAGATGAATACAGATGCATACACACATGTACATATCAGTCTTGCTAAGTCTCAGTGGATTAAGACTTCGTCGATGCTATATCCATAATATTTACATTGACATCCGCGCGAAATTTCTTCTCAGTTTTTTCTTTTTCTCTCTTGCACTTTTTTTTAAGAAAATGTCGGCTCTTTATTAATCAAGCAACATAGTAACATAGAGTCTCCCGGCAAACCGGAGTAGAATGAAAACCATCATAGTTCATACAAGACTTAGCTAAATCATGAGCTAAAACATTAGATTGCCGACGAATATGCTTGAACAGCACAGAAGAGATGCTCGACGCGCCATATTTGATGTCCGACACCACTGAGCACACCAGCGAATGGTCGCGGACAGGAGAATTGACCCTTTGCACCAGAGAAAGGCAAATCGGAGGCGAAGATCACCGAGTCGTATCCTTCCTCTTGTGCAAGATAAACAGCTTGCCGAAGAGCCAAGGACTCGGCCAACTCAAGAACATGCCTTCCATTGGTCGCTTCTCGGCTGGCAACAACACATTGACCATCAGAATTTAGAGCGACCACCCCTGCACCAATCTTCCCTAGCTCGGAAAAAATCGCAGTATCAGACATGAATAAAAGGAAACCTGGTGGCGGCGGAGACCAAACAGTGCTTGAAGCAATGCTCTCACGCCTGTGCGCAGGATCTGGATTGTATAGATGCCGAACGATCAGATCAACATAAGCTTTAATCTTGAAAGCAATACGAATAGGGTGCGGCTCATCTTCATTGTTTCGTGCAGAATTCCTCGCCTCCCAAATATGCCAAACAGTCACAACCATGACTGTAGCCATCATGTCAGAAGAACGTGAAAGAAATCAAAGAACCACTGTCTTGGTGAAGAAAAATTAGACTGCCATAACTTGATGTCAAAAGATTGCTTCACATGTGACCAGACCTCATAAGCAAAAGGACAGAACAACAACGAGTGCTCGATACCTTCCGTTCTTCCACAAAAACAGCATAGGTCGGACGCCGGCACATGACGGTGTTGGAGTTGGACACCAGAATGGAGACAATTGTGAGTAAGTCTCCAAAGAACCACTTTCATCTTGTTAGGGGCTTTGATGGACCAAGTAGATTTCCAGTTCTTCTTAGCAGCCCCACCATGAGATGTCATTCCATGCTCAGAAACACTATGCACCCTTTGGAACCGAGCAATTCGAGCCAGATTATAAGCAGAACGAACTGAGTAATCACCAAATTTTGTATGAGGCCATCTCACATAATCTTTCTCGCCATGTCGGCCAACTGGAAGCAACAGAATCTCATTGGAATCTCGTCCTGGAAGAAAGCCCGAACCTTTTCCTTGCACCAGGAACCTTGATCCTCGTCCAAAGGACACTTGACCGTAGCAGTAGACGGTATCGGAGACACAGTTTGCAGCAAGTCCGGTGGCGTGGACGGTATCCAGTGATCACCCGTAATTCGACATCAGCTCCATTGCCAATGCCCCATTGCACCCCTGTTGTAGTAGCTCCCGACCGAACAAGATGCTACGCCATGTGTAGGAGGCTGATCATGGGGCTTCAGCATGCCAGAAATCACCATGAGGAAAATATCTGCCCTTGAGAACGCAAGCACAAAGGGAGTCCGGCGAAGTGAGCATGCGCCAGCCTTGCCATCCTAGCATGGCCTGGTTGAACAGAGCCATGTCGCTGAATCCCGTCCCGCCAAGAAATTTTGGTGTGGTAAGCCATTCCCAAGACCGCCAGTGCATTTTTTCTTCCCATCCTCACATCCCCACCATTGGTCAGAAATGATCTGTCGGAACTTTTCACGTGTGGCGATGGGAAATTGAAAGCAGCTCATAACATGTGTCGGAATTGCTTGAATAACAGACTTAAAGAGCGCCTCCTTGCCCGCACGAGACATGGGACGAACCGACCAAGCATGCATCCGCTGCCAAGCCTTATCGGGCCAAATTTTAAAAATGGCCATAGGCGACTGTCCTACTTCAGTAGGCATCCCCAAGTATGTTTGCTGAAGTGCTTCACTACTAATTCCCAATTGAGATTTGACCCGATTCTTCACTGCTTCAGCACAATGATTTCGAAAGAAAAATGATGGTTTCTCTTTATAGATAAGCTGGCCGGAACCATTACAGTACCTTTCTAAGGTAGCCTCCAGAGCAGCCACACTCCGTGGATCACTTCTCGCAATAAAGATGATGTCATCGGCAAAGAGAAGATGTGATGTAGGTGGGCCATAACGACCGTTACGAATACCTTGGAGCTCGCCACATCTCTCTTTCTTTAGTAACAGACTTGACAAACCTTCAGTGCAAAGAAGGAACAAGTAGGGGCTGATTGGGTCACCTTGGCGGATACAGCGTGATGGAACAACAACTTCAGTAAGTTCACCATTAATCCTGACACCATAACCAAAATTAGTGACACAACGCATCACAGATTCAATCCATGTCGGAGCAAAGCCAAAGCCTCGTAAGGCAACCATGAAGATAGCACCATTCAACACGATCATATGCCTTCATCATATCAATCTTCATAGCAAAAAATGGTTGCTTCACCTGTTGACGATGGATTGTATGCATGCACTCATAGGCAATCAAGGTATTTTGCTATTTTCTATAATAAGTCTGCCCGGGACACACGCACTCTGATAATCAGGAATCACCACAGGCAAAATTAATTTTAGGCGGTTAACCAAAACCTTGGAAGCAATTTTGTAGAGGACTTTGCAGAAGCTAATAGGGCGAAAATTCTTCAATTATTTTGGCCTCGTAACTTTAGGGATAAGCACGATCACGGAATCACAAAATCCCTCCGAAATCGGCCGTCCCCCCAAGAAACTTCGCACAGCCTGACAAATATCCTCCTCCAGGAACGCCCAGTGTGTTTGATAGAACAAAGCAGGGAAACCATCTGGACCGGGTGCCTTAGTAGGACCCATCTGAAATAAGGCTGTTTTAATCTCCTCATTAGTGTATGGTATGCACAGATCATCATTCATTTCCGGTGACACTTTCCAAGGAATAGAATCTAAAACATCGTCAATAGCAGCACAAGGTTCTGATGCGAATAAACTATCATAGAAACCCTGAACCATACCTTTGATCTCACTCTACGAGACACAAACTGAGCCATATCACGCACCAGAGCAGAAATTTTATTTGCTCGACGCCACGCAGCTGCCCGGGCATGGAAAAATTCGGTGTTCCGTCCCCCTCACGAAGACAGTCCACCCGAGAGCGTTGACGCTCCATAATCTCTTCCCGATCAAACAACTCACAAAGGCGTCCTTCAATTGTCCGCTCCTCGATCAGCATGGCCTCTGAAATAGGAGAGGAACGGATCTATTGCATGTTATGTCATTTGACTACACTTGATTAAATCCCAGTCGACTAAGAACTAGTCACACCATATACATATATGTATGTATACATATCTATGGTGGGAAGACGTCCCATCCTTCCGCTAGTGCCACCCTCAGGCAATGAACAATGTCGCTTGAGGCCATTGCCACCGCCGGCCTCCCCTATCTGTGATGCCTCCTCTCGGCCCCGCCTTCCTCTCCCCACCGTCTCCAACGAGATTATTCCAACAAACTTTCTTTTTTCGTTTTTGCCCAACCCCACCCCCCTTCCACACACACACAAAAAAAAAATCACGTGTGACTGTGAACGCCATCGTTTTTCTCTAAAATTAGGGAACCTTCCAAAAGCACTGTAAAATACCAGCCATGGTAAGCAAAATAGCTTAATAAAGTATAAACAATTGACTAGGTACCAACCATGAAGTTAGAGCACCTACAGCCGGACTTGGCAAATTCGGTCCCCTATACGCCTGCGGGCGTGTCCGCGAACAGCGCCAGCCGGCCCCTCATATGTTGCGCCACACATCCACATACCTCATATCCCGATCCTCAAATCCATGCAAACCATGCACGTCGATCATACGATACAAATTTTTCGAATTCAAAAGTTCAAAACAAAGCAAAGCAAATCATAGTTCAACAAACCGGACATGCCAAAATGAAATCAATGTCCGAGCGTGACGGATGGCCTCGGATCACTGGCCAGGCGCCTTCTCCGAGAGGAATGCGTCGTGCTCAAGGCGGAATGCGTGCTGCTCGTCCTGCTCCGCCTACATCCAGGCTGCCTGCTCTGCCTGCATCCGGATTGCCTGCTCCGCCTCCATCCGTGCCGCAACCACCCTCGCGCCTCGTAGTCTCAATGTTCGTTTATCTGCTTCCTCTTGCCCGCAAGCCACTTCTTCGCATGCTCATCCAAGAGGGTTTCGTCCGCCAACATGATCCTCGCATCCTTCACGTCCCGTGCGAGTTGCAACCCCTCCTTCTCGTGCTCTATGCCGCCAAATGTTTTGGTCTTCTCGAGTTCCTATTTGATCACCACTTGTTGCTTCTCCAACTCGATCTTCTCCCTATCAATTTCGAGCTTCTTCTCCGCCCTCTTCTGGTCCCACTTTATTCTTTTCTTTTGCGCATCCAACATGAGCTTGTACCTCTCCTCCTTCTTGTTCTTCCTCGCCAAAAAAATACCCGTCCATGTGGACGCCATTTTTGTAGCCACGGCATCACGAGAGGCACGCGCCTTCTCTCACTTGTTTCCCATGACTTGGCGGTTATCCTTTGGCACCGTGGCTTTTCCATTCGTCACGACAACGTCATCCTCTTCATCATCCAACCCAATTGATTGGTTGGATCTTGAGCCATCATTCTCCTTCTTGTCGGACTTGAGATCGGGCACAAGTTGGTTCCACTTCAGCTTGCCATTCAATATGATCCAACAATGGCTAAAAGCAAAGGGCTTCTTCTCCACCTCGTGATACAAAGTGTCCGTCACCACCGTCTAGAAAACAACATATGTATGAGCACGAGAATGCAAACACAAGAACCATATGCAAATGACGACAAGATGAAGCAATTGAGCTTAGTGAGTTGCCACTCCCATCCCACTTTGAGGGCGTTTGGTCACTTGTGAGTAGTAGCCGACGTACTTGTTCACTTCCCCTTGGACGATCCCCCAACGATGTTGGAGAGATCGTACATTACGGGTGGTCATGATAGGATGCGGCTCCACATACTCCATTTGTTCGTGATACTCCTTTCAAATTTTCTCCCAATACTTGTTTCCCTTTTGCTCGGTCTCGCATATTGGATCCATCATTGTGGCCAACCAAGCTTTGACCAACAAGATGTCCTCAAATCTTGAGAATGTCGGGCCTCTTGCCTTCGCCGTCTTGGTCTTCTTCTTCTTCTTGCTCAAATTGGGAATGTTGTCCCAACTTCAAATGCGGTGGTGGCCTCCAATCCATACTCCATTTCGGTCGGATCTTCATTGTCATTGATCATGTTCGACAAGAACGCCTCCTACATGATTATGGTTTGCAAGCATTCATCGTGTGCGAAATGATCTAGTGATCTATGCAAAACTCTGATCGGACAGGAGCAAAGAAAACACAGCAAACACACCGACTCTTGTTCGGCCATTCCGTCGAACATGTGGAGGGCAGTCCGGGCAATGCCGGTGCCCGTGCTCATCCGCGCTCGAACGAGCTACGGCGAGTCACATACGTCGACCGCCGGCATCTGCGTGAGTGGAAAGCTCTCCGGAATGGCCCAGCCAGCCGGCGAATCCTCCTCTATTCCGATGGGGTCGGATGGCGTAATCTGCGCTGGCCCTCGGATGGAAGGGGTGCGGGGATCCGGGCGTGGCAGAGGAGACGGCTGCTCCACCATGTTCGAACCGCCCTGCACCGCCGCCGCCGCCTCCCTCTCTCACTGTCGGCGTCGCCGTAACTTGCGGGCGACGTCTCCGCCTTACAAGTGGCAGCGGTCTGGGTCGGGTTAGATGACATCTCCGACGGTGGATCGGGATCGGTGATGATGATTGGGAGCAAGGGTGGAGGACGATGAGGCTCCGGGCGCGGGAAATGTTGGAGGACGGCGGGAGGAGGAGAAAGGGTTTGGTGAATTTTGTGCAATTTGCGGTGGGGTTGGGCAGTCGGGTCCGACATGGCGGGCGCGCCCGGGCACCCCCATGTCCGCCCCATATGTGGGCTGCATATGAGGGGTGCCGGTCAGCCCAGACTTTTGAGGCTCGTTTAAGGAGCCTGTCTGGATCAAAAAATCGTGACCGATCAGTGACCGGGCGATCCGTTCAGACGCATGAGGCGGTTCCGAGGCGCTCGGCTGTAGATGCTCTTACCTGCTCTTATATTGACGTTTTGGTCCGACAAGAATCGGCCTGTCTCAGTCCACACGGGTGACCTAGTGGCTACCGCATCTACAGTTCTACACACTTCTCAAACTCTTAACTCTATGGTCGCAACAAGAAATAGACACAAAAGTCTTGATACATGAATTAATGACTGATAACACACGTGCGTTTCTTGTGCATCCACGCAATCGGAGACGCCCGATGTTGGAAAACCATATGGTCTGGTTATGTTCTTGTCGATAGAGACCTCCGTTGAATTGGCCAATTGGCCATTATGTGCTCGTTCACAAGTCGTGCGTGCCTTGTTGCTGCAGAACCACATGCAAAGCACATGTTCCTCTATTGGAGAATGTATCCGGTGCTCTCAGCTTTAGGATGCTATCTATCTTCCCAACATAAGAATCATCATTACTTTTGTAAAGCAGATCAACCTAAATCCTCATAACTTTGCTTCCATTCAGAAGTTGCTTGCCATACATACTGTATGGTGGGAGCACTGGTAAGCTGGCTTGTAAAAAAAACACCTTTTAAAAAGGGATGTACTGTATGTGATAAAGTGCTTAATCATACGTTGTTCCAGATAAATAAAATAGAAGCTAGCTTTTTTCGTCTTTCCTCCAAAAGGCCGAACCTGGAAAGCCCAAAAAACAAAGAGACCCTTTGCCTTATCTATTGAAAAAAAAAAAGAGTATGATGCCTACAAGGCGGGCTGGAGAGCTCGCCGGTTGGACGAAATCATTAGTTGAGAAGCGCTCCTCGAAAAGGTTAGTCGGGGAGCGCTCCGCGCGCGACAAGTGTCCCGCGCGGAGCGCTCTTGAGACTTTTCCAGGGCGCTTCGTGCGTGACACATGGCGCGGAGGGGCACTCCCTTGATTTTCAGTTTTCGGTTTTCCTTTCTGCTTTTTTCTTTTTTCACTTTAGTTCTTAAACTGTTAGTGCTTTGTAATATAGTTTTGATCTGTTCCTCTCTCTAGTGTTTTGTAAATTTCGAGCTTCAATTTTTTTTGTACCGAGTTCTTCGGATGCCATCTTAGTGTGAAAATTTGCAAGCACCTAGAAAAGTCTTTCATCTTTGATGCATAAAAAATTCGGATTTTTCAAATATATTTAACATTTCATTTGAATGTAGCGTCCATTTTTTTTGAGCGGTTTTGAATGTACTGTTCATAGAAGAAGAGAAGAGCTCGGGGATCAGAGTTGGATTTCCGGTTACTTTCCCCCTCCTTTTTTTTTGGCCACCATGCAACGAACCTAGCTCGTCCGCACCCCTTTCGATGGCCCCAGATTTTGGACTTCTTCACACGACCACCGCTCCTCTCACAGGTCAAAAAGAAGCCGCCAAGTGCTATAAACTCCCATCCACCCCGAAGGATCATCGAGGCCGGGCCATGGCCACGAGACTATCCACGCCATGACTTTGACCACCTACGTAGGATGAAGCACACGTCCTGCTTCCCGGCCGTATAAATGCACTGGCTCGTCCTCATCACCTCTCCAAAGCGCCAACCCAAGAAACCAGCGATCGCCGCAGCTCCAGGTCTCCAACGTCGAGGCGATCATCTCCCCGCTCTTCATCGCCATGGCATGGAGGAAGAAGAACGGCGGCGAGTCGTCGTCGCCCGGCGCCTCGCCGTGCCGCGACGACGAGCGGGAGAAGGTCCCCAGAGGGCACGTCCCGATGGTCACCGGCTGCGGCGCGCGCGTGGTGGTGCCCGTGAGGCTGCTCCGTGACCCGTGCGTCGCGGAGCTCCTAGACATGGCGGCGCAGCAGTACGGGTACGGCCAGCCGGGCGTGCTGCGGATCCCGTGCGACGCCGGACATTTACGCCGGGTCGTCGACGGCGCGCTGCACAGAGCCGACTAGGCGCCGGGCGTCGGTAGAGCGTGTGTGAATACATATGCATTAGTGGCACTGTAGAAGAGTATAGTTGGATATACGAAGTCTGTTCTTTGATTGATCAATTCTTTTGTACGTACATGAATACACGAGCAACGTGACAAATTTGTGTCAAATTTCAAGTGCTCACTCCACCTGCACAAGAACGATTTCAATTGTGTCTGGTGAGACATTGAAATCGCAACCCAAATCATTAGTTAGACGCGTTTGCTATTCTTTGGGCGCCATGGCCGGTCACGGCGTCACCCACGGGAGCAAGGCGGAGGCTTGCCGGGAGAAAGGGGGGGGAAGGGCGGAGGGGAGGTGGGGGGGGGGGGGGTGCGATATCCATAGAAGGGTAGGTTTAGAGGGACTGGGTGGGGGGAGGGGGGGAGGACGGGGGAACGAGGGGGGGGGGGGGGGGTTTGCGATATCCGTAGAAGGGTAGGTTTAGAGGGACTGGACTGGAGATCTACTAGCCGAGGAGGCAGCAAGAGGCATGAGAGGTAGCATCGCCGGCCGCAGGTGGTTGGGCCCTAAGTTTGGTTTGTTGGGTGAGAGGAGGACGAAAGGCTCTTGGCCGATGGATCACGATCGGATGGTACCACTAGTAGAAAAAGGGCCATTTGTTCCGGTTCGTAAGGCCCATTTGTCTCGGTTGGGGAACCAGGACTAAAGGGTCGGTACTAAAGCCCTATACCTTTAGTTCCGGTTCTTACACCAACCGGGACAGATGGGGCTCCACGTGGCCGCTGCGGCTTGCCCTGGCAGGGGGGCCTTTTGTCCTGGTTGGTAGCACCAACCGGGACCAATAAGCTACCACGCGTCAGCAGTTCAGGGGCTAGGGTTTTTGTTTTTTTCTGAAAGGGGGGGGGGGGTTGGGGGTTTTGTATGGTTAATTTAGGTGTTTCATATATTGTGTTAGGTAGCTAATTAATTAATAGAGAGAAGTGTCCTTTCTTATCTCCGTGCTTGGTCGACGCTACGTACTATACGTATAGAGAGGCCCTCGACACGCTAGCTAGTAAGCAAATGAAGGAAACCATTAAGTACAGAAGTTCGTCATGAACATATTGTTGGAAATATGCCCTAGAGGCAATAATAAAATGGTTATTATTATATTTCCTTGTTCATGATAATTGTCTGTTATTCATGCTATAATTGTGTTATCCGGAAATCGTAATACATGTGTGAATACATAGACCACAACATGTCCCTAGTAAGCCTCTAGTTGACTAGCTCGTTGATCAATAGATGGTTACGGTTTCCTGACCATGGACATTGGATGTCATTGATAACGGGATCACATCATTAGGAGAATGATGTGATGGACAAGACCCAATCCTAAGCCTAGCACTAGATCGTGTAGTTCGTTTGCTAAAGCTTTTCCAATGTCAAGTAACTTTTCCTTAGACCATGAGATTGTGCAACTCCCGGATACCATAGGAGTGCTTTGGGTGTACCAAACGTCACAACGTAACTGGGTGGCTATAAAGATGCACTACGGGTATCTCCGAAAGTGTCTGTTGGGTTGGCACGAATCGAGAATGGGATTTGTCACTCCGTGTGACGGAGAGGTACCTCTGGGCCCACTCGGTAGGACATCATCATAATGAGCTCAATGTGATCAAGGAGTTGTTCACAGGATGATGTGTTACGGAAACGAGTAAAGAGACTTGCCGGTAACGAGATTGAACAAGGTATCGGTATACCGACGATCGAATCTCGGGCAAGTATCGTACCGATAGACAAAGGGAATTGCGTACGGGATTGATTGAATCCTCGACATCGTGGTTCATCCGATGAGATCATCGAGGAGCATGTGGGAGCCAACATGGGTATCCAGATCCCGCTGTTGGTTATTGACCGGAGAGTCGTCTCGGTCATGTCTGCGTGTCTCCCGAACCCGTAGGGTCTACACACTTAAGGTTCGGTGACGCTAGGGTTGTAGAGATATTAGTATGCGGTAACCCGAAAGTTGTTCAGAGTCCCGGATGAGATCCCGGACGTGACGAGGAGTTCCGGAATGGTCCGGAGGTAAAGAATTGTATATAGGAAGTCCAGTTTCGGCCACCGGGAAGGTTTCGGGGGTAATCGGTATTGTACCGGGACCACCGGAAGGGTCCCGAGGGTCCACCGGGTGGGGCCACCTATCCCGGAGGGCCCCATGGGCTGAAGTGGGAAGGGAACCAGCCCCTGGTGGGCTGGTGCGCCCCCCTATGGGCCTCCCCTGCGCCTAGGGTTGGGAACCCTAGGGGTGGGGGGCGCCTCCACCTGGCTTGGGGGGCAAGCCACCCCCTTGGCCGCCGCCCCTCCCCTCAGATTGGATCTGAGGGGGTCGGCCCCCTCTCCCCTTCCCCCTATAAATAGTGGAGGGGTGGGAGGGAGGACACACCCCAGCCCTTGGCGCCTCCCTCTCCTCCCGTGACACCTCTCCCTCTCGTTGGTGCTTGGTGAAGCCCTGCCGAGATCCCGCTGCTTCCACCACCACGCCGTCGTGCTGCTGGATCCTCATCAACCTCTCCTTCCCCCTTGCTGGATCAAGAAGGAGGAGACGTCTCTCCCAACCGTACGTGTGTTGAACACGGAGGTGCCGTCCGTTCGGCGCTCGGTCATCGGTGATTTGGATCACGACGAGTACGACTCCATCAACCCCGTTCTCTTGAACGCTTCCGCTCGCGATCTACAAGGGTATGTAGATGCACTCCCCTCTCTCGTTGCTAGATGACTCCATAGATTGATCTTGGTGATGCGTAGAAAATTTTAAAATTCTGCTACGATCCCCAACACATATGCATACAGAGAGAAGTGATATCGACCTCTCCTTCTCCGAGAGATTGGGCGAACAACAATCTTTCGTATATCTATCTGACGCTACTGGCTACATATATACAATATAAGATCTCTTACAATCCTCTAACATCTGAACTCAACTTCCACATGGTATTCTCCGGCTTTATTGATGACGTGATCAAGAAAGAATCCCGCCAATTCCTCTTGAATTGCTTTCATACGATCTTGTGGTAGGAGTTCATTCCGCATCTGCCACGTCTAATTTGAAGAAGGGGGTTAATACATATATATGAATGAAACTCAACAGAAATGATGTTGTAATAAAATGAAATTGTGAATATTATTGCTTACGCACATCATATTGTCTTTTAGAGTAGCCCCGCTTATTTTTGCAAGTCGCGTTGTAGATGAACTCGCACACGTAGTATCCACAGTAATCATTCTTTTGTTCCTGCCATAAGCACTTTACCAGAAATAGAGGTCAATCAAACCGATAATGAAGCATTATAAATGGCATTGATGAAAGTAGCTAGAATCAACGGGAGATGCGCGGAACTAGCTAGCTAGTAGTACTTACTTTCGGGTATGTAAATCGCAGCTCCCCTGGCAGTCCTGGAGCTTGTGCGGCGAATACTTTCCAAACCCTGCGAGACAAAGAAAACAATTACTTGATATCAGGAAATGAACAAAAAGTTGCCGATATGGTGCGATAATGATCGATTGAACTTACTTCTTGAGCATTTTAGTCATGTCCGCATAGGTCTCGGGATCTTTTCGTCTCGAGTCTAAGACGGTTACTAGTTCCTGCTCAAGCTTAATCTCCAGGAGAATATAGTGAAAGCTGCGCACGCATGCATAACTCATCAATTACATTACTATAACCTCGAGTAATAAGGGAAACCGAATATGCACAAGACAGTAACACTCACTCGAAGTTGTAAGGAAAGAGTATTTTATCTTTGTTTTGATTTATTACCAACGATTTGAGCAAGTTGGCCTCGGTTTCTTTGGCTTGAAATTTAACCGTAAATTCATCTATGAGATTTGTGTTAATGAACCCAATATCATAGATTTGTGTTTTTCTGCATTCGACGATCTTCAATCTGCATAATATAGTGAGGATAATTATAAATACATGCAATGAAAGAGCTAAGCTATATATAGAGACTTAATGACAGAAGTAGTACTTACAGACAGTAGCAAGTGACCGTTAATTTATCGAGGGCCTTTTGATTGAAAAATTGGAAGAACTCCTCAAATGGAATAGACAACAGATCAATTCCAACGAGGTCGTGCTCCTCTTTAACTCTCAGCGTCAAAGTATCCGTCCCCCCAGACTCTCTGCAGGTTTCCATGTACCAATCATGAAATCTTCGCATCATCGTTGTTAGAGATCTTTCATCTTTGACGAGAGGCTTCCCGTAATGGTATTTGTGTTCGTCCACCTCCAAGAAATCATAATGTACATCGTCGGGCAGGTAATCTCCAAGATTGGTATTGGGCAAAATCTCCGGATGATTAGCGACGATATCGCTAGACACCTTGAGCGGGGGGCATGATTGGTTCGCTTGTTCGCCGAGCTGGGCAATTTTTTTTCCAGCTCGTCGTTCTGCTAACCTTCGATCACTGATAGTACTTCCCGACCGCTCCGCTTCGATATATGCCTTTTCAGTAATGCGCTCATAGTTGTTTTTCGGCGGAGACGGTGGTGGTTTCTTCAGGGCATCGATAGTGCGCTTTGCTTTCATCGGATCTATCTTCTCCTCCGGAGGTGGATGTTTCTTTGCTTTCACCGCTTCAAAGAAGTCCCTCACTTGGGCTTGACAGATCTCCGCGTTTTCCTTCACGGTCCTCTCGTATGGTAACTTCTCTAGAGGCTTGAGAGATGGACCGAATCTGTATTGCCTCCCGCCTCTGGCTGTACTGCTAGACGCCGGAGCAGACGAAGCGGCTGCGGCTGTCTTCTTTCCTTGCTTACGAGGCGGAGGAGAAGGACTACGACGCGCCGGAGCAGCCGGAGCGGCGGCGGGTCTCTTTCGCCCTTGCTGACGAGGCGGAGAATAAGGAGGCTGGCTGCTCGGGCGCGCCGGCGCAGGCGGAGAAGGAGGCGGAGTGCCGCCACGCACCGGAGAAGGAGGCTGAGTGCCCTGATCACTCACCGGAGGAGGAGGCGGAGGAGGAGGCGGAGTGCCCTGACTCGCCGGAGGAGGAGGCGGAGGCGTCCAGTTCGGAAGGTTGATGAGCTCCTTCCGCCATAGGCATGGAGTCTTCAGAGCAGAACCCAGCCGAGTCTCCCCTTCACCGGTAGGGTGGTCAAGCTCGAGGTCCTCAAATCCCTCCGTTATTTCGTCCACCGTCACCCTAGCATATCCTTCTGGAATTGGACGACAGTGAAAAGTTGCGCCGGGTTCAGGAGGTCGAACAGAGCGGACAGCCGCCTTGACTTTGAAGTTCTGCCATTGCGTCATAAGGTGGCAATGTTGAAACTCCGTGATAGCATTCACGGGGTAGCTAGCAGGAGCCGTGAAGACAGGCTCCAGCTGAAGCAGTTCGGTAGAAGCCACGCTGCTTCTCCGCTGAGATGGCGGGGTAGCTACACAAAATCAAAGTCGATGTGTAGCAAAACCGTGACTCTCGTGAAAAAAAACAGAAAACGTATTTTTTTTCGTTTCCGAGAGGCACGGCCGTGACTCGCGAAAGCACAACCGTGCCTCTCGAGAAAGCAAAACCATGACTCTCGTGAAAGAAAAAAAACAGAAAACATGTTTTTTCATTTTCGAGAGGCACGGCCGTGACTCTTGCGAAAGCAAAACCATGCCTCTTGCGGAAGCAAAACCGTGACTCTCCCGAAAGAAAAAAAACGCGTTTTTTGCGCAAAAAGAATTATTTTTAAAAAAAAATTTGTTGAAAAGGTAGGGAAGACGGTGGAAAACCAAAACATCGAAAAAACCCCGAAAAACCCGTTTAAAAGCCGAAAATGCGTGCGGAAAAATAAAATAAAAAAACAGAATTCGGTGGGAGCGCCCAGAGCGCGACACGTGGCGAATGGCTGAGAGTGCGCCAAGTGGAGTTGATCGTTGCGAGGCTCCTGAAGGAGCGCTCATTAATTAGTTGCTCTCCATTTACTTATTTACAGCACCAAGCGATGTAAATTTTAATCACTTGGGCCGGTCGAGCAAAACTCGTCCAAAACGTGCGCAGCCCCAGCTGTGGTGCTGAAACTTCCCGCTCCGCGCTTGCTCTTCCACCCGCCACTGCCGCCGCCGATTTCGCCCACAAAATCTTCCATGGCCGCTCGTCCGTCTACCCTTGACCACCCCGATTTAGATCCGTCACCGCGCCGTATTTCGGCCAGTACGGTTGTTGGCCGGAGCGATGGCACCACCGATGGCTCTCACAGTTCGTGGCTGTCGTCTAGAGCAGGGCTATTGGCTGCTGGAGATACCGCGGGCATTCAGGTGACCACCATGCCTGAGCCAAGTGGCCACTGCTACAACTACCATCTACGCTTTGATGTGCGGCCGCCTGTTTCTTCCACCTCGCACACAAGGTGTTTGACAAAATTTGCACAAGGTATTTTACATCATCTATTGAAGCGGCTGCCGGTGCGGCCGCCCTATTTTACATCATCCGTTGGAGTTCGATGGTTTTTGTGATGTAAATTTTACTCGAACCACTTTTTGATGGTGCATTTTACATCATGTATTAGAGATACTCTTAGTAATGGATGTAACGATTTTCCTGGCCTGCTGATCATTTCCCTCTTGTTATTCCTCTTTCCTTTAGTATTGGCAAAGCTCTTCAGTTTTTTCATAGGTCTGTTGAAGCTTTGCTCATTGATTAGCGCGTATGAATCACATGTATTGGTTTTAAAAGGAAAACTAAAATCATACTTGTTGCGTTGTGCCATGTGTCATTATTAGTGAAGGGAAGCTCTCGTCCTGATAAAGCCTATAGTTTTTTCTTTTCTTCTTGCAAGGATTGAGAAAGCTATTATTTGATGTGTTTGTCAGTACTAACAGAACAATAGTACATTATCCATATTCATTACTCAAAACAGAATGGCCATTAAATATGTTCAGTACAAATACTAGGTGCGGGCTGGTCTCCTTCAGTGTTTTTGAATTATCTAATCTAGAAAATATTATGGGAATTAAGCACATTCATGTTGCGTGCTGCTACCGAGTAATTGCGAGCAACAGTACAACACAGAGCATACACAGGTGACACAAGCAGAGGAGAGAAAACAGAATAGTAAAGCAGAGGAGACACACAAGAATATCTCATGGCTCTTTTCCTTTTCTTTTTCACTCTTTTTTTTATTAAATGTTCAGCCACAAATGTTGTGCTTATTGTTAGGAAAATAAACCGCGCGTGTGCGTGCGTGGTGTGTGTGTGAGTGTGTGCACTCGTTGCTGTCGTGAGTTAGTAGCAGTAGAAAAAAGGACCGTGGCGACCTGTTGATTCGGTCGTGCTCCACGCGTTGTGCGCATCGTGGGCTAGCCGGGCAGGTAGCCCACGCGCGCTGTAGTCGGAGGCATAAAAGGCCCCCGATCTGAGGTTGTTAGCAGTGCGCGTGGTATGTCCAGGTTTGTTGGGGCACGTCCAACGCTACAAGCTGGACCGGTGCCCCAGCCTCCATGTAGGTTCGGGTGGTCCAGGGACAGCTTAATATGCTGCTTGCAGAGGAGACTGCCTCCTCCCTGACACAAAAGCGAAGTACAGGGAAATGCAAGAGAGAGCAAGGGAAAAGAAAGAAGGATGAGCAGCGCTGTGGTTCAGTAAAGCAAGAGAGAGAAGTAGAAAAAGAGGGAACTGTAGTCCAGTGCGTTCTGCTACTTCTTCCTTCTCCGTTCGTGAGCGAGGGTGAGGAACTAGTTTATTACATGGGTTATTAGATTTGCGGGCTAAGGCAACTGGACAGGATCTACAGGATGTTGGGATTGGCACCTGCTTCATTCCTGATCGCAGAAGCTGCAGCCTTGTTTTCTGAAGGTGTCGCTATCAAGGTATTCTCTGCTTTTTTGGCACGATGGAGATGCTCAGCAGCCATTAGCTTTTGCCGCCGACACAATGAATTTCCTCAAGCTTGAGCGCAGACCCTTTCACGAACGTAACAACCAAATAACTTGTTCAATGACATTTCACCTCAAAACCTAAAGACTGTGAGAGTGTGCTTTAGACCTCAGCCGTTTCAGAACAAAAATGATGCTGATAACACACGCACGTGTATGCACGATCGAGTTCCATGGTCGAAACTGTGTCTGAATATATGAATGATAATGCTCCAAACACAAGTAGATACATACATCATATATGAGTCAGTTAACTTGGAACAACCAGGCACAACAAAATAATGTTATGGCTCCATTTCAGCAGAAAACTGATGAATAGTACACAGAGCACATATATGATCACACTAGTTACTTGAACAATAATTTTTGTGGAACAAGGGCAGACAACTCAAGCATATGAAAACACAAATGAAGTATTCAGACAAAAAAAAAACATCCCGAATTTAATAGAGCTTAGGTCCTACCGAATGCATGAAGCTATCGTATGTTTTCAGACTCCAAGTTCCGACAGGGGGAACCTTAATTATTAGCAAAAAAAAGAGATTAAATCTGAATCATCAAAGTAAGGTACAGAGGCAATCAAACAGAGTGCATGTAGCAAGTAGTAGCGGCTTCAGTTGAGGCTTTTTTGTTTCAGCTTGAGTTGAGATTCGACCACAAGTGCGCCTGAAAGTGCAATGAATATTCACTAGCATCATGTCTCCTTCGCTGTGACAATCCAGCCGCACAACATATCCTGGATCGGCAAAAGGAAAACAGTAGAGCATGTGAATTTCAGAAATCAGAAGCAACTCGGGATATAGATGATTTTTGGTGGAGAAGATGATGTTACACGCAAGCCTCCTCTCGTCGACGGCCGATTCCGGCGAGTACCAGCGGCGGGTGGCAGATCAACGACCTCCCCATGCCCCGCTCCTTCCTCCCATCCCTCCTGATCCGACGGCGCCGAAGCTGAGGCCGAGGGCGGAGGCTCCTCCTCCCCGTCCTCATCCTCCTCGTCCTCCGCCGCCGCCGCCTCCTCCTCCAGCGGCCGCAGCAGCAGCCCCGCCGCCGGCGGCGGGGACGAGGACGGTGCCGCCGACGGGGACGGCGGGGAGTACAACTTGTTCGGCGTCGTGCCCGTCAGGCCGGCCGCCGGGTACGGGTACGAGGAGGAAGAGGAGGCGAGAGATTTGTTCGGCTCCGACAATGAGGAGTACTTCAAGACCCCCCGCGTAGCAACTACCTAATTCCAGGTCCGCCTCTCGTTACTGAATTAGCCGGTAGATTCTCCTGGGCCAAGTTATCTCCTCAGTATTTCTTGAGCAGAATTTCTTAGGAGATTGCTACATAACCCTACCCAGTTTCTGTGTGATTGGCTGGTTTTGTTGCTCGTGGGGCTCTGGGAGCTGCAGTGAACGTTTGGTCTGTGGCAGAATTAACCTTCTCGCTTGAGTACACGATGAACTCTTCATGCTGCCGACTTGTGTTTGAATCATTGTTCCAAATTTCAGCAGTGTATGTCAGGCTAAGTAGAACATAATGTTGGATTAAATTCTCTGCTAGCATCTTCTGTTTCTTGCTTGATTTTGTAGAGTCAGAGAGACTTTGAGTTACAAAAGCATTAAGCAGAACTACTGGAGAGAGTATAAGAACGAACCATGAAACCATATATATAATTGGGTGGCTGTGAGTTGGAAAGATACATTCGACTATCTTCATTTCCTTTTTCGGTTGAAACTTGATCAGCGCGGGATGCGGCAACGCATCTGGCCGGAGGAGAACGTGGCAGCGGCATCTCCTGGTGACGGCGGTGGGGCAGGCAATGCTTCAAGGCGACGGGCTGAGGCGGCGGTGCAGGGATCCGCTCGGTCTGTTGTTGCTGCTGAGGGCGGACGGGGGAGACGGGGCAGGTTCGTCCGTGATGCCAAGGTAAATTTCTCTGAATCCTTCTCCCCCTTGCCCCTGATCTCTACCACTCTTTCTCTTTCTGCCCATCTATGCAGTATTGTGTAAGTGTTGTGGTTCCTTTCTTATTTTTTTTGAATAAACCTCTGATCCTCAAGCGAGCGAGACCAACGGGGAAAGGAACAGGGCGTGGCCTCACATGGTGGCTTGCCGTCTGCTTCATTGTTTCATACCTTTCTCTGTACAATTTCTTCAGCTTCAGAAACTATGAACAGGCCTCTACATCTATCCTTCAAATTTTCAGATCCACCGCTCCTTCTAGCTCTCTACGCTGTACCCTGAACCGTTACTGATGTGCACTTTGTTCAGTTTATTTTTAGAAGGGATTTGAGATGGCGCCCGACATTATAGTAAGTTCAAGACTGTTGCTGAATGAGTGGTGTGTGCAACCAGACCTCCGTCCACTTGTTTCATCGTTTGAACATTCACCGGTTCTTGAGAATCTGACGCTTCAATTGCGTAAGGTATATCTTTTCTAAAAGGATAGTCGTGGAGTTGCTGTAGTGTTAAGTTTTCATGAATGATTGATGAATATTTTTTCAGTCACAAATTAGAATGTTGTGCTAAAAAACATAACCCCTGTACTGAACATGTGGCCCTTAATTTATAATCTATGCAGGTACAAATAAGCCTAACTCATCTGGTTCCTGTAAGTTGTCTCTGGTGTGATTCCCTTGGCATTGCATACAGCTTTCCGTTGGCAAGAATGCTAATGTAAATCTTTACCTGACAAATGTAGGAACCTCTCCACCAACTTCTTTCAGGGGGGAGATCCTGAATGTCGGCGTCCTTGGACCTTCGAAAGCAGCTGTAAGCTTAACTCTAACCTCATCTCATTCCACTTTGTGTGTCCTTTATGATCTCAGCAGATGTTATAAATATGAATGATTGGTATCTATTAGCTTGTACCACAAGTCCACAACTGTACTGGATCAGATTGTGCTCTGGTGCATTTCAAATGATGCAGGTATGTCGAAAATCTGGAGCTTTGCAGGCTGCCCATCCAGAAGGGTTGCTGTGGAATCCTCGGGTTCCCTGTAGTGCTGCCGCAGAAAATGATCTTATGCCAGATTGATTGTTCAAGTATTTGATTACTGATAGGAACAGTCAGCTTATTTTATTTTCTAAAAAGACAGGAACAATATCCAGTACGATTGACTTCTTCTGTAACAGCTTCATTGAGGAGCTCAAAGGTCATGACTGTGACTGTTCTTAGGCCAATAGTTTCAATTGTTGTTATAACATTTGCATCGTTCTTCACAAGTTGCGAAATCAAGCGTGCTAACGGTGGCGAGCGATTTGAGCGCCAATGACTCAACAGCTGATTATCAATCAGGTTTGTGTATTTTATTTTCATCGGCAATGCTGCATCCTTTTGAGTTGCAATGATCATATGGTTCAGATAGACAATTTAATCAATTTTCTTTTCTGTACCAAGTTTATGCTTCAATCGATTAACAATTATTTTGAATCACAAACCTATTACTCTTTGGAGTGGCCAAATGTGTATCTTTGAATCTCCAAGTGCCACCGGAGGGCTATATATATTTCATTGGTTCATGGATCATTAGGAGGCACATAATGGTAGAAATAATTAGCTTGCAAGTTCTATATTGCCAGAGGAGTCATAATTCGTGTAGGGGAGCAAAGCCATACATGATAAGCAAGGGGAACATGCAACATACGTAGCCGAGCGTGTCAACACTACATACAACAGCTCTATCCAGCAAATTTTCTTTTGATTTTGCTTTATTCTATTGATCAGATTTGCCAAGTCATTTTTCCTTCGAGGTATTTAGCATTGCCAAATTTATATATTTACCTAAATTTAATCTTGACCCGATTTGCTCTGGTCAATACAAGCATGATGCCTTTTCTTTTCTATAAAGTGGATGCAGGGTTAGTTTACTATGCCTATCCGAGCCAGCGTCAGGCACGCCAAGCTCACCGTCCACATGCCTCCTCTTCGTCTGCAGCCGCAGTGCCAAATCGCTCCCCATCCGAGCAGGTTGCACCCAGTTCCCGCCTTGGAACCGTTCGCTTTTATCCCGTCCATGTATCCATCCTCTCATCTTTGCCGGTGGGTCAGGCCTCGGTTGCTATTGTTTGATTCTGTCGGTCAAAACTATTTCATAGGCACTTCTATTACTTTGGGTTAGTCCCTGTTTTAGGTGTTTTAGGATATATGGTAGAGTTTTAGGGGTACCTCTTGCCAAGGTTATATTATTTTAGGTTTTGGCGAAAGACAAAAATAAATAATATTTAAATAAAGCTCAGTTCATCACTGAAATAATTATGAATATCAATCCAGTAAAGGTATGATGTACTCATGACTTTTCTTCTTTAAGTTTGGCCTTCAAGATACGTATGCCACCATGTAAAATATTTCTCTAATAACTTCTCTATTGCCGTGCAGCTATATCTGAACTTCTTGATAATGCAGTAGATGAGGTTTGTAATATCTTCTAACATCTTCCATGAACTAGATAGTCACTAATTTAAATTGTGTGATAATACCCAAATGTCTGAAACACGGAGTATTCTGTTGTAAGCTGAAATTTTGAAATTTCACATTCCTGTTTCTGGAAATACCATGCTATACTGCTATCTAACACAATGCTCTGTTGATCGGTGTTTTAATAACTTCGTGTATTATACTCTGTTGACAAAAAACCATGCTAAACCCTAAAAAACATGCTATACTACTATTGCATTTATTTATTTTGTTGTATTCATGTATTGTAACACAATGCTCTGTTGATCAGCATGTTAATAATTTCGCTTCCTAACATATGCCTCATCACTGATGGCGGCGACATGGAACAACACTTCTGTGATGTTAGTACTGTAAAGTAGAGAAATTGATTTGCAAGCATGTGCCGTCGCAGATTTGATGGGTACATTAGACATTAACAACTTCTATGACCTCATATTCTCCGGTGCTAATATTTTATGAATAAACATGAGTGTAAAGGTGGTTAAGAATTCTGGTGGATAGTGATGGGGAGATATTTACCGAGGTTGCTAGGCAGGAGGACTTCCTTTTTCTGCAAGGACTTCTCTAGGTGGGTTATTCTGATTTCACAAGATTGAAAGAGCTGGACATTGAGCTAATTAGTCATGTGATTGGGCACTGAAAATGTTTCTCATATTAGTTTTTTAATATGCTTTTGCTTGTCGCAGTTTAGAAATGTTGTGTTTGTCTCGAGGAGTAATTTTTTGCTCTGCTTACGTTAAGATTTTGTCTGGGAAATTTATGCAGCTCTTCGTTTGCACTTTAGATGACCGTGCGTGAAGCACTGAGTTCCGCCCTTGATGAGATGTCTGGCAATGCTTCTGTTTTCTTAATGGGAGAAGAGGTACCACGATACCACCTGGAAGACTAAGTAGTAATATATTTTTCTTTCCTTTATTTGTGCCCTCTAAATACTTGTCATTTCTCTGGCAGGGTGGTTTGAATAAGAACTACTTCTCAGTTTCCATGTTTTTCGATATCGGTGCCTGTTTTTTATTTTCAGTTTTGCAAATTTTAATTATGGATCTAAGGATTCGAATTTGTTCCAAGCTTTTTGCTTGCAGTAAAACTCTTACTAGAGACAACTGGAAATAGGAAACCAAGTGAACTACCTGTTTTGTCTTGAACAATCACTACTCTGCCAATATAAATACTATCAGCAAGGCAAAGAATTCAAACTAAACTATTTAAGAAGAATGAGCAGGCAACACACCAAAACTGAACTATGTAAGAAGAATTCGAACAAAACTATGTAAGAATAGAACATCGATAGCGAAATTTTATTAAGATCAACCAAGCCTTTATATGAAGCATGCATACTATAAAATACAATGATGTAAAGATTTGAGGCATAACAAACCACGCAGAGAATAGGAACAATTAGCAAATTAAGATGTTGTGTGATTGTACCTGAGAAATGATGATCAGCACTTGCATAGCTCCAACAGGCTGTACCCCACCGAATTAATAAATCAAACTCAACAGTACAAATGCTCTCTGCAAAATAAAGAAACGAATGGAATCACAATCATTTTCGCAAGTGAACTGAAGCAACTAAATAGCAAGCAACACCTAACTGGAAGTTTGTGTTTGGAAGAACTAATGCAACTAAATATGGCCAACCGACAAAATATTAATGGAGACACACAAACTAATACACCAAGTACCACAATGATTATATAACAATCCATACTTCTGACATACAAGACAGGATCATTTTTGCATGTATTGCATCTTAGTGCCATTACTTATGCAGTAGAAATCAAATTAAGTGAAGTCGGTAGAAATCAGGAGAAGTGGACAACAATATCTGATCAAAGTTAATGCACAGACCAATTGAGACTATAACACAAACTGGTCATATCACCTAAGCATCTAAAAAGAACGATAGCACTCACAACGGACAGTAAAAGTGTGCAGTAATACAGTTTATTTTAAAAGCATTCCAAAAGAATGACAAATAAAAGAAGCAAAGAATAGGAAATGACCCGACCTTTTACTCATAGCAGATCAATTATTCTCAATGGCATCATTTTTTGTGCTTAGTGCATAACATAAACTGACCCTTCTTCCTTGTTACTTCAAGACACAATCAAATCTGCATTCAAATGGAATTAGAAGTTCAAGGTAATGAGCAAATTTTACTTAATACATCAAATGGAATCAAATCTGCAAAATTGCCTCCGTAAAAGAATAGTCCGAACTGTACATACATGCCTAATAACAATCATGGCGTAGCAAAACCAAAAGAACCATATCCGTATGCCATCCCTCACCAAAACGATCATGCATCTACATTTCCAAGCTTTTTAATTTAGCGAGGACACTATAAGCAAGATAGGTGTCTGATTTACTCTTGGAGAATCCTAATGATTTACATTATTTCCTTTATATCACAATAAAAAATGAATTCAACAAAGAGTAAAACAACTACCTAGACTTTGTCAGATTACTTATGAAGTATCAAGACGACAAAAGAATGTCAAGAACAGATGCAAATAAAGAGAAATGGTGTATTTTCTGCACATGCCAAGTCACAGGGATACAAACACACGCCCCAAACTTTGGTGCTTATGACTCAGTAGTTAGTAAATAGTGATCCATCCGAAGATGGATAATTTAATGTAGAAGCACTATTACTGATTTAGAATGTGCACCTTTTGACAAGTTCATGCATTATTGCATGAGCTTTAAGGTCCATCAATCAAACAGATCCCAAGCCCATCGTGAAAAGACTATCAGCTCGGACCCCCTACCCAAGATCTGCTAAATTTAGCTCCGGCGTTGGTGGCTCATGCAGGTCCCCCCCCCCCCCCCGTGTAGTCGCAGCGGTGCGATGAGAGATCAAATCGGTTCCCGCACGATCGACGCTCAAGAACGAATCTTCATCGTCAGCTCCGCTAGTCACCTCGGCTAGGTCGAGGACTACGCCTCATGTCAGGTCTGTCAGATCGATGAGCATCTTTGTCAACATTAACTCGGATCTCAACCGAGGTCATAGAAAACTTCGTCCATGCAGCCCGAGGGCTCTACGTCAACATTGCTCTCGCACGACCGTGCAAACTTTTCTGGACAGCAGATCCATTTTCTCCGTCCACGCCTCCTCGAGTGTCATTTCGATGACTTCTTCGATGGAATTATGCGGAATTCAGTCCACAACAACCCCATAAAATTTCATCGCGTTCCCGACGGAGGAATCTCCTGGAGTCACCAATATACCGAGGACCTGACGGATCTCGGCAGAAATTCGTGCAAGTTCGGGACGAGGAGTCCAGCGGCCAGCTAGGACATCCTTTAGAAGATCCAGCCGTTCATCTCATGTTTTGGTCCCTTGCGCACTACTTTGAAAGGCCAAAGTTTGAGATCTTTGGATTGAAGTTGTAGTCGAGCAGTATATTGTGACGCTTAATGTCAAAGTAGAGGATGCGCTGGTTGCACCCTTGATGCAAGTACTCCATTCCTCTGGCAATGCCTAAAGCAATATCTAGCAGCTTATCCGAAACTACAAGATGCTGAAAATTGTTAGGCTCGTGATAGAATATGTATTTCTCTAGTGAATTGTTAGGTATGAATTCGTAAATAAGAGCCCGTCTTGTTCATTCGGAACAAAATCCCATGGTCGCAACTTTGTTGATGAATACTTCTTCCTCTCCCGTAGAGTTCTATAGCATCTTGACTGCCACGGGCACTCCATTTGGTAGCTCAGCCTTTGTATACACTTCCAAATCCTCCCCGCCCTACCTTTTCCATGGAGGTCTCTTACCATTTCACTTCCGAGCTGACGGCGGTCTCGGAGGAGGAATTGAGTGCGGCGTCGGAGGAAGCTTGACGACGTGTGAGATATACAGTGTGTGATCTAATTTATGTTTGTGTACATGTATGTATCATGGAGTTATGGTTGAAATAGTACCCATCAAGTATTTTCTGTACAAACTTCATTCCTTGTTGTGTACTTGTTGCTGGAGAAACATAGTAAACACAAGTAAGTTTGAAATCTTACGTCCATCTATCTGTTTTGTTTGTTCAGTAGTCTTGATACAAATTCTGATCGAAAGTATTGTTTGAACCACCAGTGAGAGGTGACAAAGAACACCTTTTTCTTGTTGAGGAACATTTTTCAGAGAAATCTGTGTTCACTTTTCTTAGAAAAAGAAGAGCTTTTTATTTCACTCTGCTGGCAGTAACATACAGTTTTCTCACTAAGAAGATTATATGAGCTTTCTGTAGAACATCACAAAACATAGTACAACAGAAGAAATAACAATTCTTGCGAACAATATGAGCTTTCTGTAGAACACCACAAAAAATAGTACAACATGAGAAATAACAATTCTTGCGAACAATACTCAAAATATTAACACATCAATCGATACAAGAATGCAACAGAACATGGCTGTATAGAAATTTGAATTAATTGACGAGAAAATAAAGGAGGAAACAAGATAGGACGGGGTGAACGGGATGGTAGAGGATGGAGTCCTTCCCTGCCTTGTAGGAGAGGAGGCTACTGGAGATTGGGCGTCTCCTCATCCCTCGTTGTCTGAGAAGAATAAAATAGGCAAAGGTGTGTGAATCCCACCTTGATCCCTCGACCAAGCCACTCTCTCTGCCTGTCCGACGCTCGTCATTGCCGATCCAGCGAGACTCGCCGTCCCTCGACCAAACCGCTCCCTCGGTATGTCCCGCGCTCACCCCCAACCGCCGACCTCCTCTCCTAAATAATTAGGGTTCCTCCGCCTCCCGCTGGCACCGCCGCTGGTCCGCCTCGTCTCCTGTGGCCTTAGGGCCATGGGGGCACGGTGGATCCTAGCCCTTACCGGTGGGAGGGCTCCGTTTTTAGATGTATTTTCGAGTTTTGTTAGGGTTTGTGTCCTGCTCAGAAAGGCGAGACGGTGACGGCTCCCTGAAAATGGAATAATATTCTTCGTGCTTAGCCCCGTTTCGGTGGTGCATCTAGTATCGTCGGTGGTCGTGTGAAGGTGTGTCTCTAATGGATCTGCCTTTGGTGGATTTGTTCGGATCTGTTCGCCGTTCGTCTATGTTCGTGTGTCTTCAGGTTGGATCCTTCTGATCTATGCTACTCTTCATCGGTGGTGGGTATTGTTCTAGTGCGCTGGTCCTATGGGGCCTTAGCACGACGACTTCCCAACTGTCTACTACAACAAGTTTTGCCCGGCTCCGATGAGGGAGGGGCGATGACGGCGGCGCTCCCTCGGCTCGCTTCAGTGCTTGTAGTCGTCGCTAGGTGGTCTATGAATCTGAATATAATTTTTATTATTTCTGATGTTCGTTGTACTGCTACGATTGAAGATGAATAGATCGGATGTTTTCTCATAAAAAAAGTACAAGAAATGATGTATGTTTCAGCCATATTGAACATGATGTGTCAGATAATGAATAAATGTACATGAAAGATAATAGAACAAAAGGGGGGAAGGTGACTGGATTATGTTTCTTTTTCAGACGAATTACCTGGGGCCACAGAACCAAGATCCGGGTTAAATGTCTGATCCTCTTTAACTCGTTAAATCCATTCCCCATGCCGGGCTCTTCTTCCCCACGACCTCAACTTCTTTCCCATGCCATGATGACCCACAAGTATAGGGGATCAATTGTAGCTCTTTTCGATAAGTAAGAGTGTCGAACCCAACGAGGAGTAGAAGGAAATGACAAGTAGTTTTCAGTAAGGTAATGCCTGCAAGTGCTGAAACGGTAAGTAGCGGAGTAGTTTGATAGCAAGATAATTTGTAACGAGCAAGTAACGATAGTAACAATAAGTATGCAGCAAGGTAGCCCAATCCTTTTGAGGCAAAGGACAGGCCAAAACGGTCTCTTATGATAAGCAAAGCGTTCTTGAGGATACACGAGAATTTCATCTAGTCACTTTCATCATGTTGGTTTGATTTGTGTTCGCTACTTTGATAATTTGATATGTGGGTGAACCGGTGCTTAGGTGTTGTTCTTACTTGAACAAACCTCCTACTTATGATTAACCCTCCCGCAAGCATCCGCAACTACGAGATAAGCATTAAGAATAAATTCTAACCATAGCATTAAACTCTAGGATTCAATCGGTCCCTTACGGAATAGCGCATAAACTGGGGTTTAAGTTTCTGTCACTCTCGCAACCCACCATCTAATTGCTACTCCACAATGCATTCCCTTAGGCCCAAATATGATGAAGTGTCATGTAGTCGACGTTCACATGACACCACTAAGGGAATCACAACATACATACTATCAAAATATCGAACACATATTAAGTTCACATGATTACTTGCAACATGATTTCTCCCGTGACCTCAAGAACAAAAGTAACTACTCACAAATAATAAACATGCTCATGATCAGAGGAGTATTAAATGGCATCATGGATCTGAACATATAATCTTCCACCAAATAAACCATATAGTAATCAACTACAAGATGTAATCAACACTACTAGTCACCCCCTAGCACCAATCTATAGTTTCGGTAACAAGATTGAATACAAGAGATGAACTAGGGTTTGAGATGAGATGGTGCTGGTGAAGATGTTGATGAAGATTGCCCTCCCCAAGATGGGAGAGTTGTTGGTGATGATGATGACGATGATTTCCCCCTCCGGGAGGGAAGTTCCCCCGGCAGAATCGCTCCGCCGGTGGGCAAAAGTGCCCCTGCCCAAGTTCCGCCTCGAGATGGTGGCGCTCCACCCCGAAAGTCTTCTCCTCATTTTTTCTAGGTAAAAATGACTTATATACCAGAAGATGGGCACCGGAGGTGGGTCGAGGAGGCCACAACCCACCAGGGCGCGTCTGGGGGGCCTGGCGCGCCCAGGTGGGTTGTGCCCACCTGGTGCCCCCCCTCTGGTAGTTTTTAGCTCCAATATTTCTTATATATTCCATAAAAATTCTCCGTGAAGTTTCAGCTTGTTTGGAGTTGTGCAGAATAGGTGGCCTGACGTAGCTTTTTCAGGTCCAGATTTCCAGCTGCCGGAATTCTCCCTCTTGGTGTGTACCTTGCAAATTATGAGAGAAAAGGCATTAGAATTACTCCAAAAAGCATTATTATGGACAAAAACATTATAAATAACAGTAAGAAAACATGATGCAAAATGGACGTATCAGCTCCCCTAAGCTTAGACCTCGCTTGTCCTCAAGCGAAAACCGAAATCGAAAAACATGTCCACATGCTTTGAGAGAGAGGTGTCGATAAAAACAAAATACAGACATAGAAGCATCATGTCGATTTTTATAATAGCAACAAATTAAACATAATACTTTTATCATAGAACTTTTATCATACACTTCCCATTAATAAGTAACAGTTCATCACATAATCGAAGTATAAAGCAAAAACTCTATTAGAAACCAACAAACTATGTTCTCAGTCAACTTTGCAACTACAATTCATCATCTTTTCAGGAAGGGTCACATGTCGGACCCTTTAGGCAAGTCCACATACTCAACCATCATATAGTCTTTTATGATTGCTAACACTCACCTTGTACACATGAGCAAAACGTTTCAACCAGACACATAGAAAGATAGGGGCTTATAGTTTCGCCTCCCAACATACTCACCTCAAGGGTGATGTCAACAATAATAACTCATGCTATCTATATTCAACTGGACATATGTGCCTAGATCTTTCCTCACCACATGATGCTTGCAAAAGGAAAAAAATAAAAAGGAATAGAAGGAAAATTTTGACTCCTTGCATAAAAGTAAATACATAATAGTAAAAGATAGGCCCTTCGCAGAGGGAAGCAGAGGTTGCCATGCGCTTATTTGTTTGTATGCTCAATCCCTTAGTGCAAAAGAACGTCACGTTACATTGCCCCTTAAGATGACAACCTTTATTATGCAGTCTGTCGTTTTTATTCTTTGTCATCCAAGTTCGTGCAACGCTCAATTTTCTCTTACACTAAACAATCTCACACATTTAGAAGCAATTTTTATTGCCTTTTTGCACCGATGACAACTTACTTGAGGGATCTTGCTCAACCCCTAGGTAGGTATGGTGGATACTTGAAAAAGATTTGGGTTAAAGGGTTTTTGGATGCACAAGTAGTATCTCTACTTAGTGCGGAAATTTTGGCCAGCAAAGATAGGGGCAAGCACCACATGTTAAAGGATCTATGACAATATGACTTCTATGTGAATATAAACAAAAATAAACCATTACGTTGTCTTCCTTGTCCAACGTCAACAATTTTGGCATATAATATTTCGATGAGGGCTCACAATCACAAAAGATTTCTAGGATAGTATATTTATATGTGAATCTTCCCTTCCCTTATTAATTCTTGCATGAGTTGCATCATTGACTAATGCTATGTTTGTTAATCTCTAATAAAATTTCCTACTTATACTTTTCCTTATGTGGTGCTATCACCTACCATAGGATCAGTATATGATCTTATTGATTTATTTCCTTTCTTTTATTTGCTTTCTTTCTCTTTTTTCTTTTCTTTATTTCTTTTCTTTATTTGCAACATGAAAGTAAAGAAAGTAAAAACTCAAACTAACTTTATTATATAACTTGCACACGATTACAATGATAGATCACTAAGCAAACTCTCAAAGAAGAAAGGATCGAACTAAACTTTATTTCATCTAAAGCAAAAGGATCGAACTAAGATAAGTAAAAGTAAAAAGATAGTGGGATGATACGATACCGGGGCACCACCCCCAAGCTTGGCAGAAGCCAAGGGGAGTGCCCATACCCGATACTTAGTTCTCCTTTGGTGGTGAAGAAGATGGTGGTGGTGACAATTGTGCCTTCAACTTTTTCATATTGTAGTTGAGGAGGGCAATTTCCTCCTTTCAATCATCGACTTCCAACTCCAGCTTCAAGATCTTGTCACATAAATCCCCTGTGCTTTTCGGCCGAAAACGAGAAGGAATAGATCGATTTTTAAAACGGTTAGATCTCTTAGGGAGACTTGACTTCTTGAACACCACATGCATATCCCCAGGTTGAGGTAGAGGAACATCCTCTTCCTCTGAGCTCGAATCATTGATTCTCATCAAATGAGCATCCTCCTCGTCATCCATAGTCCGACCATAAGGGGATAGGTCCCCATAGGTCTTTGGGTCAGCAACGAGATGTGAGACATAGTTCTCTCCATCGGAGTCTTGAGATGACATATTTTCAAAACTGCGCCGAAAACAGCAAGAAAAGAGAACAGAGGATTTCTTCGCGATACGGTCGTTAACAGGTTCGGGAAGGCATGCCTGGCGCGCCCTGGTGTCTTGTGCCCACCAGGGGACGCTTCCTGGAAGTTTCTTTATTTCCAAAATTCTAAAATATTCCAAAACTGATAAAAAAATTGTGGATTTTTCGGAGTCCGTTTACTTACCGTATCACGTACCTCCTTATTTTGACGATTCTGGAGTGTTCTGGAAGGACTCTTTTATGTGCTCTTCCGGTGTCAAGGTTTGGATAATATTGCTTTCAACATTAATATGCGTACCTGAGATATAATGCTTTATTCGTTGCCCATTGACAACCTTCGGGTTAGTACCTTCGGAGTTATTTATTTTGATGGCTCCATACCGGTAATCCTCCTCGATGACATATGTGCCTTCCCATTTTGAGAGGAGTTTTCCTGCAAAGAATCTAAAACGAGAGTTGTACAAAAGAACATACACTAGTAGAAAATAGGGCTTTCGTTCGGGCCTGGCCAGCCCATTAGTCCCGGTTCTGCACGAACCGGGACCCATGGGGTGCATTAGTCCCGGTTCGTGAGCCCAGGGGGCCGGCCGGGACCTCGTGGGCATTGGTCCCGGTTCGTTTTGACCCATTTGTCCCGGTTCTAGGCACGAACCGGGACCAATGGGCCTCGCTCCTGGCCCACAGCCATTGGTCCCGGTTCGTGGCTCGAACCGGGACAGAAGGGGGAGCTTTAGTCCCGGTTCTAGCCACGAACCGGGACAAATGAGTTGCCTATATATACCCCATCGCCGCAGCAGAGCACTCCACAGTGCTCTGTTTTTTGCTGGCCGGCGAGGGGGAGGGCATTGGGTGCTCTAGCTCACCTCCTATCCACATGAGGTGTTCGATGAAATGCCCGAGCCACACTAGTTAAGCTTTCTCCTCTTGAAGTTCGACCTCCGAGCTCCATTTTTCCCGAGATTTGTCTAGGTTTATATTAGCGGTCCGTCACGCCCCGTCCCTGTCTTCACCGCCGTCGATCGCCCGCGCCGATCTCGTCGCCGGCACCACCGTGGTGAGCCTCTTGTTCTTATCTTCTTTCTGAAAGAAAAAAATTCTTACTTTACATAGATACTTGTCTAATTTTCTTATTTTTGACACACATAATTATATATAATGCACGTAGATGAACCGGCAATGGATGTACGGTGACAGACACACCTCCAAGTACATTAAGGGCGTGCATGATTTTCTCGAAGTGGCTGAGGCAAACAAGAAGAATGGTTTTATGTGTTGTCCATGCCCTAAATGTGGGAATACGAAGTCTTACTCTGACCGGAAAATCCTTCACACCCACCCGCTTTACAAGGGTTTCATGCCACACTATAATGTTTGGACGAGGCACGGAGAAATAGGGGTTAGGATGGAAGACGGCGAAGAAGAAGAGGACGATGACAACTATGTGCCCCCTGAATACGGTGATACTGCAACGGGGGAAGCTGCTGAAGATCAAGAGGAACCAGACGATGTGCCCGATGATGCTGCAACGGGGGAAGCTGCTAAAGATCACGAGGAACCAGACGATGTGCCCGATGATGATGATCTCCGCCGGGTCATTGTCGATGCAAGGACGCAATGCGAAAGTCAAAAGGAGAAGCTGAAGTTCGATCGCATGTTAGAGGATCACAAAAAAGGGCTGTACCCCAATTGCGAAGATGGCAACACAAAGCTCGGTACCATACTGGAATTGCTGCAGTGGAAGGCAGAGAATGTTGTGCCTGACAAAGGATTTGAGAAGCTACTGAAAATATTGAAGAAGAAGCTTCCAAAGGATAATGAATTGCCCGACAGTACGTACGCAACAAAGAAGGTCGTATGCCCTCTAGGATTGGAGGTGCAGAAGATACATGCATGCCCTAATGACTGCATCCTCTACCGCAGTGCGTACAAGGATTTGAACGCATGCCCGGTATGCGGTGCATTGCGGTATAAGATCAGACGAGATGACCCTGGTGATGTTGACGGCGAGCCCCGCAGGAAGAGGGTTCCTGCGAAGGTGATGTGGTATGCTCCTATAATACCACGGTTGAAACGACTGTTCAAAAACAAAGAGCATGCCAAGTTGATGCGATGGCACAGTGAGGACCGTAAGAAAGACGGGAAGTTGAGAGCACCCGCTGACGGGTCGCAGTGGAGAAAAATCGAGAGAAAGTACTGGGCTGAGTTTGCAGGTGACCCAAGGAACATATGGTTTGCTTTAAGCGCGGATGGCATTAATCCTTTCGGGGAGCAGAGCAGCAATCACAGCACCTGGTCCGTGACTCTATGTATGTATAACCTTCCTCCTTGGATGTGCATGAAGCGGAAGTTCATTATGATGCCAGTTCTCATCCAAGGCCCTAAGCAACCCGGCAACGACATTGATGTGTACCTAAGGCCATTAGTTGAAGAACTTTTACAGCTGTGGAATGGAAACGGTGTACGTGCGTGGGATGAGCACAGACAGGAGGAATTTAACCTGCACGCGTTGCTGTTTGTAACCATCAACGATTGGCCCGCTCTCAGTAACCTTTCAGGACAGACAAACAAGGGATACCACGCATGCACGCACTGTTTAGCTGACACTGAAAGTATATACCTGGACAAATGCAGGAAGAATGTGTACCTGGGCCATCGTCGATTTCTTCCGACCAACCATCAATGTCGAAAGAAAGGCAAGCATTTCAAAGGCGAGGCAGATCACCGGAAGAAGCCCGCCATGCGTACCGGTGATCACGTACTTGCTATGGTCAATGATTTACACGTAATCTTTGGAAAGGGTCCCGGCGGACTAGCTGTTCCGAATGACGCTGAGGGACGCGCACCCATGTGGAAGAAGAAATCTATATTTTGGGACCTACCCTACTGGAAAGACCTAGAGGTCCGCTCTTCGATTGACGTGATGCACGTGACGAAGAACCTTTGCATGAACCTGCTAGGCTTCTTGGGCGTGTATGGGAAGACAAAAGATACCGCTGAGGCACGGGAGGACCAGCAACGTTTGCACGAAAAAGATGGCATGCCTCCAAAGCAGTATGAAGGTCCTGCTAGCTACGCTCTTACCAAAGAAGAGAAGGAAATCTTCTTTGAATGCCTGCTTAGTATGAAGGTCCCGACTGGCTTCTCGTCGAATATAAAGGGAATAATAAATATGCCAGAGAAAAAGTTCCAGAACCTAAAGTCTCATGACTGCCACGTGATTATGACGCAACTGCTTCCGGTTGCATTGAGGGGGTTTCTACCGGAAAATGTCCGATTAGCCATTGTGAAGCTATGTGCATTCCTCAATGCAATCTCTCAGAAGGTGATCGATCCAGAAATCATACCAAGGCTAAGGAGTGATGTGGTGCAATGTCTTGTCAGTTTCGAGCTGGTGTTCCCACCATCCTTCTTCAATATCATGACGCACGTCCTAGTTCATCTAGTTGACGAGATTGTCATTCTGGGCCCCGTATTTCTACACAATATGTACCCCTTTGAGAGGTTCATGGGAGTCCTAAAGAAATATGTCCGTAACCGCGCTAGGCCAGAAGGAAGCATCTCCATGGGCCATCAAACAGAGGATGTCATTTGGTTTTGTGTTGACTTCATTCCTGGCCTTAAGAAGATAGGTCTCCCTAAATCGCGGTATGAGGGGAGACTGACTGGAAAAGGCACGCTTGGAGGGGACTCAATAATATGCAGGGACGGATATTCTTGGTCTCAAGCACACTACACAGTTCTACAGAACTCTACCTTGGTGACCCCGTATGTCGATGAACACAAGAACAGTCTGCGCTCCAAACACCCGGAGCAGTGCGACGACTGGATTACATGTGAACACATCAGGACTTTCAGCAGTTGGTTGGAAACACGTCTCAGAGGTGACAACACTGTTTGTGATGAGCTATACTCGTTGTCCAGGGGACCATCTTCGACTGTATTGACTTACAAAGGATACGAGATAAATGGGAATACATTTTACACAATCGCCCAAGATCAAAAGAGCACCAACCAAAACAGCGGTGTCCGCTTTGATGCAGCAACCGAGAGGGGAAAGGACACATATTATGGTTACATAGTGGACATATGGGAACTTGACTACGGACATGATTTTAAGGTCCCTTTGTTTAAGTGCAAATGGGTCAATCTGTCAGGAGGCGGGGTACAGGTAGACCCACAGTACGGAATGACAATAGTGGATCTGAACAATCTTGGGTACACTGACGAACCGTTCGTCCTAGCCAATGATGTGGCACAGGTTATCTATGTGAAGGACATGTCTACCAAACCGAGAAAAAGAAAAGATAAGGAAGCGAATACATCATACGATGAGCCAAAGCGCCACATAGTTCTTTCAGGAAAAAGGGACATCGTGGGAGTGGAGGGCAAGACAGACATGTCTGAAGATTATAAAAAGTTTCATGAAATTCCTCCCTTCAAAGTCAAGGCTGACCCAAGCATCCTGATAAACGATGAAGATTATCCATGGTTACGGTGCAATAAGCAAATGACACAAGCGAAGAAAAAGTGAAGACTTTCTCTCCACAACTATTATGATGATACCATGCCAACTTTCAACCTTTTCGTAGTTCATTTGAAATGCCTGTTGTAACAGACGAGTTTCCGTATGAAACCCTGATATCTCGAAATAGATTGTTCGTTTTGTACACGAAGTGCATCCAGTTTTTGCCGTAACCCTCTCTACTTTCTTGCACATGCTATGTGGATGAAATGATGATACCATGCCAGCTTTCAACCTTTTCAGAGTTCATTTGAAATGCTTTTCAATTTCAGGGTCTTATAGCTCAAAATAATCAATAAATGCATGAAAAATAACAAATGAAGTCAGAAAGGGTTGAAAATTGATGATGTGGCTTTGAATGGTGCATTTTGAACACAGAAAAACTATGGAGTTCAAATAAGTTCAAAAAAATGAAATCCCGTTGTAACAGACGAGTTTCCGTATGAAACCCTGATATCTCGAAACAGATTGTCCGTTTTGTACACGAAGTGCATCCAGTTTTTGCCGTAACCCTCTCTACTTTCTTGCACATGCTATGTGGATGAAATGATGATACCATGCCAACTTTCAACCTTTTCAGAGTTCATTTGAAATGCTTTTCAATTTCAGGGTCTTATAGCTCAAAAAAATCAATAAATGCATGAAAAATAACAAATGAAGTCAGAAAGGGTTGAAAATTGATGATGTGGCTTTGAATGGTGCATTTTGAACACAGAAAAACTATGGAGTTCAAATAAGTTCAAAAGAAATCCCTTTGTAACAGACGAGTTTCCGTATGAATTATCATAAAATATCAAAAAGAATTATCATAAAATAAAATAAATAAGTAATTAGAAACAAAATAATATAAACTTTAATAAAATATATAAGTAGAAACAAAATAAAATAAAATAAAATAAACTTTAATAACATAAATAAAATTTATGAAACTAAAATTATCAAAGTAATTAGAAACAAAATAAAATAAATAAATCAAAAAGAATTATCATAAAATAAAATAAATAAGTAATTAGAAACAAAATAAAATAAAACAAATAAGTATTTTGTTGTAAGTAGAAACAAAACAAAATAAATAAAGGAAAAAAGAAAACAAAAAAACTGGGAAAAAAATAAAAAATTTGCCACCTACTGGGCCACCACGGCGTGAATACGACTAGAAACCCATCCATGGGCCAGGATTCAGGCCCGCAGAAGGCCCAGTAGGCCCATCAGGCATAGCAGTCACAATTAGGTCCGTAAGCCTGCAATGGAGAGGAGTTCGAGAGGGGTGCGGCAGTGGGGCTTATAAACCACTGCGCGCCCCTCTCAACTAGCGAGGTGGGACTGAACTCCCACCACCACGCCGCTGTGCAAGGCCTTTGGTCCCGGTTGGTGGCACCAACCGAGACTAAAGGGGACCATTGGTACCAATGCACCCCCTTTAGTCCCGGTTGGTGCCACGAACCGGGACCAAAGGCCTCTGCTTCCCGCCCTTTGGGCTGCTGAAAAGAGACCATTGGTCCCGGTTGGTGGCACCAACCGAGACTAAAGGGTAGAATTGGTCCCAGTTGGTGCCACGAACCGGGACCAATGCTTCGACTATATAAGAAACACTTGTCAAAATTTTCAGTTTTCATCGCCAGTTGCCCCCCGCCCGACGACGCCGCGAGAGCTCATCGACGCCGCCAGGCTGCCCTGCCGCCGTCGTCGTCGCCCGTGCCCCCGAGCCCACGCCAACGCCGTCCGCCGCCCACGCCGTCGCCCGTTGCCGTCGCCGTCGCCCTCCGGCCCCCGCTGCCGTCGCCGTCGCCCTCCGCCGCCCCCGAGCCGTCGCCCGTCGCCCTCTCCACCCTCCACCGCCGTAGCCGTCGCCCTCTGCCGCCCACGCCGTCGCCCTCGCCGGCCGCCCCCGATGTGAGCCACCGCCGCCACGGCTCTGTTCATTTTTTTCATATAATTTGTATTATTTTTTTTGTTCATTGCATTTTTTTTCATATATATAATGTATATATGTATGTGGTAGCTATATGATGAATGGATGTGGCTATGTTTTTTTTCATATATGTATTAATTTTTTATTTAGGTTGTTAGTAGATATCGATTTTAGGTTGGTGTAGAGGAAAAAGTAAAATAAGGAAAAGGAAGAAAAGATGAAGAAGGAAAGAAGGAAGAAGAAGAAGAAAAAGAAGGAGAGGAAGAAGGAGAAGAAGCAGAAGGAGAAGAAGAGGAGAGGAAGAAGAGGAAAAAAGAGGAGAAATAAATAAGAAGAGGAAAAAAGAAGAAGAAAAAAGAGGAGAAGAAGAAAAAAATATTCTATTTTTTCTTCTTCTCCTCTTTTTTCTTCTTCTTTTTTTTCATCGATCTTCTCCTCTATGAATTACCTTTTTCTCTCCTCTTTTTTCTTCTTCCGGACACCGCGGAGGGTGTTAATTAGTAGTTGAACTAGTTAAACTAGTTAAACTAGTTATTATTAGTAAGTGTTAATTAGTAGTTGAACTAGTTGATTTAATAAAACTACTTTATTTATAGTAAGTGCTAATTAGTAGTTGAAACTAGTTGATTTAATAAACTACTTTATTTTACTATATATAGAAGTAGTTTATTTTTAGTAAGTACTACTTTATTTTATTTATAGTAAGTGATTAGTAGTTGAACTAGTTGATTGAATAAAACTACTTTATTTTACTATATATAGAAGTAGTTTATTTTTAGTAAGTACTACTTTATTTTATTTATAGTAATTAAGTGCTTAGTAGTAGTTGAACTAGTTTATTCAAGAAAACTACTTTATTTTACTATATATAGAAGTAGTTTATTTTTAGCAAGAAAATTAATAGAACTAGTTTATTTTTTTTAGTTCAAGCAATTATTTCCGCATCGACGTCGACGATGCCTATCCCGCATCCTCGTCGTCGACTCGGCGGAGGAGGCCGGCTTGATCAGAGGGGCCATGTCCGGGACTGGGCTCCGCCGGGCTGGTATTGGGAGGTGCTACCTTCCGGGGGCGTAGGTTGGTGAGGAGCCAGCCCGTCGTTGACCCGATCCTTGTTTGGTGGCGGTCGTGTGGGCCAGTGACGGTGCCGAGGCTTGCGGACACCGCGGAGATGGTACGTCACCGTGTCAGCGAGGAGGACGAGCACGTCCGTCGCTACATGTTTGCGTTGGAGGGCAGGTCCGACAATACCTGGCAGGTTCTTCAGGGATCTCACTGGAGCTATGATCCTGTGATGGTTCCTTCTCTTTGGGTGTCCACGGCCCGTGCCGATACCCGTCGGGCGCTACCGTTCTAGCTGTATTAGCGATGCTATATGTATGATAGTATTCGAGGTGTATTAGTTATAATATTCGATGATGTACGGACGCAAGAGATGATGTAGTTTTGCTTATAATTGAATGCATTCTAATTTGAATACTACTTTATTTGACGATTTGGTTTTGCTTATTGAATGCTCAAATTGGAAAAGTACTCCTACTTTGAATGCTAAAATTGCAGAGCACTATGCAAGGCGTATGCATTGGATTAGTTGATAGCTTATAGGGTTTATGTTTTTGCAGAAATCTAGGAGCCCCTCCATCATCCCCGCCGTCGTCCCCGTCGCCGACCCCCCTCCGACCTCAAGGTGAGACCAGCCAAATCTCCATGTCAATATGAGTCCTATATATATGAGAGGACGATATGTCCTTTTTTAGAAAGATAATTAAACGATATTTTGGGTTGACTTTAAGTCTGTCGAGTCTCCACCATATAATAGAGGACGAAGAATCCCGACTGTTGTCGTGGGGGTAGCTTCTCCTTCGTTCCCGTGTGCTAGACAATTTGGTGTAATGCACTCGGGAACAAAAGGAGGAGCTACCATCACCGACGGTCGCAATGTCAGAGAGGAATCAGTGAGGGAGAGTCTCCACCATATATATATGAGAGGACGAAGAATCCCGACTGTTGTCGTGGGGGTAGCTTCTCCTTCATTCCCGTGTGCTAGACAACTTGGTGTAATGCACTCGGGGATGAAAGGAGGAGCTACCATCACCGACGGTCGAATATGTACACCACGTGAGATGAGTGTTTTCAAGAAAAGACTCGACAGACCGATAGTCAACCCGTGTTGAATAATAATGATCTAATTTAGGTTTTTTAGTACATATATTTAATTGTACAAGTTTAATATTTGAATTATGAACATAGGAAATGTCATACTCGGACGACGAAAGTCTCCCGGGGGAGTGCGACTGGTGCCACGACGACCGAGGTCTATGCGACAGGCCTCACCTAGACGAAGATCGGCGCTTTAGCATTAAGCTGGAGGAGACCTTCGATGTTGAAACGGTACGCAACGACGACAAGTGTTATTTTTTCGTAATTAAGCACGACTTCAACTATTTCAACGTGTAATTTTCATCTTTTACAATTCCACTAGCTTATCCCATGCCATGCAAGACGCTATGTCTTGGAGAGGATGGGTTTTGAAGACCATGAAAGTATGGAAACAAAGAAAATTCACCTAAGGACCCATCATGATATGGATTTTGAAGTAAATCTGTATAATTCTGAGAGCGTAACCCATTTTGGTTGCAAAAATTGGGAAGCATTTTGCAAGATGTATGATTTTGATGAGGGTATGCTTATCACCATGGACCTTGGTGATCCTGACATCGAGCAAGACAATATGGACATTTGGGTCCTTGTTGATACGCCTCCAATTCTACCGCTATGTGAGTTTCTCAAACATAGTTATTAACTAATTTATATTGTTCATTTCAAAATAGTTGACAGCTTATTTCCATTGACAGCTTATTTTGATTGTTCAATCAATGTGCGGAACATGGTAGACAGAACCTACTACACCGATGGCTCTGAGTTAACTTATAAGGAGAAAAATCATCTGGTCGGATTTTGTACTGATCTTGAGAATTACAATATCTATTGTAAAACTCCTCCACATTATGGTCAATACGTGCCACTAGTGCACGTGTTGAACTACGGTAACTACTATGGAGATACCCTGGTAAGATTTTTTTCTATTACGACATCCGTGCATCTTTTGCATACTTCTAAAACTAGTACATCATTGCTAACTATGAAGTTATTACTATGTTTTTCAACGGATAATCCCACAGGATTGTGTGCCTCATCTGATGTATCAGAGTGGTCGCCTTGATGTTTTGAACATACGTCCAGGTCATCCTACGAATCTCAACTGTCCATACCGGATTTCTAAAAGAAGTGGAGACATGAAAATCAAGGAATGGAAAAAATGTATGGACAGTCGTAAGGAGGTTCTTGGAAGCAAAAGGAAGCGAAGCGCAAGAATTGGAGGATGATCTCCATTCTTCATAATGGAGAGTCAGGGTCTATATTGTTTTATGCTATTTTACCTTAAAGAGGGTATTTAGGTCCTACCTAATACTGATGATCATGTGCCTAGAACAATTAAGTAGGGTTGGTTCGATGACTATGAGGATGATGATCGTATGACTTGTTATTAATAACTAGTAGAAGTTGTATGATGATGATTAGTAGGACTTATTATTATGATGATGCATGATGCGGGCATGAAGAGTTATTATATATCAGTGGGTGAAATGAACATGGATTGGATTGAAGTGAAGGCAACAAGCATGTGGTGCATGTCGAAAGTAGTACTAATCCAAACTTGATCAAGTTAGGATTAATATTACTTTCGACATGCACCACATGTTGCCTTCACTTTAATCTAAGCCATGTTTAGGCATAGCAGTAGCGTTGGTAAACCAAGCACGGAAATAAGAGAGGACACTTCTCTCTGTTAGCTAGCTTACACACCCTAAATTACCCCCTAAACCACCCCGTTTCAGAAAAAAAAAACAAAAACCTCAGATCCTGCCACCTGCTGACGCGTGGATGCCTATTGGTCCTGGTTGGTGCCACCAACCGGGACTAAAGGCCCTCCTGCCTGGGCTCGCTGCACCGGCCACGTGGAGGCCCATCTGTCCCGGTTTGTGTAAGAACCGGGACTAAAGGCCTAGGGCATTAGTAACGACCCTTTAGTCTCGGTTCAAAAACCGGGACAAAATGGGCCTTACGAACCGGGACAATAGGCCCTTTTTCTACTAGTGATATTCTCCGACTTCAAACTCACGCTTTTGGATTCTTTTGTCATGCCATCTTTTAACCTTTTCTTTGAATAACTTTGCATTTTCATAAGCTTGGGTTCTCCATTCATCTAATGAGCTAATATCAAATAACCTCTTTTCACCAGCAAGTTTGAAATCATAGTTGAGTTCTTTAACTGCCCAATATGCTTTATGTTCTAACTCAAGAGGCAAATGACAAGCTTTTCCATAAACCATTTTATAAGGAGACATACCCATAGGATTTTTATATGTTGTTCTATAAGCCCAAAGTGCATCATCTAATTTCTTAGACCAATTCTTCCTGGACCTATTAACAGTCTTTTGCAAAATTAGTTTTTTTTCTCTATTGCTAAGCTCAACTTGACCACTAGACTGAGGATGATAGGGTGATGCAATTCTATGGTTAACATCATACTTAGCAAGCATTTTACGGAAAGCACCATGAATAAAGTGTGAACCACCATCAGTCATTAAATATCTAGGAACTCTAAACCTTGGGAAAATAACTTCCTTAAGCATTTTAATAGAGGTGTTGTGATCAGCACTACTAGTTGGAATAGCGTCTACCCATTTAGTAACATAATCAACAGCAACCAAAATATGTGTATACCCATTAGAGGAAGGAAAATGTCCAATGTAATCAAATCCCCAAACATCAAATGGTTCAACAGCAAGTGAATAATTCGTAGGCATTTCTTGATGCTTACCAATATTACCTATTCTTTGGCATTCATCACAAGATGAGACATACTTACGAGCATCCTTGAAGAGAGTAGGCCAATAAAGCCTCTGCGGTGTCCGGTGCTCCGGCGAGGTCTCTAGGGACCACATGGCGGGGAACTGGCGCGTCTTCCCGTCGTGGGTTCCGGTGTCTAAAAGCCGTACATCTGAGCCGCCGCCTCCAGCTTGTTTATTCCATATTCCTCCTAGGGCTTCACCGCCATCGCAGATCCTTCCTTTCGGTTGCTGCCGCGTTCGTCTGCTACGGGTCCTCCGTGTTCGTGACTGCTGTGTCGACACCGAGAGAATTTCTTCATCCGTCAGGTATTACTCCCAACACATGCTTCTTTCGTTTTGGGGGTCGATCGAGTTTCCCTTGTTGGCTGCCAATTTCACAAGCGTCGTCACCATGCTAGTGCTACTTTCGTGTTGGTTATGCTAGTGGTAGGGCTCTAAGCTGGGTTGAATTTCAGCACGGACCCTGTTTTTTTGTAAGCAAGAACCGATGAGAATTTTTTAGCATTTGGGATGATTGCTTTAATTAACAAACTTAGCAGAAGGAATATAAATGTACATACAGAGAAAGGCCATTGTGGATCTGAATATGAAAGATCTGTCTGAGAGTGCACTTTACATAAGCAACAATATAGATTTAGCGTCTTGAAAAAGAACCATAGGTTATCACAGGATAGAGCATAATTAAGAGTGATTAGTGCTATATTATATTAGATTATATTGACACATTAAGTGTACTTAAGAGAAATAGATCACTGTTATAGGCATAGGAAGCGGCGCAAGGGACAATATCTATATTAATAGGTAGATCATGGTCTTACATAGTGGATGGCAGAGCACAGCTATCGATCTAAATCACAGCCTAAGATGCTGCAAAAGACGATCGATGTCCAAAAGAGAGGCATAGTTCATCCGATCATTACAACGCAGGTTTAGCAAGTCTTTATAATAAGCTTAAATATGGTAGATAGGTGCTATTCATTGGCGATGGGAGGTGCTGATAGGGTTCCGTCTTTAGACGGTGGAAAGTGAGAGAAACGTGGCTCCGGTCCTTGCGCTTGAAGTGGAAAGCACAGATGTCAGCCTGGCAGATGTTGGCATGATGGCGAAACTATGACAAGATCGTCATGATGGTCGCCCTCTTGTCGGTTCCAAGCATGAGTCGTGCGTCACAGCTCATAGTGCTATTTGCGTTCTTGAGTGGGAGGTCGTCATCATCATCGTGCGTCACAGCTCATCCTCTGTGTACTCCACCTGAAAGTACTGTGAAGAGAAATGAAAGTATTTAGTTCATGGCAGGGATATTTGTCAAACATTCTACCGTACCAACAGAAAGATGTAAGAACTAACTAATATTTGGTCAATCAGAATAACTGCAATAAGAAAGTATTATGCAACAGATAGTTGAATGGATGAAATTGAGTATAATACATGGTATTGAGTATAAGATATTACTATAGTGAGAAAGATTGATGGTTTAAAAAAATTGAGGTGGGAGATAAACATAGGAAACCCAAGTTATATTTGTCACATAGAAAGTGGGAATGTCAGTAAAGCATGATTAGTGATGTTGAAATAAAGAAGTGAACAGGGCAGATAACCAGTATAATTAAGGAGCATGTTTTGTGTTACTAAAAATAATAGAAAGTGGAACTCTATATTATGGAATTATAAGCTTGTACATCATGCAGTTACTAAGCATTTATGTTATGAATAGCGGGCTGTGTGTTTGAGGATACCATGCGATGGCCTGGTTTGGCAAATGTCTTGTTTATGGTGCAAACGTAGTACTTGATCTTTGGCTTCTTGTGCCAGAACATTGCGAACAGCTTATCCACTTGGCGTCCATAGAGCTTCACTTCATTGCCCCAGAAGCAATTCCCCTCCAGCTCGCCAAAGTACTTGATACCACCAGGCGTGCCTATCATTGTTTATGTTTTACGTCAGGTGCAGCGCCAAGAGAAGCAAGATATTGTTTTGCAAAGAACTGTTTGTGTGCTTACCACGAATAATGTAGGGCTCATGTTCGAGCTGCTATGCCTGTAATTATGAAATGAGGATGATCAGAAGTAAGGTAGAACGGAAATAAGTAAAGGGGAGAATAGAAATGTTTATAATTTAGGTGGTGTTACATGAAGAACTAAAATGAAACAGAGGGTGTATGCATATGAGCAGTCAGTAGAAAAAATAGTCAAATTTGCTGTATAATTATAAATTTGTAATCAAAAGTTGAGTGGATAGCTACATTGATGTTGTAGTTAAGTATTATTTGTGATGCATTATTAAATTACAGAGTCAATATAAGCCTTTGATATTGTATCAAACAATTTTGAACACGGGTTATATAGAGTGGTTTATAGACGGATTTAGTTCTGCTTTATAGACGGATTTAGTTCTACCTTGCTCCTGTTTGCCTTTTTAGCATATTTATTCAATCAATGGAGAGTAAATGAACGTTTAAAATGATGTCTATAAGTTGCAAGAGTAGAATGAGATGTAGCAAAATTGTATTTATTATCACACTTTAAGGCAAGCATATGAAAAGAAAGAAATGCATTAACAGACATCATATTGTTCTGAATCTTAGTAGCCGATATTGTGAAGCTGCATGTAGGATATGGAGCATGTTCTGTAGTTCATCCATTAATAAGATCTATTGGAATCAACCTTAAACAGACCCATCATTTAAGAAGAAAATGTTTTTGGTTGAGAGGATACGAAGATGAAGATAAAGATGAAGATGTGAAACAAATCTAATAATAATAACGACTAAATTCTGTTTTCACGCAGTAAAACAAAGATGAAGATGTGAAACGAAGAACGGGAAAACAAATTGCACTGTAATTAGTACAGATGTGTACCTGAAGTCGAAACACAAACTACCCGGGAAAGCCAATCACCTTGGAGAAACAATAACCGCGATCCCTGCTGAACATAACATAGGCTTAGGTCGCGGAACATAAACACAAATAGGCAACGGGCATGAACCCATGGACAAAGCAGAGCAATGGAACTGAACCGAAAAAGCAGTAGTATGCATGGCTAGCGAGAGAGGAAACGCACCTGAACAGCCAAGGAAAATGAGCAGCGAGCTAGCCGCAAAATCCAACAGTCAGCACACAATAAGCACGTTCCCTGATGAACATAACATAGGCTTAGGCCTCCGAGCATAAAAACAAACTGATAACAGGCAGCAATCGTTCAACAACGAAGCGGAATGAACTTATACCCAAAGATCACTGATTTGCATGGATAAGGCGACATGAATCGCACCTGAACAGCGAACAGAAGTCGGCCGCAATGAAATGAACAGCAATAGTCAGCACACTATGAAGAAGCAACGATGATTTCTCTGCTCACTTCGCTATGAACTGCAAGATAGGACGCATATATACATGAGCGCGAAGAAGGCATGCATTAAAATTTTCTGCAACCACCGAAGAACATAGAAAAGGATCGCAGTGGTATTACCTCCATGGCAGCCGTGCAGCGGATGAACCAAAAACTGAACTGAGAGTGGCGGAGGACGAACTGAGCAGGAGGACGACCAGATATAAAGAACCGCACGACAAGCAACACATCCACCGAAGTGTGGGCTCGGTGCATGGAACGACGGACTGCACGCACCAAAGAGAATGGGCAATCAATCAGTAGTGTGTTCGGGAAGCACAAATGAACTTAAGCAAATACTATGTAAATATGTTTGGATCAAGTAAAAGAAGTTTCAACAGCCTACAGAATTACAGAAACAATGATTAGAAGGCGATTAAAACTTACGATCCCAATTTCTGGAAACATGCAAAGGCCATCTAGAAGTGATATCTCACCTCTGATCACACACACATATCAACATTGTTGCAGCTATCCAGTTCATGGTACTTTCCTTACTGAAATCCTTGACGAACATAGAGTCTACATAGTACCTAATGTATCTGTCCCATTGATGCAAAGAATAACCTGCCGTGTCACGTATATACTAACACTACTAGGGAAAACCCTAGTAGTAGCGCGGGTTTAATGCCCACTAGTAGCGCGGGACACCACGCTACTAGTAAGGCGCTACAGCTATTCCTTAGCAGTAGCGCGTGCTACACGCGCTACTGCTAAGACATATAGCCGCAGCATTTGTTCACACCCGCGCTACTGCTAATATAGCTAGTAGTAGCGTGTTTACTCCCCATCGCTACTAGTATTCTTTTTCTCATTTTTTAATTTCTTGTGTATTTATACGCCGTTATACAAATTTTGGTACAATATCAATTATGAGGTTGTTATATCAATATGTTCATAACAGTGTGTCAAATGAAGGTGGATTAGGTTCAAGTGGAGGCAACATGTGGTGCATGTCAAAAGTATACTACTAATCCAAACTTGATCTAGTTTGGACTAGTAGTACTTTCGATGTGCACCACATGTTGCCTCCACTTGAATCTAATCCGCCAACACAAGCTATTTAATCATCATCATAGTCATTACCACCAACAGTAGCTATTTAATCATCATAGTCATAGTGTAGCACACATCATCATCTTCAAACTCATTCTAGCTAGCTAATCACCACCAACACTAGCTGCGGTAGCTATCTAATCACCACCAACACTAGCTAATAATAATCATCATAGTCATTACCACCAACACTAGCTATTTAATCATCATAACTCATTTTTAGCTAGCTAATCACTCATGCTGCTCTCTCTTAGGTAAAATAACATAAAACATGTGTAGCACTCCTGCTTCATCAAGTTGGAGCATGCAGATGAACCTGTCTCCTGATCGTGTGCTGCGCTTCTGATTGCTGCCCCCTAGTACTTCTCTGCGATCGTTCACAATTTTGCTCCAGTCTTTCACTATTAAGCATTCCTCGCTATTAGAAATCCTGAATGCACTAAAGTGCATTGTAGGATATCTTGGCCGTAAGCTAACAATTCTCATGCGACCTTTAGTCTCGATCCAATGAGGCACAACATTCATCGGGATTCCCTGTTGAAGAACATCGTATAGTAACATACTTAGCAATGAAGTTTAGCTTAAAAAATAATGTATGCAAAAGATGCACTGAGGATAAATAGTAAAAATCTTACCATCTTTCCTAAATAGATGTTACCGTAGTTCAGTACAAACACTATTGGTCGCATGTTTTGAGTAATAAGATTTTCAAATTCAGGAAAATAATTTGTCTTGACAGCATCAAGATCCTCAAGCCATGAAACATAATGACCTATCTCCTCGCAATTTAGTTCAGCCCCGGGATAGTGGACGGTCATGTCTACCAAGCGCCAGACATGTTTGCTTGAATGGAAATAAGCTGTCAATAGAAATTAGTTGTCAACTATTTTAGAATAAACAATATCGAAGACATAAATATGGTTGAGAAACTCACATAATGGTAGAACTGGAGGCGTTTGCACATCGACCCAAATGTCTCTATTACCTTCAATATCATCTTCGGGATGAATATCAAAGGTGATAAACATATCAGGCTCAAATACATAAGCCTTGCATAGTGCTTGCCAAGTTTCGCATTCAAAATAGGTGTAGGTGTCTGCGTTGTATAATTTTGCGTGGAAAGTATAACCATGCTCGGTCTTCAAGTTAACTCTCTTTACCTCCGTAGTAGTTTGCATAGGACTGAAACCTATCTTATCCAAGATAAAAACTCTTGCATGGCAGGGGATACGCTAGTAGAATAGTAAAAAAATTAAATTATAAGTTGAAGCAAATGAAGCAGATGTCATGCTTAATTACGAAAAAAGACTTGTCGTTGTGACTTACTGTATCCACTTCGAAGTTCTCGTCCAGCTTGATGCTGAAGCGCCTATCATCATCTAGGAAGATTCTGTCGCACAGGCCGCGCTCGTCTTCGCAGTATTCGCAAATACCAAAACCCTTTTCGTCGTCAGACATTTCCTATGTTCATAGTTGAAACATTAATTGAAAATCGATCGAAGGCAACTACCAGGATACTCAACACACAAATCCGATGCACTCGATATTTGAGCAAAACAAGATATACATTTCAAAATATCTTATAGGACTCATATTGACATGAGCATTCAATAAGCAAAACCAAATCGTAAAATAAATAAGTAATCAAATTAGCATGCATTCAATAAGCAAAAGTAAATCATCTCATGCGTCCGTACATCGTCGAATATTATCACTAATACATCCCGAATAGTATCATACATATAACATCACTAATACAACTAAAACCCTAGCGCACGACGGGTATCGGCGAGGGCGGTGGACACCCAAAGAGAAGGAACCACCACAGGATCATATCTCCTGTCATCTGCCCAAAGAACCTGCCAGGTATTGGAGAACCTGTGCTCCAACGCAAACAAGTAGCGACGGACGCGCGCGTCCTCCTCACTGACACGGTGACGTACCACCTCCACAGGATCCTCGAGCCTCTGGACCGTCACTAGCCCACGCGACCGCCACCAAAGAAGGTTCGGGTCAACGACGGGCTGACTCCTCACCAAGCTACACCCCCCGGTAGGTAGCGCCTCCCAGTACCAGCCCGACGAAGCCCAGTCCCGAACATGGCCCATCTGGTCAAGCAGGTGTCCTCCGTCGAGTCGACGACGATGAGGATGATGCGGGATAGGCATCGTCGACGTCGATGCGGGAATAATTGCTTTAACTAAAAAAATAACAACAAATGTGACATGTTCAACTAGTTCTATTAATTCAACTAGTTCTTACTAAAAATAAACTTATTATAAATAAAAATAAACTAGTACCTAATTAGTACCTAGTTCTTACGATTAAATCTAGTCAATTAATTCTATACCTAATAAATGAATAATGACATAAAAAAAGGCCTATGCTTTGCAGGAACGTTGACTCCTTCCCGGTGCGGCAAATCCCGGGCACTCGATATGTCCTAGTTTGTAGCACAAGTCATGCCGAAATTCACGGAAAATTTCGGCATGACTTTTGCTAAAAAGTGGACAAATCGAGAACCTGAAATTTGCCAGAACGGAAATGAATCAACATTCCGGCAAAACATAGGCCACTCGGCTTCATTCCCTGGAAACAACAAAGCCACTTGGGCACAATCGAACCACTTCAATGAAAAGATATTACATGAGCAAACACTATTGAGGAATTTGCATATAACATGGCCACTTCAATGAAAAGATATAATCAACAATAATGGAATATGCAAATGAACATCAATGACATATATCATTTAACAACAATCTTGTTTTTTGTTTGCATAGCAACAATTAGTTTAACCAAGTTTTTGAAAAGAAAAACAATTCTGTTTTTTGTTTATAGCTAAATGCCATAGCTACTATTTTTTATTTATAGCTAAATACTTTTGTTTTTTGTCTAAAGCTAAAAGTCTAGGAACTCCATTTTCTCTAACCCTTCTGACCTCACCAAAATTTCCACAGCAAGACCTTAGTACCTACACCCAATTTCTTCAAAAATATTCAGGTCCATAGTCCAAATAATTCAAATTTCATTTGAATGAAATTTGGAACAGATTCAGGTCCATAGTCCAAATAATTTTTTATAACCAAGTTTCATAAAAATTTGCCCTAGCTAATTTCCAAAAAAAATTGCTAATCATTTTTCCTAAATGCTAAAAAATGCCTACTGCCCTAAACAAATCTAGGGTTCATATGAACATCAACACAGCATCAACATATATATGAATTGCCCTAGCAGAGAGAGAGAGGAGGGTAGGGGAGAGGAGAGGCAGAGCCGTACGGTCGGTGGCGAGGGCAGGCTCTGGCTCGGGCGGCGGAGGTCCTGGGCGGGCTCGGGCGGCGACGGTGAGGTCGAGGGCGGCGGCGGTGAGCTCGAGGGATTCGACGGTGAGGTCGACGATGGCCTCGGGCGGTGGCTGTGAGGTCGAGGGCGGCCTCGGGCGGCGGTGGTGTGGTCGAAGGCGGCCTCGGGCGGCGGCGCTGTGGTCGAAGGCGGCAGGGCGACGGCAGCGATGGAGTAGTTGGTGGAGAGGGGGAACTGGAGGGGAAGGACTTAGCAAAATTTTGAGCCCGCGCGGCCGGGGGTTAAGTCAAACTAGCAGCAGCGCGTTTTGCCGAAACGCGCTATAGCTAAGTTAGCTATAGCGTTTTCCAAAGAAACGCGCTACAGCTATTCCTTTCTGTTTTCTTTTTCTTTTTCTTTTGTTTTCTTTACATTTTCTTTTTTTCATTTCTCTTTTTTCTATTTCTTTCATTTTCATTTGCTTTTCTACTTATTTTTCTATTTATTTTCTTTTTCATAGCAGTAGCGCTCTACAGCATAAACGCGCTGCTACAAAGTTTTTAGCAGTAGCGTGCTTCTGGAAGAACCGCTACTACTATTCCTAGCCTACCGGCACCAGCGAGGGAATTATAGTAGTAGCGCTTTTCCGCGCAGACGCGCTACTGCTACAACAATGGTTGTAGCGTGCTTCTGTAACAAGCGCTACTAATAAGTAGCAATAGCGCCGTGTTTTGACCAGCGCTACTGCTATACCTCTGTGTATAAGGTTTTCCCTAGTAGTGTAATAATCATACAAGAAGGAGGTGGGGACAGTATGTAACTCTCTGAAGGCCTGAAACATCAAAAGATACATACACATGATATCCATCAGACCATCAGTTCAGAATGATTAGAAAAATGGAGCAAAATCGATCCCCAAATAAACATTTAGTGCATTCTCAAAGCTGAGCTACCCTCAGAACATGAGAATAGAGTGCTGATAAAAAATTATTGCCAGATCTGTTAGTTACCATTCGTTAGAGGAGACGCCACAGCTGATAATCCTTCTTCCCGAACATGCGACATCAGTTGGACGAGTCGAGCAGATTGACGACGAGGGTGGCCACTCCACGGAAGAAGACGGGCCGGCTGGACCCACACCTGGATACCGGAGAAATACCTTGTGTGCTATCAAACATCACAACGTAACTGGGTGATTATAAAGAAGCTTTACAGGTATCTCCGAAGGTGTTTGTTGGGTTGGCATAGATCAAGATTAGGATTTGTCACTCCGAGTATCGGAGAGGTATCTCTGGGCCCTCTCGGTAATGCACATCATAATAAGCCTTGCAAGCAATGTGACTAATGAGTTAGTTGCGGGATGATGTATTACGGAACGAGTAAAGAAACTTTCTGGTAACGAGATTGAACTAGGTATGAAGATACCGACGATCGAATCTCGGGCAAGTAACATACCGATGACAAAGGGAATAACGTATGTTGTCATTACGGTACGACCGATAAAGATCTTCGTGGAATATGTGGGAACCAATATGAGCATCCAGGTTCCGCTGTTGCTTATTGACCGGAGAGGTGTCTCGGTCATGTCTACATAGTTCTCGAACGTGTAGGGTCCGCATGCTTAACGTTCGATGACGATTTTGTATTATATGAGTTATGTGATTTGCTGACCGAATGTTGTTCGGAGTCCCGGATGAGATCACAGACATGACGAGGAGTCTCAAAATGGTCGAGAGATAAAGATTCATATATAGGACGATGATATTCGGACACCGGAAGTGTTCTGGGGGTACCGGGTACATATCGGATCACCGGAAGGGGTTCCAAGCAACCCCCCGGCAACTATATGGGCCTAATGGGCCAAGAGGGGAAATGCGGCAGCCAGCATGGGCTGCTGCGCCCCCCATATAGGTGATACGTCTCCAACGTATCTATAATTTTTGATTGTTCCATGCTATTATATTACATGTTTTGGATGTTTAATGGGCTTTACTAAGCACTTTTATATTATTTTTGGGACTAACCTACTAATCCAAGGCCCAGTGCAAATTGCTGTTTTTTTTGCCTATTTCAGTGTTTCACAGAAAAGGAATATCAAACGGAGTCCAAACGGAATGAAACCTTCGGGAGAGTTATTTTTGGAACAAACGTGATCCAGAGGACTTGGAGTGGACGTCAAGAAAGAAGCGAGGAGGCCACGAGGCAGGGAGGCGCGCCCCCCACCCTCGTGGGCCCCTCGCAGCTCCACCGACCTACTTCTTCCTCCTATATATATCTATGTACCCCGAAAACATCCAGGAGCACCACGAAACCCTATTTCCACCGCCGCAACCTTCTGTACCGGTGAGATCCCATCTTGGGGCCTTTTTCGGTGCTCCGTCGGAGGGGGCATCGATCACGGAGGGCTTCTACATCAACACCATAGCCTCTCCGATGATGTGTGAGTAGTTTACCTCAGACCTTCGGGTCCATAGTTATTAGCTAGATGGCTTCTTCTCTCTCTTTGGATCTCAATACAAAGTTCTCCTCAATCTTCTTGGAGATCTATTTGATGTAACTCTTTTTGCGGTGTGTTTGTCGAGATCCGATGAATTGTGGGTTTATGATCAAGATTATCTATGAACAATATTTGAATCTCCTCTGAATTCTTTTATGTATGATTGGTTATCTTTGCAAGTCTCTTCGAATTATCAGTTTGGTTTGGCCTACTAGATTGACCTTTCTTGCAATGGGAGAAGTGCTTAGCTTTGGGTTCAATCATGTGGTGCTCGATCCCAGTGACAGAAGGGGAAACGACATGTATTCTATTGTTTCCATCGAGGATAAAAAGATGGGGTTTATATCATATTGCTTGAGTTTATCCCTCTACATCATGTCATCTTGCCTAATGTGTTACTCTGTTCTTATGAACTTAATACTCTAGATGCATGCTAGATAGCAGTCGATGTGTGGAGTAACAGTAGTAGATGCAGAATCGTTTCGGTCTACTTGTCGCGGACGTGATGCCTATATACATGATCATGCCTAGATATTCTCATAACTATGCTCAATTCTATCAATTGCTCGACAGTAATTTGTTCACCCACCGTAATACTTATGCTATCTTGAGAGAAGCCACTAGTGAAACCTATGGTCCCTGGGTCTATCTTCCATTATATTAATCTCCCACAACTATCTATTTCTGTCGTCGTTTATTTTGCAATCTTTACTTTCAATCTTTATCATAAAAATACCAAAAATATTATCTTATCATCTCTATCAGATCTCACTTTTGCAAGTGGCCGTGAAGGGATTGACAACCCCTTTATCGCGTTGGTTGCAAGGTTCTTATTTGTTTGTGTAGGTACGAGGGACTTGCGTGTGGCCTCTTACTGGATTGATACCTTGGTTCTCAAAAACTGAGGGTAATACTTACACTACTTTGCTGCATCACCCTTTCCTCTTCAAGGGAAAACCAACGCAGTGCTCAAGAGGTAGCAAGAAGGATTTCTGGCGCCGTTGCCTCTCGTTTTCCTCTCCCCCTCTTCACCCTTGCCGTTTTATTCGCCCTCTCTTTCCGTTCGCCTCTCTTTCGCTTGCTTTTTGTGTCGCTGTGTGTTAGATCATTCATCGTCATGGCTAGTCCTTTATCTACTCCTTTGTCTCCCGAGAATGAAGTTCTTAATTTTAAACAAAGGGAGGGGGAAAATCTAAAAGATGCTTGGTATAGAATTTGCAATGCTCAAAACAGATCTACTAGGAAGCAATCTACTTCCGTTGTTCTTCGCAATTTTTATGTAGGCATCACTCCTTGGAATAGATATATTCTTGATACCATTACCGGAGGGAATTTCTTGGGTAGCCATACTTTTGATTCTTACAATGCTATGATAGATTTGTTTGGCTCACCACCTCTTTTGGTTAATGGAACTATGCTAACTTTGGAACATGTGATGCAAAGGTTTGAAATTATTGAAAATAAAGTTGCCACTGTGGAATTGATTGAGAATTTGGATAAAAAGATCCACAACCAAATTACCCAATATGGATCTAAGGTAGGAGTTACTCTGAAAAGTTTTAAAGAAAAAGAACCCATAGTTAATGAAAGAATAGATCAAGATTCCACTAGAATTGATAAACTTGAGGGTATTATTACTAACTTAGGGTCCGCTTTTTCTTCCGTTAGAAATACTCCAAATTCTCCTATTACCAAAATTGCCAAATTTATGTATGTTCCTAAAAATAAGGGTGAATCTTCTAGTAAGAATACTGCGGATCTCAAATCAATAAGTGTCCACCCCAACTTTTTCGCTATCATTAAGGAACCTTTTGCTACAAATGAATTCCTTGATTTCTTGCCTAGGAGTTTGATCATTAATAAGAATAAGGAAACTCCTAAGGGTTACAAATGTTCTATCGAAGAATTGCATACCAAAGATGATAATACCTAGATCTATCCTTGCTTTTATGCCTAGCTAGGGGCGTTAAACGATAGCGCTTGTTGGGAGGCAACCCAATTTTATTTTTGTTTCTTGCTTTTTGGTTCTGTTTAGTAATAAATCTTTGATCTAGCCTCTGGTTACATGTGGTTTTATGTTTTAATTAGTGTTTGTGCCGAGTAAAACCTATAGGATCTTCTTGGATGATAGTTATTTGATCTTGCTGAAAAAGTCAGAAACTTTCTGCTTACGAAAACAATTGTTTAAAATCACCAGAATGAGATAAAATACTGATTCCAATTGCAGTAGATCAATAAACAAATTATCTAGGTCTTCCTATTTTGGTAGATTTTTCTGAGTTACAGAAGTTTGCGTTAGATACAGATTACTACAGACTGTTCTGTTTTTGACAGATTCTGTTTTTCGTGTGTTGTTTGCTTATTTTGATGAATCTATGGCTAGTATCGGAGGATATGAACCATAGAGAAGTTGGAATACAGTAGGTTTAACACCAATATAAATAAAGAATGAGTTCATTACAGTACCTTAAAGTGGCTGTTTGTTTTATTTCGCTAACGGAGCTCATGAGATTTTCTGTTGAGTTTTGTGTTGTGAAGTTTTCAAGTTTTTGGGTAAAGATTTGATGGATTATGGAACAAGGAGTGGCAAGAGCCTAAGCTTGGGGATGCCCAACTCACCCCAAGGTAAAATCCAAGGACAACCAAAAGCCTAAGCTTGGGGATGCCCCGGAAGGCATCCCCTCTTTCGTCTTCGTCCATCGGTAACTTTACTTGGAGCTATATTTTTATTCACCACATGATATGTGTTTTGCTTGGAGCGTCTTGTATGATTTGAGTCTTTGCTTTTTAGTTTACCACAATCATACTTGTTGTACACACATTTTGGGAGAGACACACATGAATCGGAATTTATTAGAATACTCTATGTGCTTCACTTATATCCTTTAAGCTAGAAAATTTTGCTCTAGTGCTTCACTTATATCTTTTAGAGCACGGCGGTGGTTTTATTTTATAAAAATTATTGATCTCTCATGCTTCACTTATATTATTTTGAGAGTCTTTTAGAACAGCATGGTAATTTGCTTTGGTTAAAAATTTTAGTCCTAAAGTGATAAGCATCCAAGCTAGGTATAATAAAAACTATCATAAAAAGTGCATTGAATACTATGAGAAGTTTGATACTTGATAATTGTTTTGAGAAATGAAGATGGTGATATTAGAGTCATGCTAGTTGAGTAGTTGTGGATTTGAGAAATACTTGTGTTAAAGTTTGTGATACCCGTAGTATGCACGTATGGTGAACCGTTATGTGATGAAGTCGGAGCATGATTTATTTATTTATTGATTGTCTTCCTTATGAGTGGCGGTCGGGGACGAGTGATGGTCTTTTCCTACCAATCTATCCCCCTAGGAGCATGCGCGTAGTACTTTGTTTCGATAACTAATAGATTTTTGCAATAAGTATGTGAGTTCTTTATGACTAATGTTGAGTCCATGGATTATACGCACTCTCACCCTTCCACCATTGCTAGCCTCTCTAATACCGCGCACCTTTCGCCGGTATCATACACCCACCATATACCTTCCTCAAAACAGCCACCATACCTACCTATTATGCCATTTCCATAGCCATTCTGAGATATATTGCCATGCAACTTTCCACCGTTCCGTTTATTATGACACGCTTCATCATTGCCATATTGCTTTGCTTGATCATGTAGTTGACATCGTATTTGTGGCAAAGCCACCATTCATAATTCTTTCATACATGTCACTCTTGATTCATTGCATATCCCGGTACCCCGCTGGAGGCATTCACATAGAGTCATATTTTGTTCTAAGTATTGAGTTGTAAGTAAATAAAAGTATGATGATCATTATTAGAGCATTGTCCCATGTGAGGAAAGGATGATGGAGACTATGATTCCCCCACAAGTCGGGATGAGACTCCGGACTATAAAAAAAAGAGAAAGAAAAGAGGCCATAAAAAAAGGGAGAAGAAGGCCCAAACAAAAAAAAAAGAATAAGAGAAAAAGAGAGAAGGGACAATGCTACTATCCTTTTACCACACTTGTGCTTCAAAGTAGCACCATGATCTTCATGATAGAGAGTCTCCTATGTTGTCACTTTCATATACTAGTGGGAATTTTACATTATAGAACTTGGCTTGTATATTCCAATGATGGGCTTCCTCAAAAATGCCCTAGGTCTTCGTGAGCAAGCGAGTTGGATGCACACCCACTTAGTTTCATTTGTTGAGCTTTCATACACTTATTACTCTAGTGCATCCGTTGCATGGCAATCCCTACTCACTCACATTGATATCTATTAATGGGCATCTCCATAGCCCGTTGACACGCCTAGTTGATGTGAGACTATCTTCTCCTTTTTGTCTTCTCCACAACCACCATTCTATTCCACCTATAGTGCTATGTCCATGGCTCACGCTCATGTATTGCGTGAAGATTGAAAAAGTTTGAGAACATCAAAAGTATGAAACAATTGCTTGGCTTGTCATCGGGGTTGTGCATGATTTAAATATTGTGTGTGATGAAGATAGAGCATAGCCAGACTATATGATTTTGTAGGGATAACTTTCTTTGGCCATGTTATTTTGAGAAGACATGATTGCTTTGTTAGTATGCTTGAAGTATTATTATTTTTATGTCAATATTAAACTTTTATCTTGAATCTTTCAGATCTGAATATTCATGCCACAATAAAGAAAATTACATTGAGAATTATGCTAGGTAGCATTCCACATCAAAAATTCTATTTTTATCATTTACCTACTCGAGGACGAGCAGGAATTAAGCTTGGGGATGCTTGATACGTCTCCAACGTATCTATAACTTTTGATTGTTCCATGCTATTATATTACATGTTTTGGATGTTTAATGGGCTTTACTAAGCACTTTTATATTATTTTTGGGACTAACCTACTAATCCAAGGCCCAGTGCAAATTGCTGTTTTTTTGCCTATTTCAGTGTTTCGCAGAAAATGAATATCAAACGGAGTCCAAACGGAATGAAACCTTCGGGAGAGTTATTTTTGGAACAAACGTGATCCAGAGGACTTGGAGTGGATGTCAAGAAAGAAGCGAGGAGGCCATGAGGCAGGGAGGCGCGCCTGCCCCCCCTGGGCGCGCCCCCCACCCTCATGGGCCCCTCGCAGCTCCACCGACCTACTTCTTCCTCCCATATATATATCTACGTACCCCGAAAACATCCAGGAGCACCACGAAACCCTATTTCCACCGCCGCAACCTTCTGTACCCGTGAGATCCCATCTTGGGGCCTTTTCTGGCGCTCCGCCGGAGGGGGCATCGATCACGGAGGGCTTCTACATCAACACCATAGCCTCTCCGATGATGTGTGAGTAGTTTACCTTAGATCTTTGGGTCCATAGTTATTAGCTAGATGGCTTCTTCTCTCTCTTTGGATCTCAATACAAAGTTCTCCTCGATCTTCTTGGAGATCCATTCGATGTAACTCTTTTTGCGGTGTGTTTGTCGAGATCCGATGAATTATGGGTTTATGATCAAGATTATCTATGAACAATATTTGAATCTCCTCTGAATTCTTTTATGTATGATTGGTTATCTTTGCAAGTCTCTTAGAATTATCAGTTTGGTTTGGCCTACTAGATTGATCTTTCTTGCAATGGGAGAAGTGCTTAGCTTTGGATTCAATCATGCGGTGCTCGATCCCAGTGACAGAAGGGGAAACGACACGTATTGTATTGTTGCCATCGAGGATAAAAAGATGGGGTTTATATCATATTGCTTGAGTTTATCCCTCTACATCTTGTCATCTTGCCTAATGCGTTACTCTGTTCTTATGAACTTAATACTCTAGATGCATGCTGGATAGCGGTCGATGTGTGGAGTAATAGTAGTAGATGCAGAATCGTTTCGGTCTACTTGTCGCGGACGTGATGCCTATATACATGATCATGCCTAGATATTCTCATAACTATGCTCAATTCTATCAATTGCTCGACGGTAATTTGTTCACCCACCGTAATACTTATGCTATCTTGAGAGAAGCCACTAGTGAAACCTATGGCCCCCGGGTCTATTTTTCATTATATTAATCTTCCGCAACTATCTATTTCTGTCGCCGTTTATTTTGCAATCTTTACTTTCAATCTTTATCATAAAAACACCAAAAATATTATCTTATCATCTCTATCAGATCTCACTTTTGCAAGTGGCCGTGAAGGGATTGACAACCCCTTTATCGCATTGGTTGCAAGGTTCTTATTTGTTTGTGTAGGTACGAGGGACTTGCGTGTGGCCTCCTACTGGATTGATACCTTGGTTCTCAAAAACTGAGAGAAATACTTACGCTACTTTGCTGCATCACCCTTTCCTCTTCAAGGGAAAACCAACGCATTGCTCAAGAGGTAGCAATAGGCCGAACCTGGAGGGGATGGAAAGAGGGGAAGAGAGAAAGGAAGGGGAGGGATTCGGCCTCCCCTTCCTTCCCTCCTCCCTCCTCCTTCCTCCCCCCCCCCCCCCTGGGAAATATGGTAAGGGGGGGCGAATAGGACTAGGGCCCCAAGTAGGATTCCTCCTACTTTGGCGCCCCCTTGGCTGCTCCCTCTCCCTCCCACCTATATATATGAAGGGGGGTGCGCCTAGAACACAGAACAACATCTGTTAGCCGTGTGCGGCGCCTCCCTCCACAGATTACACCTCCGGTTATATCTTCGTAGTGCTTAGGCGAAGCCCTGCGCGGATTACTTCACCATCACCGTCACCACGCCGTCGTGCTGATGAAACTCTCCCTCGACACTTTGCTGGATCAAAAGTTCGAGGGACGTCATCGAGCTGAACGTGTGCAGAACTCGGAGGTGCCGTACGTTCGGTGCTTGATCGGTCGGAACGAGAAGAAGTTCGACTACATCAACCGCGTTGTCAAACGCTTCCGCTTTCGGTCTACGAGGGTACATAGACACACTCTTCCCTTCTCGTTGCTACGCATCTCCTAGATAGATCTTGCGTGAGCGTAGGAATTTTTTTGAAATTGCATGCTACGTTTCCCAACAGTGGTATCAGAGTCAGGTCTATGCGTAGATGATATGCATGAATAGAACACAAAGAGTTGTGGGCGGTGATCGTCATACTGCTTACCACTAATGTCTTATTTTGATTCAGCGGTATTGTTGGATGAAGCGGCCCGAACCAACCTTACATGACCACGTTCATGAGACCGGTTCCACCGACAAACATGCAACTAGTTTTGCATAAAGGTGGCTGGTGGGTGTCTGTGTCTCCAACTTTAGTTGAATCGAATTTGACTGCGGCCGGTCCTTGTTGAAGGATAAAACAGAAAACTTGATAAATCACCGTTGTGGCTTTGATGCGTAGGTAAGAACGGTTCTTGCTAGAAGCCCGTAGCAGCCACGTAAAATTTGCAATGATACGTCCATTTTGCATCATGCTTTTATATCAATATTTATTGCATTATGGGCTGTTATTACACATTATGTCACAATGCTTATGCCTATTCTCTCTTATTTTACAAGGTTTACATGAAGAGAGAGAATGCCGGCAGCTGGAATTCTGGGCTGGAAAAGGAGCAAATATTAGAGACCTATTCTGCACAACTCCAAAAGTCCTGAAACTTCACGGAAGCAGTTTTTGGAATTAATAAAAAAATACTGAGCGAAGAAACTACCAGAGGGGGGCCACACCCTGGCCACGAGGGTGGGAGGCGCGCCCTACCCCCCTGGGCGCGCCCCCTGCCTCGTGGGCCCCCTGGCAGGCCTTCGGTGCCCATCTTCTGCTATATGAAGTCTTTCGTCCGAGAAAAAATCATAAGCAAGCTTTCGGGAAGAAACTCTGCCGCCACGAGGCGGAACCTTGGCGGAACCAATCTAGGGCTCCGACAGAGCTGTTCTGCCGGGGTAACTTCCCTCCGGGAGGGGGAAATCATCGCCATCGTCATCACCAACGATCCTCTTATCGAGAGGGGGTCAATCTTCATCAACATCTTCACTAGCACCATCTCCTCTCAAACCCTAGTTCATCTCTTGTATCCAATCTTTGTATCCAACCTCAGATTGGTACCTGTAGGTTGCTAGTAGTGTTGATTACTCCTTGTAGTTGATGCTAGTTGGTTTACTTGGTGGAAGATCATATGTTCAGATCCATTATGCATATTAATACTCCTCTGATTATGAACATGAATATGCTTTGTGAGTAGTTACGTTTGTTCCTGAGGACATGGGAGAAGTCTTGCTATAAGTAGTCATGTGAATTTGGTATTCGTTCGATATTTTGATGAGATGTATGTTGTCTCTCCTCCAGTGGTGTTATGTGAACGTCGACTACATGAAACTTTACCATTGTTTGGGCCTAGAGGAAGGCATTGGAAAGTAATAAGTAGATGATGGGTTGCTAGAGTGACAGAAGCTTAAACCCTAGTTTATGCGTTGCTTCGTAAGGGGCTGATTTGGATCCATATGTTTCATGCTATGGTTAGATTTACCTTAATACTTCTTTTGTAGTTGCGGATGCTTGCAATAGGAGTTAATCATAAGTGGGATGCTTGTCCAAGTAAGGACAGCGCCCAAGCACCGGTCCACCCACATATCAAATTATCAAATTACCGAACGCGAATCATATGAGCGTGATGAAAACTAGCTTGACGATAATTCCCATGTGTCCTCGGGAGCGCTTTTCTCCATATAAGAGTTTGTCCAGGCTTGTCCTTTGCTATAAAAAGGATTGGGCCATCTTGCTGCACTTCATTTACACTTGTTACTTGTTACCCGTTACAAATTACCTTATCACAAAACTATCTGTTACCTATAATTTCACTGCTTGCAGAGAATACCTTGCTGAAAACCGCTTGTCATTTCTTTCTGCTCCTCATTGGGTTCGACACTCTTACTTATCGAAAGGACTACGATAGATCCCCTATACTTGTGGGTCATCATGCAACAACAAAGTAGAGGACGTCTAACTTGTTTTTGCAGGACATGTTGTGATGTGATATGGTCAAGACATGATGTGATATACGTTATTGTATGAAATGATCATGTTTTGTAAAAATTATCGGCAACTGACAGGAGCCTTATGGTTGTCGCTTTATTGTATGAAATGCAAACGCCATGTAATTGATTTACTTTATCACTATGCGTTAACGATAGTTGTAGAAGCAATAGTTGGCGAGACGACCACGACGCTACGATGGAGATCAAGGTGTCAAGCCGGTGACGATGGAGATCATGACGGCGCTTTGAAGATGGAGATCAAAGGCACAAGATGATGATGGCCATATCATGTCACATATTTTGATTGCATGTGATGTTTATCTTTTATGCATCTTATTTTTCTTAGTACGGCGGTAGCATTATAAGATGATCCCTTACTAAAATTCCAAGGTATAAGTGTTCTCCCTGAGTACGCACCGTTGCGACAGTTCGTCGTGCTGAGACACCACGTGATGATCGGGTGTGATAAGCTTTACGTTCACATACAACGGGTGCAAGACAGTTTTACACATGCGGAATACTCGGGTTAAACTTGATAAGCCTAGCATATACAGACATGGCATCGGAACACTGGAGACCGAAAGATCAAACGTGAATCATATAGTAGATATGATCAACATAGAGATGTTCACCATTGAAGACTACTCCATCTCACGTGATGATCGGACATGGTTTAGTTGATTTGGATCACGTAATCATTTAAATGACTCGAGGGATGTCATTCTAATGGGAGTTCTTAAGTAATACTAGGAAACATGCCCGTGCGATGCAACGGGAGAAAAAAAAACAATCACATGTAATCCAGTAAGCATGACTCAACCCCCTCTCACAAGTCACTGTCTTCTATATCAACACGACACCGTAATTGCAATGAATGACAAAACATTAAGACGTAAAGTCACAACTAAAAACTCATTATCCACAATATTCTTGTGACATGCAGAAGTTGAAAACCTTATGAAAACAATTAAATAATTGATTGGCTGCAAATTATACTTTCCCCCAAAAATTAAAGAACCAACTTAGTATGAAGTATCATATATATATTTATATCTAACAAAGAAAATAGGTAAACACCAGTGTTAACATACTCTAATTTTTTTCAAAGGAAATGCTTGAAACACACATGCCTTGCTACCCATTTGCCGGAAAATTATGTATGTCGTGGTAATGAGAGGAGAAACCCGGAACCTAAAAACCTGTGAAAAGGCAAATCAGTTTCATGATAACACATGTCGAGGCTTAAGTCGAATATACAATAGAAAATTCATTGCACTGTGATCAATAATACCGACCATACTGATATTAGTTTAAAATCATTTAGAAATTTGAGATGAAGATTACAAATCCTATTTTCGATCCACATAAATATTATGATATATCAAGTTTGCTTATATTGTTTTTGTTTTGAAGAGCTCCTAGTGCATAATAGGCATGTTCAAATTCAGTGCGCATAGCCAGCAAAAGGAATCCACTCAACGAAGCATTTACAATAATTAGACTGGGGGGTATATAATATGCAGAGCTGAAAACACACTAATCATATATACAACCTGCACTATCAATTCTCGCAGGATTGAGAACATTGCTTAATTTCAGTAAAGGAGGAAGATGTGGAATAGCAATACCCATTATATGCCACCATATATAATTAAATTAGAGACGAATCGCCAAATAACCAAGTCTCCTGCGTTGCAGATCGTTATCTGTGCTCCAACACCAATAAGTAGGAAGAATCGAGTCAAAAAATTCTCCAATTAGATGTGCAGAAACAACTGTGAAGCAAAACTAAAAAAATACAACTGCATGACCAATGGTGCTAAGTTTCAACTCGAAGACCAAGGGTACATAAAAAATTAGGAAGCAGGAGATCAAATAAAAATAAGAGAAAATGGCAACGAAGCGGCAGCCACCAATTGCGCACACGCGCACAGACAGAGCAAACAACACAGAGGACATTGGATGGACGGGTACCTCTCACACTTATGCCTCCCTCTCCCACTGGAAATGCAGTTTATGGACTGAAAATAGAACAAAAGAGAATCAGAAAACATTAGATTAATTTCGATGAATATAGATCTTGGTCCCTTTTGAAGGCCAACTACTAAGGTAGCAGTGCACGAAGCACACCATGGTTTCCATGGCTTTCTCGAAAGGAACGCAACACTATAATAGTGAAAACCTGGTGTATATAAGCTACAGAAACAATATAGATAGAAGAACCAAGCATGTCCCTTTCCTGAGTACACAGTAGGGTGGCTGTTTCTACACATGAAAATAAAATCCACCAAAAAAGGAGAAAGAAGAGTAATACCATAGCTGGTAACTTGGACACACATCAAATATAGTACTGGTATAATTTAAAGCATAGTAAAGCTTGATAAATTAAAAATAGAACTTTGCAAACAACATGCCGATTGAAGTATCATTTAAAATGAGCGAATTATTTGTAGATATGTACTTTGTAGGTACAAATATCTTTCTCGAAAATACATTCCATTATTGGGAGGTATCAAAGTGTGTACAACAATGGAGACACCCATAAAAATGTAGTAAAGATCGTGTATCCTCTACCTTCAGGACTACAGAGGGTTAAAAAGAATAGGAGCCTGAATCATGAAAGGTATTATTGGTTGTTCATATGCATTATGCTCTCATAATAGAGAAAGAGAAGATGCTGACGTCCTTACATTTTTTAGTCAGTTTGACCTTTCTTGTTAATCCGGAAATGAAGCATCAGTTGCTGGATCGTCACCAATGGAGAACACCACTCGGCAACAGAAAATGATGATTACAAACTAATTGTAGGCACACTGTTATAAAATCATCATAATATGCAATATCAAAAGTATATTTAAAATGTTTGAAGGAGGTACCCTTGATGACACAAATTTGCAGCAGTAGAACATGTGAGAGCCATTCAGCCACCGGAAAGCTATGCATAATCTAATTTCATTGTTTGCTGACATTCTCACAAATAGCTCATGTGCACAATCTCAGCCAAAAAATACATTCGAAGTTGGAAGTAGGAAGCAGGGTAGGTGACCTGTGTGGAGGAGTTGGGGAATATCAACAATGAGCTCGTCATTGCTCATTGCGGAATATGCTGATCATAAGAGGTCAACTGCAGATCAGACCCATGCAGATGGACATAGTGTCTGTATTTTTCAAACAGTACTGGATCATTCTTGCAAGCAGGGAAATAAGGATGTTGGGTTCATGCTATTCAAGAAAGATAGTCTCCTTGCTGCAACCTTCGACCTATAATACCAAGCGTTGAATGCCTTCGCCAGGTCCGTGAACGCGGCGTGCTCCGACTAAAGCCACTACGACAGTACCTCAGCCCCCATGTTCCCTTTCCATCGAGCCGCCACCCCAGGCTTCTTTTCCCTGTCCTTTGTCCCGAGATAGGTCGCAGCGAGATTGGACCTTCCACCCGCATCTCCGGGACAGGGATAGGTCACAGCGCGATTGGATCTCTGCGGCAGACTGGATCCCCTCGTTCAGGCAGAATTGGTAGAACCGCGAGGTCGGGTCATTGTCTCCTCTGCCGCAGGCAATGGAGATCGCCGGGGAAGCCACTGACAGCGGCAACCTCCACACGTCCTTCTCAAATAAAACATCATGATTTTCTAAGAAAAAGAATGTTATGTCCAAATGAAACAATTGTTCAGATATATCTAGTGTCAATCGAATCTACTATGGCCTTGACAGAAGTTGTAGACATCCAGCCATAAACATATCACTGGCTATAGGTTTATTTTTATTTTTTAGGATCCAATAGTTTGCCAGAACAATTAAGACACCAAGTCGCCAAATCAAAATCTGCCCATTTGCAGACGTGTGCAAAGTTTGTACATACTGAAGCGCATATAGAAAGTTGCAGACGTGTGCAAAGTTTGTACATACTGAAGCGCATATAGAAAGTAAACCGTAGATTATATTGTCCTCAAGTGATCTGGCTTGAGAAGATTATCTAAAGAAATATCGAAAGGAGAAACATAACTAACCTTGACCTGTTTGTAGCAATCCAAATTTTACACACTCTAATTGTTTCATCTGAAATCACATGTGAATTCATAACCTGGGTATCTGGGTATCACCGAGAAAGCTTTCACTGGTCATGAAAGTACCAATTTCCCCTACGATCCTCCCTCTAATATCAACAAAAGCAGGCAACGGATCCTGAATACCTCTCCCTCCAGCGTGGAGTGGGTCTGAAGCTCAGCATATAATTTTACTTGATTTGTATGCAATCTGCACATATCCTGCAATAAATTCATCACGGCATCCATCGGCAATTTGCGTTTGAATGATGTGACTGTCACTCACAAACAAGAGATCATCTATTAAAAAAAGAGTCCAAACTATTGGAAAGAAAAAGAGTCCAGCGAACACAGACGAAGCACCAACCTGTAACGACATGCACAGCGAGACCTCGCAGGAACTCGAACCCAAGTGGGTCGACCTAGTCACCCACCCACCCCCACCCCGCCAGCAATCTGCAGCAGCAGGAACCTCCTCTCCCATCCCGCCGGTGATCCAGCTCCTCCCCGCGCTTCTCCCTCCCCTTGTACCCCCGTTCTCCTCTCTCTCCTCACCCTCTCTCTTCTCTGTCCAAGAGGAAGCAGCAAATCCGCCACAAGGGCGGCTGCGTGGGGGGCGGTGGTGGCGGAGGCAAAGGGCGGCGCGCGCGGACGGCGGTGGCGGCGGAGGCAAAGGGCGGCGCGCGCGGACGGCGGTGACGGCGGAGGCAAAGGGCGGCGGCGCGGACGGCAGTGGGAGTGAAGGCAAAGGGCAGCGAGGGTTGCCGGGAGCGGAGGGCTGGGGTGCGGCGGCGGAGGTTACCCTAGCGCCGGAGCGCACCTCGTTCTCGTGCGGGAGAGAGAGGGTCCGTCGAATCGGTATTTTTTCACTTAATGGATTAATGGATAGGAGCGCGGGTTGATTCTAGAAAAGATGAGGGGGTGTTTTGCAAAAACACCGCGACGGTGAACCCGACAGACTCAATCCGTGCTTTATTAATAGATAAAGATGATTAATTGAACTTAACTATCAAAAAGGCCCGTGCGTTGCAACGGTACAAAATGAAAATGGTTATAAACTCAAAATACAATTTACTATTTAAATAATGTTGCAGGTAGCATGACAATATTAGAAGTAAATTAAAGTACCAAGGACCATATTCTTGACACAAAGAGTGAAAATTCGCTAATACTTCAAGAAAGAAAAGAATTTCCCTGAGGTTAGAAGCAAAGTGATGCACCTCGTGTTCTTGTTTCACTTGTGAAGCTAACGTGAAGCTGACATCAAAACAGGAAGTAAAAAATCAAAGATATTAAAAGGCTTAGTAATCAAAGGAGATAAGCAACGTCTAACAAAAAGAGAAAACATTAATATTCGGAGTAATTGCGTACCAGTCACGCCTTAAACCATTTGCTACACAACGATTGTCGCATATAAGGAGTAAGTATATTTCCTTATTTTTTGCGAGGAGTAAGTATATTTCCTTTTTTGCGAAAAACTTTCAATATATTCATCTTCCGTTATCTATTTTCCTTTTTATTTTATTAAACATGTGTACACTGTTTATCATGCCTACTTTTCTAGATCACAACCGATATCTTAGCCTGCGTGCAACTTGTAGTATCTTTCTCTGTTCAACTTGTGGAATATTGTAATTTAAAAACCATGTGGAATATTGGCACATTTTGGACCCATTCCAGGCATTGTGCATGAATGCCGATTTAATCGGTCTCCTTAATTAATAATCGGCCTCCATTAAATCCATCAATCCGCCTTTAATTAATTCCTCCATTCCATATATGAGCGAGATTTAATTGGGGTCTTTCTCCCATAATTCGGGATTGCTGTGATTTGATCTGGTTTCTCTCCCATTAATTTCACCAAACCATCTCTCTCCCCATAATTTTCCCTTTCATTCCTTCCATATATGAGTGCCCGATTTAATTCTCCTTTTTAATTCCTCCGTATATATAATTCCTATTCTCCCTTAATTCCTTCCTTTTGGGAAGCATGATCGCTATGTATACATATCCTCTCTACTTTTACATGTAAACATGACTTGTCTCAATTGGTGGCAGCGCTCAACATTGAAGTGGAGGTCGTGAGCTCGATCCCCCGTGAGCAATTATTTTTCTCCACCTTCTTTATTTTCACAACAGCCTGATAGCGGGCTGAGGCCCAATGTGGCGATGTGGCCCAAGCACTTGACGTAGGAAGGATTGCGACGGACCGGACCAACCGAGGAAGAAAACGTGGATTGTATGCAAACGGCTAGAAGGAGCAACTAGGTGAGAGGCCGCTAGGTGAAAGGCCTGCTGCATGAGCAGATGCAGATGTTATGAACATATAGTGCGCGGCGAACCAACTTGTGGTTGGATGGTAGTATTCCCAGCTCATCAGGGTTCAAGTCCTGGTGCTCGCATTATTCCTGAATTTATTTGTGATGCGCTTGATATGTCGGCTCAGTCTCTCGAAGATGCTTATAGGGGTAAGGTATGCGTTTGTACATTCATATAGATGAGTGCATGAGTGTATGTGTGAGCCCTTGCGAAACATATAATGCGCGGAGAGAATGCTGGCTAGCTAGTTTGCTTCAGACACGTTCCATGTCCGGTGTGTATGTAGCGCGGGGCCGGCACGCGGTACGTCGATACGTCCCTACGTACTGCGCGTACGCGTGCGACACGGTCCAAGAACGTGCGGCACGTCGTTTGCACGTACTCACGCGAGATAGTCAACCCTGGAACAACCATGCATGCATGCAGCCACCGCCGCACGCACGCGTGCCTTGTGGGGATTTGACAGGTGGGCCCGACGTAACGCTAGGTCTAGGTCTACGTAGGAGAGGCTAGGGCTAGGTAGGAGAGGTGTCCACGTTCAGCACGAAGAAGGAACATGCCGCCGCACACGACCGGAGGTGACGGCCGCGCCAAGAGGTGCTCGGCGGCGGCAGGTCCGTGGCCCAACCTCCCCGAGGATCTCCTCCGCGAGGTCCACGCCAGGCTCGACGCCCCGCTCGACCGGGTCTGCTTCGCCGCCGCGTGTCGCTCCTGGCGCGCCTTCGCCTCCGCCCACCCGCGGCGGCCCGTCTCTCCGTGGCTGCTCCTCGACCCGACCGGCGGCCATGAAAAGACGAACCGCACGCGCTGCTACTGCCCTGAGAACGGCGCGGTCCTGCCGCACGCCCCGCTCCCGCTCCCCGGCGGCAGGTCGCTCGTCGGCTGTCACGACGGCGGCTGGGTCGCCTGGTACGACGACAAGCTCGGGATCATGAACCTTTTTTCCGGCGTCAGGGTGGCGCTCTCCGCCAAGCAAAGGAGGAAGGTCCGCATACAGTACTGCACCGAAGCCACGCGGAAGATCGTTTTCTCGTCGCCGCCCACTTCACATGGTTGTATCCTCGCCGCCATCACTAGCGAGGATGATGTCGCGGTCTGCAGGCTAGGCCACCCGGAGGCTGGGTGGTCCACAAGGAAGTATCTTGAGGACCGGAAGCTCATTGACATCGCATTCTACGGCGGCGAGCTCTATGGCCTCACTCAGTATTTTGAGAGCCGAAGAGGAGTATTGGCGTCGTAGGGGCGGCATCAAATGGGTGACTAAAGGAGATGCAAACACGGGATATTTTCACGCGTTTGCTAACGGGAGAAAACGTAAATGCTCTATCCTTCGCCTTAACCACGATGATAGGATTTTGGTCACCCAGGCTGAGATCCGTAGCCACATTTATGACTTCTTCATCGGGCTGCTGGGGACGGCCGAGGAGAAATGTCTTTGCCTTCGGGAGGATCTGTGGGATCCTTCCGAACGGGTGTCCCAGGAAGAAAATGCAGGGCTGGCCCTGTCATTCCTTCCGGAGGAGATTGATCAGGCGCTAGCCTCCATGAAATCGGGTACTGCTCCTGGGCCCGATGGGTGGCCGGTGGAGTTTTTCAAAAGATTCTGGCCGTGCTTGAAGCATGTTTTCCACGCAATTGTAAATGGCTTTGCGCTGGGCCAAGTGGACCTCGCCCGCCTAAACTACTGGACGATTAGTCTTATCCCCAAAGTTAAGGGCGCGGATTGCATCAAGTTGTTTAGGCCGATCACGCTTATCAATGTTCCTTTTAAATTGTGTGCCAAAGCATACGCCGTACGGCTGGCCCCTATTGCTCAAAGGGTGATAAGTAGGAGCCAGACCGGGTTTATCAAGGGGCGCAATATTTTGGAGGGACCAATTGCGCTTGCGGAGATCGTGCATGAGCTGAAACGTACGAAAGGGAAAGGGGTTTTGCTCAAGTTGGATTTCGAGAAAGCCTATGATCGCGTGAACTGGGAGTTTGTGCGGGAGGTACTGCTCAAAAAGGGTTTTGACGCAGGTTTTGTTCATAGAATTATGCACCTGGTTAGTTGTGGGCAAACTGCGGTGACGATCAATGGGGAGATGGGCAATTTTTTTTGAAACAGAAGGGGTCTCCGACAGGGAGATCCTAGTTCCCCGTTGATCTTTAACTTCGTGGCAGATGCGCTTGCTGCGATTGTGGCAAGGGCTCGAGGGGCGGGGCATGTGAAAGGCTTAGTACCTCACCTCATCCCGGGGGGGGGGAGGGGGGTGACGCATTTGCAATACGCCGATGATACGATGCTGTTGTTTCAACCGGATGAACACAGCATTGCATCTATCAAGTTGCTCCTTATAGCCTTTGAGATTTTATCGGGGCTTAAGATAAATTTCCTCAAGAGTGAAGTTATTACGATGGGGTTGGAGCAACACGACAGAGTGAGGATAGCTAATTTACTTAATTGTAAGCTAGGGAGCTTCTCAATTAAGTACCTGGGGCTGCCGATCTCGCACAAGAAGCTTGCCATCTCCGAATGGGAGCCTCTGTATGGCAAAGTAGCTAATAGGGTTAGTCCGTGGCGAGGGAGATTCATGTCTTCGGCAGCAAGACTGATCCTAGGCAATTCTAGTCTGTCCTCCCTTCCACTATTTACGATGGGTATGTTCCTGTTGGCAGATGGGGTGCACGGGAAATTGGACACCCTGCGTTCCAAATTCTTTTGGGAAGGGGCTGGGACTAAAAAGAAATACCATTTGTTGAAATGGGCTGCGGTGTGTCGTCCTAAGAAATATGGCGGGTTAGGGATCACTAATTCCAAACTCATGAACGTGGCCTTACTTACCAAATGGTGGTGGAAATTAGCAACTAACGAATCGGGTCTATGGGCGGACCTGCTTCGGGCAAAATATTTCCCGGACGGGAATGTGTTTAACGCCAAGGCCTCGGGCTCACCGTTTTGGAATGGGATCCAGGCGGTTAGGCCGGCGTTCTCGTTAGGGGCGAGATTCGAGGTAAATAGCGGCATGTCTAACAGGTTCTGGATGGACACGTGGTTGGGAGACAGGCCTCTTTGGCAGGTGTTCCCGCAGCTATACTATGTGGCCGCGGAAACGCATATTCTGGTGGGCGAGGCCTTGCGCACGACGCCGCCAGCAATTCACTTTCTGAGACCGCTGAACGCGGCGGAGCTAGCAAGTTGGGACTTGCTTCAGACTCAAGTGGGCCACCCCGTCAGGAGCCAGGACGCTGACGTAGTGACCTGGGACTTGTCGGCGTCTCGCAAATTCTAGGTTAAGTCCATGTATAACAAGCTGACGGAGGGACCCGCTTTAGATATAGCTAGGGGTCTTTGGAAGGCTAGGGTGCCGCTAAAGATAAAAATATTTCTTTGGCAAATGTTCCGCAATAGGCTCCCGATGGCTGATAACGTGGCTAAACGTAACGGGCCCTCGAATGGGACTTGTGTGGTTTGTGAATCGCTGGAGGATGCGAACCATGCTCTTGTCCAGTGCGCACTGGCTCATTTTGCCTGGAGCGCGGTGCGTGAGGTGTTCCAACAGAATTGGAACCCGCGATCGGGGACCGAGCTATTAACGGTGTTACAATCGCAGAGGGGTGCCAAGGCCAGGGTCCTGTGGATTTGCGTGGGTGCATTGCTTTGGTCCCTATGGACAATGCGAAACAAAATGACTATGGAGCATAAGTTCCCGACTAACCCGACTGATGTTATTTTCAAATGCCATCTTTTTCTATAGAGTTGGACACCGCTGGGGAAACAATGTGATGTTGAACTTATGAGGAGCACAATGGAGCAGATTGCTACTAGTATCCCGAGGCTTCGTCAAGCGAATTGAGTGACTTCTTTGCTTACTTTTGGGTGCCTAGCATATGTGTTAGATCTGGTTGGGGCCTGTCTTTCGAACTATGTTATGTGATGTGCGTGGCCGGTGTGGCCTGTTGAGACTTTGGTGGTGTGGTATGTGTGTGTTGTGCAAACTTGGATGCTGCCTTCGTGGCTTTAATAATTTAAAGCCGGATGCGTCTAGCGTCTTCGTTTCAAAAAAAAATTGCCTCACAAGGTTTAGCGGGAGGCTCACCAAAATCAACGTCGGCGTGAACAAACATGGCACGCTGGTGCTCAAGACTGTCGTGTGAGCGACTGTACCAAACCCCTGCCCGGCCGAGAGACCTTTTCATCAGTACGGAAGGTACATCGTCGCTCTACCTGGCAAGCTGGTGATGGTGACCAGGCACCGTAGCTGGGGGTCGAGCAGTGCACGCAGCCCCCTTTTCACGGTGCTTGAACTAGTTGAAGCCGACAGAGGGACAAAAAATTCCAAGAACGAGTGGGTGGAGGCCACGAGCTTAGGCGACCATGCCTTGTTCGTGGGGCGACGTGCTCCAAAGCTATGCACGTGGCGGCGGGCGAGCGTGGCGGCGTGAGGAGAAACCACATCTACTATTTCGACCATGAGGCTTATGTGCTCCTGAGGAACTCACGCTCGTTCAACAATGGCAGCCGTGTGTATTACAAGGAAGAGGGAAGCGCAAGGGGCAATGTTGGTGGGATCACGTCTGTGGGGTACCACGTGTATGGCGATGAACCTCCCGGGTGGCTCCTCCCTTCAGACATGTAGCTTCTCAGGATCACTAGCTTCGATGCATTATACATGTACACCGATCATTGTGCATTTTGATTGTTTCGAGTACATTTTGAAGAACAGTTAGTTCACAAGTTATTCGGGAGAAAAATTATAAAAGATCCACATTGCATTTCCTCCAGTCCTGAGGCGCCCAAGAAAACGCTCCGCCAGGAGAAAAGGGCAAAATGTAAGACGGAAAGAGAAACGGCGAGGACGGCCCATTCTTCCTAGGATCCCCAGCCAGCCATCCAGCATCTTCTCGTTCTCTTTTTAACTTTCACCGTGCAAAAATAATACTCCCTCCGTCCCATAATATAAGACGTTTTTTAACACTACACTAGTGTCAAAAAACGTCTTATATTATAGGACGGAGGGAGTAATTTGCATTATACGCACATTCCATATGTTTCCATTCCCATGTGGAAACATGGCCAGCGTGTATGGAAGTGAGGAAAGACACATTGACTCCTGGTTTGGCTGTATGCTATCTGTCCTCTGTTCCTATCTCTGGCACGGTACATGCAACAGTACAGCTCTGAAGATGGATTGGTGGCAGGTGGCTGCGGCGCCTCATACCCGGCAGGCGTCCTGGTTGAGAAGTGCGCCGGACTGGTAGGTACCCCATACCCGGCAGGCGTCCTGGTTGGGACCTCAGGTCTTAGATGTTTAGGTTTGGCTGCGATGTCTGTTTGGTATTAGGCTCAGACTATCTGCGCCCCTTCATCAATTGGATAGGTGTAGCGACAGTTGTTGCTTAGACGGTGGCTTTAGTCTTGCTGTTGTATGGCTTTGTAAGGTCTTGTGAGAATAATTAATAAAGTGGCCGTATGCATCGCCCAGATGCAGAGGCCGGGGGTCATCCTCCTTTTCTAAAAAAAAAAAAATCTGTCCTCTGTTCCTATCTCTCTCTCTCTCTCTCTCTGGATGCGTGCAACTCTCGCGATGTAGGAGTATATCCTTCTTTCTTAATGAACATGCATGCAACTCTCCCTCAAAAAAACTCTCCTACATTGTTCAAAAATTGAGAATGATCCATCTTTATGGGACACATGTGTCAAACCTAGTGTCTGATCCCTGATGGAATGAGTGTATAACCACCCTCCATCCAACTATTCTCCTTGGTCTGACTTAATTTTTGAGGAAACACTTTCAATAAAGCCCTCTCATATCAGTATTCTAACAATGTTTTCGGTAACAATGTTTGTAGATACTACTCAAAGTGTTCCTTTTTTATTCATGTTTTCTATATAGGTTAGTACATCAACAATACTGTCCTCGCACATGAGACTCTAATTCTAGGTTCCTCCTATTTTTATATAATCAGCATGTTCTCTTTTTTTCCTTTTCATTTTGGATTTTAAAACACATATGTAAAACACAATCCACTAAATCAATTCTTTGATCTGAAGTTCGCCTGCCACTAATTATAATACTTCAGGAGCTAATGAAACAATTTTGGTAAAATTCAATGCTCACAATTCTTGGGCAATCGTGCAAAAAACTTGAGTTCCTTTTGGATTGCCTTTTTGATCGAAATGGAAGAAATGAAGGGGTCGGGCAGGCTGATACCTCTGGAAGGGCCCAACATGACGAAAGGAGGAGACACAAAGGTGAAAAGGGGCAAAAGGGAAGACGGAAAGAGAGACGGCGAGGACGGTACTTTCTTCCTAGGATCCCTAGCCAACCAGCATCTCCCCTCAAAAAAAAAAAACAGCCAGCATCTTCTCATAATCTCATTCCCTTTGTAATTAATTATTATAATAACTTTCACCATTCAATTTTTTTTTACTATATATTTCGTGTTTCTCATCCACAGGAGATAATAGGAAGGCGTGATCGCACATTCCATATATTTCCATTCAGGAATGGAAACACGGCTGCTGTGTATGGAAGGGAGGAAAACCACATTGACTCCTGGCCTGGCGCTGGCTGTATACTATCTGTCCTCCGTTCCTATTTCATCACCGTACATCACCGTACACGATTGATCTAATTACTGCTTTTAGAAAGCATCTATCCAAACTGAACTGCGTGATGGTGTATGCAAAGAGAATAGAATTAAGATATCCCCGCAAAAAATAAAAGGATAGAAATAAGATACTCCCTCTATTCCATAATGTAGTGCTATAGATTTTTTTAAAATCAAACATTGACCAACTTTATCGAGAAAACTATTTATATCTACAATACCAAATATATAAAAATGAAATTAATTCTTATAATGAATCTAATGATACATGCTTGGCATTCTATATGTAATTTTTTTGTACAATGGTCAAAGTTTATGAGGTTTGACTTTTTAAAAAAATCTATATGCACTACATTATGAAACGGAGTGAGCATCGTGAATGCAAGCGGCAGCAGGACTTATCCGGTCAGGAAGAAAGCTCGTTGAGAGGCACGTAAGGCCCATGAACCATTAGCAACAACTTCCTTGAGAGGGCCTGCTTCAGTAACAGACCGACTTCACTGCACGACGGCTACTCAGATCAGCGATCGCATTGAAGTGATTCACAGAAAGATGGTAAGGTATTCGAATTTTATCCAACTAGTGTTTTTTTGTGGTTTCTCAAACACAGGAAATTTTTTTCTTCAAACATTGTTTTATTTTAATGTGACATTTTCAGAAACTACTAAAAATTTGTGACAGGTAAATTAGATGTGATTTTTTTAAAATTCAAAACAATTATAGAAATTTTCAAAAAAACATAAAAGAGTGAAAATATGTTAAAATCCAAACATATTTTCAATGTTTTGAACATTTTTAAAAATATTCTATCATTTTCTTAAAGTTTTTAATATTTTCTAAAAATTGAATTTCTTTAAAAGTATTTGTTTTTGTAAAATGCAAACACTTTTCCAAAATTTTGGTTTTTTTCTAACATGAATTTTTTAAAAATATATAATTTTGGAAAAAACTTATAAAAGAAAAGTAAAATAATAAAAAGAAAATAACCGGGTAAACCAGGAAGAAGAAAAAACCAAGAGGGCCCCCAAACCGAACCTTGTACAACGTGTGCATGCTCACTAAATGGGCCGGCCCATAATGGAATCGGTACATGAGTATGTTGCGCGCATGTCCAACAAATACATTCACATAGCGTCCAATATGGATATCAGGACATGACCTGACTGACTCCTGCACATGTCGTAAGTGAGGCCAATTTACTATAGCTATGTTTTTACATTATCCATCTCTGATAGTGTCGTGCTAAAAAAACTCATTTCACACAAATGTGTCATAGACAAAGAGGGTACGTGTCACACCTAGGATATCTCAAAAAGAAAAAGGAAAAAGCTAGCTAGGGGCCATTGTGCTACTCTATATGCCATGCATCTCGTGTAGATCTTTGTGACTGACGGGAAGCGGACATTTACAACAATCAGCCACCAAGAGAGTGGTTGGTGCCAGCAAGCATCAGGGGGTTTCTGTTGGACGTCAGTTGGCAATGGGAAGCCTGAGATCAGGCGAGGTGAGGCGGTCAATGGGGACAATTATAGTTGAGTAGATGACAATCGGGTAACTACTTTACCGTGGATGGTGATGCATCCCAACGGTCTGTTGTGTACATGAGTAAGCCGTCAGCACCATAAATAAAGCACATCCTACTCCATATACATGAATGTGCTAACAAAACCAACATAAGCTCACAACAATTCTTGAGCCGATGCGTAACAACAACCTATTAACCCGTGTTGGTATTACCTTAAAGAAATAATTTAAAAAATGAACAAAGACAATTCTAATAAATAATGAATTAGAGGAATTGATATTACCTTAAATAAAAATAAAATGAAAAACTAAAAAGTCAAAATAATGAAGTTTTCTAAGAAAACATGAATTAGCTGTATTGGTACTACCCTTTAAGAAGAAAGAAAATAAAAAAATAAGAACAAATTTACACTGAATTTAAACGGAAATTGTGCTTTTTATAATATGCAAGTATAACATATAATAGATGAAAATTTCGCAAAAAAAAGTTTCTTAAGAAAGAATGAATTACTATCTTTGTTATTATCTTTAAAGAAGAAAGAAAATATAATATTTTTTCTAAAATTTGAAACAAAGTTTTCTAAGAAATATGAACTAGTGGTCTTGGTATTATCCTTAAGGGAGAAGGGGAATGAAATAAAAACTAGAAAACAAAGTTTTCTAAGGCATAATGAATTAGTGGCATTGGTATTACCCTTTAAGAAGAAACTAAATTGAAAATAAAATCTAAACAAACAATGACATAATTTGCACACAATTTACATCAAATTGGTTTTTGTTATAATATGCATGAACAAACATATAATAATGGAATTCTCACAAAAAGAATTTACCTAAGAAGGAGTGAATTGATGGCATTGGTATTAACCATCAAAGTAAAAATGAAATAAAAACTAAAACAATCAAATAAATAATAAGTTTTTCTAAGAAACAATGAATATATGTCTTGCCTTAAGAAGAATGAAAGCGAGAAAAACTAAAACATAATAATAATAATAATAATATATAATAATATTAGCAATAATTTCTAAGAAAGATTGAACTACTGGCTTTCTATTCCCTTTTAGCATAAAGCAAAGAAATAATGAAAAAAAATTGACACACAAATTTATACAGAAATTGTGTTCTTTATATATGCAAGAAGAAGCATATAATAGTGAATTTTCACACAAAAGAAAGTTCCCTAAGAAGGAAAGAATTAGTGGCATCGGTATTGCCATTAGAGAAGAACTAAAATGACATCAAAACTAAAACATCATCAAAATGATGAAGTCTTTTTTGAGAAATAATGAATTAGTGGCTCTGATATGACCCTTTAAGAAGAAAGAACATGAGATAAAAACAAAACCAAAATCATAATAATTAAGTTTTATAAGAGAAGAAAAATATTAGTGGCTTTGGTATTGCCATTTTAGAAGAAAAAATTAAAGAATTATGAAACTAATATTGAAAAACGTTCACATAATTTATGTAGAATGTTTTTATGATATTGAAAGTGCAACTATCTCTGGGTGGTTTTGGTAATGATTAACAACATATAGCTCATTGAGCTAACACTATTTCAAGATAAATATTTCAGGAAAGCTCAATGATTGGCATGGCATGGATTAGAAAGTGGACCCCTCAAAATGCTAAGGACAAAAGATTGGCTCAAGCTCAAAGCACAAGACTCTACATTTTTACTTTTAGTGATCCAAGATCACATTGAGTCCATAGGAAAAGCCAATACTATCAAAAGGGGGTGAGGTGTTGCTTAATGAGTTACTTGCTCAAAATGCTTAGTGATATGCTCCAAAAACCCTCAACTACTTTCTCATATCCACATATGTCCCAAACCAAAAGTCAAACTCGGCCCCACCGAAACTCTCTATCCGGCCCCACCGAGTTCTCTTGACATAGCCACTGCCACAAACCCTAGTCACTTCGATCTCACCGATAGGGATCTCGGTCTCACCGAGATGGGATTGCAAACTCTCTGTTACCCTTCATAACGTTTCGGTCTAACCGAGATGAGTGATCGGTCCCACCGAGTCTGCAATGCAAACTCTCTGTTTCCTTTTCGTAACGCTTCGGTCCCACCGAGACAAGCGAATCGGTCCCACCGAGTTTGCCTGACCAACTCTCTGTTTGCTTATTACCAAAATCGGTCCCACCGAGTTTGTGTAATCGGTCTCACCGAGATTACGTTATGCCCTAACCCTAATGAAATCGGTCCCACCGAGTTGACATATCGGTCCCACCAAAATGCCTAATGGTCACATTATGAACCAAATCGGTCCGACCGAGTTTCTGATTCGGTCCCACCGAGTTTGGTGATTTGTGTGTAATGGTTAGATTTTGTGTGGAGGCTATATATACCCCTCCACCCACTCTTCATTCGTGGAGAGAGCCATCAGAACATGCCTACACTTCCAACATACATTTTCTGAGAGAGAACCACCTACACTTGTGTTGAGGTCAAGATATTCCATTCCAACCACATAAATCTTGATCTCTAGCCTTCCTCAAGTTGCTTTCCACTCAAATCATCTTTCCACCAAATCCAATCCTATGAGAGAGAGTTGAGTGTTGGGGAGACTATCATTTGAAGCACAAGAGCAAGGAGTTCATCATCAACACACCATCTATTACCTTTTGGAGAGTGGTGTCTCCTAGATTGGCTAGGTGTCACTTGGGAGCCTCCGTCAAGATTGTGGAGTTGAACCATGGAGTTTGTACGGGCAAGGAGATCGCCTACTTCGTGAAGATCTACCCTAGTGAGGCAAGTCCTTCGTGGGCGATGGCCATGGTGGGATAGACAAGGTTGCTTCTTCGTGGACCCTTCGTGGGTGGAGCCCTCCGTGGACTCGCGCAACCGTTACCCTTCGTGGGTTGAAGTCTCCATCAACGTGGATGTACGATAGCACCACCTATCGGAACCACGGATAAAAAATCTCTGTGTCTACATTGCGTTTGCTCCCTCCAAACTCCTCCCTTTACCTTCATATGCAATTGTTTTACATTCCGCTTCTATACTCTTAGAATTGCATGCGTAGGTTGATTAGTTAACTTATGCTAAGTTGTTAAAATCTGCCAAGACTTAAAATTGGGAAAAGGCTAGATTTTTATTTGGTCAAGTAGCCTAATCACCCCCCCTCTAGACATACTTTCGATCCTACAATTGGTATCAGAGCCTTGGTCTCCATTTGCTTTGATTTCCATAGCTTTTGGTGATCATATCCTTGGTTTCACAACCTAGGAGAGTATGACGTCTAGCGAGGAAAATTACCACCGTAGAGGTCCTTATTTTGATGGCACAAATTTTGCTAGTTGGAAGCATAAGATGAAAATGCATATTCTTGGACATAACCCCGCCGTTTGGGCTATTGTGTGTATTGGCTTGCAAGGTGAATTCTTTGATGGGAGAGAACCGAACCGTGAAGCTACCGCGGAAGAGTTGAAGATGCTACAATACAACGCTCAAGCTTGTGATATTCTCTTCAACGGATTGTGCCCCGAAGAATTCAACAAAATCAGCCGTCTTGAGAATGCAAAGGAAATTTGGGATACTTTGATTGATATGCACGAAGGTACCGACTCCGTCAAGGAATCCAAATTGGACGTGCTTCAAAGTCAACTTGACAAATTCAAAATGAAGGATGGCGAAGGTGTCGCTGAAATGTACTCTAGGCTTGCTCTCATCACAAATGAGATTGCCGGCTTAGGAAGTGAAGAGATGACCGATAGATTCATCATCAAGAAGATCCTAAGAGCCTTGGATGGAAAATATGATACCGTGTGCACATTGATCCAAATGATGCCCAATTACAAAGATCTCAAGCCAACGGAAGTCATTGGAAGAATTGTTGCTCATGAGATGTCACTCAAGGATAAGGAAGAGCTTCACAACAAGTCAAGCGGTGCTTACAAAGCCTCATGTGATACTTCCACATCATCAAGTGAGAAACAAACCTTCAATGAAGAATTGAGCCTAATGGTGAAGAACTTCAACAAGTTCTACAAGAGTAGAAGCAAGGAAAGAAGTTCCAAGTCAAGGTCCTACAATGACAAAAGGTCTTCAAGTCGTGAACGAAATTGCTACAATTGTGGAAGACCCGGACACTACTCCAATGAGTGTACGGCTCCCTACAAAAGAAGAGAAGATTCTCCCAAAAGAAGAAGTAGAAGAGAAGAATCACCACCAAGAGAGAGAAGGAGTAGAGATGATCATTATGAACGAAGACCCTCTCGGAGAAGCAAGGATTCGGAGAGGAAGGACAAATCATCAAAGAGCTACACAAAAAGAAGACATCAAGCTCATGTTGGTGAATGGGTATCCGGCTCTGACTCCGACCATCACTCCGAAAGAAGTTATCACTCCGACTCCGAATATACTCAAGATGAAGGTGTTGCCGGTCTAGCTCTTGTGACAACCAACTCCTATGACATATTTCAAATGAAGGAATTGGAAGATGCTTCATGGCCAAAGGACCAAAGGTAACACACCCCGAGTATGTTGATTTCAATAGTGATAAAGATGATTTGCTAGGAGATGATGACTTACTTGTTGACAACTCTAGTTATGAGAACTATGATGAACTTGCCATTAATCATGATAATCAAGATAAAACGAATGACAATGATAAGAAGGAGATTGAGCGTCTAACCAAAGAACTAAACACTCTTAAGCTAGCTCATGAAACTACCTTGGAAGATCATCGAGAACTTTTAAAGACTCATGAGAAGCTACGCTTTGAAAAACTCAACCTTGAGCAAGAGCATGAGTTCTTAAAAGCAATCAATGATGATCTTGGCAAGAAAAGTTCTTCTTACATTGCCAAGCGTTTACTCTTGTCTACTTACATGCCACAAGTTAAATCTAGCAATAAGAACAAGAAAGATTCTTCCTCTAGTAGTAATAACTATCATGCTAAATCCAATGTTATTGCTTCTAGTAGTTCTCTTGATTCCATTAATGATTCTCTTAGCCAAGTTACACTTGAGCAAGAAAATAGCCTATTGAAGGGAATTATAGAGAAAGGTGTTTACAAGAGTCTTGCTGGAAGTAAGCAATTTGAGGAAATTGTACGCAAGCAAGGAAGACACCGGAAGAATCAAGGTGTTGGTTTTGAACGAAAGTTCAATGCCAATGGAGTTGAGTGGGAAGAAGATCAATACCCCAAGACGAAGTTTGTTCCTCAACAAGAGAAGTATGATCCTACTTCTTTCCAAGGAACACAAGCTCAAGATGATCTTCCACCACAAGACCACAAGCAAAAAGGCAAGGACAAGCTTCAAGAGGAAATTGATGCATTTGAAGAAGCTCCTCAAGCCTTGGTCAAGTGGGTTCCCAAGACTACATCAAGTTCCACTTCATCAAGTACGACTACAACTCCAAGGATTCCCATCAAGATGGTGTGGATCCCTAAGAAGAAGAACTAGAGAGTTCTTGAGGATGACTCTGCCAACATACTTCACTCTTATCATTTTGGCAAGGATAAGTGCAAACAACTTCCATATCTTGCACTAGTCCAAGGAGTCACAAACCCTCTTGTTGGTAAGACAAGGGACAAGGTAACCAAATGCATTCATGGACATCATCTCATGTGAACATCACTTTGTGTCTATGGATATCCTTGTTTGTTCCTTGTGGGACTAACCCGTGTAGGTATTGAAAGTGCAACTCACTCCAAAGGATTGCTCCAAATGATCTACATCAACATTGAGCATCCATATCTTCAACACCTACATGAAGCCATCATCGACAAAACCCAAGGTTAGTTCATCCCTCTTAGGGGGGATATCACATCTAGGGGGAGTTTTACTCTAATCAATTGAGCTAAAGCAACTCTAATGATGTGAACACATCAATGCGTTATGTAAAAGTGGCAACCCCACTTGTGCTTAAACGATGAGTATGACCTATGATCAAATGTTCTTATTTGACTCCTAAGTCAATATACTCATATATAGATGACCTTGTCATCGCCAAATTGCTTGATAGATGCTAGAGTGATTGTGCATGCTTTGTCACATATTTCATTTGTCATTTTATTGTGTGAGCATGTTGGATGCATATTTTACTTATTCGAGGACATCCATTTGTTGTTTTGTTTGATTGGTTTTTCTTTTGCCAAATGGATGGACAAGAATGCCTAAGAACTCCCTCTAGCTATCTATGCTTTTCTCGTCTCAAACTCTATTCATGCTACATCACAAAGTTTGATCAAGTCAGATTCGAACCACTCTGTGTGAGGAGCACTTGGAGTCCCCGATTCGTCATAGACTTAAACTTCCAAAACCTCTTTGTGCATTTCGGTCTGACCGAGAAATCCATTTCGGTCAAACCGAGTTCACTAAGTTGATCTAGGTTTTCATCTTGGTGCAACCGATTTGAACACTTCGGTCACACCGAGTTGCAGCAACAGCTTGCGATTCTGCAATCTCGGTGCCACCGAGTTGTTCCACTCGGTCACACCGACAGGGTCGGGATATAAATACCCACGGGTGAGACTTTGAAAATTTCTTCGAATCCTCTCAGCCCGCGCGTATCCTGCTCTGCCTCCTCGGGTCTCCGGATCGTCTCCTCGCCACCAACGACCTCCCGCCGTTGGATTCTGCCGCCGTCGACAGAATCTGCTCCGCCGTCGCCGCCGTAGCGAACACTCGCCGTTCTAGGGTAAGTGTTCGACCCCTTGTGCTGTCTTTTTCACTCCAATTCCTAGCACAAGGACATTGCCATGTTTCTTGCCACGAATGAGATCAGTCTATCCAGCGAAAACTTCCTTAGGTCTAGATTGATTCGAAAATTTTAGGGTTAGCTCTTCGCAGAACTCATCTCGGACCGACCGAAGTGTAGAAATCGGTCTCACCGATTCGGCTTAGGCCATTGCACATGTGCTTTTCGGTCTGACCGAAACGTGCAAATCGGTGTGACCGAGTTCAAGATTCTGTGAAACCCTAGCAACCTCGGTGCCACCGAACTGTGACTCGGCCCAACCGAGTTCATTAGTTTAGGTTCCATATGTTGCTTCGGTATCACCGAGTTTGTCAATTCGGTAGCTCCGAGATCACTTCTGTAGAGAACTAAAACTAAGATTTTTTACTCAATTTGTTTTGCAAAACCTCTGTACTTTGTGATGCTCATCTACTCTACCTCATCTACAACCTATTCACAGGGTCTGCTGACAGTTTGCTGCAAGATGTCTGACCAGAGTGACAGCCAGAACAAGTCTGAACAGCAAGGACAGTTGAGTCAGGGCACTAGTCCCTCCAGCAGCTATGATGAGGGCAGCATGAGCACACCTAGTAACTTGCCCAAGGCAGCTACTAGAACAAGGAAGAAGAAAACCTCAGATTCTGAAGATGATGACTATGTGGCCACTGAAGAGGAAGTAAGCTCCAAGAAGAAGGTGCTAAAGAAGGAGTATGGCACAGCTGCTGCAAGTAAACTAGGATTGAACAAGAAAGCACCAGCAAGAAGAATTCCTATGTCAAAAGCCAGAGCATCCACTCAGAAACCCTCCAAGTCAACAGGAGGAGATGATGCTGCTGAGGAAAAATAAAAGAAAGAGAGAAAAAGGGGAAGATGGTGTAAGAAGGTTGACCCCATGGCTGAATTTGAAAAACATTCTTCTTCTGAAGAAGAAGAAGATGAAGAGGAAGAGGATGCTGCTCCAGCACCTAAAGCACAGAAGCTTATGAGTGATGCTATAAAGGCAGGAGCTGCTCCATCAAAACCCAAAACAGCTCCCAAAGCTCAAACTCAGAAGCCCCCAAAACCCAAGAGAAGCACCAGAAACATTCCTGCAGAAGAAAAGAACAAGGCCCCAGTGCCTGAGACTGAAGAAGAGGAAGCTGAAGCCCAAGTGCTAAGGAAGCTAAAGCCAAAGATCCCTGACCATAATGATGCACATCCAGTTGCAGAAGATATGAGGATCAGGAAGGATGCAGGACTGAGATTGTGGAGAAAATCAGATCCTTATGCTGTGAGGAGGAGAACAGCAGTTGATTATAGGTTCCATACAAAGGAACAACAAGATTTCTATGAGACTATCCTGCTTGATAAGAAGCCCATTGTGTGTGACATGAGATGGGTGGACTGGGAGTACATCAAGGAAAATGAAGATCACTATCCAGGAGTCTATCACAGCTTCAAGGCTTGTGGAGTAGATACGTTTGTTGGACAGAAGCTCACCAAATGGAATGATAAGCTGATCATGCAGTTTTACTCCACTGCCCATTTCTATCTAGATGGGAGGATAGTATGGATGTCTGAGGGTACAAGGTACCAGTCCACAGTTGAGGAATGGGCTAATTTGATAAATGCCCCTGAAGAACATGAGGATGACTTGGATGTATATGCTGACAAGAAGAAGGATCATAACTCAATGGCAAACATGTACAAGGAGATCCCTGATAAGGCTTTGGAGACTCATAAGCTTGGATCAGTACATTACTTGTTGTCTGGTCTGCCTACCATCAACTGGATCCTTAGGCACACATTGCTACCCAAGTCAGGAGATCACAAGATGATCAGAGGACATGCTATCAATTTGCTACATTTGTTTGATGTGCCTCAGAAATTCAAAGTGATGAGTTTGATTGTAGAGACAATCAAGAGGACAGCTGCTGACCAGAAGAGAAGCTGTGGTTATGCTCCACACATTCAAGAGCTCATCAACTCCAAGATGGGCACAGGTACATACCTGTTGGACAAGAAGCACCTTCCTCTGCATCCAGATTTTGAAGACAATACTGTTGTGATGAATGAGGAAGAACCCACATCTGTGCAAGCACATGAGAAGAGAGAGAAGGCAAGGGTAGAGAAAGCTACAAGGATGCCAACTGTTGAAGAAGCATCTCAAGTGTTCTTGAAGAGCAAGCAAGATCAGCTTGGATATCCGATCCAATCCACTTTGAGGATTGAGAAGGGTTTGGCCACCCTGACTCGAAACCAAGAGAGCTTGGAGAGGATCATTGAGCAGAAATTCTATGATCTTGATGTCAAGGTAACTGAGATTCAATCAGTGGTTGAGCAACTTCAGGAGGAAGTGGAGGAGAAGAAGGGCAAGTCTACTACAGATGCTTTTGCCAGAGTGCCCAGAAGCCAGAGGTCTGCTACAGTGCCTATCCCAGACACTAGAGCTACTACATCTGCACCAGCAGCTACAGCCTCAGTGCCACCAGCTCCAGCAGCCACTCCACCAGCTCCAGCTACATCGACAGAAGATTTCGTCCTTGGAGTCATCTCTACACCACCTCATGAAGGCCAAGCTTGAGAGATGCATAGCCCTATGCATATTTGAACTTTTTGGTAACTTGTTGCCAAAGGGGGAGAAATATGTATAGATCATAGCCTTCGAGAGAGAGAGAGAGTGTTGTTTTATCTCTCTTTGCATTTTACTTGTTTGAACTTTATTGTGTGTTTGCTTGTCACATTATGTCTTTTATGAGATACTTGGATGATCATGTGATTGATCATTTGCTACCTTAAATGCTTGTTTGGATGATACTATCTTTTATATCTTATATATGATCATTCACTTTGCTTGGTGATGAGTGCATTGTCTTTAATTATTATCATTTTGAGCACTCCACCAAGATGTATGTGACATGAAAGAGTGACCCATGATCCTAACACATTGTGCATTTGCAGTCCAAAGCAAATTTTAACTAATGCACAAATTTAGGGGGAGCTCTTGCTTATCACATACTTCTCAAAGCGACAATGTATTTCAATATTATTATATTTGTCGAAGCTTTGATCTATATGTTGTCATCAATTACCAAAAAGGGGGAGATTGAAAGTGCAACTATCCCTGGGTGGTTTTGGTAATGATTAACAACATATAGCTCATTGAGCTAACACTATTTCAAGATAAATATTTCAGGAAAGCTCAATGATTGGCATGACATGGATTAGAAAGTGGACCCCTCAAAATGCTAAGGACAAAAGATTGGCTCAAGCTCAAAGCACAAGACTCTACATTTTACTTTTAGTGATCCAAGATCACACTGAGTCCATAGGAAAAGCCAATACTATCAAAAGGGGGTGAGGTGTTGCTTAATGAGTTACTTGCTCAAAATGCTTAGTGATATGCTCCAAAAACCCTCAACTACTTTCTCATATCCACATATGTCCCAAACCAAAAGTCAAACTCGGCCCCACCGAAACTCTCTATCCGGCCCCACCGAGTTCTCTTGACATAGCCACTGCCACAAACCCTAGTTACTTCGGTCTCACCGATAGGGATCTCGGTCTCACTGAGATGGGATTGCAAACTCTCTGTTTCCCTTCGTAACGTTTCGGTCTAACCGAGATGAGCGATCGGTCCCACCGAGTCTGCAATGCAAACTCTCTGTTTCCTTTTCGTAACGCTTCGGTCCCACCGAGTTTGCCTGACCAACTCTCTGTTTGCTTATTACCAAAATCGGTCCCACCGAGTTTGTGTAATCGGTCTCACCGAGATTACGTTATGCCCTAACCTAATGAAATCAGTCCCACCGAGTTGACATATCAGTCCCACCGAAATGCCTAACGGTCACATTATGAACCAAATCGGTCCGACCGAGTTTCTGATTCGGTCCCACCGAGTTTGGTGATTTGTGTATAACGGTTAGATTTTGTGTGGAGGCTATATATACCCCTCCACCCACTCTTCATTCGTGGAGAGAGCCATCAGAACATGCCTACACTTCCAACATACATTTTCTGAGAGAGAACCACCTACACTTGTGTTGAGGTCAAGATATTCCATTCCAACCACATAAATCTTGATCTCTAGCCTTCCCCAAGTTGCTTTCCACTCAAATCATCTTTCCACCAAATCCAATCCTATGAGAGAGAGTTGAGTGTTGGGGAGACTATCATTTGAAGCGCAAAAGCAAGGAGTTCATCATCAACACACCATCTATTACCTTTTGGAGAGTGGTGTCTCCTAGATTGGCTAGGTGTCACTTGGGAGCCTCCGTCAAGATTGTGGAGTTGAACCAAGGAGTTTGTACGGGCAAGGAGATCGCCTACTTCGTGAAGATCTACCCTAGTGAGGCAAGTCCTTCGTGGGCGATGGCCATGGTGGGATAGACAAGGTTGCTTCTTTGTGGACCCTTCGTGGGTGGAGCCCTCCGTGGACTCGCGCAACCATTACCCTTCGTGGGTTTAAGTCTCCATCAACGTGGATGTACGATAGCACCACCTATCGGAACCACGGATAAAAAATCTCCGTGTCTACATTGCGTTTGCTCCCTCCAAACTCCTCCCTTTACCTTCATATGCAATTGTTTTACATTCCGCTGCTATACTCTTAGAATTGCATGTGTAGGTTGATTACTTGACTTATGCTAAGTTGTTAAAATCTGCCAAGACTTAAAATTGGGAAAATGCTAGATTTTTATTTGGTCAAGTAGTCTAATCACCCCCCTCTAGACATACTTTCGATCCTACAGATATACAAAAATAAGCATATAATAGTGGGGTTTTCACACAAAATGGAGGTTTCTTGAGAACGAATGAATTAGTGGCATTGGGTTTATTCCATTAAAGAAAAAAAATCTAGAACAAACAATGATAAAAATTGCACACAACATACATGCTTTTTTCAAATATGCAATAATAAGCATAAATAGTGGACATGATGTTTCTGCTCGCGAGATCATATGCTCCCTCATGAAAAACTAAAAAAATAGTAAAATAAAATAAAAAAATCTGAATTTTTTAAGAACAAACATTGACGAATACTCAACATGTCTGCAAATTTTCATGAAGAAACAACAATCAAAATGCATCGGTGAAAAAACAAAATTGATGATAACCAGCTACTAGAATATCTGATATTCTGATCATCACTTGTAAAATGCTTGAGGTTTTGGATGTTGGTTATAACCAGCCGTGGGCCAAGACGTCTCTCTGTTAAGTGTGTTCCTAAAATAGATTTCATGGTCCCACATTTGCCAATAGTGATGGAGCCAAGGGGCATAACTTTTCTTTCTTTCAATAGTGACAGAGCTCTGTCTCATAGTACATATGTCAATTGGCCGAGTCTGACCATCTTCTGAAGATGACATCATGGCTTTCATTTCATTGAAGCACTGTGCTGATCAATCAAAACCTTTGGAAAAAATTACCCAACAAGCCCGTCTAGCTCAGTTGGTAGAGCGCAAGGCTCTTAACCTTGTGGTTCTGGGTTCGAGCCCCACGGTGGGCGCTTGATGTAATTAGTTACTTTTTGTTCTGCCTGCTATAATAAACTATGTACTGTTTTTGCCAAACAAAATGCCCTTTTCTGATACTTACCATGTGCTGTTTTTCTGCGGGTGGATACTTACTAATTACTCCACTATATGCTGACAAACTGCATTTTCATGTGTGCTGAATTGTTGACATGTACAACAATGCAAAGGAAAAAGAAGATCAATTTCCGTTTCTCAAAATTCAGAAGGAAAAGAATGGATCATTATAACTACAACAAAATACTACATTACACGAACTATTACTCTAATAATAACATCCTCCCTCCAGCTTAAAAAATGTTCTTAACGGAGGGAATACTTGCTTACATCCTCTGTTATGTACAAAGGATTGCTGTCAAAGATCTACGGTTGAAGCTTACTGATCTAACCCTACATTTTATGTATGGCAACAGGCACAACAGTGGGTATGGTACTGGTGTTAGTGTCGGTCGCCACACCATCTGAAGCCAAAACACCTGCAAACCTCAGCGGTTGCTGCATCTGGACCTGGGTGCTGCTGCTGGGATATTCTTCTGCTGCTGCTTCTTCGTCGTCGTCGTCGTCTTCGCCGTGGCTTTGGTGGCGACACACCAGGCCTGTGGTGCACGATGCCGTCGGGCGTCGGCGTCGGCGGTACCAACCTCCGTCACGTCCGGCTTACCGCAACAAGACTCCTGCTATACAAATACACCTTGCGGTGTTTCCGTTCTTGTTTTGTCTTCAAGTAGTAACCTTTTTCAGTCAGTCTACATTGTTTCAGTTCGTGGGTAGTACGTGTATATAGTGTAGGTACGTTGAATAATTCTGTTTCGGTTGGCGACGTGACGGATGGCCGGACCAGCGCGGAGCGCGTCCACACCGCCCATGTGGCACGCAAAGTTTCAATCAAACATATTGTTGAGATTTAATTAGCACATGTAATTAAGGAAATCCAAGGAGGCGAGAAGATAAATATTTTGCAAACAAAGTCAAGTGATAATCTCAACTATCATGTTAATGGAATTGGTACAAGATGACTTTATGTTTTGCAAGATTCAGGGGGAGTGTACTCCCATATGATAACCTGTTCAAGATCTTTGGATCTTAGATATTGCACTCTTTTTTCCTTTATGAGTTTTTCCTGTATGGTTTCTCATAGAAGGTTTTTAATGAGGCGATAGTAATACAAACACTATGATATGTCTATTTCTCCTTATTTTTCCACTGGGTTTTTGGAAGGAGTTTTTCACGACATATTTAGTATATTTCCTCATATTTTTTCCTACAAGGTTTTTTGAGGAATATTATTGAAGAATGATGGAGCTACATGGACAAGCGTAGATTAGGGGGAGTGTTGAGATTTAATTAGCACATGTAATTAAGGAAATCCACGCTTGTAACCGACGTGTTGTGCCCGCACACGTCCCCTCCTATTCTTTGGGCAACCGACGCTTTGATGCGTCTCTGCCAAACGTCGCGTCTGCGGCGTGTCCCTTCAGGGTTACTGTTCATTACATTGATTCATCACACATATAATGCGCGGAGAGAATGCCGGCTAGCCAGTTTGCTTCAGACACGACCCATGTCCGGTGTGTATGTAGCGCGGGGCCTGCACGCCGCGCGGCAGTACGTACGTCGATGTGTACGTGGTCGGGCCCAACTGCACGTACGCGTGTGACACGGTCCAAGGAGACAGTACGTACGTACTAGTGTACGTGGCACATCGTTTGCATCGTACGCACGCATGCATGCGGGGCAGTCAACCCTGACTTTGGATCAACCATGCATGCATGCAGTTGCCGCCGCGCGCGTGCGGGGATTTGACAGGTGGGGCCGGTGTAACGCATCAGGGTGGCACCGCAACCACCGGACCCGACGGGGGCAGCAGCGTGCATTCTTCCGCACGAACAAAAATATGCATGCACCATATTGCCGATTTGGACCTCTGGTCACATAGATTCCGTAAGGCTTCACATAAGGTAACCACTTTCTCGTGGCAGCTCTTCCTCTACTCACGCGCAAGCGTCTCTATGTAACTCTGTCACGCTTGTAATCAGCTGCGGCTGTTTTACTGTTCAGTACTCCCTCCGTTCGAAAAAGCTTGTCCCTCAAATGGATGTATCTAGCACAAACTTGATGCTAGATATATTCATTTAAGGGACAAGCTTTTCCGGACAGAGGGAGTAATATATTTAGGTGGGACACCTCCCCCTCACCCGCAAAAAAACTAGAAGGGTTGGACACGCTTTGCTGCGCTGTTGGTGTTGTTGGGTTTCTTTATTTCAAAATATAAGGTGTGTTACTTTTTTAAAAAGTCAAACCTTTTTTAAGTTTGATAAAATTTGCAGAGAAATATATCAAAATCCATAATATCAAATCGGTATCATTAGATTCATCATGAAATAAATTTCTATATTTATTTTTTAATATTGTGGATGTCAATATTTTTGCTTCGAACTTGGTCAAAGCTAAAGAAATTTGGTTTTCCAAAAAACTAATACCCCCTGTATTTGGGACTAACGGAATACATAGTTTGGCGGGTAGGGGAGATGATGGAGTGTGTTTATTTTTTACTTATATGGCATTGAATTGGTGTGCCTTTCGTGTTGTGATTCCGTATATACCGCTAATCAACCCATATTTAAGTGGGAAAATTTCTGCGTCGATGATTGCATGTACTATATTGGTAGTACAATATCATATGGTGACACTTTTTTTCTACGTGGTGGGAGGGTGCGCTGATTAATATGTTTTTATAGGCCGGGTGTTGATAGATTTGAAAAATCGTTGGTCTAATCAAAATTGCAAATATATCCAAAATTGAATACCTTAATCGTATGAAAGAGCTTCAAAATTAGGGAACATAGGGAATTAAAAGAATTGAATGGGAGAGCTATTTGAGAAATTATTGACCCGGTCAAAATTGGGTGACCCAAATTCTAATTTGAAGACCTCAATTGTAGGCGAGGCCTTAAAAATTAAGAAGCATAGTGTATAGTATACTCCCTCTCTCTCAGTTTACAGGGTGTGCACGTACCTCTAGGTCGTCAATTTGACCAACCTAATACAAGTCATATATTACAAAAACTATACCAATATAAACTTTAGATGTCCTATTTTCAAACGGTATAATTTTTGTGTTATATAGTTTATATTATGGTGATAAAATTGGCAATCTAGGTATACGCGTAGGACTTGTAAACTGAGACGGAGGGAGTAAAAGAATAGAGTGAGAGAGCTTTGAGAAATTGTTGACCCGGTCAAAATTAGGTGGCCCAATTCCAACCGGAGACCTCAATTAATTGTGAGGTCTTAAAAACTAGAGAGCTTAGTGTTATAAAGGATAAGAAGCACTCTGAGAAAAAAAATAAAAATCCAACTATTCTAATGGGAGTATAACCACCCTCCTAACCATCCAACTATTCTACTTGGTGCAAGTAGTTGAAATGTTGTTACAGCATTTCTAGTCGATCCGTCAAAACTGGTTAACTCCTTAAAAACTTTGTATTGAGGAGTTAAACCGGACCTAGTCGAACCCTTATCGGTTTTATAATTCCTCAAAAAAAATTAAGCACCATGTTTGTGGGCTCTTATATTAACTCGACCGTGGCTCATTCTTAGGATAACCCTCCCCCCCAAGGGCTGTCGATGTCCCCCGCCCACGCTCCCTCCAGTAGTTCATCCACGCCCCCTTGGCCCCGACACTTCCAGTCGAGTGGTGCCTCTACTGACTCCTGAAGAAAATATGCCCTAGAGGCAATAATAAAGTTGTTATTTTATATTTCCTTATATCATGATAAATGTTTATTATTCATGCTAGAATTGTATTAACCGGAAACTTGATACATGTGTGGATACATAGACAAAAGACCGTGTCCCTAGTAAGCCTCTACTAGACTAGCTCGCTAACCAAAGATGGTTAAGTTTCCTAACCATTGACATGTGTTGTCATTTGATGAATGGGATCACATCATTAGGAGAATGATGTGATGGACATGACCCATCCGTTAGCTTAGCATAATGATCGTTAAGTTTTATTTCTATTGCTTTCTTCATGTCATATACATATTCCTTTGAGTATGAGATTATGCAACTCCCGGATACCGGAGAAATACCTTGTGTGCTATCAAACGTCACAACGTAACTGGGTGATTATAAAGATGCTCTACAGGTATCTCCGAAAGTGTTTGTTGGGTTGGCATAGATCAAGATTAGGATTTGTCACCCCGAGTATCGGAGAGGTATCTCTGGGCCCTCTCGGTAATGCACATCATAATAAGCCTTGCAAGCAATGTGACTAATGAGTTAGTTGCGGGATGATGTATTACGGAACGAGTAAAGAGACTTGCCGGTAGAGATTGAACTAGGTATGAAGATACCGACGATCGAATCTCGGGCAAGTAACATACCGATGACAAAGGGAATAACGTATGTTGTCATTACGGTACGACCGATAAAGATCTTCGTAGAATATGTGGGAAACAATATGAGCATCCAGGTTCCGCTGTTGGTTATTGACCGGAGAGGTGTCTCGGTCATGTCTACATAGTTCTCGAACCCGTAGGGTCCGCACGCTTAACGTTTGATGACGATTTTGTATTATATGAGTTATGTGATTTGGTGACCGAATGTTGTTCGGAGTCCCGGATGAGATCACAGACATGATGAGGAGTCTCAAAATGGTCGAGAGGTAAAGATTCATATATAGGACGATGATATTCGGACACCGGAAGTGTTCTGTGGGTACCGGGTACATATCGGGTCACCGGAAGGGGTTCCAGGCAACCCCCCGGCAACTATATGGGCCTAATGGGCCAAGCGGGGAAATGCAGCAGCCAGCATGGGCCGCTGCTCCCCCCATATAGGCCGAACCTGGAGGGGAAGAGAGAAAGGAAGGGGAGGGATTCGGCCTCCTCCTTCCTTCCCCCTCCGGGAAATATGGTAAGGGGGGCCGAATAGGACTAGGGCCCCAAGTAGGATTCCTCCTGCTTTGGCGCCCCCTTGGCTGCTCCCTCTCACTCCCACCTAATTATATGAAGGGAGGGGTGCCTAGAACACAGAACAACATCTGTTAGCTAATACGTCCATTTTGCATCATGCTTTTATATCGATATTTATTGCATTATGGGCTGTTATTACACGTTATGTCACATTACTTATGCTTATTCTCTCTTATTTTACAAGGTTTATATGAAGAGGAAGAATGCCGGCAGCTGGAGTTCTGGGCTGGAAAAGGAGCAAATATTAGAGACCTATTCTCCACAGCTCCAAAAGTCCTGAAACTTCACGGAGGCAGTTTTTGGAATTAATAAAAAATACTGGAGAAAGAATTAACCAGAGGGGGCCCACACCCTGGCCACGAGGGTGGGGGCGCGCCCTACCCCCCTGGGCGTGCCCCCCTGCCTCGTGGGCCCCATGGCAGGTCTCCGGTGACCATCTTCTGCTATATGAAGTCTTTTACCCTGGAAAAAATCATAAGCAAGCTTTCGGGAAGAAACACCGCCGCCACGAGGCGGAACCTTGGTGGAACCAATCTAGGGCTCCGGCGGAGCTGTTCTGCCGGGGAAACTTCCCTCCGGGAGGGGGAAATCATCGCCATCGTCATCACCAACGATCCTCTCATCGGGAGGGGGTCAATCTCCATCAACATCTTCACCAGCACCATCTCCTCTAAAACCATAGTTAATCTCTTGTATCCAATCTTTGTCCCAAAGCCTCAGATTGGTACCTGTGGGTTGCTAGTAGTGTTGATTAGTCCTTGTAGTTGATGCTAGTTGGTTTATTTGGTGGAAGATCATATGTTCAGATCCTTTATGCATATTAATACCCCTCTGATTATGAACATGAATATGATTTGTGAGTAGTTACGCTTGTTCCTGAGGACATGGGAGAAGTCTTGCTATAAGTAGTCATGTGAATTTGGTATTCGTTCGATATTTTGATGAGATGTATGTTGTCTCTCCTCTAGTGGTGTTATGTGAACGTCGACTACATGACACTTCACCATTGTTTGGGCCTATAGGAAGCCATTCGGAAGTAATAAGTAGATGATGAGTTGCTAGAGTGAGAGAAGCTTAAACCCTAGTTTATGAGTTGCTTCGTAAGGGGCTGATTTGGATCCATATGTTTCATGCTATGGTTAGGTTTACCTTAATACTTCTTTTGTAGTTGCGGATGCTTGCAATAGGGGTTAATCATAAGTGGGATGCTTGTCTAAGAAAGGGAAGCACCCAAGCACCGGTCCACCCACATACCAAATTATCAAAGTAACGAACGAGAATCATATGAGCGTGATGAAAACTAGCTTGACGATAATTCCCATGTGTCCTCGGAAGCGTTTTCCTTCATATAAGAGTTTGTCCAGGCTTGTCCTTTGCTACGAAAAGGATTGGGCCATCTTGCTGCACCTTATTTACTTTCATTACTTGTTACCTGTTACAAATTACCTTATCACAAAACTATCTATTACCTATAATTTCAGTGCTTCCAGAGATTACCTTACTGAAAACCGCTTGTCATTTCCTTCTGCTCCTCGTTGGGTTCGACACTCTTACTTATCGAAAGGACTACGATAGATCACCTACACTTGTGGGTCATCATTAGCCGTGTGCGGCGCCTCCCTCCACAGATTACACCTCCGGTCATATCTTCGTAGTGCTTAGGCGAAGCCCTGCGCGGATTACTTCACCATCACCGTCACCACGCCGTCATGCTGACGGAACTTGATACGTCCATTTTGCATCATGCTTTTATGCCTTCTCTCTCTTATTTTACAAGGTTTACATGAAGAGGGAGAATGCCGGCAGCTGGAATTCTGGGCTGGAAAAGGAGCAAATATTAGAGACCTATTCTGCACAACTCCAAAAGTCCTGAAACTCCACGAAAGTCAGTTTTGGAATATATTAAAAATATTGGGTGAAGAAAGCACCAGAGGGGGCCCACCCACTGTCCACGAGGGTGGAGGGCGCGCCCTACCTCCCTGGGCACGCCCCCTGCCTCGTGGGCCACCTGGAAACCCCCCGATGCCCATCTTCTGGTATAAGGTGTCTTTTGCCCTGGAAAAAATCATAAGGAAACTTTCGGGACGAAGCGCCGCCGTCTCGAGGCGGAACCTTGGCGGAACCAATCTAGGGCTCCGGCGGAGCTGTTCTGCTAGGGAAACATCCCTCCAGGAGGGGGAAATCGTCACCATCATCATCACCATCAATCCTCTCAGCGGGAGGGGGTCAATCTCCATCAACATCTTCACCAGCACCATCTCCTCTCAAATCCTAGTTCATCTCTTGTATCCGATCTTTGTCTCAAAACCTTAGATTGGTACCTGTGGGTTGCTAGTAGTGTTGATTACTCCTTGTAGTTGATGCTAGTTGGTTTATTTGGTGGAAGATCATATGTTCAAATCCTTCATGCATATTAATATCCCTCTTTTTATGAACATGAATATGATTTGTGAGTAGTTACGTTTGTTCATGTATGTTGTCTTTCCTCTAGTGGTGTTATGTGAACGTCGACTACATGACACTTCATCATTATTTGGGCCGAGAGGAAGGCATTGGGAAGTAATAAGTAGATGATGGGTTGCTAGAGTGACAGAAGCTTAAACCCTAGTTTATGCGTTGCTTCGTAAGGGGCTGATTTGGATCCACATGTTTCATGCTATGGTTAGGTTTACCTTAACTCTTCTTTCGTAGTTGCGGATGCTTGCGAGAGGAGTTAATCATAAGTGGGATGCTTGTCCAAGGAAGGGCAGTACCCAAGCACCGGTCCACCCACATATCAAATTATTAAAGTAACGAACGCGAATCATATGAGCATGATGAAAACTAGCTTGACGATAATTCCCATGTGTCCTCGGGAGCACTTTCCTTTATATAAGAGCTTGTCCAGGCTTGTCCTTTGCTACAAAAAGGATTGGGCCACCTTGCTGCACCTTGTTTACTCTTGTTACTTGTTACCCGTTACGAATTACCTTATCATAAAACTATCCATTACCGATAATTTCAGTGCTTGCAGAGAATATCTTACTGAAAATCGCTTGTCATTTCCTTCTGCTCCTCGTTGGGTTCGACACTCTTACTTATCGAAAGGACTACGATAGATCTCCTATACTTGTGGGTCATCAAGACTCTTTTCTGGCGCCGTTGCCGGGGAATGAAGCGCCTTTGGTAGGTGGAATTTGGTAAGGAAAAAATTATATATTGTGCTGATACGTCTCCAATGTATCTATAATTTTTGATTGTGCCATGCTATTATATTATCTGTTTTGGATGTTTAATGGGCTTTATTATGCACTTTTATATTATTTTTGGACTAACCTACTAACCAGAGGCCCAGTGCAAATTGCTGTTTTTTGCGTATTTCAGTGTTTCGCAGAAAAGGAATATCAAACGGAGTCCAAACGGAATGAAACCTTCGCGAGGATCGTTTTTGGAACAAACGCAATCCAGGAGACTTGGAGTGAACGTCAAGGAAGCAATGAGGCGGCCACGAGGTAGGGAGGCACGCCCAGGGGGGGTAGGTGATACGTCCATTTTGCATCAAGCTTTTATATCGATATTTATTGCATTATGGGCTTTTATTACACATTATGTCACAATACTTATGCCTATTCTCTCTTATTTTATAAGGTTTACATGAAGAGGGAGAATGCCAGCAGCTGAAATTCTGGGCTGAAAAAGGAGCAAATATTAGAGACTTATTCTGCACAGCTCCAAAAGTCATGAAACTTCACGGAGGCAGTTTTTGGAATTAATAAAAAATACTGGCGAAAGAATCAACCAGAGGGGGGCCACCCACCATCCACGAGGGTGGGGGGCGCGCCCTACCCCCCTGGGTGCGCCCCCTGCCTCGTGGGCCCCCTAGCAGGCCTCCGGTGCCTATCCTTTGCTATATGAAGTCTTTCGTCCTGAAAAAAATCGGTCTAGGGCTCCGGCGGAGCTGTTCTGCCGGGGAAACATCCCTCCGGGAGGGGGAAATCATCACCATCGATCCTCTCATCGGGAGGGGGTCAATCTCCATCAACATCTTCACCAGCACCATCTCCTCTCAAACCCTAGTTCATCAGTTGTATCCAATCTTTGTCTCAAAATCTCAGAATGGTACCTGTAGGTTGCTAGTAGTGTTGATTACTCCTTGTAGTTGATGCTAGTTGGTTTATTTGGTGAAAAATCATATGTTCAGATCCTTTATGCATATTAATACCCCTCTGATTATGAACATGAATATGATTTGTGAGTAGTTACGTTTGTTCCTGAGGACATGGGAGAAGTCTTGCTATAAGTAGTCATGTGAATTTCGTATTCGTTCGATATTTTGATGAGATGTATGTTGTCTCTCCTTTAGTGGTGTTATGTGAACGTCGACTACATGACACTTCATCATTATTTGGGCCTAAAGGAAGGCATTGGGAAGTAATAAGTAGATGATGGGTTGCTAGAGTACTTACAAACCTAAATTTGTTCATACTCCTATGTTTTAGGTGTACATATGTGAAAAGTGCTCTAAGTGGATTATTTTGACCATATTGATAATGACATTCTTTATTTATTTTAATAATCCTCATCAACCTGGTCTGTTCAACTGGTTACGACTCGGGAACGGACGTGGATTCATCCAACCGACCACGACTCGGGAGAGGCTTCCGCCTGTGTGACCTCGCTTCACGTGCGCCCGACGTCACCTCCAAGCCGGCCGCCTCCGCCATCCACTACTGAGCCGCCTGGCCTGCATCCGTTGAGCCGCCGCCAGAGATGCCGCCCCGCGCCTCCGGCTTGTGTCCGTCGGGCCGCCGCCCATGAGCCGCCGACTTCGTCCGCCTTGGAACTGCTGGCCACGATCCGCCGCTTCCGCCGGCCTCTACCAAACCGCCGCCCACTCGCCGGACTCTGCCTCCGCCTCGAATTCCGGGTCGGCCCTGCTGAGTCGCCTTCTTACTGGGTCGAGCCGCCCGCCGGCTTCGTCACTTTGCGGTGCCCCTGCCGGGTCTCGCTGCCACGGGCCGCCTCAGCTGCCGCACGCTGAATCATCGGACGCCGCCGACCACGTGTGCGCCATGCCAGCATTGCCTCGAGCGCCACCACTGGTCCTCCCGCGCCAAAGCCGCCCCCGTAGAGCTCTGCCTCCTGCTCTCCGTTTGAGCCGCCCGTGACACACCTCGATCCGTCGCCGTTTCCGCGGCTTCGCTGGCGCCAGCTGGACGCCGCTGCTGCCGCCTGCTTCCAAAGCCGCCCCGCAGCCTTCACCGCTCCGCCCCCAAGCATGGGCTCTGCCTCCTTGAGCATCCCGCACGCTGCCGGCTGAGTCGGGCCTCGCCTCCATCCATGCGCGCCCGCGCATTCACCGGTTTGTGAGTCACCGGCGAGCTGCCCCGGCCTCAAGTTGCCTCCGCTGTCGGGCTTCAATGTTTTTTCTTCAAAGATCAGCAACATCTGCACGTACAGCGGCCAATTGCATATGAAAACAAGGAATTACTTCATGTACTGTTGATTTTGTCAGTTGTTGCAGCCATCTTCTGAAGTTCATCTAGATTTAATGACATGGCAATGTGTACAGTCTGGAACACTCACCATAAGATCTGTAGCTGCTGCTAGCAGAGAGCAACAGCGGCAAGCGTTTGCGATTACGCGGCCGTGGCGACTGAAGAAACTGATTTGAAGATATGATTCAGTAGGAAGGGATTGGATCAGCTGCTGATTTGGAACGGACGGTCTGAGTGGTGTTGCTGGTTTTGCTGTCGAATTTGTGAGATCTGCTGAGGAGTTCACACGTGAGCCGAAGGCCTTGAGGTTGAGTCAATCTTCCCAACAAGAAAACCCCAGCCAATACAAAGTACTAGCAAGGCTAATACCAATTGATGAACGGGGCAAATATGCATGTAATGTTGCACGTCAAGGCATTTGCGCCCGGAGCAGAGACAGAGAAAAAGCACTGTAGAATCACCGAACAAAAACAATCAGGTCAACTGACTCATGGCCAAGGTACGATCCGGTCCTCGTGCGCCGGCGTCGGAGGCGACATATACATCTGCACCACCCGTGCCAGGTGTTTAATGACCCGGAGGGTTTCTGCCTGAACCGCCGGGACCATATTGAGTCGCCGGCCTGCCTGAGCCGCCTCTGTCGCGATGAACGGATCATCCGTTGTCCGAACAAATCAGCTGATATCCATTTAAATTTATCTTATTAGCACATATTGTTTTTGTCAAAAAACAGTTTATCTTTGCCTTAGTCTGCAATATTGTTTACGCAGGACAATTGTTCACTGCAAGAGCGATGGTCGTGTCATGGATGTATAGCTCGCGCCACCATTGTCATGCGCTAGCATCTGACCGTGCCATGATGCTCGACGAATATATGTGCAAACCGCCGTTTTTACGGCCCAATTTACATAAACCTGACGAGGTTGACTCGCCCGTCCGCGCGGCTTACTGCGCCTGCGATTGACTCGCCCGTCCACGCTAGCTTACAACGCCGCGGCCGGCTCATCTGTCTGCTCCCGTGGCCGACTCGGCCGTGATGAATTTCAGCTTCACCGTGGCAATCATCAAACTCTGCGGTGGATAATTTCTGGCCTGGTATATCAGGGGCTATTATATCACTGAGCTATTGAATGACTCATACCTGTTTATATCATGGTCAAATATGAAGAATCTCAAGACAACTCCTCGAGTCGTCTTATGACTCGGGGGCTACAATGACATGACTCGGCAGAATTGGCCAGTATCAGTGAATCAAGAACTCCGGGTCATTGGAGGGAAAAAATAACCCGGCCCCGGAGACTACTGCTATATTGATGAAAATTTAAAGGCCGTCAAAAAATTTCCGGCTCAAAATGAAGATTCCGGTTTAAAATCCGGCTCAAGGGAAATCTGTCTCTCACAAAGCTTTGAATCTCTCAATATCCGGTTCAAAAAAAAATCCATCTCTCGCAAGTTCGAGTTTCTCAGGAAAAATTAAAGGTTGCCAAAGAGAACTTGCTGCCATCATGCGCGGTTCAAACATGGGTATCCTGCCTTATGGGCTCATCCTATTATGGTCACTTGGGGGCTTCCTGCTCAATGAGTATAGCTGTGCTTACCCTCTTGCTTCAGCTTACACGCCTTATTACAAATCACTTGGAGGCTTGATGCCCGAGTTACAGGGACCAAAGGGAGTTGGATGCACAGCACAGTTCAAACATAGGTACCCGCTGAGCACAGCTCAGAAATATATCACTTGGGGGCTTCCTGTTCAATGAACACAGCTATATTCACCCTTTTGATTGGTATGGATGCCAGGTGTATTCACCAAAAATCCGGGTTATTCTGCCTGTGTGCCAGATGCTTCTTCATCAGGTAATCCTGAATGACCTTCTATGTTCTTAACAGTCAATCTTTTAAATAAGACCCTGAACTTGTTAAGGTTAAAAACATTGATTGAGTCATAAAAAAGCCGGCTTACGGAGAGCAAGGATATACCCAGGCTATTAAGCCGCCTTCCTTGAAACTTGGTAACACCGACCTGTTTTGCACGCTGCTACTCCAACCCCGCATACTCTCGATAAGTCAATCTTTTAATAAGACCCTGAACTTATCCGGGTTAAAATGTCGATTGGGTCAGGTGAGAGCCGGCTCACAGAAAGCGCAGATATTCCAATGGCTATCATGCTAGTTTCATTGAAGAAGAGATTTTGGCTCGGCGGCCTATGAAAGCCTCGTGTTTTTGGATTTTTTATTTCGTCTTGGATTTATATATCACCCCCTTTTTCTTACCATATAGTTTTCACAGGTCGGGCCAAGCAGCCCTGACTATGTCTCATATTTGGGATGTTACCCTCTGCCTTGGACTTCAATGGTCACCAGTGGATTTATACTGGGCATCATGACCCGCCCCGTGGTAAACCGCCAGGGCACTTGTGATTTGTTTGTGTGCAGGAACCGGTTTTCAAACCGGGTTATATTATTCAAATCTTTAATAGCCAACATGGCTGGATTTTTATTGTGGTTATCAATAACCAGTATTATGATTGAGGTTTTCAAAGTCGCTTTAGCGCAATATTTTTATCAATGGATATGATTTATTCTACAATGGAAGGAATAGTCCCGAGTCATTGCAGGCTTACGATCCAGCACTTAGGGGCTACATTATTCAAGTTGAGATTACATCAAATATGCAAGTCCCATGTCACTGCCAGCATGCACCATGGCACTTGGGGGCTAATGCAAAGTCATTTTTACTTGCCTTATTGAAGACCCGACTCATCATATCGTAATGAGCCGGCCCTTGGGGGCTACTAATTGCTCCTGCTAAAAATTCAAGGTACACAAGTTAAATCCATTATTTTGAAGGGTCCATTGCTCAGTTGATAAAGCACAAGGCTCTTAACCTTGTGGACGTGGGTTCAAGCCCTACGATGGAGGCCACATCATATGATGTTATTTTCAAATTAAGTACATATATAAAGTCCCAGCTCAGTATTATCTTACTGAGCCGACCCTTGGGGGCTACACGTTGCCGTTCAAGTCTACATGATCATATCTACAAAGTCCCTGCTCATTATTGCATAATGACCCGGCCCTTGGGGGCTACACAGGTTGAAGTTTTTATGGACATCAGGCCATTACAAGTCCCAGGTTGCTGCAAGCATGACAACCTGGCACTTGGGGGCTACATATATGGAATATTCAGTTTTTACTAGTGACTGAGATGAACAACATGGATTTCTTCAAAGTGGTAGTATTTATATTGAAGCAAGTCTTAAGTCATCACTTTGCTCTACTCAAGACTTGGGGGCTACATGTAATATCGATATAAGAGAGAAAAATCTTCAAATTCGCAGTTTTGAGCAAACTAGATTGACCCAGTGTCTGCAACAATCATGACCCGACGTCACCAATAATTATGACCCGGCGTCGGCAACAATTATGACTCGACATCATCTGTTTATAACCCGACAATCTTCAAGCCGGCTGAAAATCAGATGAGTATTTCAAGACCAAATTTTTTTAAGCATTGGAAGCTGAATCAAATGAATTATTCTTCACAATATTTCTGTGAGAAACCAACATCAGCAAATTGAGTATAAAGCTGGCCTATTGACCCAGATTTTCTAGAAGAAGGAAATGACAATTGGAATTAAGGATGATCAGGTGCCGGCTTACAAGAATTCTTAACCCGGAGCACAATCTGTCAAATTTATTCTTGTGTTTTGTTTTACAGGATCAGTTTAACATGGATAAATCCAAATTAAACTGGGGGCTAATGTTGGGGATATACCCTGCGGTATGAACCGGCCGGAGATATGACCCGGCTGGGACTTGGTGTTTTATTGGTAAGCCGCCCGAAGATTGGCGACTCACTGATGACCCGGCCGGGCCTGAAGACTCATTGGTGACCAGGCAAGTATTTAAAGATGGATGACAAGGCCCAAGGCCCAGAATGACGGCTCATGTTATGGTGGGCCGGCTTAAGAGGAAAGGCATGAGGAATATTTCCTTTACGAGGAAGCAAGACCCGGACTTGTATCTGGTTTGTAATAGAAGATAGACTAGTCCTAATCCTACTAGGACTCTACATGTAAGCCGGCCCCTTCAACATATATAAGGAGGGGCAAGGCTCCCCAAAAGGGACAAGTAAGAAGCTCAATATCTAGGGCTAGACACAACTAGAGGAGAGCCGGCTTATGCGGCGACCCCCTCATGAGCATAATGAGACCTAGCCACAAACAGCATGTAGGGCTATTACCGGATGATGTTTCCCGGGGCCCGAAGCTGTCTAAATCCTTGTCTTGCATGTTAACCCGCCTCGCGTCTCTCGATTCCGACCAACCCCTTCAAGCTACCACGTAGATGTGTTGGCCTCACGACTAAGTCCTCACGGTAGGACATCTGCCGTGACAAATCCACGACACTAATAGTAAAAGAACTATTCATTTTGTCTACATCCTGTGTGCAACAACAAGAACAGTGTCGTTAGGAGACGACTAATAAGAGCATATGGATAAGGTTCTGGCCTCCCTGCCAATGGGAAGTCGATCTTGGCGCACTCTCTTGAACGATTGCTATATTCGTTTTTCAATTCTGCAAAAAATACATAAACAAATGTAGCAACATTAAATTCCATCCGTTTCATCCCTGACACCTAGCTATAGACCAAAAGAGAAACTCCATACTCGTCATCACAAGAAGCAACCACAATCATCGGAGATGAGTTCAAAACCTCCTTTGTAACCTGAATTCCCAAATTCCTCCCATATGGATCCCGTCGGTGGCGACATGCCACCCAAATTTGATATACAGGCCTACTGAAGATAAGTTTAGGTTTTATAAAATTAAACTTTGAAATAATCAGAAAATACTTTTGTCCTTATTTGTATATACTAGAAATCACGTCGTGTTCCTCCCGCTCATGGAGGACGCGCTCTCGGTCGCTGGCGGTTTCGTTCTGTCTACGGTGATGGGTTGCCTCTTCTTCTCCGTTCGTGTGGTCAGGTTTGTTCTTCTTCCATCATGTTCCTTCTTTTGTCTCGTCACAAGCACATGCCACGGAGGCTAGACTCTTTTGGCAACCGATTGAAAAATCAGCTGGAGGAGAGCTTCATTAGATCTGTCTACTCCTGTATTTTCAGTTACCTGTGTGACTGGAAAAAGTACACTATATGTTACTATGCTATATTTCTTAAGTTATGTATAGAACCTCTACCTATATACTTGGATCACCGGATTGTTCAATTCTTTTTATGCAACAAAACTACAGAATTAGTACTTATCATTGCAGTGTCGTGTCCTGTGTATACCAATATCTCTACCACTATAATACACCAGTCTTGAATTTGGATTCACCACCCCACTTGTTTTTTAGTCCGCTTGGGTACTGATCACCTGAACTAATGAACTAATAGCCAAGATACAGTGCAGAGAGTAAACTTGCCGGGTGATACATGAGAGCATTTATATAATGGTTGGTTCTATCAAGTTTTTTACCGATTTATACTGAATTAAACTTGTTGATATGGCGATAGGGTCTCCAGTGTACATGATTATCGATTAAATTTGTATATAAACTTCTTCCAATTTGTTGAATTGTAAGCCTAGTGATGTAACAATGAACGCTAATTGTATTGTTCTGCTCTTGGTTAGTACAAGAAATGCTTGAGTTGTCAATCAGGAAGAACTTCAATTCTTCAAGCAAGAACTCTAGACTGGGCTTTCAAATAAGTTGGACTGTAGATAATGTCCAGATTTCTGATCATTGATGCTTGTGCTTTCTTCTTCATGTTCTGGTGAGGAAGAAGGGAAAACGCTGGAGCCAATAGATGTTTAGTGGGACTATGTTCTGAATTGACAAAGCTAAAGGAAGCACATGCCATCTATCTCTCATATTGGTTATTTGGATCCTGAGAAATCACCATGCCTAGCTTAAATTTATTGACATTAGCTTGTTCTGATAAAAAAAATCAATGCAAGGAAGGAAACAGAATATGGGGATTGCAACTATAGAATGGTGATTAGATATTCTTGATAGAGAGGCATAGATTTTTAATGTCAGTCTTTGATAGAGTTCACATATGGCTGCAGTTTTTGTGACTACGGAATAGTGATTGGATATTCTTGAGTATTCAGTTCTTCAGTACTGTTAATTGAACATACACTGGAAGTCAAATTTCCAGGTATGTACTAACCTTCCAGTAATCAGGAGTATCAGAGGTTATGTATTAATACCTATTGGAAACTCCTATCTTACTGATGACTCTCCCTTATAGGTAAATCTGATCAAGACTACTAGATGATCCAAATGGAGGATTATTTCACTTTCAGACCCACTTTGCAATTGTACATCATTGTCTTACCACAGAAGTTTAGATGGACATAGTATCCAGGATACCAACTATTTGGAACTCCTCTCTACAAAAAAGGCTTAAGGGGATTGGTAACTGGAGTTCAGAGCATAAAATTATTCTAATTGCCATGCCTACAGTATTGTATACACAGATTTGAGAGAGGAATAGGTACCACTTTTTCCTCAACATTTAGTTATCCATACAAGCAGTAATGCCTATGCTAAGTTGTTATTTTTTTATACATGATTTTTTTTATCATAGATGGATAGATGAGCAATGGACCATTAAAGTTGCTTTCCATGGTTCTCTTAGGGACCATTGCAAAAGGTGTTTTTGTTTGGATAAAGGTCATCGAGCTAAGGTAAGCTCTCCATAGACTGGAACATTATCATGTCCTCGCCGGCGAGGAAGCCAGGTGACCTTCTCATCCAATGTCTTTCCCTCCTTATCCCTTTCTCCTATCGCAGTTCCCTCTCAATGCGTTAGTTTCTTTTGTCGTCGCTAGGTTCCCATGGCACTCGGCCACGCTCGCTTCAGTAGCTCGTTGATTAAGAGGTACGAGTGGGTGGCCAGCTGCAATGTCTAGATGGAAGACCTCTCCTGTTCAGATTTATTTTGGGTTCTTGATTCCTTTTTCCCAATGGTTATATGTAATTAGTACAACATTAGGAAAAAAATTATACCATGTTTGTGGCTGGATGCATTGAGTTGTTGGAATTGTTGTATTAGAAGTGCACTCTTGATTGCCTTACCAATGGTCCAAAAGAATTGCACAACCGGTGAAATTGACCGTGGTTTTAATGTACTTTTGTTACAATAGAGTTTTTTTAGGAGCAAAGGACAGTGGGAGAGATCTCCCACTGACTTGTAACTATAAAAAGAAGGACGTCAGTTACATTTACAATATACTAGAGTATATTTCATTATTTCCCAGTTTGGACATACTTCTATTGGTTTGCTTCTCATAAATATTATCATGCATGTATCAGCTGGTGATTGTGTGATAGTGGCGTGCTCTCATAAATATTATGTGTTTCCAGGCAGATGAATCCTTTCCGAATAGGGACTAGGTTGGTTACTTCTTCTGTAATTATATGTTTCAGTGATAGCTGCTTGATTAAATGGTTACATCTGTTTCTTATTCTTGTCATCTAACGTAGATAAATAGATTATATGCTTTTGTGCTGAATTACGTGGAAGGTCGAGATGACCGCACATACGTATTTTTTTATGTTTATTACCACATGGATGCCTACTGACCCTAAATATTTTTGTTTAAAATGTTTTCCTATGAAGTTTCTATACTATATAAGAAAGTTGGTCTCAACTATTTGAGGTCATATTCTATTTTAAAGATTACTCATATAGTTTCATAGCTGATTCAGTTGCATTCGTTGAGAACAAGTGTTTGTATCAATCTTGTTTTTCAGGTTACTCGTATTACATATTGATGGATTTCTTGCAGGCTTGTACGCCAGATTTTATTTCAACTGTATGTATTCTTTTCTTTGACAAGAGGGTATGTATTCTGGACAAATTCTGTAATTATATGTTTCCAGTGATAGCTGTTAGATTAAATGATTGGTCCTATCCATGTGTAATCATGTATTATTTGGGATGAGACTTGTATTTTTAGTCAGTATAATTTTGTAATGGATTGAACATATTCCTGTAATTTTGAACTGTGAAACACATAGAAGTTAGTTAATTTTGGTAGTATTTGTGGCTTGTTGTGCTCACCCCAGAGGCATCGCAGAAGCTTTCCCATGTTTCCGAACTGATGTCATCCTTGCTACGACAATTCTTGATCTTGGGCCACACCAGATTCATACGTTTTGTGAATCGGTATGTTGAATAAATCGAGTCGCTCAGGACGGCCACATGATTCAAGCTGAATCTGATATCATTTGTGCCTTCGTGCTCACTGTTCAGGTGGGTCATATAATTGAAGTTGAATCTGATAATACCAAGAGTCTAAGAGGGACGAATACCTGAAGAGATTGATGAGCCTTCCTAATCAGGTTCCCTTCTAGCATGCATTTTTACCTTCTTTATCATTTCTCTTAAGGATAGTCTTTACAAGGTTATCTTGTGATCAGTTTGATTTGAAAAAAATGGGCTGAAATAATTCGACAGGCGGGCCAAAGCATTGATATCCTGAAGAACCACAATGTTATCAGATCTCTTCTTAACATTTTGCAGGTAATAATCGAGCCTGTATTTGAATCTTGTGGCCTTACAAGCGTAAACGGCAATGTTGTTAGTTGTTTATTGTTGTGAAGTTCTTTACTTAATTTATAAATTCACTATAACATTGTGGTTGTCTACTTAAAGAAATGATATTTGTTAGATGACCAAACTCACTTGCATGTCATTCCTTAAGAAGATCAGTCTCCCAAGTGCTTTAGTTAGTTGCTAGCCAAGGCAAACAAATTTATGTAATCTGCCCCGTGAGAGGGTGTGGTCTTTGTCAAGGAGTACACTACGATGGCGAGCCGACGATGATGAAGGCGAGCGTCGGCTCAGTGCGGGGTAGTGGAGGGCGGTGACAGTAATAAGAGATGTCTGTAATGCATTTTCCATGCCATCTGGTTGTATCTCCGTATATCTTCTTTCCTGTGCTATAAATACAAGCAAATGTGCTACACTACCTTTGGACCAACTGTAATGGGTGGTCCTCATTATCTATATATTCAGTTTAAGTTTATCTGAACTTACAATTTCTCTGTTGCAACACATGCCTAATGTCCTCATGTGCATTAAGTACGAGATGCTTCCTTTCCTAACAAATATCAATCTGTTATGAACATCAGCTCATATAATTTGATTATTTTTGGAGACCTATCCATGTAACTCACTGATGCATGTAACTAGCATATTTATCTGCTAAGCCTCCTAGAAATGTTCATGTCACAACATGGAACAAACAAGCAAGCCTCCAGATATTTTTTATATTTAATTATTTGGAACATTTTGTAATTATATGTGTAGGAGTATTGAACTTATGTAATAGGTCTACTGCTTCCTATCCATGGTGGCCTCCACTTAATTTACATATCTCTCAGCAATATTCGGAATTTTCTGTTTATTACGTATGTAAAATAAATCTGAACAGTTGGTGCAATCAAGGATAAGATTTGTTAGAACATTCTTGTGGTCAAAACTTATCATCATGCAAGCAAGCAACCGATTAGCAAGCCACCGATTTAGTATTTTGTTGTGAAAATCTTGCTGATTAAATCTGCCTCTTTTTTTGGCATGATTTAGTATTTTGTTTTTGCCTAATTAGCAAGCCACCGATTAAAAAAAACTAAAAGGAATCTCTAAATAGACTTATATTTAGGAACAAAGGGAAGTGCATGATAACAATGCCATCGTGATATTTCACCCGTGATATACTTCTTTCACCCAAATTTAATATGTCTATCTCTAAAAACTTCATCTTACATCAGTATGTTTATGACTTCAAGAGCAACTCATCACAAAAAAAATAACCTGGAATATTTCTTTCTTCGGAACTTCTTAATTTAAAATGCATGCAGGTCTTTATTTGTCTAGGATGTATGCAAGTATTTCTAGTAAGTTCTACATGGAAAGAACTGAACACAACTCGACAGCAAAGACCATGTCATGTTTATGTTGAAGTTGAAACTGTATGCTCAATATTTATGGAATTGGACGCTCATTACGTGCCTGACCATATCTATCACAGGCCTTTGTCACATGAACAGGGCAAGTAATCGAGTAGCAATACAACATCACCATGGGTAAGCAGTCATATTAATTTTCATAATAAATACACCATCACCAAGGAACATACTCAGTTTTGAAGCAATGTTTATATCCTATTATAATGTTTGGCAACTGATCATAAACAGTAAGTAGCAAAGCAAGTGTGCACCAGTCCTTTTTAGTATATAGAATATCATGGTAGCAGCAATCATGTAAACAAAGTGCGACTAAATATGGCATTGCAGACCAACGAACTATCCGTAGGTACACAACAACCTAAAACGGCACCCAGCAGGGCAACCTAAAAAAGTAACTAAGCTCATGAGAAACCTATAGCAACAACAGCAGCAGTTCCAACAACAATATCCTAGGATAACATCATCATACAAGGGAAAAAAGATCGAGCGTGCGCATAGAAAGGCATGAAGGAAGCACTTGAGCTGGGACCAGCCACCAAGAGCCAAGACCATGAGACAACCACAAGCAACAACAACAACAGTCCCAATACAGACTGTGAGAATTGTAATATCCACAAACCTAAGAACAAGAGCGTGTAAACAGATTGCAGAACAATACCAGAAGGTCATCTGAAAAATGGATTAGAGATTTTAACAATACAGACATGCAGTTCCCAATACACATGTCATAACAATACGGGCATGCAGTTCAGAAAGTGAGAATTGTAATATCCACAAACCTAAGAACAAAGTTAAAAAAACCAACAGAACCTAGCAGATTAACCTGGACGGAGACGACACGTTGATGCTGCCCTTCCTCCCCTGGTCGTCCTTGTCCTTCCCGCCGTGCTCCTGCTCCTGTTGCTCGCCGTCAGTGGTGGCCGCGCCGGCCTGGAAGAAGGGGGGGTCGGGGCCGGGTCGGCGCAGAGGGGCTCAAACCGGACCGGAGCGAGGTTGCCGTCGGAGCAGCGACGGGGGAGGGCCGCATCGAGCGTGGGGGGGGGGGGGGGGGGGGGAAGGGGCCGGGCGAGCGGCGGTGGCGGCGACCGGCGGCGGGGCAGGGAGGCAGGCGCGGGTTAGGGTTGAAGGGAGGGAGAGAGGTGAGGCAGGAGGAAGAGGAGAGGGAGGGGCGTGAGTGCGGGGGTGAAGACGGGGAGGAGATGCGGGAGAAGGAGGACGGGAGCGAAGGAGTCGACGGCGGCGGTCGCCGGCAAGACGAAGGAGACGGCGGCCGCGGCGGTGCGGGGTTGGTGTGGCTGCGGGAGGAGTGGATGGGGGCGAGCGAGGGAGGCTAGGTCTTGGGAGCGGCCGTCCCTTTATAGCCGCATGCGAAATGACTAAAACGCCCATGGCGGGGCACAAAATTTACGGGCGGTGCCACGACATCTATACAGCGGGAGAGCTTCTCTTCAATCCTACGGTTGAGATCATTCTGGGCGAGATCCGACGACCCAAAACTCATCAAAAAACGATCCGACGGCCGAAATACTCTAATCGCTGAGGAGCGCCCGTGAGACGCTCGTCTCTTCTTTCTGGATGCACCCATGTGTGTAACAAGCCGCACATACCACGAGGCGGGGCTTTCATTACAGTACTTGTTCCGTTTCTTTTAAGAAGATCTAGCGCCGATCTCTTATTGTGCTCAGCGACTGCAACTCTAGATTTGGCCGTCACACGTGGTGTCCATTAATAATCGCAAACGAAGCTAAGCAGACCCGCAGGGCACAATCACATGCGATGTGTAGACGTAATGACAAACTTCACGGACACGCATAGACAGCCTTCGCCAGCACACTACCTTGACTGAAGGAGGCTAAGAGAGACCGGACTGTTGGAATAAGCCACGGCGTCTAGTGTGGTCGGGCTCGTCAAGCGCGGCAGGTGCGCGCGGGATGTGCGGGACGCACTTGTCCGGTCGGGCTCGACGGGCGCGTCGGGTGCGCGCTGACCCGCGGGACGTGCGGGACGCAGCGGAAGTGTGGCGTGTGTGCGTGTGTGGCGTGCGTGTGTGCGCATGTGTGTGTGTGGCGTAGTGGCCATGATAGACAGGCTAGGCTGTTAGAGATCTGTTGCAAGCCGGACGCGGCGTGCGCGTTGATCACGTTGTGGGCATGCGTGGCTGGGCATGCAGGTGGGCTGCGTCTTGTGCGCCAGCCGGTATATATCCTGTGGGCATGCAGCGGGGGCGGGGTGGGCTGCGTCTTGTGCGCCAGCCGGTATATATCCTGTAGTCCGTTGTTGGAGACGTGAGGCAGTTGGAGCTGAGCAAAAATCAGGGGCTGTACGAGCAGCCAGTGGCGTTCGTCGCCAAGGGAAAAAGTCTGTCCCCTTCTTCTACCTCCGTTCTTTCTCCAATGTCGTCTAGAACTTGCTAGGGTTAGAGCCAACATTTGGTATACAGAGCTTCGGTGCGATCCTGCCGGCGGCCATGGCGCTCATTCCACACGGCGAGCTATACCTCCTAGGCGATCAAGACGGAGGCTATCCTTGACATCCAGGGGCTGTGGAGTGCGGTGGCTCCGGCGCAGGGCGCGGTGGTCGACGCCGAGAAGAGCAAGACGGCGCGGGCGGCGATACTGGGCGCGCTGCCGGAGGGTTTGCTGGTGCAGGTGGCGACGAAGCCAACCGCGAAGGAGGTAAGGGACTCCCTCAAAGTTCGCTTCATCGGTGCCGATCGGGTGCGGGCGGCGAGGCTCGGGACGCTGCACGGCAAGTTCGATCGCCTGCGAATGGAGGACGGCGATGAGCTGGATGAGTACGCTGGGAAGGTCAGCGGCATGGTGGCGAGGTACGCGATGCTCGGGTCAACGCTCTACGACAGTGCCATGGTGAAGAAGTTGCTCGACACCGTGTCGGACCGCCTGTACGCCGCGGTGGCCGGAATCGAGCAATTCTGCAACGTGGAGGAGATGGCGTTCGAGGAGGCGCTCGGACCTCAAGGCGTCCGAAGAAAGGACGCAGTGGTGCGTGCAGGCCGGCGGCGAGCGCACGGGCGAGCAACTGATGATGACGGCTGCTCAGTGGGCGGCGCGGTGTCGACGGCAGGGTGGGCGTGGCTTCGACGACCAAGACGACGACGGCGTGATACGTCTCTAACGTATCTATAATTTTTGATTGTTCCATGCTAATATATATTCTGTTTTGGATGTTTAATGGGCTTTATTATACACTTTTATATTATTTTTGGGACTAACCTATTATTCACCACATCGGTAACTTTACTTGATGCTATATTTTTATTCACCACATGATATGTGTTTTGCTTGGAGCGTCTCGTATGATTTGAGTCTTTGCTTTTTAGTTTACCACAATCATCCTCGCTGAATACACTTTTGAGAGAGACACACATGATTCGGAATTTATTAGAATACTCTATGTGCTTCACTTATATCTTTTGAGCTATATAGTTTTTGCTCTAGTGCTTCACTTATATCTTTTAGAGCACGGTGGTGGTTTATTTTATAGAAATTATTGTTCTCTCATGCTTCACTTATATTATTTTGAGAGTCCTATAAAACAGCATGGTAATTTGCTTTAGTCATAAAATTAGTCCTAATATGATAGGCATTCAAGATTAGTAAAAACTTTCTTATGAGTGCATTGAATACTATGAGAAGTTTGATGCTTGATAATTGTTTTGAGATATGAAGATGGTGATATTAGAGTCATGCTAGTTGAGTGGTTATGAATTTGAGAAATACTTGTGTTAAAGTTTGTGATTCCCGTAGCATGCACGTATGGTGAACCGTTATGTGATGAAGTCGGAGCATGATTTATTTATTGATTGTCTTCCTTATGAGTGGCGGTCGGGGACGAGCGATGGTCTTTTCCTACCAATCTATCCCCCTAGGAGCATGCGCCTAATACTTTGTTTTGATAACTAATAGATTTTTGCAACAAGTATATGAGTTCTTTATGACTAATGTTGAGTCCATGGATTATACGCACTCTCATCCTTCCACCACTGCTAGCCTTTCTAATACCGCGCACCTTTCACCGGTATCATACACCCATCTTATACTTTCCTCAAAACAGCCACCATACCTACCTATCATGGCATTTCCATAGCCATTCCGAGATATATTGCCGTGCAACTTACCACCGTTCCGTTTATTATGACACGCTCCATCATTGTCATATTGCTTTGCATGATCATGTAGTTGACATCGTATTTGTGGCAAAGCCACCGTTCATTATCTTCATACATGTCACTCTTGATTCATTGCATATCCCGGTACACCGCCGGAGGCATTCACATAGAGTCATATTTTGTTCTAAGTATCGAGTTGTAATTCTTGAGTTGTAAGTAAATAAAAGTGTGATGATCATCATTTAGAGCATTGTCCCAAGTAAGGAAAGGATGATGGAGACTATGATTCCCCCATAAGTCGGGATGAGACTCCGGACTAAATAAAAAAAAGAGGCCATAAAAAAAAGAGAAGGCCCAACAAAAAAAAATGAGAGAAAAAGAGAGAAGGGACAATGTTACTATCCTTTTTCCACACTTGTGCTTCAAAGTAGCACCATGATCTTCGTGATAGAGAGTCTCCTATGATATCACTTTCATATACTAGTGGGAATTTTTCATTATATAACTTGGCTTGTATATTCCAATGATGGGCTTCCTCAAATTGCCTTAGGTCTTCATGAGCAAGCAAGTTGGATGCACACCCACTTAGTTTCATTTGTTGAGCTTTCATACACTTATAGCTCTAGTGCACCCGTTGCATGGCAATCCCTACTCACTCACATTGATATCTATTAATGGGCATCTCCATAGCCCGTTGATACGCCTAGTTGATGTGAGACTATCTTGTCCTTTTTGTCTTCTCCACAACCACCATTCTATTCACCCTATAGAGCTATATCCATGGCTCACGCTCATGTATTGCGTGAAAATTGAAAAAGTTTGAGAACACCAAAAGTATGAAACAATTGCTTGGCTTGTCATCGGGGTTGTGCATGATTTAAATAATTTGTGTGGTGAAGATAGAGCATAGCCAGACTATATGATTTTGTAGGGATAACTTTCTTTGGCCATGTTATTTTGAGAAGACATGATTGCTTTGTTAGTATGCTTGAAGTATTATTATTTTTATGTCAATATTAAACTTTTATCTTGAATCTTTCGGATCTGAATATTCATGCTACAATTAAGAGAATTACATTGAGAATTATGCTAAGTAGCATTCCACATCAAAAATTCTGTTTTTATTATTTACCTACTCGAGGACGAGCATGAATTAAGCTTGGGGATGCTTGATACGTCTCCAACGTATCTATAATTTTTTATTGTTCCATGCTAATATATATTCTGTTTTGGATGTTTAATGGGCTTTATTATACACTTTTATATTATTTTTGGGACTAACCTATTAACCGGAGGCCCATCCCAAATTGCTGTTTTTTTGCCTATTTCAGTGTTTCGAAGGAAAAGGATATCAAACGGAGTCCAAACGGAATGAAACCTTCGGGAACGTAATTTTTTGGAACAAACGTGATCCAGAGGACTTGGAGTGGACGTCAAGAAACGAACGAGGAGGCCACGAGGCAGGGAGGCGCGCCTGCCCCCCTGGGCACTCCCCCACCCTCGTGGGCCCCTCGTAGCTCTCCTGACCGACCTCTTTCGCCTATATATACTCATATACCCTGGAAACATCAGATACGGAGCCAAAACCCTATTTCCACCACCGCAACTGTCTGTACCCGTGATATCCCATCTTGGAGCCTTTTCCGGTGCTCCGCCGGAGGGGGCATCGATCACGGAGGGCTTCTACATCAACACCATAGCCTCTTCGATGATGTGTGAGTAGTTTACCTCAGACCTTCGGGTCCATAGTTATTAGCTAGATGGCTTCTTCTCTCTCTTTGGATCTCAATACAAAGTTCTCCTCGATTCTCTTGGAGATCTATTCGATGTAATCTTCTTTTGCGGTGTGTTTGTCGAGATCCGATGAATTGTGGGTTTATGATCAAGATTATCTATGAACAATATTTGATTCTCCTCTGAATTCTTTTATGTATGATTGGTTATCTTTGCAAGTCTCTTCGAATTATCAGTTTGGTTTGGCCTACTAGATTGATCTTTCTTGCACTGGGAGAAGTGCTTAGCTTTGGGTTCAATCTTGCAGTGCTCGATCCCAGTGACAGTAGGGGAAACGACACGTATTGTATTGTTGCCATCGAGGATAAAAAGATGGGGTTTATATCATATTGCATGAGTTTATCCCTCTACATCATGTCATCTTGCTTAAAGCGTTACTCCATTCTTATGAACTTAATACTCTAGATGCATGCTGGATAGCGGTCGATGTGTGGAGTAATAGTAGTAGATGCAGGCAGGAGTCGGTCTACTTGTCACGGACGTGATGCCTATTGATCATACCTAGATATTCTCATAACTATGCTCAATTCTATCAATTGCTCGACAGTAATTCGTTTACCCACCATAATACTTATGCTCTTGAGAGAAGCCACTAGTGAAACCTATGGCCCCCGGGTCTATTTTCCATCATATTAATCTCCCATCAACTAGCTATTTCTTTTGCCGTTTATTTTGCACTCTTTACTTTTACTCTTTATCATAAAAATACCAAAAATATTATCTTATCATCTCTATCAGTTCTCACTCTCGTAAGTGACCGTGAAGGGATTGACAACCCTTTTATCGCGTTGGTTGCGAGGTTCTTATTTGTTTGTGTAGGTGCGTGGGACTTGAGCGTGGTCTCCTACTGGATTGATACGTTGGTTCTCAAAAACTAAGGGAAATACTTACGCTACTTTACTGCATCACCCTTTCCTCTTCAAGGGAAAACCAACGCTGTGCTCAAGAGGTAGCATGGCGCGGCGAGCACTATGCCGGGCAATGGAGGGATGCGCCGTGGACGCTGCTACAAATGAGGGGAGCACGGGCACTTCCGGCGCGAGTGCCCGCAGCTGTGAAAAGGACCGGCGGCGGAGCAGGCTCTCCTGGCCGAAGCCAACGTCGACGACGACGGACTCCTCTAGGCCGTGGCTTAGGGGGTGTGTGTTTAAATAAGCCACGGCATCTAATGCGGTGGGGCTCGTCGGGTGCGCGCTTGATGTGCGGGACATACTTGTGCGGTCTGGCTCGTCGGGCGCGTCGGGTGCGTGCGAACGCGCGGGACGTGCGGGACGCAGCGGAAGCGTGGCGTGTGTGCACGTGTGGCATGCGTGTGTGCACATGTGTGTGTGTGGCATAGTGGCCATGCTAGACAGGCTAGGCTGTTAGAGATCTGTTGCGAGCCGGATGCGTGCGCGTTGATCACGTTGTGGGCATGCGTGGCTGGGCATGCAGTGGGGCGGGGTGGGATGCGTCTTGTGCGCCAGCCGGTATATATCCTATAATCCGTTGTTGGAGCCGTGACACAGTTGGAGCTGAGCAAAAATCAAGGGTTGTACGAGCAGACGGTGGCGTTCGTCGCCAAGGGAAAAAGTATGTCTCTGTATGCTTCTTCTTCCTCCGTTCTTTCTCCCGTGTGACCCCCGCGTTGCTCCGTCCGGGCGACACGGGGGACCTAGCCCACCGCTGCAGCTTTCCCGTTCCAGCGCCCTCCTCCCCACCGCTGCCGCCTGCTTCGCCGGGGTGGCGGCGGCCCCCGCCTCCAAAGGTGGCGAGGGAGACCTGCGGTGGATGCGGTGGTGCCCTCTCGGGCGTGGATGCATGGCGGCTTCGCCAGCTGCGGCCCTGTGGGCGCGTGCTCGTGCATGGCTGTATGGTGGATGAGCGCGCAGATCCATGGGCGTTCTGGCGCCGGTGGCTGCTATTCGACCTGCTGGGGTGGATCGGCCTGGATCTCCTCTCCTAGGGTGGAGGTGGCTCGATCTGGCTTGCCCAGCGCGCGCACGGCTTTAGCCCTTAGCGCGCTGGTGGAGGCTGCATGTCGCTGGCGCAGGCATGCCGAGGTGCCGACCCCATACAGGGCAGCGGCTCCGTTCTCCTCGCCTCTCGGCTTCGGCTTGTGGCTAGGTGGGTGGTGCTGAACTCGCAGGCTGGGTGGTGCTGTGCGGGACGTCCGTGTGTGGACCGGTCTTTGATCAGATCTGATCGGATTTGTCGTCGGTGTCCGGATGCGTCGGGCTCTCTACGAGAAGGTGGACTGCGGCGACGACATGTTGGCCTTGCTGTGTGAGCGGTGGCCGGCCAGTGGCGCTTAAGTCCACGGTTTGTTGGTGGTGATCCAGATCTGATCGGCCAGGTTGGGGTGAAAACAGACTATGTTTTATTGATCCCTATGGCTTCACAAAGGCAGTCACGGAAGATCTTCGGCAAAGTACATCTTTCCAGATCCGCTGGTTGACTATGACGGTGAGATGCAAATTATGGACAATGGCTTGATGCAGAGGGATGGTTGTGCAGCGGCGACGGCATCGCATAACTGCTGGGATTGTGGAAAAGTGGTGGCGACAACACTTAAGTATGTTCGATGGTGGTGTTATTTGAGCATCCATTTTGAGCTCCGAGGTGAAAGCATAGGTCTGACCCGAGTTGGTTATGCCTAGCAATGGCGATGTTTTTTTAAAATGTTACCTTGTTGAAGGCATTGCTCGGATATGCTTGGATTAATTCTTCAGGGTGAAAACCTAGATTCTGGCCCTGGTGGTCGGTCCGGTAACGACGGCGCTTGAGTTCACCCCTTCCTGAAGGCGTTTCTGTTGAAGAATCTCGTCGTCCATGTGGTGTCATGAGATAGTTGGTACGGATATGGTCATTGCTATAGTTTGCCGATCATGAATCTGATTGCTATGGTTTTTTTTTCTCTCGCCTACACATAGCTTTGGTCTTATATGACTTTGCTAGTAATGGTGTGTTTTAGTGTGTGTGTTTTGTGTTGGCTGTGTGCATCCTAGCTATGCAGAGACTGGGTGTGTGCTCATTTTGTTTTGTATCCTCTTGATGCTTCATTTTGAGTCAATAAAATACACCCTTTGTCGAAAAAACCTCCGTTCTTTCTCCACTGTCGTCTAGAACTTGTCAGGGTTAGACCCAACACGGACATGATCAAAAGTGAACCACAACACTCACACTTCTGCCAAACATAACGAAACACGCCAATGGAAAAATTGAGGAATAAGTACGTAAGAAAACAACCTACCTTAGCTAATGATGTGTACCTCCGGCTACAACACAAGGAAGCTTGCAGGACCGGAAACAACGATCGATGGCACACACTGTTTGAAGAAACAACAATCAAAAGCATCCACTCATAGACATGACATGAACTCGGAGAAAAGGAAAGTGTCAGTGTCTAAGAACCAGACATTGTGATTTTGTGCAAAAAACTGCTATTTGTGAGTTCCGTTGGGATTTTCTCTGAAGAGGAAGGTGAAGTAATATAGTAGCTGATAGTATTTCCCCAATGAGAACTAACAATATAGAACCCATAGGAGAATCATGCAAACACCTAGTCAACAATACCTACACACACAAGAGCAAATACTTGTACCCAACGTGGACAAGAGGGTTGTCAATCCCATTGTACTCGTTAATTGCAAGGATTAAATCTGATAGTAGTTGAAAGCGCAGGTTTACTCCTAGAGGGGGGTGAATGGGAGATTTTTAGAAATTCATCACAGAATCATAGCACAAGCATACATGACACGTAAGATTGAAGAACATGCAATCATACATACATTCAGAGCATGAAGAAAATGAGCTGAAGAAATAGATAATAGAGAATGAAAGTCTTCAGTACAGATTCTCATAGAACGGATCACAAATTCTTTAGCAGCGGAATAACGTAAAGGTAAGGGTTGAGGAATTTTGAAACCAGTGAGGCTCGATGAGGACACGGCGATTTGGTAGACTAGTTCCGGTTGCTGCATCAACTATACGTCTGATTTAGGTGGCTGAGTCGCAACTCAGAGGACACACAACCCTCATCGTATTCCTCTTGTGCTAAGGTCACACAGACCTCACCGAGTCACTCATGGTTAGTCTTCAAGATAGACTTTCAAAACCTTCGCAGCCTTGTTCACCGGCACACCACAATGACTTTTGGTGTGCTCAGAACTTGATGCCTAACCGTCTGGAAGAATGGCAGTCTTCGAACGTAACAAGCATCGGATCACACAGATCACCCTCTGACGAATGCTCTGCTGCGCCGCACGAGGCACGCGGTCATCGTGGAATGTCACCCGCCGATCACCGCTGCCGGCCTCGGCCTCGGCCCGTGGAGTGCCTCGGCCGGGTGATGTGGCTATCCTTGACCTTAGATCCTTTCTTGGTGTCGGCCTTGACGACGCCCTTGGATTTGGCCCCCTTAATGGCTGGCTTCCTGTGGCGAGAAGGCCCAATCGGGTCAGATCTACAAACGGCAAGGCGGAAATCAGGCGGAACGGGCGCCAAGGGCGCCAGGTCGGCCTTGAGGGACGCCGCGGCCTCCGAGGACGATGAGGCCGCCGTCGTCGCCACGGGCGCAGCCACCTGCGAGGGCGGCCGACAGGCGACGCGGTTGGTGCCACTGCGGGACGCGTCGCGGAAGGAGGCCGGGGACGGGGAGGAGGTGGTGGCAGCTAGGAGATGGGGACGAGGGAGGAGTGCGATGGGAGGAGGGGGGTCGATGGGATCTAGGTTAGGGTTTGGGTAGTTGGGCTGCGGGTGAGGGTTTCTCTTTTTCAAATTTTTTCTTCTTTTCCGTATATAGATGGATGGATGGATGTGGGATGTATGGATGTGGGATGGAGAGATGGATAAATGGATGGAAGGATGGTCGCCATGTCATCGATCCGTGTGACAACTAATTCTGCCAATCAGAATAGAGCACATGTAATAATGTTTTTCCTTTTGTTTTCCTTCTATTTTTTCAGATAAAAAAAACAAAAAATGATATCTTATTGTCCACGAGGGTGCATATTGGAATGGCAAACAATGTTTCCAAGATCCAACCACTAGCTAGGAACGGTCATGCCCGCCCTTTTGACCGCATTTTAAAATGAGCAAGAAAAACTCAAAAAAAAATTCAAAAAATTAGAAAACCTTTGCATTGTGTCATTATATGTGACCAAGTTACCAGAAAAAATAATAAACTTGTAATACGGCAATTATTTTAAAAAAGTGTTCTCGGAAATGAGCTATCATGTGTGAAGATTAATGGCTTTCAAGCCAAATGATCAATCTTATGGCCACATTAATGGCATAGTTTTTTCAAATGATCTCGTATTGTGCACAAGGGTGCATCTTGGAATGGAAAACAATGTTGCCTAAGGAAAATTTTATTTTCTTTGGACGATAATTTCATTTTCATTTTTCAAGTGCACAAAATGAGTTTTTTTTGTGAAGGACCTACCATATATTTGTTGCAAAATTGGACCAAATCAATTTTATAAAACGTTAGACCATATTTAATGTACAATTGACCAAATAGTTGGGTGTAAAAAATTTTGAGCCACCTCTCATGAAAAAGACAAATTTCCACCGATTCGGTAGGAAGCGGGTCAAATTTGAACTACAACTACTTTATAGTTTGCCCTTTATTTTTTCCAAAAATCATTTTTAGATACATAAGTATCTATTTAATCAGAGATATTCCATTTTTTTTGCAAAATTCAACCCCTTGTTAGGAACGGTCATGCCCGCCATTTTGATCGCATTTTGAAACGGGCATGAAAAATTCAAAAAAATCAAGAAAATTGAAAACCTTCGCATTGTGTCATTATATGTGACCAAGTTACCAGAAAAATAATAAACTTGTATTACGATAATTATTTTTAAAAAGTGTTCTAAAAAATGAGCTACCATGTAGATTCATGCCTTTCAAGCTAAATGATCAATCTTATAGCCACTTTCATGGCATAGTTTGTTCAAATGATCTCATATTATGCACAAGGGTGCATCTTGGAATGGCAAACAATGTTGCCTAAGGAAGTTTTCATTTTCTTTGGATGAAAAATTTATTTTCCATTTTTTGAGTGCCCAAAATGAGTTTTTTTGTGAAAGACCTACCATATGTTTGTTGCAAAAATGGACCAAATCCATTTTCAAAAATATTAAGCCATAGTTAATGTACAATTGACCAAATAGTTGTGTGTCAAAAGCTTTTATCCACCTGTCGTGAAAAAGATAAATTTCCGCCGATTCAGGTGAAAACAGGTCAAATTTGAACTGCAGCTGCCTAGTTTGCTCTTTATTTTTTTCAAAAGTCATTTCTAGGTACATAAGTATCTATTTAATCAGAGATACATGGTTTGGTGGCAATATGTCGAGGTTTGGACGGTGGACGAGGGCCCCAACTCCAGATCGCGTCAACTCGCATGACAGTCGTGTGGTCACCGCGTGACCGCGGCGTTGCCACGCGTTCTGGGCGGCCTAGGCATGTCTGGTGGGTTTGACACTCCCTCGGTAGGTGTTAGGAAGAAGAATAAACATAATAATCTCATGAGGAGACTGAACTAAGCTCAAACATGAATTAGCAGCCAAGTGATTGATTAGCGGTGGGGGAAATGCACATGGACAATGGGCATGAGTTTTGGCTGAGGACGATAATCTACTAAGGAGACTGTCTTGGCAAATGTTCAGCTCAAATGGAGGAGTCTAGGTGGCACTTGCTTTGCAAAGTACCACGTTGGACAGAAATATGGATGTTGAAGCTGGGTTCAAATTTATGAATGGATTGAGCTGAAATTTGGTGGAGCATGATCATTTCGGCATAGGAAAGCACTGTAAAAATCATTTTCAGTTCATTTTGTTCTCTGTTTTATCTTTATATTAATAAGTTTTTTACTATTGAATTTTATTTTTATACGTCTACTACTTTATGCTTGAAATCTGTATTACAAGTTGTGAATCACACCCTTATTCAGTACATCGTTGCTTGAAAATTTCATGCCATGGTTAAGTGGTACATCAGGGTATCGTTAGCTCCAGCTCTGCTCCTGCGTGCGTGCGCCTGCTTCTTGGCATACTTGCTGATGACACAGATGTTCTTCATGGCAGCCAGGTCACGGGCACCCAGGATGTCCACCTATAGGATGTGAATGTCACTCTTTCGGAGCTTCTTCACCAACAATGAACAAGAAGCATATGTGTTAAAGATATTGGTTATGAAAGTCAGGTATATGGGTGTGTGAAGACCAATAAGCAAAATCAACATTCACTAGTATGCCACAAGCTATTTATTAAAGAATGCACCCGAGTTTTGTTAAACATCAAGGTACCTGAAATTTCTTTGTGTCGGTCACTTTTTTCGCTATGTGTGAGCCCAAAGGCGGAGACGGCGTGAGGAGTGCTGGCCATGGCGAGACCAAGACATGGACGAGCGGGAGCCAGTGGGAGTGATTATGTGCACGGTAGGTGCTCAGTATGGCACAACACATTTGGTGTAACAACTTCATCATCCCATCGGAGATCTCACAAGTCATTGAAATTATGAACGAGAAGGGTTTCTCTGCTGCACCATCATTGCTAGTGGCTTCTCGGAGGTCATCAATGAACATTGTCCAAGGGAATAAAATGGCGTAGCTCATGAGCTTTCTAGGAGTTGTTTCTACTCTGGTGTCTCTACAATATAGATTGATGATCGGGAGGGGATTTTCTACCATGCACGAGACCTCCCATGCATGCATTCATCTTTTTTTCTTAATTGTTGTATGGGAACACTGACATCATGTATATTTATCTCCCATGTAACATACAGTCACATATTATTCTCTACTCATTTAGCTATTCAGATAAATAGATGTCTAATATATTTTGAAATGAAAATTTGATTTACATTGCATTTGTACAGTTGTGTTTTTTTCTGACAAGATCTTTAAAAGAAGACTGATATTCAATATAGTTTTAGAAATTATTACTTTGACAACTAAATCGCCACGCTTCAAACATGTTTCATCCAAATTCGTAAATTCCATTGAAAAATTCGATAATATTTTACTCTATTTCACAAAATATCTTATGATTTCACTATGGCTCGCCATGTTGTGTCATCATAAAAACAAATATGCAAACAGATTATAAATTGGACTATTGATTCAAAAAACAAAATAGATTTAAACTTAGGAATAAGATGAAAAATTATGGCATGGTGGAGCATAGGCTGCATAGCTGGCTTGCATGTGGTGAAAGAAAAGAGCTGACCAACTATGAGCAGCACCTATGCATGGCTCCAAACCTCAAAGCAAATCAAGGGCTCCCCCATGCACAGGGCCCGGAGAATTACTTTTCTCGTTTATGATCCCCTATAGTTTTAGGGTGCCTTTTATGAGAAACAATGTATGTAATTATTTTTTAGAAGTAATAAAGTTAGCCGCAAGGCATTCCCTCAAAACCAATATCAGTGGTCCAGGATGCTAAGTAGCCAGTTAGAGCATCTCCAGCCGTTGCCCCCCCCCCCAGGCTTAAAAATCACCGCCTGGGGGCAAGCCGACGCTAAACTCGGCTTTTGGGCGATTTGGTTCCCAGGCGCCGCCCCCAGGCGCCGATATCGGCCCATTTTTGGTGCAAATGTCACCGGTTTTCGGCCCGGTTTCGGCGAAAAATCGGCCCGGTATCGGCGCAAATCGGCCCATATTGGCCGTGGTTCGGCGCAAATTCAACTAAAGTATTTTTTTATCACATAGTTCATCACAGAAAATCAATAGAAATCAAATAGTTCAACAACAAATAGTTCAATACAAATTATATAGTTCAACAAATAAAAACTCATATTTCATCGCACGTCGAGCTAGGCGTTGCCCTTGAGCCTCCATAGGTGTTCCACCAGATCCTGCTGCAGTTGTTGATGCACCTGTGGGTCTCGGATCTCCTGATGCATATTGAGGAAGGAAGTCCAGGTTGCCGGTAGCTAATGATCAACTTGCGCAAGAGGACCCTGCCTGTAATATGGTTCAGTGTCAAACACTCGCTCTTCCTGCTCGCTCTCAATGATCATGTTGTGCAAGATGACACAATAAGTCATGATCTCCCACATTTGATCTTTCAACCAGGTCTGAGCGGGTTCCGGACAACAGCAAATCGAGATTGGAGCACACCAAGTGCCCGCTCGGCATCCTTCCTGCAAGCCTCCTGAACCTTCGCAAAGTGGGAAACCTTGCCTCCTGGCACAGCGTTTGAGATAGTCTTCACAAACGTAGACCATCTCGGATAGATGCCATCAGCTAGGTAGTACCCCTTGTTGTAGTGCCGGCCATTGACCTCGAAGTTCACTGGAGGAGCATGACCTTCAACAAGCTTGGGAAAACAGGGGAGCACTACAGCACGTTGATGTCATTGTGAGTTCCTCGCATACCAAAGAAGGAGTGCCAAATCCAGAGGTCCTGTGTGGCCACTGCCTCAAGTACCACACTGCAACCGCCTTTGGCGCCTTTGTACATCCCCTGCCAAGAAAATGGACAGTTCTTCTATTTCCAATGCATGCAGTCGATGCTTCGAAGCATCTCAGGAAATCATCTTGCTGCATTCTGTGCTAGGATCTGAATAGTGTCTTCAGCATTGGGTGATCGCAAGTATTGCGGTCCAAACAATGCCACCACTGCCCTGCAGAACTTGTAGAAACACTCAATGGTCGTGGACTCGTCCATGCGCCCGTAGTCATCGAGTGAGTCACCGGGAGCTCCGTATGCAAGCATCCTCATAGCTGTCGTGCACTTCTGGATTGAGGTGAATCCAAGTGTGTCGGTGCAATCCTTCTTGCACTTGAGGTAGCTGTCGAACTCCTGGATGGAATTCACAATCCAGAGGAAAAGTTTTTGGCTCATCCGATAACGGAGCCGAAATACTTTGTCGCCATGCAGCGGAGCGTCTGCGAAGTAGTCGGAGTAGAGCACGCAATAGCCTTCCAGACGATGCCGGTTCTTTGCTTTCAGCCACCCCGGCGCCAAGCCTCCTCGCCGCGGCTTTTCATTGCTCGCGAGCAGGCCGACGAGGGCGGCGAGGACCATGAGATGCTCCTCGTCCTGGACGTCGGCATCAGCTTCCTCCTCCATCAACGCAGTGAGGGCCGCCTCGTCGTCCGAGTCAATCGGCCGAGCAGGCAAATCGCCGAATACCTAGCGGGCGCGGTGGGCGCAGAGCCGCCGGTATGCCGCCCTGCGTGGCCGGAGCGCCGAAAAACTCGCCCGGAAGGTGGTGGAGAGGTTGCCGCAGCGAAACCTTCTCTCTTTTCTGGCGGGGAATGGCCTACCTAGTGGTGCTGGGCGGTGGGCGGCGCCAGGATCGGCGGGGTGGTGGCCGAGCGCGTGTAGGTTGGGGGTGAATCTGGTCGATTGCCTTTATTTTTCGCCTGACAGTTGGGCCCAGGCGTGTTTTCCCCTTACGCCGGAGCCCCCGAGCGCCCCCCAGTGCGCTGGGTTCGGTCTGGGATCGCCGGGCCCAAAAACGCTTCCTTGGGCTCCATGGTGACCTCCGTCTTGCCGTCCTCCTGGTCTTGGTCTCGTTGCACTGATATGGAAACCTTTGCTCGATGCCTCGGTACTCCGCGCCTGCGCTTGCCCTCTTAGCACCGAAGAGGAAACAAGGACACTGTGCGCGCTGGCGCCCGCCTGGCGCCCGCCTGATCTCGATTGTCATGGCTCACGTCACGGGATCCTCGCGAGGTTGCCTTGCCTCGATCTCTCCGCCCCTCGCAAGCCAACCTGGTGAGGCTGCTCCTGAGGAGGTCTTGCGTCGTCCGCCTCGTGAGGCTTGGCCCCTCGTGAGGGTCTTGGTGGCCTTGTTGATGAAGGTGGGCCGTACGGGCCTACCCGCAGAGCCACGTCATGGGCCGCAGGTAGGAAAGTCTGTGGACCCCCGTCCCCAGAACGCCGACACTAGCCGCTACACAGGGCATCTTCCACACTGCTGCCTCATATCATCTCTCTCCCCCGAATGGACAGAGGAGCAAGTATTTGTCCCTTATGATAATTTTAGTTTTAGTAGCTCTCCATTTCCCTTAGGTTTTGGTTCTCTATTGGCATACCTGAGGTGGTGGCTTTGATGGTGCATTTGAATAATGTCTCTCTTGTCCCTCCGTACCTCGATGACGTCTGATCTGGCATCAACGAAGGGTTGTGAGGATAGGCATTGTTGGCTCATTTGATTCTCTTGAAATCTTGGCAGTGGTGTGTCAACTAGGGGAAGAACTTGGTTGGCTTTTTTTGTGCCGACTTCAACCTCTTCTTTCATTTTGTTCTGCTACAAAAGGTCCAGTTTCTCTAACCCTCTGGATTGGTGGTGAATGACTGCAAGTATCCGCTAGTTGGGTTGATTCCATCATCGAGGTTCCTTTAGTGGTTATTAGATTTATGTGCAATAGGTGAGTAGCTATTGCAGTCTTCAAGGCCTTGGATGGTGAGGGCGTTTTCATGTATCCATTCCCCGCTTACTACTTGTTCAATGCAGGTTTTAAGCTTCGATGGGCGGCATTAAATCGAAGTAACTAGAGGATCAGGATTCAAGAAAGGTTTTTGATGAATTTTATTTTTGTTAGTATTAAGTTTTTTTTCTTTTTTATATCCTATTGTTTTCCATGATGAGGAAATGTCCATCGTGTGTCCTTTCTCCAAGAAAAAAGCGAGCGACGGTTGATGATTAAGAAATTCGAGTATTGCCTTCCAATTACTATGTTTGGGATTACAAGTTAGAAATTATACATCACTACAAGCTAAGAGATGGAAGTTAAATGTTTTGGGGATTTTAATACTCTTTTTTTGAAAAGGAGGTTGAAACCCCAGGTCTTATTTTTGGATTTACACGTACTCTATTGAGTCGGCCTCGGGGCCCCAGCCGGCGTCGTCGATGTAGAGCTTGCTGCGGCGACTCTTAGTCATCCTGCCAATGGCGTATCCCTCCATACCTGGGAAGGAGCCCTTCGAGAAGTCAAAACCACTGTGCGCTGGCCCCACGGTGGGCGCCAACTGTCGTGCGGTTAACACGGCAGATGCCCTCGTGAGAGGACTTAGGTGTGAGGCCATGGCTACGGTGATTAGCTTAAAGGGGTTGAGCGGGACGAGAGACACGAGTTAACCTAGGTTCAGCCCCTCACCGTGGAGGTAAAAGCCTACTCCTGCCTTTGTTGATATTGCATGAGTATTGATTACAAGGGAGCGGATTCGCTTGACCTAGCTATCGATTGATTGTCACTTGGGTTTACCCGCCGCAGGGACTCGCCTTTATATGCACAGGTCGAAGCCCTGGGCTTAGAAGAGTCCGGACCGGCTTATACTTCCTAACCGATGCCTGCTCTTCATCACCTTGCCTTCTTTGGCAAGTCGCCGTCGGGCAGCTTACACCACCGGTTCACGTGCCATCTCTGGGTCTTGGGCCTTCAGTCGGCCCGCCTCGTAAGTCGCCTCCAGGCTTCATGTCTTGACTTCTTGGGCCTGCCTAGGCGTCATTGCTGACTCGCCAACAGCATAACCCGGCCCCTCCTGTGCGGGTTACACCGTGGGGTTATATTCCCAACATTGGCCGAACTCTCAAAGGGTTTTAGCTGATAATCCAATGTCCGGTTCTTAGACACGATAGGTAGCAAGGAACATGCTTGTATTATTCTACTAAGGGGAAAACGATGGGGTTCAATCATATTGGTTGGTCTTCTTCTGTCTATATTATGTCGTCATGATCCAAGCATTTTTCTCTTTGTTATGAATTCAATACGTAGAGTGGCAAGCATAGAAGTGCTCTTGAAGTTGAGTAATAGTAGTATGCGTTACTAAGTTAAACGGTCTACTTGCCACGGATGTAATGCTTATGTACTGAGCATGCCATGAATAACACCGTAATTATTCTCTTTTCTATATTTTGCCTTCTGAAAGACATCTTTTGTGTAATGCTACTGTTCTTCTCTTGGCTGGTGTTCATGCTCTGCTTTTGGGCATTATTGTTTCTTATTTGGTGCGATGCAGCAGCTGGAGACACAGAAGAGGGGAGGCGGGCGGAGCAGTTGATTGTACAGGAAGAGGACAACGTGGTATTTTCAATCAGCATCTGCACACTTCTCCTTTTTCTTGTTTGTTTAAGTGTTCCAAATCTCGATTCATCAGTTTTGAACATTGGATTGTAGTAACCCTCGGAACTCGTTTCTCAGCTCTTACTAGGAAATTCCAGTTTGGTTGTCTTATGATCTTATACTCCTCTGAATTTTCTCTTTTGCCTGCTGGTTTAGTTGTACTGCATGCACTTGGCCCCAAATCTTTTAACTTAGTTGATCACAACTCACAACTGGTGTTTATCTTCTTAGGATCTACCTGGGGATGGCATGCTAGCACAACAACATGGTCCTGCTGGGGATGGTGAAGAAACAAACCCCACAGTGAGTTCTCCAAACTATCAGCAGTAAGAAAATATATCCTTTCAGATAGAAAGCTTTGCTGATTCTGTTTCTTGGTGTAGCAATACAACGAAAATAGGCTCAAGATGCTCAATTCTCTTAGAAGCATGGGTGTCGACCCCTATCCGCACAAGTTTGAGGTTGCGATCTCCATCACGGACTATGTGACCAAGTACAACAGCTTGGGTATCGGCCAAAATTTGCTGACCGTCACTGAAAGCTTAGCTGGTATTGATTATTTCTATGTGAAAACTATAGTTAGCACTGCCAATGTTTCCTGCTCCCTGAAATGATGTTTGTGCCTGCAAGGGAGGGTCATGAGCAAGAGAGTATCCTCATCCAAACTCCTACTTATTTCATCATGTATGCTTCTAGGTAGCAATAATAACGACGACCATAACAATGTTTCAGTTCAAGTGCATTCTTGCTTTTGATTACGGTATTTCTTACAACATATGCTGGTGTGGTAACATGCTTGTACATTACGATGTTGCGATTCAATTTAAAGAGTTTATCCTTAATAATAATCTTGCAAGTTTTAATTTGCCAAATTATTGGAAGTGGCATTTGGTGTTGCAATTCTGCTCCTAAAATTATTTTAGATATTTGTTTTTAGGCATGAAATGATATTGCCAATTTGTTTAGAGGGATAAATTGGTGAGTTTATATTTCCTTTGTAGTTGATTAGTTCTCTCTATGTTCATTCGCATCAACTGATTAGCCAAAGCTAACTGGTTAGGTACACAAACTTATAGGACAAGGTGAGCCGCCGCCAATTCTCCCGGCCGCTAGCCCCTACTCTTCTTCCCTTCTTATTGCTTTCTTATTTTCTTCCTCTCTGATCGCCCACCCATTTTCCTTTGTGGTGCTCTCTTGGTTGTAGCAGAAACTTCTCAATCTTACATGCAGTATCTACATGATAGTTTATGCAAATGACACATGATTTTGGTATAATTAGTGACATTTGTTTCATGCTCGTGCATTACTAAACTAAGTTACAGTGAGAACCTGGAGGAGTGTAGTGTTCCTTTTGAGCATTGCATGCTTGTAGCTTTCCTTTCGTTGTCAAGGTATGTCATTGTATATTTTTCCTGATTGTCGAAAATGCTTTCATGTGCAGGTTAGTGGTGCGTGGATTAAGATTTCAGCCATGGGTGACTTTGCCTTCATAGCTGTATGCTTGTAAAACTGGTCACAGGAAAGTGTGATCGCTTGGACATCGGAGGTATTGTGAGGATTTAGGAAAGTGGATTCCAATATTATTGAAGCAAAATTGCTGAAGTTTGATGAGGATTGGAGATGGCGTGCAACCTCTTACACATAGATGGTATGCTTGTGATCCTACATGCATCTTGTATGCGAAAAAGCTCTCTGGTGTATGTAGTGGTAGTATGCATGATAAAATAAAGTAAAAACCAGAATTCAAACTAAATAAGCTTTATTCCATCTTATGGATACAAGATGGTAACAATAGTCTTTAACATGCATGTCAGGAGACTCAGGATGGTTAATCAACACATGCGCAATCACCATGTTTATTACTCTCTGTTAGCAGCAAAATTTCTGTTTATAATCTCGCTAGCGACCCCGCACGCCTTGAGGTGGCCGTCAAGTCCAAACACAGGCCCCATGTGTTGATTAATTTGTCCCCTGTATGATTAAATGCAGGTATTCATGAGGTGAATCAGATATATAATGATAAAACATGTAGTTTTGTTATCAAAGGTTACGCATTGTGTCTCGCTACTGATGAACTAATTGTTTTTTGCATGTCTAACTTTCACTATGGACTGAGGTGTTCATAATGTTAAAATTGAATTTAAGAACTGTGCTCTTAAGCTATGTCCTTTAAACATTTTTTCCGTCTTTTGCAGATTTCAAGAGATTGTTCCTTCAAATGCTGGAAATGTTCTTTGTACTGAAGATAACATTCCAACAAAGAAGCGGGTATCACTTATTGATCACCAGGCGATGAATATATTGGTGGGGATACAAGTAATGGACCATATTTTTCACCATTCCCATATGGCTATGGTACTTCAACACCTATGGAAGAAGATTATGAGCAGCCAAATACTTCTAGGTATTATCTTTTGGCATGTTCCATGAAAATTCACATCTGCAAATATTTGTGCTTAGCAGTCCTAGGCGCGTGCTTGAACTTTGGTGGTGTTCTGTGGATTCATTTAGGTCTTACCTCTAGAGATTTTGGTATGTTCAGTTATGCTTCTTTAGCGTTGACTTTTGTGAATTAACTCAGGCTATACCTCCAAAGATTTTGGCATGTTTTCTTGTGCTTCCTGAGCATTGATTTTTCTGTATTTAGCATGGCTGTACCTCCAGCAATTTTGGCATGTTTAGTACTTAAAGTATGCTTCTCGAGTGGCACTGGAATGGTTTTCAGACTATCTTGTTATCACTTCAACGGTGATGATGTGCTTGATATTTTAATTTTGCAGTTCCTGTTGTACATAAAGCAAAAGAACTTTTGTGGCACAGATGCTGTCGGTGTACAAATGTAGGGGCTCTCCTTTTGACCCCTTTACTTGTGCACGGGTAGTCAGAGCCGCGCCCCGCGGCCACACTAAGCAGGGTAGAGGAGGGGAGCCGGAGAGAAGCCAGAGGCACAAGGCGATCAGTGGCAACGCCAAGACCAGAAACACAAAGAGCAAAGGGGGCAAGGTGGACTCCCCCGGCAGGACCCTTGCCGGGGCGGCCTCCGCGGCCCTGGCAAGAGCCTTGCCGGGGCGACTTGCCCAACACCAACAGAGCGAGCCACCCTTGAGCCCACAGGTTCCGACCCAACCAACTACGTTGGACCCCAGGGCTCGGGAGGCGCCTCTGGGGTGGCATGCCGATCTTTGTCAAGATCCTAAACATGTGAGATCAGATGAGGACTAGAAGACGGTGACCCTCGGTGGGATCCCAGCCGAGGGAATCCACAAGACCCCCGGCAAGCGCCTTGCCGGGGACGACTGCAACGCCACGGCAAGACCCTTGCCGGGCCCCCGGCAAGACCCTTGCCGAGGGCATCAGCGGGGCCACTGCCAGGCCCGCACCGGCCAAGACTCCACCGCCGTCCCCAAGCAGCTGCTAGCTCAACCAGCTGGGCAGGCACCTGCGTGGCGACGGGCGGCCTCTACACCAACTCAGCAAGCACCTGCGTGGTGGCCTGCAGATCTTCGTGAAGACCCTACCACCGCACCACCTCAGCTTCCTGCCTGCCTACATGGTGCCACATGCATCGCTGTCCTGGGCGCGTGTCGAAGCAAGGCGAGGTGGCGACGGACGGGACGGGCCTTGTTCCCGTCCCCGATAAAGCTAAGGGACACCTAAGCGATGCATTAAATGCGTCTTGTCCTGTAATACGAGCGATAAGCTCGCAGCACTGTAGACCTTTCCAACTCCTGTGTACCACTGTGGCAGCCCCTTTCGACTATAAAAGGAGGCCCATGGCATACTGGAGAGGGATTCGGCTCTTTTGGGCAAGTTATACCCCGTAGCTAGCTAAAGAACACAAGAACACTCAATACATCCCACAAAGCAGGACTAGGGTACTACGCATCCTCGCGGCCCGAACCTGGGTAAACGATCCGTGTGCTTCCTGTTAGACCTGTTCTCACAACCCCGCGCCCGCCAACCGTAGAAGGGATTCCAGTGATCCCATAGGTGTCGTTCCCACCGACATCTTTGGCATGCCAGGTAGGGGGCGCAGTCGTAAGAATCTGATCTAGTAGTTAGCCTAGCGGTTCTTCATCGCCATGGCTCCCAAGAAGAAGACGATCACGGCGTTCGGCTCGTCGGGAGCCGAACGGCCCGTGCCAGTGCGGGCGAGCAGCGGGCCGGTCGCGGACAGGACCCGGGCCACAGCCCACGAGCACCAGCATCGCTCTGGCAGTTAGAGCCTGGCGAGCGGCGTCGTTCGTGCGCCAGGCGACGGGCCGCACACCGCCAAACCCAAAGACGGGGCTGGGCCCCCCACAGGCGGCGCGGGGCCCTCCAGGAGTGTCGCTGTGCCACCCATGGGCGGCGCAGCAGCCTCTAGGACGCCCACTCCAGCGCCCGCAGCGCGCTCCTCCCAGGGTGCGCGCAACGAGAAGCGCCACCACGCTGGAGACCCCGGACGCCACCGTGGGAAGAGTCCTGTGCATCATCTACGGGATGGAGAAGGCCAGCATGCCCGCCGAAGTGTTGGCAAAAATGGCACGCAGCCGCTGGACCATGATAGAGCTCCTTCTAACGTGGTTAGAAGTCAAAGCGCGCCACGGTCCATGCAGCTCTCGCCGCCACCCACGCCAGCAGAAGCTTTGGCATGCGTGCAACTGCTCCTCGACTTCCCTCCTGCTGCGGAGAAGCTCGATGAGTGGAGAGCCACCATCCGGAGCCTCATCGCCGTCACCAATAAAGATGTTCCACGACTGGCGGGGCCCTCGGGCCGGTGCTCCGTCGAGCCACCACATGTCAGCGGTGGGAGGACCGGGGGAGCTGCAGCCACAGTACACTCTCCTCCCCCGCGCTAGCTGCCGCCGGTGTCGATCCGTCGTGACGACGCATGTGATAACATTTCCATAGCGTCGTCCGACTCACGGACCCACCGCGACCAGCGCCAAGTTCTTCGAGAACGAGCCCACGAAGATGCTCGAACCACTATCCAGCGCCGGCGTGATACACGCCACTAGTCGGATAAGCGGGCGGGACCCGCTATGGACCACCCAGCACCGGGGGGCTCCGGCGGCCTACCTTACGAGGTGGGTTGCCCAGCCTTTACCCGTGAGCTGCGACAGTTCTAGTGGCCGTCCCACCGCACGTTCAAGCCCGACGTCGGCGAGAAGTACAACGGCAAGACCCATCCGTCAGAGTTCCTCAGCATCTACACCATCGCGATGCAAGCTGCCAGAGCTCGCGACGACAAGGTGCTTGCCAATTACTTCCCGTTGGCACTGAAGCCCAACGTCATGTCTTGGTTGATGCACTTGCCGGTGGATTCCATTTCTTCTTGGTCGGATCTGTGCCATGAGTTCGTTGGTGCCTTCACCGGAGGCCACCAAGCTCATGGCCAGGCCAGTGATTTGCATATCATTCCCCAGAAGGAAGGGGAAAACCTGCGCAAGTACATCTAGAGGTTCAGCCGGGTGCAGTACAACATCCCCGATGTTCATCCCGCCGCCGTGATTAGCGCGTTCCATCAGAACGTGCGCAACCGCAAGATGCGCGATGAGCTAGCAATGAACAAGGTTAAGGATGTGGCCGAACTTTATGTTCTGGCCGATAGGTGCGCCCGGGCTGAAGAGGGAAGGAAGTACCCCGGCGAGGACGCCGGCGTGGAAACCGACTCTACTGATGAAGACACCGCTGCCCCGACGAAGAAGTGCCGGCGTCGCAACAGGAAATGCAAGGGCAAGACCGTGCTTACCGTCGAGGGGTCCGACAGCACCGGCACCGCCAAGAAGGCTAAGGCAGACGACCCTGGCAAGGAAATAGCCGGGTGCGCCGCTTGCCGGGCCTTGGCGGCTGCCGACAAGCCAGGGGGCTCCGACAAGTAGTACTGCAAGATCCACCGCACCAAGGGCCACGACCTCCATAACTGCCGGCAAGTCGAGCTGCTTGCTGAGAAGCAAAAAGCTGAGTATGAGAGGCGGGACAAGGAGAAGGGCAAGGATGGTGCCGAGGCATCCGGCAAGAAGCGTGGCGGCCAAGGAGGTCGCCGCGGCAAGGATAACCAGCAAGAGAGGCCCGCCCGGGGCCGTGACAAGAAGCAAGAAGACGATGATCATGACGAGGATGACGAGTCCAGCGAGCAAGAGTTTCAGAAGGCTACAGAGGCCATGTGCATCGATGGTGGCGCCTCGCTGCATACTTCTCACCGCCAGCTCAAACAGTGGGCGCGTGAGATCACAGAAGCGGAGCCCTCGTTCGACGCTCGAATGCCGCTGAAGTGGTCCAGCACGCCCCTCATCTTTGATGCCGAGGACCACCCTGACCGCACAACTGCGGTCGGGTGTTTGCCGTTGCTGGTCTCACCAACGATACGCAACCTCAAGGTGAACAAGATGCTAGTTGACGGCGAGGCCTGTCTAAACTTGATCTCACCTGCTGTGATCAAAAGGCTACAAATTCCTGATGGAGACCTCGAGGAAACGGGCATGTTTCAAGGGGTCAACCCTGGAAGGAGCCAGCCGAAGGGGAAGGTCACATTGCCTGTGACGTTTGGAGGCGAGTTGAACTACAGGACGGAGAGGATTGTCTTCGATGTAGCCGAGATCCCCTTACCCTACAACGGGATCCTCGGCCGCCCGGCACTAGCCAAGTTCATGGCAGCGTCACACTACGCCTACAACACGCTGAAGATGCCTGGGCCGATGAACATCATCACCGTCCCCTCCGACAAGAAGGACGCGCTGATTTGCGCCGACCTACTCTACCGGGAAGCAGTTGCAGCCGCTGCCGCCAAGGCACTTTCTCCTGCCGCTAAAGCCCCAGGAGGGAAGAAGAAGACCGGCAAGACCTCTTGCACCCACTCTGGCAAGCGCACCTCTTCGGAGTGTTGTGCTACCGTCGAGGACGTGCCAGAGAGCTCCATCGGCAAGAGCAAGAAATTTAGAGCTGCACCACCAGAGACCAAGAAGGTGTCCGTCAAGGAGGATGGCACGGGAGGGGCTTTCACCATAAGCTCCACCCTTGACAGCAAATAGGAAAGAGCGCTCGTCACTTTCCTGCGAGCGAATGTTGATGTGTTTGCATGGCAACCATCTGACATCCCCGGCGTTCCCAGGGAAGTGATTGAGCACCATCTTGCTGTCTGCCCCCACGCGCGACCCGTCAAGCAGAAGGTCAGGAAGCAAGCTTTGGAACGGCAGGAGTTCATCACAGAGGAGATCAGGAAGTTGGAAGCAGCAGGCTTGGTGAGGGGAGTGCTCCATCCGACGTGGTTGGCCAATCCGGTGGTGGTGCGCAAGGCAAACGGGAAGTGGAGGCTGTGTATTGACTACACAGATATCAATAAGGCTTGTCCTAAGGACCCCTTCCCGTTGCCGCGCATCGACCAGATTGTTGACTCCACGGCCGGGTGTGATCTGTTATCATTCCTCGATGCCTACTCGGGCTACCACCAGATCTTCATGACAAGAGAAGACGAAGAGAAGACAACATTCATCACCCCATGTGGTACGTACTGCTTTTTACGGATGCCTTTCGGGTTGAAGAGTGCTGGCTCGATGTTTGCAAGGGCGGTCCAAATTGGTTTTGAGCCCCAGCTACATAGAAATATGGAAGCTTATATGGATGACATAGTGGTCAAAACCAAGCAGGGCAACTCTTGTACAAGACTTAGAAGAGATGTTTGCCAACCTGCGCAAGATCAACCTCAAGCAGAACCCTGAGAAGTGTGTCTTCGGCGTTCCATCCGGCAAACTTCTCGGGTTCTTTGTGTCGCAGCGTGGGACAGAGGCAAACCCCGACAAGATCAAGGCTATTGAGCAGATTGAGGCACCCAGGCGGATCAAGGATGTGCGCCGGCTCACTGGCTGCGTTGCCGCCATGAGCAGATTCATCTCCAAGTCCGCTGAGCGTGCCCTTCCCTTTTTCAAAATCTTGAAGAAGGCAGGCCCAATGGAGTGGACCCCAGAGGCCGAGGCAGCATTGCAGGATCTGTAGAAATACCTTTCCTCTACGCCAATACTGGCTGCGCCTAAACCACAAGAGCCGTTGCTGCTGTATCTGGCGGCAACGAATCAAGTGGTCAGCGCCGCACTAGTGGCGCAGAGGGAGGTCGACGAGGAGGCAGTGGCAACGGCAGGACCGGCGGATGGCAAGTCAGAGATTCCCCCGGCAGCGCCTGGTGCCGGCAAGGCAAGGCCCCCGGCAGAGTCTGACGCCATCGGGACAGGGCCCGCGCAGCCAAGTGAAGTGGTGCAGAAGAAGAAGATGATGCAGCACCCGGTTTACTTTGTCAGCTCCCTCTTGCAGGAGGCTAGGTCAAGGTACTCCGGTGTGCAGAAATTGATCTTCGGCCTTCTTATGGCCTCGAGGAAGCTGCGTCATTACTTCCAAGCCCATGAGATCACTTTCGTCACCCGCCTCCCGTTGCAACGGATACTACACAGCCCAGATGCAACCGGAAGGATCGTGGAGTGGGCCTTGGAGTTGTCAAGCTTTGGGTTGAAGTTTGAAAGTACTTCGACAATCCAGAGCAGAGTCTTGGCGGAGTTCATTCCAGAATGGACCTCAACGCCCGACGAAGAAGTCCAGGAGACCGCTCTCCCCGGCAAGGAAGCAAGTCGCGACTGGATCATGTACTTTGATGGGGCTTTCTCGCGGCAAGGCGCCGGTGCCGGGGTGCTGCTTGCCGCACCCACCGGAGAGCACCTCAAGTATGTGATCCAGATGCACTTTCCCAGGGAGATGTCCACAAACAACACTGCTGAGTATGAGGGGCTGCTTGCCGGTCTCAGGATCGCGGTAGACCTCGGGGTAAAGAAGCTCATCGTCAGGGGTGATTCGCAGCTTGTCGTCAGACAAGTCAACAAAGATTATCAGAGTCCGTTGATGGAGGCCTACGTAGATGAGGTGAGGAAGCTGGAGGAGCGCTTTGACGGTATACAAGCGGAGCATGTTCCCCGAGTGGAGAACGACATCGCTGACTACCTGTCAAAGCGCGCTGCATTCAAGCTACCTGTGGAACCAGGTACCTTTTTGCTTCGGTTAACTCAACCATCCGTCGAACCATCAACGGAGCAGAACAAGCAGAGGAAATCAGGCCCCGGCAAGTACTTTCCCGCCGAGCCCCCAGGGGCCGCCGGCAAGGGTGTTGCCGCGGATTCCGAGCCTGCCAAGGGGCAGCTGGCTCCGGCAGGGCGCCAAGCCCTAGCCGTAGAGACAGCAGCCCCCGTGGCGGAAGAGATGCCTTCGGTCCTTGCCGTCGAGCCCCAGGCTCCGGCATGGGCACAACACACCGTCCGTTTCCTCCAGACAGGGGAACTTCCTGAGGAGTAGGAAGAAGCGGAAAAAGTAGCTCGTCGGTCTGCCTTGTACCAGTTCGTCGATGACGTCCTGTACAGAAAAAGACCGAACGGTGTGAAATTGAAGTGCATCCCCCGGGAGGATGGACTGGAGCTGTTGGCAGAGATACATGGAGGCATATGTGGCTCCCACATAGGGTCGAGGGCCCTTGCCGGCAAGGCATTCCGGCAAGGCTTCTTCTGGCCCACCGCCCTCCAGGATGCGACGGCACTAGTAACTAGGTGTGAAGCGTGCCAGTTCCATTCGAAGAAGCTTCATCAGCCAGCTCAAGCCCTTCAAACAATCCCTCTCTCCTGGCCATTTTCGGTCTGGGGGCTCGACATACTAGGCCCTTTCCCTCGCGCTGTCGGGGGCTTTGAGTACTTGTACATCGCAATCGACAAGTTCATAAAGTGGCCGGAGGTGGAGGCAGTGAGGAAGGTTACCGCACAGTCAGCCGTCAAGTTCTTCAAAGGGCTAGTTTGCCGTTTTGGTGTACCAAACAGGGTCATCACCGATAATGGCACGCAGTTCACGAGCCACACGTTCATGCAATACATCCAAGACCTCGGCAGCAAGGTCTGTTTCGCTTCAGTGGCACACCCACGGAGCAACGGCTAGGCGGAGAGGGCAAATGCTGAAGTGTTGCGTGGCCTGAGGACAAAGACTTTGACAGGCTGCACAAGAGCGGAAGGCGCTGGATTGATGAGTTGCCGGCGGTTCTTTGGTCGATCAGGACGACGCCAAATCGAGCCACCGGCCAGACACCCTTTGCCCTGGTATACGGGGCAGAAGCAGTTCTCCCCACGGAACTCATATACGGGTCACCTCGAGTGCTCGCTTACGACGAGCTTGAGCAAGAGCAACTGTGGCAAGATGACGCAACGCTCCTTGAGGAAGATCGTCTTCGGGCGGCTGTGAGAGCAGCATGCTACCAGCAAGCCTTGCGCCACTACTATAGCCGCAAAGTTCATGCCCGAAGCTTTGAGGAAGGCGACCTTGTTCTTCGGCGCGTTCAGTCGGCCAAGAATTCCAACAAGTTGACGCCGAAGTGGGAAGGCCCTTATCGGGTAATACGAGTCACCAGGCCCGGCGCCGTCCGCCTGGAGACCGAAGATGCTATTCCAGTGAGCAACTCCTGGAACATCGAACATCTTCGCAAGTTTTACCCATGAGGCGCGGTTTGCCGGACCTCCCGGCAAGCCACCTTTTGTACAAGCTGTGCCGACAAGGCATGTAACGCTCTCACTACTAGAAAAACGGCTATAGCTAATATGGACATTAATGGCGCACCAGATATAGGTACGCCATTATTGGCATATTACTAATGGCGCACCTGGTGTGTGGAGCACCATTACTAGTTTTGGAAAAAAATAAAAAAAAATTGTTAGCAGTGGCGCACCAGAGGGTAGTGCGCCATTACTAGTTGACATAGTAATGGCGCACCTATACAAAGTGCGCCATTACTATGTGTATGACTGGGTCAAACCTTGGTCAAACTTTGTAATGGCGCACTTTGCATAGGTGCGCCATTACTATGTCAAACTTAGTAATGGCGCACCTACACAAAGTGCGCCATTACTAACTTTGACCAAGGTTTGACCAAGTCATACACATAGTAATGGCGCACTTTGTATAGGTGCGCCATTACTATGTCAACTAGTAATGGCACACTATCCCCTGGTGCGCCACTGCTAACCAAATGCACCCCCCCCCCCGGTGGACCGCCTTTTCAGTTTAAAAAAAAATAAAAGAAAATAATGGAAATGTCAAAAAAATAAAAGAAAATAAGTTTCCCATGTGATATGTGGTCTAGTTGTTGGGAAGATTTACAAATATGAATTTCGACTTTATTTGCAAAATCTCTCAGGAATTTAGTAAAATGGGCATATCTTTTGCATACAAACTCGGATTAAAAAGTTTTTTATATGAAAAATCATCTACTTGAAAAGTTACGGGGCTTTTAAGATCTAGAGGGGGGAAAATGGAAAAAAAATTCAAACTTAGTAGTGGCGCACCATTTGCTAGGTGCGCCACTAGTTCCAGAAAAAAAATTGGTTTCAAATTTTTTTTTTGGAAAAAATGTTCGGGAAAGTTTGAAATATTTTTTCAAAATATGATACGTAGTATGACCGGGAAGTTTGAAATATTTTTCAAAATTTCATCACACTCATGAACATGAACAAAGTCCTAGACATCAACAAGGTTTAATAGGATTGATATGATAGATATATCAACAAGTGCCTGTTAAGTGAGGTGGTGCTGGGTTGGATAGAACTGTGAAGTTAAGCGTGCTCGTGCTGGAGTAGTGTGAGGATGGGTGACCTTCCGGGAAGTTTGACCACTTAGTGCGATTTGACTTGAGATTAAGCATATTGACCCAAGATTAAGCCATAGTGACCCGTGATTAAGAAAAAAAATGAAAAAAAAGTTTGAAATTTTTTTGTTAGTAATGGCACACCACATAGAAGTGCGCCATTACTAAGTCAGATAGTAATGGCGCACTATTGGACATAGTAATGGCGCACTATGTGGTGCGCCACTACTATCTGGGATACTAATGGCGCACCAGAGGTGTGCCATTAGTATTTCTTAGTAGTGGCGTGATAATAGTGGCGCACCTATAGTGCGCCATTAACGGCCAAAATAGGTGCGCCACTAACAGGCCTTTTTCTAGTAGTGTCTGTACAAAGCCAGGCGCAGACCCTCAGCATAAATAAACGAAGCGCTGGCGCCCTAAGTTATAGCATGCATGCTAGGTTAAGCCTCTCCCTCGGTTAGGGTTGATAGTGCTTAGCGGCGACTAACCCCTAGCCTAGAGGTCGAGTGTGTGTCTTTCTGTTCTCTTTGGTTCGCAGGGCACGTGGACACTTCTGCTGAGCCGCTTGGAAAAAAGAGAACGAATTGGCGCTCCGGCCCCGGCAGGCCAAGACTGCCGGGGGCTGAAGATACAAGGATCCAACCACGGCAAGCCAAGGTTGCCGGGGGCTGCGGATTCAGATAAGTCTTCCATCCCCCTATTATGCATTTCCATATAGAACTGGGACATGTGAAACCACGTTTACGTTCTTAAAACCACCGTGCTCCCCCTTTCCTGTACCCAAGAGCTACCTCCTGGGTCGGAATTTGGTCGTAGTCGCAGTGGCGAGGAAATGAACGAGGGGCCTAACTCTACTTCGCCCCTGCCTCCGCCTAGAGCGCAAGAATGGTCGACTGAAGTGGAGAGACGGCAAGGCCTGTTGCCGGGCGACAATGTTTATCTTGAAAATAACAAGGATTCGTCCTTGGCATGGGCCTCGCTCACGCACAAAGAACCCGGCAAACACCCTTTTTCATTAAAAACATCCCACATAGGTACAGTTCATACGGAATTAAAAACATGAGCAAGGGGATTACAAGTTTGAAATCTAACAAGTGCCCGCAGGCTTACAAACTAAAAAAAGATAAGATGCCCGTAATCCCTTTCTTGCCCCTCTCCCCAGAAGATGGAACAAGGTGGCAGGAGGGCGAAAGGAGTGCCTAGGCAAGGTGTGAGAAGCTGAAGGCACCAAGAGAGCATCCCGGTGCCGGGAGGGGCGCTCGAAGATGAGGCAGCGGCCCGCCAATACGCGACCAAGGTGTCGGTGCCCGCGTACTCCGATTTGACGGCCGCCACCCGCCTTCTTCGCCTTCTCCGGCCCTCCTACGCCTGTCGCCCAAGGAGACGACGGGGAGTGCGCCGATGGAGAGCTTGACGAGGAAGGCCCTCGGCAGGGCGCGAGGCCGAGGGAGGGGCGACGCGGTTAGTCAGAGTCGGGGTCGGCATCCCGCCGCTCGACTCCCTCGTCGTCACTGTCGCTGTCCTCCTCGTCACTCCTGCTCGAGGAAGAATTTTCATCGTCGGAGGAGCTCTCCACGCAGCACTTCAGGCGAGTTCCAAGATCTCCGAAGACCTTGACGGAGAGCAGGCCGTCCTCCATTAACTTGAAATAGAGGACGAGCCCCGTCGTCAGGCGGTGGATGCGAGTGAACGTCTTCCATCCATGACGGAGGTACATGACCTGAGGAGCGGGTAAGTCAACGTCGACCCGCGTACCGCCATTGCCGCAGCCCCTCATGTGCAACCTAAGGGTCTGGGGTGGATTACGCTCCATCTCCCGAGCAAACGGGGTAGGAAGACGAAGACGACGATGCGGTGGCCGGCGCAGCCTGATGAAGAACTCGCAGGGCTGGTCCCCGACGTGGCCCTCCATCGGGAGGGGCACCGCTGGCGGAGGCAGGACCGGTGCGCCGCCCCGTCCAGCTCTACCCCGAGCGCCACGACGACCTCGGCCTTGCCCCCTTCCCCTTCCCCTCACAGTCGGCTCCGTCGCCGCGAGCTCTTGGGAAGGGGGGACGCGCTGTCGAGCAGCAACCCTCGCTGCCACCGTTGAAGGACAGGCGCCTCCTCTCGGCATGGCAGGTGGAAGAAAGGAGCGGAGGTGGAAGGAAATGGATGATGGGGGAATGTGGGATGCCGTCCCCCTCCCCTTCTTATAAAGGGGCGGGGTCGGGGCTCGGCCGCCCCATTCGACCAATCCAGTCACCAGGGGCGCAGGGAATCAGGACCGACCCGCTGCCCCAATCAGCAATGGCCTGGTTTCCCGCCTCCACCGCCTGCCACCTGCATGAGGGACACGTGGCGAGCAACCAGAACCGATGGGACGGGTGAGGCGACCGTTCCCCACCCCGTGATCGTGGGGCACGGACGCCTTGAAGGCCACGACCCGGGTCCGCCCGAGTAAATGAGCCGCGCCTCTGCGCCTCCCTCTTTCCTAGGGAAGGCGCGAGCCGCCCCTTTACCATGATGTGACGCATGCGTGCGGGAACCGCCCCATGCATGACCCCCACATCACGCTCAACCCTCCACATCGCGTGTTCAACGCGAGTCGTGGGCAAGCGCAGCGGACGAAACAGTTACTGCGGTAAAATCCCGCCCCGACTGCCCGCGCACCGTTTTGGGCCTGACCCAACAACGCGTCGCGCTTATGTGTGGCCCAGGCCCGGGGGCTCCTGTCGGTGTACAAAAGTAGGGGCTCTCCTTTTGACCCCTTTACTTGTGCACGGGCAGTCAGAGCCGCACCCCGCGGCCACACTAAGCAGGGCAGAGGAGGGGAGCCGAAGAGAAGCCAGAGGCACAAGGCGATCAGTGGCAACGCCAAGACCAGAAACACAAAGAGCAAAGGGGGCAAGGTGGACTCCCCTGGCAGGACCCTTGCCGGGGCAGCCTCCGCGGCCCCGGCAAGAGCCTTGCCGGGGCGACTTGCCCAACACCAACAGGGCGAGCCACCCTTGAGCCCATAGGTTTCGACCCAACCAACTATGTTGGACCCCAGGGCTTGGGAGGCGCCTCTGAGGTGGCATGCGGATCTTTGTCAAGATCCTAAACATGTGAGATCAGATGAGGACCAGAAGATGGCGACCTTCAGCGGGATCCCAGCCGAGGGAATCCACAAGACCCCCGGCAAGCGCCTTGCCGGGGACGACTGCAACGCCACGGCAAGACCCTTGCCGGGCCCCCGGCAAGACCCTTGCCGAGGGCATCAGCGGGGCCACTGCCAGGCCCGCACCGGCCAAGACTCCACCGCCGTCCCCAATCAGCTGCTAGCTCAACCAGCTGGGCAGGCACCTGCGTGGTGACGGGCGGCCTCTACACCAACTCAGCAAGCACCTGCGTGGTGGCATGCAGATCTTCGTGAAGACCCTACCACCACGCCATCTCAGCTGCCTGCCTGCCTACATGGCGCTACATGCATCGCTGGCTGGGCGCGTGTCGAAGCAAGGAGAGGCGGCGACGGACGGGACGGGCCTCGTTCCCGTCCCCGATAAAGCTAAGGGACACCTAAGCGATGCATTAAATGCGTCTTGTCCTGTGATACGGGCGATAAGCTCGCAGCACTGTAGACCTTTCCACCTCCTGTGTGCCACTGTGGCAGCCCCTTTCGACTATAAAAGGAGGCCCATGGCATACTGGAGAGGGATTCGGCTCTTTTGGGCAAGTTATACCCCGTAGCTAGCTCAAGAACACAAGAACACTCAATACATCCACCAAAGCAGGACTAGGGTATTACGCATCCTCACGGCCCGAACCTGGGTAAACGATCCGTGTGCTTCCTGTTAGACCTGCTCTTCTCACAACCCCGCGCCCGCCAACCGTAGAAGGGATTCCAGCGATCCCATAGGTGTCGTTCCCACCGACAGATGCAGAGGGCAAGACCAAAACTAAGCCTTCCATGAGTCTCATTTTCTGAAGCTCTCACAGAGAAGTTAAGGCTTCTTAGCATGTCAGCTTTATGTAGGAAAGTTATAATCATTGTATTAGAAAAGCCTCAAATGCTTGTCTCACCCTGGTGAAAAAGTTGTGAATGATGTTCTATAGAGATTTTAAATTTAATAAGTCCAACAAGATCCTACCGATGCAGTTCCGCTGACGCTCATCCAACAAGATTTTGAGTATTAAGCATATTATTTTTTTGACATCTGACGCTCATCTGGGTTGCATAAGAATGTTCAAAACTCTATCGGCAGGATTTGTGCGCACAGGTTTGCCTCAGGAGGCGCACCAAGGGTGCGCCCTAGCCTCTAGTGCCATGCCATGTCCTGCCCTCCATTGCATTTTGCGTCATGCATCGGTCGATGGAGTTGAGACGTCGCTCTCTCACCCCTGCGGCTTGGATCCTTCGTGACATGTAGTCATGCCCTGGTCCAGATGCAGGTCAGACCAACCGCTAAGTACGTACTATACCAGCTAGCTAGCTATAAGGGTGCCAGCACGCATAATGCAGCCAAGCTAGCTAATCAATGGCCATCGTCGTTCGTCCGTTGGTGTGTGTGTGTGTGTGTTTGTGTGTGTGTGTTTATCATTTTTTTTAAAGTAGGAGCAGCTGAAAAGTCATTTGATGTATAATATATCAACGTCTTTATATTTAACCAACAACCTTAATCTTCTGTAGATCATGTCCCTCTCCTAACTAATCTTCTGTAAATCTGGGACTATGTGCCGATCAATTGAGAATTTATTGCTACTTATTGACTTAACAAAAATGTTTGACCAGCATCAGATTTTACCATAAGAAATAGTTTGCTTACAAACCGTGAATTTATTGCTATATACCGTAGATTGATCTTGTATATTGGCGCAACCAATTTTTTTTTTGTTGAAAGACAGAAGAGGATGGAGAACAAAAATCAGTGGAGGATGAAAGGTTTGATGAAGGTGTTGTGGGAAGAAAAGTGGAACATGGAACCTAGTGTTCTTTTTTAGTAACAAAATAGTATAGTATAATAGTAAAAGATATGTCCACCGAAATGATAAAAATGCAATATTATCTTATTATCCGGCCTTGTTTGTGATTCATTTGTTCAAATCAAAACGAACGCTTGGTTACGAAAACCCTGCCCGTCTCCTTTCCCCAACCCTTAGCCGCTACACAGGGCATCTTCCACACCGCCGCCTCATCATATCATCTCTCTCCCCCAAATGGACTGAGGAGCAAGTATTTGTCCCTTCTGTTAATTTTAGTTTTAGTAGCTCTCCATTTCCCTTAGGTTTTGGTTCTCTATCGACAAAGCTGAGGTGGTGGCTTTGATGGTGCATTTGAATAATGTCTCTTGTCCCTCCATACCTCGATGATGTCCGTTCTGGCATCAACGAAGGGTTGTGAGGATAGGCATTGTTGGCTCATTTGGTTCTCTTGAAATCTTGGCAGTAGTGTGTCAACTAGGGGAAGAAGTTGGTTGGCTTTTTTGTGCCGACTTCAACCTCTTCTTTCATTTTGTTCTGCTACAAAAGGTCCAGTTTCTCTAACCCTCTGGATTGGTGGTGAATGATTGCAAGTATCCGCTAGTTGGGTTGATTCCATGACCGAGGTTCCTTTAGTGGTTATTAGATTTATGTGCAATAGGTGAGTAGCTATTGCAGTCTTCAAGGCCTTGGATGGTGAGGGCGTTTTCATGTATCCATTTCCTGCTTACTACATGTTCATTGCAGGTTTTAAGTTCCGATGGGCGGCATTAAATCGAAGTAACTAGAGGATAAGGATTCAGGAAAGGTTTTTGATGAATTTTAATTTCTTTAGTGTTAAGTTTTTTTATTTTGTATATCCTATTGTTTTCCTTGATGAGGAAATGTCCATCGTGTGTCCTTTCTCCAAGAAAAATGCGAGCGATGGTTGATGATAAAGAAATTCGAGTATTGCCTTCCAATTACTATGTTTGGGTTTACAAGTTAGAAATTATACATCACTATAAGCTAAGAGATGGAAGTTAAATGTTTTGGGGATTTTAATATTTTTTTCTTGAAAAGGAGGTTGAAACCCCAGGTCTTATTTTTGGGTTTACACGTACTCGATTGAGTCGGCCTCGGGGCCCCAGCTGGCGTCGTCGATGTAGAGCTTGCCGCGGCGACTCTTAGTCATCCTGCCAATGGCGTATACCTCGATCCTTGGGAAGGAGCCCTTCAACTCGAAACCACCGTGTGCTGGCCCCATGGTGGGCGCCAACTGTCGTGGGGTTAACACGGCAGATGCCCTCGTGAATGGACTTAGGTGCGAGGCCATGGCTATGGTGATTTGCTTAAAGGGGTTGAGCGGGACGAGAGACACGAGTTAACCCAGGTTTAGACCCTCACCGTGGAGGTAAAAGCCTACTCCTGCCTTTGTTGCTATTGCATGAGTATTGATTACAAGGGAGCGGATTCGCTTGACCTAGCTATCGATTGATTGTCACTTGGGTTTACCCGCCGTAGGGACTCGCCTTTATATGCACAGGTCGAGGCCCTGGGCTTAGAAGAGTCTGGACCGGCTTATACTTCCTAACCGACGCCGGCTCTTCATCACCTTGCCTTCTTTGGCAAGTCGCCTTCGGGCGGCTTACACCACCGGTTCACGTGCCATCTCCGGGTCTTGGGCCTTCAGTCGGCCCACCTCGTAAGCCGCCTCCAGGCTTCATGTCTTGACTTCTTGGGCTTGCCTAGGCGTCATTGCTGACTCGTCAACAGCATAACCCGGCCCCTCCTATGCGGGTTACACCGTGGGGTTATATCCCCAACATTGGCCGAACTCTCAAAGGGTTTTAGCTGATAATCCAATGTCCGGTTCTTAGACACGGCAGGTAGCAAGGAACATGCTTGTATTATTCTACTAAGGGGAAAACGACGGGGTTCAATCCTATTGGTTGGTCTTCTTCTGTCTATATTATGTCGTCATGATCCAAGCATTTTTCTCTTTGTTAGGAATTCAATACGTAGAGTGGCAAGCATAGAAGTGCTCTTGAAGTTGAGTAATAGTAGTATGCGTTACTAAGTTTAACGGTCTACTTGCCATGGATGTAATGCTTATGTACTGAGCATGCCATGAATAACAACGTAATTATTCTCTTTTCTATATTTTGCCCAACAGTAATTTGTTAACCCACCGTTTTCTACGTTCTTCAGAGAGATGCCTCTAGTGAAAGCTATGGCCCCCGTTTCCATTTACTTATATTCCTATAAATTAAATTACCTTGCTGCTATTTATTTACTTTGCAATTATCTATCCACAACTATCAGTTTTAATCCTTGTGGTTAACGAGTACAAGGGAATTGACAACCCTCTTGCCCATGTTGTGTCCAAGTATTTGCATCTTGTGTGTATAGGTATTGCTGATATTTGTTACCTGGTTGTCCTACTGCTTTGACTAACCTTGGTTCTCAACTGATGGAAATACTTTCTGCTAATATATTACTTCACCCTTCCTCTTCAAGGAAATACCAACACATATTAAAAGTAGCACCCAACATCACCACCTCATTCTCCAACAAGACATACCGAAGGAAACATTAGTGCCCTTTTGCTGCAAGAGAAATATGGACCCCAAAAGTATCGGCTCGTAATAACTTGAAAATCTCAACTAAGCGACCAAATCATGAATGTAATTAAGCTATGCATATCTCACTTTTATTAAACGTCTAAAATCGTATATTTCCTCCATTTAAAAGAAGTTCAATTTGGAAACACATGAAAGAAATGGAAGGTGACAACCCAGCTAGTAAATACTAATTGATAACCTGCATACATACAGCCCAGCCAATGTATTTGGAAATATTTTCAAAATAAAGTATATAAATAACAGTAAAATATTTCAAGAAAAAGGAGATAAATTGGCGTAATTGTTTTCCAAAAAAGGAAGATATGAGAAAACTATGGAAAGATTTATGTAAGTACATCCTAAAATGGATTATTATACTAATTATTTCTTTATCTTTTTACAAGGAGAATGGGATCCCGACATCTCTCTCTGGCTCTCTATATATACATGATTATGTGTGGATGAATGAATCATCTTTTCTTCTTAGAAGACATAACTAGAAACTGTTGGGGAACGTAGTAATTTCAAAAAAATTCCTATGCACACGCAAGATAATGGTGATGCATAGCAACGAGAGGGGAGAGTGTGTCCACGTACCCTCGTAGACCGAAAGCGGAAGCGTTATGACAATGCGGTTGATGTAGTCGTACGTCTTCACGATCGACCGATCCTCAGTACCGAACGTACGGCACCTCCGTGTTCAGCACACGTTCAGCTCGGTGACGTCCCATGAACTCACGATCCAGTAGAGCTTCGCGGGAGAGTTTCGTCAGTACAACGGCGTGATGACGGTGTTGATGAAGTTACCGACGCAGGGCTTCGCCTAAGCACCGCTACGATATGACCGAGGTGGATTATGGTGGAGGGGGGCACCGCACACGGCTAAGAGAGATCAATGATCAACTTCTGTGTCTATGGGGTGACCCCCTCCCCTGTATATAAAGGAGTGGAGGAGGGGGAGGGCCGGCCCTCTACTATGGCGCGCCCTGGGGAGTCCTACTCCCACCGGGAGTAGGATTCCTCCCTTTCCAAGTAGTAGGAGTAGGAGATAAGGAAGGGGAAGAGAGAAGAGAAGGAAGGAGGGGGCGCCGCCCCTCCCCCTAGTACAATTCGGACTAGGCCTTGGGGGGGCGCGCGGCCTGCCCTAGGCAGCCCCTCTCTCTCTCCCCTAAAGCCCAATAAGGCCCATATACTCCCCGGCGAATTCCCGTAACTCTCCGGTACTCCGATAAATACCCGAATCACTCGGAACCTTTCCGATGTCCGAATATAGTCGTCCAATATATCGATCTTTACATCTCGACCATTTCGAGACTCCTCATCATGTCCCCGATCTCATCCGGGACTCCGAAATACCTTCGGTACATCAAAACACATAAACTCATAATACCGATCGTCACCGTACGATAAGTGTGCGGACCATACGGGTTCGAGAACTATGTAGACATGACCGAGACTCATCTTCAGTCAATAACCAATAGCGGAACCTGGATGCTCATATTGGCTCCCACATATTCTACGAAGATCTTTATCGGTCAAACCGCATAACAACATACGTTGTTCCCTTTGTCATCGGTATGTTACTTGCCCGAGATTCGATCGTCGGTATCTCAATACCTAGTTCAATCTCGTTACCGGCAAGTCTCTTTACTCATTCCGTAATGCATCATCCCGCAACTAACTCATTAGTCACATTGCTTGCAAGGCTTATAGTGATGTGCATTACCGAGAGGGCCCACAGATACCTCTCCGACAATCGGAGTGACAAATCCTAATCTCGATCTATGCCAACTCAACAAGTACCATCGGAGACACCTGTAGAGCACCTTTATAATCACCCAGTTACGTTGTGACGTTTGGTAGCACACAAAGTGTTCATCCGGTATTCGGGAGTTGCATAATCTCATAGTCATAGGAACATGTATAAGTCATGAAGAAAGCAATAGCAACATACTAAACGATCAAGTGCTAAGCTAACGGAATGGGTCAAGTCAATCACATCATTCTCTAATGATGTGATCCCGTTAATCAAATGACAACTCATGTCTATGGCTAGGAAACTTAACCATCTTTGATTCAACGAGCTAGTCAAGTAGAGGCATACTAGTGACACTCTGTTTGTCTATGTATTCACACATGTACTAAGTTTCCGGTTAATACAATTCTAGCATGAATAATAAACATTTATCTTGATATAAGGAAATATAAATAACAACTTTATTATTGCCTCTAGGGCATATTTCCTTCAGTCTCCCACTTGCACTAGAGTCAATAATCTAGTTCACATCGTCATGTGATTTAACACCAATAGTTCACATCGTCATGTGACTAAAATCCAAAGGGTTTACTAGAGTCAATAATCTAGTTCACATCGCTATGTGATTAACACCCAAAGAGTACTAAGGAGTGATCATGTTTTGCTTGTGAGAGAGGTTTAGTCAATGGGTCTGCCACATTCAGATCCGTATGTATTTTGCAAATTTCTATGTCTAAAATGCTCTGCATGGAGCTACTCTAGCTAATTGCTCCCACTTTCAATATGTATCCATATTGAGACTTAGAGTCATCCGGATCGGTGTCAAAAACATGCATCGACGTAACCCTTTACGACGAACTTTTTGTCACCTCCATAACCGAGAAACATATCCTTATTCTACTAAGGATAATTTTGACCGCTGTCGAGTGATCCACTCCTGGATCACTATTGTACCCTCTTGCCAAAGTTATGGTGAGGTACACAATAGGTCTAGTACTCAGCATAGCATACTTCATAGAACCTATGACTGAGGCATAGGGAATGACTTTTCATTCTCTTTCTATTTTCTGCCGTGGTCGGGTTTTGAGTCTTTACTCAACTTCACACCTTGCAACACAGGCAAGAACTCCTTCTTTGATTGTTCCATTTTGAACTTCTTCAAAATCTTGTCAAGGTATGTATTCATTGAAAAATCTTATCAAGCGTCTTGATCTATCTCTATAGATCTTGATGCTCAATATGTAAGCAGCTTCACCGAGGTCTTTCTTTGAAAAAACTCCTTTCAAAATACTCCTTTATGCTTTCCAGAAAACTCTACATCATTTCCGATCAACAATATGTCATTCACATATACTTATCAGAAAGGCTGTAGTGCTCCCACTCACATCCTTGTAAATACATGTTTCACCGCAAGTCTGTATAAAACTATATGCTTTGATCACACTATCAAAACATATATTCCAACTCCGAGATGCTTGCACCAGTCCATAGATGGATCGCTGGAGCTTTGCACACATTGTCAGCACCTTTAGGATCGACAAAACCTTCTGGTTGCATCACATACAACTCTTCTTTAAGAAATCCATTAAGGAATGCAGGTTTGACATCCATTTGCTAGATTTCATAAAATGCAGCAATTGCTAACATGATTCGGACAGACTTAAGCATCGCTACGAGTGAGAAAAACTCATCGTAGTCAACACCTTGAACTTGTCGAAAACCTTTTGCGACAATTCGAGCTTTGTAGATAGTAACACTACTATCAGTGTTCGTCTTCCTCTTGAAAATCCATTTATTCTTAAAGGCTCACCGATCATTGGGCAAGTCAATCAAAGTCCATACTTTGTTCTCATACATGGATCCCATCTCAGTTTTCATGGCCTCAAGCCATTTTGTGGAATCTGGGCTCGTCATCGCTTCCTCATAGTTCACAGGTTCATCATGGTCAAGTAACATGACCTCCAGAATAGGATTATAAGGCAGGAATAGAGAGAAACCGAGCTGGACACTGTTTATGAGCCGGCCGGGACTCTATGAGCCGCTAGGCGTTGACCTCTGTATATAAAGGGACGACCCGGCGGTGGTTTAGGGCAAGTAACATCAAATAGAGAGCTAGGTCAAGCTGATTCGCTCCCTGGTTATCGAGACATAAGCAATCCCACTCAAAACTGGATCGTAGGCTTTTACCTTGACTGTAAGGGGCCGAACCAGTATAAACCCCGTGTCCTTTGTCCCGATTAACCCCTTCTTGCTTCCTAGTTGCGATGGCTCCATGATTAAGTCCTTTCGCAGGACATCTGCCGTGACAATTCCACGACAGTTGGCGCCCACCGTGGGGCCAGCGCACGGTGGATTTGAGTTCTTGAAGGGTAGCTTCGAAGGGCTCAAGGGATACGCTGTGGGCCGGATGACCAAGAGTCGTCGCGGCAAGCTCTACATCGATGACGCAGGCTGGGGCCCCGACGCCGGCTCAATTGAGTATGGTTACCGGGTCCCCTTCGGCGGAATTCACGTCTCTATCGGCCGAATCGGCGAGCCGGGCCCTGAGCCGGACATCTGCACCGACATCATCGAGACGGCTCAGCGTGCGAGACCCGCCCGGGCTCCGCCTGCCATGAAGCGTGCCTTCGTGGGATGCATCCATGGAGGGGAACTTCCTGAAGGATCCATGTCTGGCGATGAAACGGCCATCTATTCTGACGGTGAGTCATCCATGGGTGAGACGGATTCGTTGTATCAACTACAAGACGGCGGGCTTGGGGGCTGTTCCGACGGCAGCAGTATTCTGGACCCCTTTGAGCCGCCGAGCAGAGTAGGGATCTTCATGGCTGGCACCCAACCCGGTCAAAACTCTACAGCTGCGGCAGCAATAACCTTCGGGTCAGCTGCAGCCGGGGCAGGAGGCCCTGTGCGCCCGCCGGCTCAGGTGCTGATAGATCTCATGGATAGGCTGACAACCCTGTTAACCGCCGCGGTTAATCCGGCGGATCAGGCTGAACATGATGCAGAAGTGGCACGGTTACGTGAGGAAATAGCACAAGCCAAGGAAAACCTAGCAGCTGAGGACACCAGACTGGCCACAGAGCAGGCGGCTTTGGATGCTCAAGCTCAGCAGCTTCAATCAGAAGCGTTCCAGCTTACGATGGATTTAAATGCATCAAATGAGGTCAGGAGGAGAAGGCACCAGAAGTCCCAATCATGTCTGCCTTCGATTTATGATCCTAGAAACCTCTTCCGCACACCCGGTGCAGGCCCCAGTAATCCGCCGAAGGTAAACCGGACTGCGACGCCCGGAGCTAGGATGCTGGTTCAACTACGGGTGATGGAACCTCCTCGAGTGAACACTGCTCCACCTCAGTATGTACCAACACCACCGGGTCATTATTCTAACCCGTTGGAGAACATGATCGCTGTGGCGGCACGATTGGCGGCTCTCCCGGTGGAGGGAGACTCTCCAATGGCGGTCGAAACACGAAGGGTCAGAGAACTTCTTCAGACGGCTCTGGCACAGCAGGAGGCATACTCTTATAGTTGAGATAGGATTCATTCGACCCCTCACCCAAGCCGGAGCCCGAGTTATAGCAGGCATATGGACTCGGCGGCAGTTTCAAGCAATGCCCGGCACCATGACCAATCGTGCGGGCATGACCCGACGCGTGATGGAGCCCCTAACTTGGTTGATCAGGACAGGATACGCCAAGAGGCTGAGCAGGCGGCTCAGCAGGCGATTGAGCAGGTGGCTCAGCGGGCGGCTTACCAATCTTTTCCGGTTTATCCGACGACTTCTATTGAGGCAGGCGCGACCACGAGAACGGGAGGTGTCCCTTGCTTAGTACCAGCACTGTGTAATGAGCGTTTGCCCAAGGATTTTAAGGGGCCTCGAAAGGTGCCTAATTACACGGCTGACTTACAGCCCGGGGCGTGGATTGAAAGTTATGAGATGTCCATGGAATTGCTGGAGGTCAGTGACGCGGCAATGGCCAAGTACTTCACTATGATGCTGGATGGAACGGCCCGCACTTGGTTAAAGGGACTGCCACCTAATTCCATTGGTTCCTAGGCCGAGTTAAAGGCCCGGTTTATTCAGAATTTCAAAGACACATGCAAGCAGCCCATGTCGATCGTGGACTTGACTAATTGCAAGCAAGAGGAAGATGAGTCCACGACCCATCGGGTGCGCCGGGTGAAGGCCATAATACATTCATCTGATAAGATGGATGCCAGCTCTGCAGTCTTAATGTTGGACAAAAATTGCTGTTTTGAACCTCTGAAGCAGAAGCTGGGGCGGCTCAAGCGCGATTGCAATGACATGGGCCAGCTGATGGTGGCTCTAGTCAAATACGCCGACTCTGATAGTACCAAGGATCCCGCGTCTGATGAAGAGAAGATAGGGAAGGGAAAGAAGAACGGCAATGCTAAGGGTCTTCAGCATAACCCGGCGAATCAAGGAGGCAATGGTAAACGTAAGGCTGACGGTAGCTCGGATTTTGTGGCTAATGCACAGGGCAACAATCAACGACGTAAGGGGAGGCCACCTCCTCGGTCTGGCGGGTCAGGTCCCACCCTTGAGCAGTTGCTAAATGAGCCTTGTCCAAGACGCGGCACCCGGGAGAAGCCGGCCACGCACCTATGGAAGGACTCTACGATCATGAGGGCTTTCAAGAATTCTAACATGTTCGACGGCAGTTATGGACCCGGTGGCGGTTCAGGCGGTGGCGGTTTTCATGGCCCGGGTGGCAGCTCAAATTCCAACTTTCAAGGCCCTCAAGGTAACCAAGGTGGTTATAATCAGCAATCTGGCCAAGGAGGTCAGCAGCAGCAGCAATCAGGGTATCAGAGTAACCCAAAGCAGCTGAATAGTGGGCAATATCATGTGTTCACCACCAGTTTATGCAAAAGGGACTAGAAACTTCATAAGAGGGCTGTGAACGCTGTTGAGCCGGCGGTTCCTCGTTATCTGAGATGGTCTGAGCAGCCTATTCTATGGAGTAGGGAGGATCACCCTCCCTGGGTTGACAATCTGGGTCACTTGGCTTTAGTGGTCGCACCTCAAGTTGGTGGATACAAATTTACAAAAGTGCTCATGGATGGAGGCAGCAGCATCAACATCCTCTATTATGAGACCTTTCGTCGCATGGGATTGACTGATAAAAATCTCAAGACGTCCAACACTGTTTTTCATGGAGTAGTGCCCGGTAAGTCGGCGTACCCAGTGGGTAAGATTGAGCTGGAAGTAGCCTTTGGGGATGAGCATGATTCCAGGGCTGAGAAGTTAACTTTTGAGGTGGTCAAAATCCGGAGCCCATATCACGCACTGTTTGGACGGCCGGCTTATGCAAAGTTCATGGCACAGCCGTGTTATGTTTACCTGCAGCTCAAAATGCCGGGTCACAAGGGCACCATCACAGTGCATGGGAGTCGGAAGATAGCTTTGGAATGTGAGGAAGGCGACGCTGCTTATGCTGAATCTGTTTGTGCAACAGAGGAGTTGAAGTTCTACAAGGACAATGTTGACCTGGCGGACATGATGTCTTTAAAGAAGCCAACCACGGAACACGAGCCGGTGATGAAATTTAAGTCGGCCGATGACACCAAGCTTGTTGATTTTGTTCCGGGCGACCCATCTAAGCAATTCAGTATCAGTGCCAATCTGGATCCCAAATAGGAAAGCGCACTCATCGAGTTCATCCGTGAGAACCGGGTCATCTTTGCATGGAAACCTTCTGACATGCCGGGTGTACCGAGAGAACTCGCTGAGCACACTCTTAATATTGATCCGAAATTTAAGCCGGTCAGGCAGTTTCTTCGGCGGTTTAATGAGGAGAGGTGTAAAGCTATTCGTGAGGAGGTGGCCCGGCTTTTGGCGGCCGGGTTTATTGTTGAAGTTTTTCACCCAGAGTGGCTGGCTAACCTGGTGCTTGTACTAAAAAAGAATGGCACCTGCCGTATGTGTGTGGATTACACGGACTTAAACAAGGCTTGTCCGGCTGATCCCTTCGCTCTCCCTCGTATTGATCAAATCATTGATGCTATGGCGGGTTGTGAGCGTTTGAGTTTTTTGGCTGCTTATTCTGGTTATCATCAGATCAAGATGGCAGTTAAGGACCAGGAGAAGACGGCTTTCATTACTCCGTTTGGAGCCTTCTGCTATGTGTCTATGCCTTTTGGGCTTAAAAGTGCCCAGGCGACTTATCAGCGATGTGTGCAGAACTGTCTCCACAGTCAGATTGGGCGCAATGTTCATGCTTATGTGGACGACATTGTGGTGAAGTCCAGAGAGAAGGAGACCTTGATAGATGATCTGAAGGAAACCTTTGATAATCTCCGGGTCTACAAGATGATGCTTAACCCGGCCAAGTGTGTTTTTGGATTGCCAGCAGGCAAGCTTTTGGGTTTTCTGGTTTCTAGCAGAGGCATTGAGGCTAACTCGGAGAAGATCAAGGCAATCACCTCTTTGGCTAAGCCGGCGTGTATCAATGATGTTTAGCGTCTGGCGGGTCGTATTGCTACCTTAAGCTGGTTCATAAGACGGTTAGGTGAGAAGGCCATACCGCTGTATCAGATGATGAAGAAGATGGACGACTTTGTCTGGATTGATGCTGCTAACGCTGCCTTTGAAGATTTGAAGAGACAGTTATCTGAGCCGCCGGTCCTTGCTGCTCCCATTGATAAGGAGCCCTTATTGCTATATGTGGCTGCTAACACACGTGCTATCAGTGTTGCCATTGTGGTGGAGCGCAAGCAGGCTGGCAAGGAGCATCCAGTTCAATGGCTGGTTTACTACATCAGTGAGGTGCTTATTGAGTCCAAGCAAAGATATCCACATTGGCAGAAGCTCGTTTATGGGGTGTTCATGGCAAGCCGAAAGCTTAAGCAGTACTTCCAGGGTCACCCCATCACTGTGGTTAGTTCTGCTCCTTTGGGAGATATCATTCAAAATAGAGAAGCCACAGGACGAGTCGCCAAGTGGGCCATTGAACTTGGGCCTCATGGCTTAAAGTATGTGCCACGCACTGCTATTAAGTCTCAAGCACTGGTGGACTTCATCAACGATTGGACAGAGCTGCAGATGCCTGAAGAAAAGCCGGACAACACATATTGGACTATTCATTTTAGTGGGTCCAGGCAATTGGAAGGCTCGGGGGCTGGAGTTGTTTTAGCCTCCCCTCGAGGTGACAAATTTTGTTCTATACTCTGGTTGATGTTTCCCTGTACTAACAATGCAGCTGAGTATGAGGCCTTGCTCCATGGTCTTCGGATGGCTAAGGAGATGAACTTAAGCCGGGTAAGGTGCTTTGGCGACTCAGATTTGGTGGCTCAATAAGTATCAGGCAAGTGGGATTCCAAGGATCCTCTCATGGCGGCTTATCGCCGTGAAGTCGATGCCATTGCTGGACACTTCAAGGGTTACCAAGTGGAGCACATTGATCGGAGAAAGAATGAGGCGGCTGATGCTTTAAGCCGGTGCCACCTACCACTTTCTTGGATGTTCTGCATAACCCTTCTGTCAAGTTGCCCACAGAAGAAGACTTGGCTGTTCCTGACCCGGAAGCACAATTGGTGGCGGCTCTTCACGTCATCCCAGATTGGACAGTGCCATATTTGGCTTACATGACCCGGGGCGAGTTGCCTGAGGACAAAATCTTGGCTAGGCAGATAACCCGGCGGTCTAAGTCAATGACGATTGCCAATGGGGAGTTACATCATCGCAGTGTCACTGGGGCGTTTCAACGTTGTGTCTCTCCTGAGGAGGGTCAAGAAATTCTTCGTGAGATTCATGAAGGAGATTGTGGCCATCATGCCGGTTCAAAATCCCTTGTGGCCGAGGCTTTTCGTCATGGATTTTATTGGCTGACGGCTCATGCTGACACGGAAGATCTGGTCAGTAAATGTGACGGTTGTCAGAAATTCCCACGACGGGCTCACGTACCGGCTCAAGAGTTGAGGATGATTCCAATTACTTGGCCATTTGCAGTCTGGGGACTTGACATGGTTGGGCCTTTCAAAAGGTCCAAAGATGAAAAGACCCACCTCTTGGTGGCGGTTGACAAATTCACAAAGTGGGTTGAGGCAGAGCCAGTCAGTAAGTGTGATGCAGCCATGGCGGTTCAATTTGTGAAAAAGGTGATCTTTCGCTTTGGTTTTCCACACAGCATTATAACTGGCAATGGAACTAATCTGTCCAAGGGTGCCATGGAGGAATTCTGTCAATGGGAGCATATCCGGCTTGTTGTTTCATCAGTAGCTCACCCCCAATCCAATGGGCAAGCTGAAAGAGCCAATCAGGAAATCTTGAAAGGCATCAGGCCCCGGCTTATGGTTCCTTTGCAACGGACGCCGGGTTGTTGGGTAGAAGAGTTACCTTCTGTGATATGGAGCATCAATACTACCCCCAACAGGTCTACGGGTTACACGCCTTTCTTCATGGTTTACGGTGCAGAGGTGGTTCTACCTAGTGACATCCATCATGACTCGCCCCGCGTGGCGGCTTACGTTGAAGCTAATAATGAACAAGCCCGTCAGGATGCACTTGACCTTTTAGATGAGAAGCGCGACTTGGCAGCAGCCCGCTCGGCGATTTACCAACAGGACCTGCGCCGTTATCACAGCCGCCGGGTTAAGTCCAGAACCTTTCAAGAAGGTGACTTGGTGCTCCGGCTCATCCAGGATCAGTCTGATACGCACAAGCTATCCCCACCTTGGGAAGGACCCTTTGTGGTCAGCAAGAACTTGAACAACGGGTCATACTACCTTATCGATGTTCGAGAGCACAAAGACTCACGTAAGTCGGAGGAGGAGACCCGCCGGCCGTGGAATATCGCTCATCTTCGGCCTTACTACACTTGAGCCACTGGCTCTCATGATGTACATATTTTGACGATGTATATATTATGATAAGTAATAAAGCAGGACCTCTGTCCTTTTCATCCTCAATGATCATATGTCTTTATTATTCTAATTATAAAATGACCAATTGGGGGCTGATCGTATTTGAATCTAGCCGTTAAACCTCATGATCACTAGGGGGCTTCCTGTTCAAACATAGGTCATATTCGAACCAAAGAGAACATAGCTGTCGGTACCCTTTTGATCGGCACACTGCCAAACTCACTAGGGGGCTTCTTGATCGTATTCGAATCATAGCTCAACCCCTTTGGGTCCGACGTTGATCGTATTCGAATCAGCGTCGTTAAAAAACTCTCAAGGTCATTAGGGGGCTTCCTGTTCAAACATAGGTCGTATTCGAACCAAAGAGAACATAGCTGTCGGTACCCTTTTGATCGGCGCAACGCCAAAGCCACTGGGGGCTACATGATCGTATTCGAATCCTAGTTTAACCCCTTTGGAACGGTTTACTGATCGTATTCGAGTCAGAAGCCTTGATTTTCTTCTTGTTTGCTTTAAGATTTTTGAACACAATCTTTGATTTTGTCTTGAGATTTTTCTTGATTCAGATCTAAGTATACATGTGGTGTAAATTTAACTCAGCTTGGTTTTGGATGATAAGTCGCCAACAGACAACAAGCATCATATATTTAGAAGTGAGCAGCTTCTAAAGTTTGGGTTATCACCCTTACTGTTCGGGTCACATAAACCGGCAGTACAAATCAAAGGATCACAGCAAAACACAGATATGAGCCGCCCGACGGATCAATTGTTTTGTTGGCCTGAAGCTTCTGGATCATCCATTTCCGCTTCTCCATCTTGTTCCCTGTCCTGGAAGGTTGATGATGACCAGTCAATGCCACTCAAAGCGTCAAATTCAGCTTCATCATCAATTAATCCGGCCGGGCCAACTTCAGGGGCGAAGGTATGCTTACGAATTGGAGGGATCAGGCTGATCACTTCATAATGTGGCGTTGGATTTCTCCGATTTTCTGCGTCATAACCCGGCTGGTACTTGGTAAGATCCGTGTCATCACCAATCAGGGTGGCCACAGGGCGTATTTCCTTCACACAAGCGGTGAAGTCCTCCTGTTCAAATGATGTGATGTCCTCCTTCAGGCTTGGATATCCAATGGCGATGTCGGCCGGGTCTAGCTCCGGTAGCCACGCCTTGGCCTGGCTTAATGTAGCTACGGCTCCAGCTCTCGCAGAAGATCGCCTTAATTCATTGAACCGCTGAGGTAGCACAGCAAGCCGCTTTAGTACATCCGCCAGGAGGGTGGGAGCTTCATTTGACAAGGCCACTGCGGCTAAGGCACGCTGAGATCCGGTGTAGAGTTGTTCCACCAGCGTATAAACCGCTTTCAGTTTTATCAGCATGCTTTGGTTAAGATTTGAACTCCTGGGGCCTGCATTACAATGTCAAGTGAGTTGATGACAATTTATATGCTTATTAGGAAGATTCAGATATTTAACACTTGCAGGGTGACTTACCAAAGATTGCTGAGACCATCTGAGATATATGGCGTTTTAAGCCGGATAATTCGGCGGTCGCTTCAGCAAGAGTCGCCTCTGCTTTCTCAGCCCGATTGGTCAAGGCGATCTTTTCGTCAGCCCAGGCCTTCTTCTCCGCTTCAAAGCCTTTTTTCAATTTTTCTTGTTTAGACACACTGAATTCGAATTTGGAGTTGGCTCTTTGGGTTTCAGTCTCCTGTGCTTCCAGGCGGTTCTTCAAATCAGACACTTCTGATTCAAGTTGACTAGTGGTGGCCAGTACAAATACCGGGTCAAAATCAGGATTATCATGATGCAATATTAAGTCCCAAGCCTTTTGCAAGCAATAACACTTGGCACTTGGGGGCTAATGTATACTGAAGAATTTTGCTTAATGTGGCGGTTCATGACAGTAAGTCCCAAGCACTTTGCAAGCAAGAATACTTGGCACTTGGGGGCTAATGCATATTGCAGTTACAAAGTATTTTATTCGATTCAAGCATGACAAGGACCGATTCAAACATGCTGGTTAAGCCGGCCCTTGGGGCTACAGAGTAAGACGGATTTCTTACATACCTTGTCCAGATATATTACTAATGTTATCAAGCTTGTTTCTAAGTCTACAGCATATTTCATCATAAGCAATAGACTTGGGGGCTGGCATAGTTAGGGTAATTGAGTACAAAGAAAAGATTGTACCTCAAACTTCTGGTGCATCTGCTTCGCCATGTTAATTTCGATGTCACGGCTGCTGTGCACTTGGCTCATATAGCCAGAAAAGACTTCTCCAATACTCATGTGAGTATAATCAGTGACATCAAGCTTAACCCTGTGGCGTTCCAGAAGTTCCTCTTTGGCGGAACACTTGGCCAGCACGGTCGGCCTCCCCGGTTCAACAAAGCCGGTCTTGGTGATTTCGACATCAGGGTCTTGAGGATCATCCGTCTTGGCAGGGCTAGGGACTTCCGGGTTTTCAGAACCATCAACGGCTTGCTCAGCAGGCAGGTTAGCAGTTAGCATTGGCATATCATGAGCTGGCTCAAGTGGCGGCTCATGAGTGGAGGCTTCAGGTGCGACCGTTCCAAGTTCCGGCTCGTTTAAAATCGGCTCTTCGGCCGGCTTGTTTTTCTTCGCCCTTTTGCTGGGCTTGGCTTTTCCGCTGCATAAGATCAAAAGGTCAGTACAAATACAACAAATTGAAATGAACACAGGATAAGCAGGTTATCATTACCCTGGAGCGGTTTTAAAAGCCGGCAAATTGGACTGCATTGACTCGCCGGAGGAAGGTGAAGTTTCCTGATAATTTGAGTCAGAAGAGTTGAGTGGTTGACGAGTGAGACCCGCCAAAGTTTAAAAGAGATTTAAATCGAGGTGACCTCGTTCTGGTGCTTCTTTGGTACATTGGGTAGGCCGGAGGAGAGTTCCGCATCTTTACTGGTCCGGGTCTGCCTCCGGCTCTCATGAATCTGTCGCTTCAAAAGAAATTGAGGATCGTGATAAGCTAAGGGATGTGAAAATCTTACTTTCCGGGTTACTCTTCGGATTTTCTGTCTTGGCAAAGGCTCGGAGTCGGAGGAAATGATAGTTACCTCTTCAGCTTTTCCATGACTGGTTCCCGTGTCTTCCTGCTGATAATCAGTGTCAATAAGGTGGTTAAAAAAGGAGCCAAGAGAGTCAAGGGCTACCTTTGACTTAGAGGTATCTTCTAAATGAAGCAAATCCGAGGCGCTGGTCTTGTTCCCTTTCTTCTTGGCAGCGGCTTTCCTAGCGGCTTTCTTGGCCTTCCTGGCTTTCTTTGCAGCTTCATGGTTGTACTTTGCTTTCCAAAATTGATCATTAGCCTGTGAAAAATAGCGAGAGTCTGAGTAAAGACAAAACCTTAAGGGTGTATGTAAGAATACTCAAGTTTGGTGGCTTACCGCTGGCGCCGGGTTAGCTTTGCAGAAAGGACTTAAGCAAAACTTGCCACAATCTTCTAGGCTCTCGTTCAAGAGCGACTTTGTCGTATCATCAATGACATCTTTAGGTAAATCGACAGAACTGTGCCGTAGAGAATCATTTTTCTCACCGGTATAGGTGCACATCAAACCGGAACGGCGGCTTAATGGAATGATCCGCCAAGCAACCCAGACCCGGACCAAATCGATACCACTCAAACCATTCCCCAAAAGAGCCTTGGCTTTGGTCATGGTGGGGGCAAGTTTCTGGCGTTCAGCAGCAGATAGCTTGTGAGGTAAAGGATGAGTAGACTCGAGGCGCGAGGCGCGAAAGCCGGGCAAAGGGTTCTCATTAGCCGGAGAAGTATCTTGGCAGTAGAACCATGTTTGGTTCTAGTCTTTGGGGTGACTCGGTGGGTTTGCATAAGGGAAAATGGCGTCTCTCCGTCGTTGGATTGAGACCCCACCAAGTTCCAAGCTAGGCCCGTTGGCACGTTCATTCTGGCGGTTTAAGTAAAACAACTCTCTGAAGAGTAGCAAGCTGGGTTCTTCTCCAAGATACACTTCGCAGAACACTTGAAAGTTGCAAATATTAGACACGGAGTTGGGTCCGATGTCTTGAGGACGGAGGTCAAAAAAGTGAAGAACGTCTCTGAAAAACTTTGAGCCAGGTGGGGAAAATCCCCGGTTCATGTGGTCAGTGAAGACAATGACTTCCCTCTCTTTGGGTTGATACTTTTCCTCGGTTGGATCAGGTGCACGGTAGGACATGATTTCCTTCTTTGGTAGATAGCCAGTCTTCACAAAATCATCAAGTGTGCTATCTGTGACGATGGATTTGACCCAATTGCATGTGACGGGTGTTTTAGGCGGCATTATGAAGACGGAAGCCTAGCAAAAGAGTAAAATTACCGGTTCAAACTTAAGCCGGAGAAGACAAATATTACAGTGCGTATTCAAGATGGCGGCTTATGAAGGGGCCCAATGGTATATGGCTAATTATGTTAGGTTGTTTAAACCGCCATGAGCAGTCAAGTTACTTAAGCCGCCATGTGTGGTTGATGTTATCTATTGAGCATTACAATTTAAGTCAGTGATTAGAGCCGCCGGGGCTGGATGGATCTATCAAAAAACACAGATATTTGGCTAAGTGTCATAAAAACAAGTTTCACATATCGCAGTCATTATTTTGGATCAAACGGTTGCTCAGAAAAGAAAATATTCTAGACCTAAAAATGAAGTACAGAGGAGTTCATCAGTTCTAAAGAGGCCTTTGTACAAGAAAAGGGGATCTACTAGCATCTGAAATGGATGCGAAACAGCTACCGCATGAGTTTCATACTTCTTTTAGATCAAAAGAGACTGCGGTGGAGAAACTACGAAGAATCCATGATGAACAGCGAAGAACACAAAAGAACTCGCAAACCCTAATGTGGACCTAAGGTGCGGAAAAGCAAAGACTTACGGACGCAGATCTACTGCAGAGGGTCGCCGCCGTTCTCTGGACAAGCTCAGGTTGAGGCAGCGGCCGGGGTCGAGGAAGACGAAGTGCGCTGCGGCGGCGGCGGAGCTCGAGCAGCAGTAGGGTTGCGAGAGGAAAAGACAATGGAAAGGGGGAGAATGAAGAAAGACCAGTCGTGCCTATTTATAAGGGAAAGACTGATAAGTGGGCGCGAAAAACGAGGAGCCTAAAAGATATGGGTATCCAGCTCATCAGGACGCCTCGATTCTTGGGATGGTTATTAAAGACAAGGATCCGTTGAGATATATTGGATAAAATATGAATTAGTGACAGATGACGTCATGGCGGGTTATTGCAAATCCAGAAGATGACATCATGGCGGGTTACAAATTGCTGTGCAATAGAGAACAAAAGATTTTTTCTAAGTGTTGAAGATTGACATGAACCAGTTCAAATCAATCTGGGGCCTAATGTTGGGGATATAACTATTAGTATGACCCGCCAGAAGGTGCTGGGTTATACTTAAGACGACTCATGAAGCCCAAGACGACTCCTGGAGATGGCGGGTTAGTTAAGGGCCCAAGGCCCAAAGGGCGACTTAAGGCCCGTAGAGATAAAACCGCCATATGTGTGTAACTTGTATTATAAGGCAGGAATAGAGAGAAACCGAGCCGGACACTGTTTATGAGCCGGCCGGGACTCTATGAGCCGCTGGGTGTCGACCTCTGTATATAAAGGGACGACCCGGCGGCGGTTCAGGGCAAGTAACATCAAATCGAGAGCTAGGTCAAGCGGAATCGCTCCCTGGTTATCGAGACATAAGCAATCCCACTCAAAACTGGATCGTAGGCTTTTACCTTCACCATAAGGGGCCGAACCAGTATAAACCCTGTGTCCTTTGTCTCGATCAACCCCTTCTTGCTTCCTAGTTGCGATGGCTCCACGACTAAGTCCTTTCGCTAGGACATCTGCCGTGACAATTCCACGACAATACCCAATATAAATTAATAGTAATGGATGCAAATGACAGCGGTGCTCTCCAGCTGGTGCTTTTTAATAAGAGGGTGATGACTCAACATAAAAGTAAATAGATAGGCCCTTCGCAGAGGGAAGCAGGGATTTGTAGAGGTGCCAGAGCTCGGTTTTGAAATAGAGATAAATAATATTTTGAGCGGCATACTTTCATTGTCAACATAACAACAGAGAGATGGCGATATCTTCCATGCTACACACATTATAGGCGGTTCCCAAACAGAATGGTAAAGTTTATACTCCCCCTCCACCAACAAGCATCAATCCATGGCTTGCTCGAAACAACGAGTGCCTCCAACTAACAACAGTCCCGGGGGAGTTTTGTTTGCAATTATTTTGATTTGATTTGCATAAAGCATGGGACTTGGTATCCCGGTGACCAGCCATTTTCTCGTGAGTGAGGAGCAGAGTCCACTCCTCTTGAGAATAACCCGCCTAACATGGAAGATACGGACAGCCCCAGTTGATACATGAGCTATTCGAGCATACAGAACAGAATTTCATTTGAAGGTTTAGAGTTTGGCACATACAAATTTACTTGGAACGGCAGGTAGATACCGCATATAGGAAGGTATGGTGGACTCATATGGAATAACTTTGGGGTTTAAGGGATTGGATGCACAAGCAGTATTCCCGCTTAGTACAAGTAAAGGCTAGCAAAAGACTGGGAAGCGACCAACTAGAGAGCGACAACAGTCATGAACATGCATTAAAATTAATAAACATTGAGTGCAAGCATGAGTAGGATATAATCCACCATGAACATAAATATCTTGAAGGCTATGTTGATTTTGTTTCAACTACATGCGTGAACATGTGCCAAGTCAAGTCACTTAAATCATTCAAAGGAGGATAGCACCCTATCATACCACATCACAACCATTTTAATAGCATGTTGGCACGCAAGGTAAACCATTATAAGCTCCTAGCTAATTAAGCATGGCATAAGCAACTATAATCTCTAATTGTCATTGCAAACATGTTTATTCATAATAGGCTGAATCAGGAACGATGAACTAATCATATTTACGAAAACAAGAGAGGTCGAGTTCATACCAGCTTCTCCCATCTCAATCAGTCCATCATATATCGTCATAATTGCCTTTCACTTGCACGACCGAATGATGTGAATAATAATAATAGTGCACGTGCATTGGACTAAGCTGGAACCTGCGAGCATTTAATAAACAGGAGAAGACAAGGCAATATGAGCTCTTGATTAAATCAACAACAATGCATATAAGAGCCACTTCAACAATTTCATCATGGTCTTCTCCTATCGACCCCCAAAGAAAAGAAAGGAAATAAAACTATTTACACGGAAAAGCTCCCAACAAGCAAAAGAAGAACAGGAAATATTTTTGGGTTTTCTTTTTAATTATTACTACTACAGCAAGAAAAGTAAACTAGCTAAAGGCTACTACTAATTTTTTTGGTTTTTTCTTAAGGTTTTTCAAACACACAAGAAGAAAGCAGGAAAAAGAAAATAAACTAGCATGGATATTACAATGAAAGAATATGAGCACCGACAACTAGCAATGAGTGTGTGAACATGAATGTAATGTCGGTGAGAAATACGTACTCCCCCAAGCTTAGGCTTTTAGACTAAGTTGGTCTATGGCCACGGCTGGCCTGGCGGATATCCAAAGTTATAGTTGGGGTCGTACTGAGATGCAGCGGTTATTGCATCGTGGGCTGCAGCTTGGAGGCGAGCTATCTCAGCCCTCCTCTCGTACTCGTTCGCCTCCTCCCTGGTTATGAAATATCTCCCCTTCGCCTGAAAGTCAAAGAAAGTAGGAGCAGGGAGAACGACGTGATAGGTGCGTCGTCTGTCAAAGATTAGTCGGTACTGGAGGAACTGATCGTTCCTCTCAACAAAACGATGACAAACCATAGCCTCATAATCTAAATAAATAGGAGGCAACTCAATATCATAATCACGTATGGCTACACGAAGAAAATTAGCTAAACGGGTTGCATAAATTCCACCAAAGAAATCTCCATTAAATCTATTGTTATGCAACCTACGTGCAACAATGGCTCCCAAATTATAATGTTTATCTCCTAATATAGCACTCCTGAGAACACTGAGGTCAGGGACACACATGTGACATTCTTCATCCTTACCATTTATGCACCTGCCTATGAAGAGAGCAAAATAATGTATATCAGGAAAATGAATGCTCCCTATGGTAGCTTGTGTTATGTCTCTAGATTCCCCCACAGTTATACTAGCAAGAAAATCTCTAAATTCAGATTTGCGAGGTTCACTAGGACTACCCCATTGTGGAAGTTTGCAAGCAGTATTAAAATCCTCTAAGTCCATAGTATAAGAATTTTCTTAAAAATCAAACAGGACAGTTTGAGAACTACGTGAAGATGAAAATTCAAACCTCCTCACAAAGGAATCAGTGAGATAGTGGTACTGACGACACTTATCTGCCTTGAAGCTCACAAGATCAGCGTTACGCACATATGCGTTAAATTCTTCCTTGATTCCTGCTCGATCCATGAAGTCCTCTGAAGGCCATTCACAAGCCCGCACTTGAGCGTCCCTTGGTGGTTCATCGTCGGCATCGCGCATTGCGAGCCTGGGTCCTTGCTTCCTTGAAGGGCCACCTTGGTACATTTTCTGAAACATATTTCTTCCTCTGAAAAATTTCTAAATTTTTTAATAACTTCAAATAAAAGTGAACCAAACTCAACAAAATTGATAGCAACTACTCCCACAAGTGCCTAGAGACTATATCATGCATTAGAACTACTTGGGACCAAATAAATTTGACATGCAAGCTCAAGAACATGGTCACCTAGGCAGCACAAATTTGCAATGAATAAAGCACTAGAACAAAAACTAATTGGACCATTGGAGGAGTCACATACCAGGGAACAATCCCCCAAAGCAGTTTTGTGAGAGGTGCTTTGAGCAAGGAGATCGAAAATCGCAGCAAAATGAGCTCGAACTCGTGCTTGAGCTGGTTGGTGATTTTTTTGGAAGGAAGAAGGAGTGTGTGGTGGCTGGAATAAGTGGAGGGGAGCCACCATGGGCCCACGAGGTAGGGGGGCGCGCCCTGGACCCTCGTGGCCAGGTGCTTGCTCCCCTTGCTGTGTTCTCAGTGCCAGATATTCTCAAATATTCCAGAAAAAATCATATTCAATTTCGGGGCATTTGGAGAACTTTTATTTTTGGGGTATTTTTTATTGCACCGATAAATCAGAAAACAGACGGAAAATACTATTTTTATTTTATTTCAACTAAACAACAGAAAGTAAAAGGCGGGTACAGAAGGTTGTGCTTTCTAACTTCATCCATCTCATACTCATCAAAAGGAATCCACTAACAAGGTTGATCAGGTCTTGTTAACAAACTCATTTCGAATAACATGAAACCTTAGAAATTTTGAATAACACTAGGTTACCTCAACGGGGATATGCATGATACGTCTCCAACGTATCTATAATTTTTGATTGTTCCATGCTATATTATATTCTGTTTTAGATGTTTATTGGGCTTTATTATACATTTTTATATTATTTTTGGGACTAACCTATTAACCGGAGGCCCAACCCAAATTGCAGTTTTTTTTGCCTATTTCAGTGTTTCGAAGGAAAAAGATATCAAATGGAGTCCAAATGGAATGAAACCTTCGGGAACGTGATTTTTGGAACAAACGTGATCCAGAGGACTTAGAGTCTACGTAAAGCAATCAACCAGGAGGGCACGAGGCAGGGGGGCGCGTCTACCCCCCCCCCCCCCCCGGCGCGCCCTCCACTCTCGTGGGCCCACGTTGCTCCACCGACGTACTTCTTCCTCCTATATATACCTACGTACCCCCAAACGATCAGAGACGGAGCAAAAACCCAATTTCCACCGCCGCAACCTTCTGTACCCGTGAGATCCCATCTTGGGGCCTTTTCCGGCGCTCCGCCGGAGGGGGCATTGATCACGGAGGGCTTCTACATCAACACCATAGCCTCTCCGATGATGTATGAGTAGTTTACCTCAGACCTTCGGGTCCATAGTTATTAGCTACATGGCTTCTTCTCTCTTTTTGGATCTCAATACCATGTTCTCCTCGATCTTCTTGGAGATCTATTCGATGTAATCTTCTTTTGTGGTGTGTTTGTCGAGATCCGATGAATTGGGGGTTTATGATCAAGTTTATCTATGAACAATATTTGACTCTCCTCTGAATTCTTTTATGTATGATTGGTTATCTTTGCAAGTCTCTTCGAATTATCAGTTTGGTTTGGCCTACTAGATTGATCTTTCTTGCAATGGGAGAAGTGCTTAGCTTTGGGTTCAATCTTGCGGTGTCCTTTCCCAGTGACAGCAGGGGCAGCAAGGCACATATTGTATTGTTGCCATCGAGGATAAAAAGATGGGGTTTATATCATATTGCATGAGTTTATCCCTCTACATCATGTCATCTTATTTAAAGCATTACTCTGTTCTTATGAACTTAATACGCTAGATGCATGCTGGATAGCGGTCGATGTGTGGAGTAATAGTAGTAGATGCAGAATCGTTTCGGTCTACTTGTCGCAGACGTGATGCCTATATACATGATCATACCTAGATATTCTCATAGCTATGCTCAATTCTATCAATTGCTCGACAGTAATTCGTTTACCCACCATAATACCTATGCTCTTGAGAGAAGCCACTAGTGAAACCTATGGCCCCCGGGTCTATTTTCCATCATATTAATCTTCCAACACTTAGTTATTTTCATTGCCATTTATTTTACTTTGCATCTTTATTTCTCTTTATTATAAAAATACCAAAAATATTATCATATCATATCTATCAGATCTCACTCTCGTAAGTGACCGTGAAGGGATTGACAACCCCTTTATTGCGTTGGTTGCGAGGTTCTTGCTTGTTTGTGTAGGTGCGTGGGACTCGAGCGTGATCTCCTACTGGATTGATACCTTGGTTCTCAAAAACTGAGGGAAATACTTACGCTACTTTACTGCATCACCCTTTCCTCTTCAAGGGAAAACCAACGCAGTGCTCAAGAGGTAGCAATGCACATCCCCAATAATAAGAATATCATATCTCTTTTTGACAGTAGGAAGAGGAAATTCAAAACCTCCAAAAATAATCGATGGAATTTTTCCAATAGAGTTGATACTGTGAACTTGAGGTTGTTTCCTCGGAAAGTGTACCGTATGCTCATTACCATTAACATGAAAGGTGACATTGCCTTTGTTGCAATCAATAACAGCCCCTGCAGTATTCAAAAAGGGTCTTCCAAGAATAATAGACATATTATCGTCCTCGGGAATATCAAGAATAACAAAGTCCGTTAAAATAGTAACGTTTGCAACCACAACATGCACATCCTCACAAATACCGACAGGTATAGCAGTTGATTTATCGGCCATTTGCAAAGATATTTCAGTAGGTGTCAACTTATTCAAATCAAGTCTACGATACAAAGAGAGAGGCATAACATTAACACCGGCTCCAAGATCACATAAAGCAGTTTTAACATAGTTTCTTTTAATGGAGCATGGTATAGTGGGTACTCCTGGATCTCCTAGTTTCTTAGGTATTCCACCCTTGAAAGTGTAATTAGCAAGCATGGTGGAAATCTCAGCTTCCGGTATCTTTCTTTTATTAGTAACAATTTCTTTCATGTACTTAGCATAAGGATTCATTTTGAGCATATCAGTTAAACGCATACGCAAGAAGATAGGTCTAATCATTTCAGCAAAGCGCTCAAAATCCTCATCATCCTTTTTCTTGGATGGTTTGGGAGGAAAAGGCATGGGTTTCTGAACCCATGGCTCTCTTTCTTTACCGTGCTTCCTAGCAACAAAGTCTCTCTTATCATAACATTGATTCTTTGATTGTGGGTTATCAAAATCAACAGCAGGTTCAATTTCTACATCATTATCATTGCTTGGTTGAGCATCAACATGAACATCCTCATTAGCATTATCACTAGGTTCATGTTCATTACCAGATTGTGTTTCAGCATCAGAGATAGAAATATCATTGGGATTCTCAGGTGAGTCAACAACAGGTTCACTAGAAGCATGCAAAGTCCTATCATTTTTCTTTTTCTTCTTTTTAGAAGGACTAGGTGCATCTAAGTTATTTCTCTGAGAATCCTGCTCAATTCTCTTAGGATGGCCTTCAAGATACAAAGGTTCCTGAGTCATTTTACCAGTTCTAGTAGCCACTCTAACAGCAAAATCATTTTTCTTACTATTCAATTCATTGAGCAAATCATTCTGAGCTTTAAGTACTTGTTCTACTTGAGTGGTAACCATAGAAGCATGTTTACTAATGAGTTTAAGTTCGCCTTTAACTCTAGACATATAATCACTCAAGTGTTCAGTCATATAAGCATTGTGTTTTAATTGTCTACCAACATAAGCATTGAAGTTTTCTTGTTTGACAATAAAATTATCAAACTCATCTAAGCATTGGCTAGCAGACTTATAACGAGGAATATCACCTTCATCAAATCTATAGAGAGAATTTACCTTTACTACCTGTGTCGGGTTATCAGGACAATGCATTTCTTCAATAGGTGATGGATTAAAATCATGTATTTCTTCAACAGGCGGTAAATTAAGACCATGTATTTCTTCAACCGGAGGTAAATTCTTAACATCTTTAGCTTTTATACCTTTTTCTATCATAGATTTCTCTGCCTCTTGTATATCTTCAGGACTGAGAAATAGAATACCCCTTTTCTTCGGAGTTGGCTTAGGAGTTGGTTCAGGAAGTGTCCAATTATTTTCATTGGTCAACATATTATTCAATAGAATTTCAGCTTCATCTAGTGTTCTTTCCCTGAAAACACAACCAGCACAACTATCCAGGTGGTCTCTGGAAGCATCGGTTAGTCCATTATAAAAGATATCAAGTATTTCATTTTTCTTGAGAGGATGATCAGGCAAAGCATTAAGTAATAGGAGCAGCCTCCCCCAAGCTTGTGGGAGACTCTCTTCTTCAATTTGCACAAAATTATATATTTCCCTTAAAGCAGCTTGTTTCTTATGAGCGGGGAAATATTTAGCAGAGAAGTAATAAATCATATCCTGGGGACTACGCACACAACCAGGATCAAGAGAATTAAACCATATCTTAGCATCACCCTTTAATGAGAACGGAAATATTTTAAGGATATAATAGTAGTGAGTTTTCTCATCCTTAGTGAACAGGGTGGCTATATCATTTAATTTATTAAGATGTGCCACAACAGCTTCAGATTCATAGCCATAGAAAGGATCAGATTCAACCAAAATAATTATATCAGGGTCGACAGAGAATTCATAATCCTTATCAGTAACAAAGATAGGTGAAGTAGCATAAGCAGGATCATATTTCATTCTAGCATTCAAAGTTTTTTGTTTCAGCTTAGCTAATAATTTCTTAAGATCACTTCTATCATTGCAAGCAAGAAAGTCTCTAGCAGTTTCTTCATCCATAACATAGCCCTCAGGCACAACAGGCAATTCATATTTAGGGGGAGAATCTTCATCATCACTTTCATCAATATTAGCAGTTTCAATAATTTCGTTCTCTCTAGCCCTAGCAAGTTGTTCATCAAGAAATTCACCAAGTGGCACAGTAGTATCAAGCATAGAAGTAGTTCATCATAAGTATCATGCGTAGGAGAAGTGGCATCATCAATAACGTGTGACATATCAGAATTAATAGGAGAAGCAGGTTTAGGTGTCGCAAGCTTACTCAAAACAGAAGGTGAATCAAGTGCAGAGCTAGATGGCAGTTCCTTACCTCCCCTCGTAGTTGAGGGATAAATTTTAGTTTTCTCGTCTTTCAAGTTCTTCATAGTGACCAGCAGATATAAATCCCAAGTGACTCAAAGAATAGAGCTATGCTCCCCGGCAACGGCGCCAGAAAATAGTCTTGATAACCCACAAGTATAGGGGATCGCAACAATTTTCGAGGGTAGAGTATTCAACCCAAATTTATTGATTCGACACAAGGGGAGCCAAAGAATATTCTCAAGTATTAGCAACTGAGTTGTCAATTCAGCCACACCTGGATAACTTAATATCTGCAGCAAAGTATTTAGTAGCAAAGTAGTATGATAGTAACGGTAGCAAAAGTAATATTTTTGGGTTTTGTAGTGATTGTAACAGTAGCAACGGAAAAGTAAATAAGCGGAGAACAATATGTGAAAAGCTCGGAGGCATTGGATCAGTGATGGAGAATTATGCCGGATGCGGTTCATCATGTAACAGTCATAACATAGGGTGACACAGAACTAGCTCCAATTCATCAATGTAATGTAGGCATGTATTCCGAATATAGTCATACGTGCTTATGGAAAAGAACTTGCATGACATCTTTTGTCCTACCCTCCCGTGACAGCGGGGTCCTAATGGAAACTAAGGGATATTAAGGCCTCCTTTTAATAGAGTACCGGACCAAAGCATTAACACATAGTGAATACATGAACTCCTCAAACTATGGTCATCACCGGGAGTGGTCCCGATTATTGTCACTTCGGGGTTGCCGGATCATAACACATAGTAGGTGACTATAGACTTGAAAGATAGGACCAAGAACTCACATATATTCATGAAAACATAATAGGTTCAGATCTGAAATCATGGCACTCGGGCCCTAGTGACAAGCATTAAGCATAGCAAAATCATAGCAACATCAATCTCAGAACATAGTGGATACTAGGGATCAAACCCTAACAAAACTAACACGATTACATGATAAATCTCATCCAACCCATCACCGTCCAGCAAGCCTACGATGGAATTACTCACGCACGGCGGTGAGCATCATGAAATTGGTGATGGAGGATGGTTCATGATGACGATGGCGATGGATTCCCCTCTCTGGAGCCCCGAACGGACTCCAGATCAGCCCTCCCGAGAGAGTTTAGGGCTTGGCGGCGGCTCCGTATCGTAAAACACGATGAATACTTCTCTCTGATTTTTTTCTCCCCGAACGTGAATATATAGAGTTGGAGTTGAGGTCGGTGGAGCTCCAGGGGGCCCAATAGGCAGGGGGGCGCGCCCAGGGGGGCAGGCGTGCCTCCCACCCTCGTGGAAAGGGTGTGGGCCCCCTGGCCTTGATTCTTTCGCCAGTATTTTTTATTATTTCCAAAAATAATCTCCGTGAAGTTTTAGGTCATTCCGAGAACTTTTGTTTCTGCACAAAGATAACACCATGGCAATTCTGCTGAAAACAGCGTCAGTCCGGGTTAGTTCCATTCAAATCATGCAAGTTAGAGTCCAAAACAAGGGCAAAAGTGTTTGGAAAAGTAGATACGACGGAGACGTATCAACTCGCGTGACCCTAAGATAGACAGGGTGGCAGTGCTGTCACGTGCTCGTCTCGGCGTCCGTCGTCGCTACCACGACGACGTCCGCCTCGACTAGCGTTACGCTAAGACAGCATGGCAGTGGTGTCACGTGCTCGTCTCGGCGTCCGTCGTCGCGGTACCGACGACGTCTGCCTCGACTCGCGTGACCCTAAGATAGACAGGGTGGCAGTGCTATCACGTGCTCGTCTCGGCGTCCGTCATTGCTACCGCGACGACGTCCGCCTCCACTCGCGTTACCCTAAGATAGACAGGGTGGCAGTGGTGTCACGTGCTCGTCTCGGCGTCCATCGTCGCTACCGCGATGACGTCTGCCTCGACTCGCGTTACGCTAAGACAGGGTGGCAGTGCTGTCACGTGCTCGTCTCGGCGTCCGTCGTCGTTACCGCGACGACCTCCGCCTCGACTCGCGTGACCCTAAGATAGACAGGGTGGCAGTGTTGTCACGTGCTCGTCTCGGCGTCCGTCGTCGCTACCGCGACGACGTCCGCCTGGACTCACGTTACCCTAAGATAGACAAGGTGGCAGTGGTGTCACGCGCTCGTCTCGGCGTCCGTCGTCGCTACCGCGACGACTACCGCGTCGACTAGCGTTACGCTAAGATAGGGTGGCAGTGGTGTCACATGCTCGTCTCGGCGTCCGTCGTCGCTACCGCGACGATGTCCGCCTCGACTCGCGTTACGCTAAGACAGGGTGGCAGTGCTGTCACGTGCTCGTCTCGGCGTCCGTTGTCGCTACCGCGATGATGTCTGCCTCGACTCGCGTTACGCTAAGACAGGGTGGCAGTGGTGTCACGTGCTCGTCTCGGCGTCCGTGGTCACTACCGCGACGACGTCCGCCTCGACTCGCGTGACCCTAAGATAGACAGGGTGGTAGTGCTGTCACGTGCTTGTCTCGGCGTCCGTCGTCGCTACCGCGACGACGTCCGCCTCGACTCGCGTTACCCTAGGATAGGGAGGGTGGCAGTGGTGTCACGTGCTCGTCTCAGCATCCGTCGTCGCTACCGCGACGACGTCCGCCTCGACTCGCATGACCCTAAGATAGACAGGGTGGCAGTGCCGTCACGTGCTCGTCTCGGCGTCCGTCATCGCTACCGCGACGACGTCCGCCTCGACTCGCATTACCCTAAGATAGACAGGGTGGCAGTGCTGTCACGCGCCACTTCATCATCATCATCTTTTCATTTTCATGCCGACTTGTAGACTGAAACCAACGATTATCCGGACTACTAGCCACGCTGCCACATCTTAGCGTGCTACGTGCCGACTAAACGTATAGCCTCATGCAGAAACTCAACTTAACCGGTGCGCGTCCATCTTCACGTTGCCTTTCGTCTTCTCATCGGTTGCTTGCACACGGGAAGACACATCTCTTCACCCGCCACATCTTCAATCTCTCTCATTGTCGCCGATGCCACATCTTATCAAACGACACCTCTTGTCCAGCGGCAACACAACTCGCCATATACATGCAACTCATCTCCACCGTATATGAACTCGCTGGAACTCCACGACCACGAAAGGAAACGCAAGGCACGAATTCCTTTTTCCGCCCGCTCTCGCTCGCAATTCTCCTCCGCCAGTGACACATCTCAACTGCAACAAAAGACTCACACACCTGAGCTCTTGGACGCACCATACAAGGACTCATGTGCACACCTTGACGACAGCTCGCAACTTTGTCGCCTCTGCCTCGCACCCCCAAACGATGATCACACATCGCCTTGCTTATGCGACAGCGTCCTTGCCGTTTCTCCAAGTCGTTTCGCTGAACGACAATCACCCATCGTTTCGCTTGCGACAGCACCCTCGCAGTCTTCTCGTGGTCGCTCCGACGAACGACTACTGCCCGATCCTCCACGTCCACTCGGACGAATTTTCCTCCTCGATGCACCACAAAGCGACTATATCGTCTGCTCCTCCTTGTCGCTGCACCACTCAGCGACTATATCGCCCGCTTCTCGCCGCCACACATCAGGTCGCCACCCCGGGGCAAGCGCAGCTTCACCTCGACCTTGCTCTAGATACCAATTGTTGGAACTCGCTCACAGAATCGATCATATCAAATCGCACGAACGCACGCACACAAAAGTGTTTGCCAAGGGCACGTATCGTGCCCGTTCTTTTCTTTTCTTTCTGTCAATATCTCAATTCTCTTCACGGTTACAAAACTCACGCACACACCCATGTATATATAGGTGTAGGACCTGACTCAGGCCACCGATGCAGACTCCTTTTTCCTAACCTGTACCGGCTAGTACACTACTATACTAGGGCACAACCAAAGCTAACTCCAATTTCAATCGGTCTTAGCTTTCCTAATATACTGTCACACGTAGACTACTGCCACAAAGACATCGGATACTTCCCTAACTAATCACCGGCAAGCCTGAATACTTTCTAATCGGACAGGACTAGCCTACACAGTAACACCTTTTGAGTTGCCCTGCATGCAACGCACACCCAATACTCCCCTATGTTGGATTATTCCAACAATCACCCCCTAATCCAAACATCCAACTTTTTACTCGATGAGACACGTAGACGATCAACTATTCATCTTGTCACATATCCGGTGACGCGGCTTACTGGACCACTACTTCTCCCTTCTTGCAACGATGGTCACCACTTCATCATCATCTTTTCTTTTTCATGCCGACTTGGAGACTGAAACCAACGATTATCCGGACTACTAGCCACGCTGCCACATCTTAGCGTGCTACATGCCGACTAAACTTATAGCCTCATGCAGAAACTCAACTTAACCGGTGCGCGTCCATCTTCACGTTGCCTTTCGTCTTCTCATCGGTTTCTTGCACACGGGAAGACACATCTCTTCACCCGCCACATCTTAAATCTCTCTCATTGTCGCCGATGCCACATCTTATCAAACGACACCTTCTGTCCAGCGGCAACACAACTCGCGATATACGTGCAACTCATCTCCACCGTATATGAACTCGCTGGAACTCCACGACCACGAACGGAATCGCAAGGCACGAATTCCTTTTTCCGCCCGCTCTCGCTCGCAATTCTCCTCGGCCAGCGACACATCTCAACTGCAACAAAAGACTCACACACCTGAGCTCTTGGACGCACCTTACAAGGACTCATATGCACACCTTTACGACAGCTCACAACTTTGTCGCTCTTCCTCGCACCCCCAGACGATGATCACACATCGCCTTGCTTATGCGACAGCGTCCTTGCCGTTTCTCCAAGTCGTTTCGCTGAACGACAATCACCCATCGCCTCGCTTGCGACAGCACCCTCGCAGTCTTCTCGTGGTCGCTCCGACGAACGACTACTGCCCGATCCTCCACGTCCACTTGGACGAATTTTCCTCGTCGATGCACCACCCAGCGACTATATCGCCTGCTCCTCCTTGTCGCTGCACCACTCAGCGACTATATCGCCCGCTTCTCGCCGCCACACATCGGGTCGCCACCCCGGGGCAAGCGCAGCTTTACCTCGACCTTGCTCTAGATACCAATTGTTGGAACTATCTCACAGAATCGATCACATCAAATCGCACGAACGCACGCACACAAAAGTGTTTGCCAAGGGCACGTATCGTGCCCGTTCTTTTCTTTTATTTCTGTCAATATCTCAATTCTCTTCACGGTTACAAAACTCACGCACACACCCATGTATATATAGAAGTAGGACCTGACTGAGGCCAGCGATGCAGACTCCTTTTTCCTAACCTGTACCGGCTAGTACACTACTATACTAGGGCACAACCAAAGCTATCTCCAATTCCAATCGGTCTTAGCTTTCCTAATCTACTGGCACACGTAGACTACTACCACAAAGACATCGGATACTTTCCTAGCTAATCACCGGCAAGCCTGATTACTTTCTAATCGGACAGGACTAGCCTACACAGTAACACCTTTTGAGTTGCCCCGCATGCAACGCACATCCAATACTCCCCTATGTTTGGATTATTCCAACAATCACACCCTAATCCAAACATCCAACTTTTTACTCGATGAGACAAGTAGACAATCAACTATTCATCTTGTCACATATCCGGTGACGCGGCTTAGTGGACCAATACTTCTCCCTTCTTGCAACGATGGTCACCACTTCATCATCATCTTTTCTTTTTCATGCCGACTTGTAGACTGAAAGCAATGATTATCCGGACTACTAGCCACACTGACACATCTTAGCGTGCTACATGCCGACTAAACGTTTAGCCTCATGTAGAAACTCAACTTAACCGGTGCGCGTCCATCTTCACGTTGCCTTTCGTCTTCTCATCGATTGCTTGCACACAGGAAGACACATCTCTTCACCCGCCACATCTTCAATCTCTCTCATTGTCACTGCTGCCACATCTTATCAAACGACACCTCCTGTCCAGCGGCAACGCAACTCGCCATCTACGTGCAACTCATCTCCACCGTATATGAACTCGCCGGAACTCCACGACCACGAACGGAAACGCAAGGGACGAATTCCTTTTTCCACCCGCTCTCGCTCGCAATTCTCCTCCGCCAGTGACACATCTCAACTGTAACAAAAGACTCACACACCTGAGCTCTTGGACGCACCTTACAAGGACTCATGTGCACACCTTGACGATAGCTTGCAACTTTGTCGCCTCTGCCTCGCACCCCCAAACGATGATCACACATCGCCTTGCTTATGCGACAGCGTCCTTGCCATTTCTCCAAGTCGTTTCGCTGAACGACAATCACCCATCGCCTCGCTTGCGACAGCACCCTCGCAGCCTTCTCGTGGTCGCTCCGACGAACGACTACTGCCCGATCATCCACATCCACTCGGACGAATTTTCCTCGTCGATGCACCACCAAGCGACTATATCGCCTGCTCCTCCTGGTCGCTGCACCACTCAGCGACTATATCGCCCGCTCCTCGCCGCCACACCAGCGACTGTATTGCCCGCCCCGAGGCACTAGTCGGGTCGCCACCCTGGGGCAAGCGCAGCTTCACCTCGACCTTGCTCTAGATACCAATTTTTGGAACTCGCTCACAGAACCGATCACATCAAATCGCACGAACGCACGCACACAAAAGTGTTTGCCAAGGGCACGTATCGTGCCCGTTCTTTTCTTTTATTTCTGTCAATATCTCAATTCTCTTCACGGTTACAAAACTCACGCACACACCCATGTATATATAGGTGTAGGACCTGACTCAGGCCACCGATGCAGACTCCTTTTTCCTAACCTGTACCGGCTAGTACACTACTATACTAGGGCACAACCAAAGCTAACTCCAATTCCAATCGGTCTTAGCTTTCCTAATATACTGTCACACGTAGACTACTGCCACAAAGACATCGGATACTTCCCTAACTAATCACCGGCAAGCCTGAATACACAGTAACACCTTTTGAGTTGCCCTGCATGCAACGCACATCCAATACTCCCCTATGTTGGATTATTCCAACAATCGCCCCCTAATCCAAACATCCAACTTTTTGATCGATGAGCCACGTAGACGATCAACTATTCATCTTGTCACATATCCGGTGACGCGGCTTACTGGACCACTACTTCTCCCTTCTTGCAGCAATGGTCACCACTTCATCACCATCTTTTCTTTTTCATGCCGACTTATAGACTGAAACCAACGATTATCCGGACTACTAGCCACGCTGCCACATCTTAGCGTGCTACATGCCGACTAAACGTTTAGCCTCATGTAGAAACTCAACTTAACCGGTGCGCGTCCATCTTCACGTTGCCTTTCGTCTTCTCATCGATTGCTTGCACAGAGGAAGACACATCTCTTCACCCGCCACATCTTCAATCTCTCTCATTGTCACTGCTGCCACATCTTATCAAACGACACCTCCTGTCCAGCGGCAACGCAACTCGCCATATACGTGCAACTCATCTCCACCGTATATGAACTCGCCGGAACTCCACGACCACGAACGGAAACGCAAGGGACGAATTCCTTTTTCCACCCGCTCTCGCTCGCAATTCTCCTCCGCCAGTGACACATCTCAACTGCAACAAAAGACTCACACACCTGAGCTCTTGGACGCACCTTACAAGGACTCATGTGCACACCTTGACGATAGCTCGCAACTTTGTCGCCTCTTCCTCGCACCCCCGAATGATGATCACACATCGCCTTGCTTATGCGACAGCGTCCTTGCCATTTCTCTAAGTTGTTTCGCTGAACGACAATCACCCATCGCCTCGCTTGCGACAGCACCCTCGCAGCATTCTCGTGGTCGCTCCGACGAACGACTACTGCCCGATCCTCCACATCCACTCGGACGAATTTTCCTCGTCGATGCACCACCCAGCGACTATATCGCCTGCTCCTCCTTGTCGCCGCACCACTCAGCGACTATATCGCCGCTCCTCGCCGCCACACCAGTGACTGTATTGCTCGCCCCGAGGCGCTAGTCGGGTCGCCACCCCGGGGCAAGCGCAGCTTCACCTCGACCTTGCTCACAGAATCGATCACATCAAATCGCACGAACGCACGCACACAAAAGTGTTTGCCAAGGGCATGTATCGTGCCCGTTCTTTTCTTTTATTTCTGTCAATATCTCACTTCTCTTCACGGTTACAAAACTCACACACACACCCATGTATATATAGGTGTAGGACCTGACTCAGGCCACCGATGCAGACTCCTTTTTCCTAACCTGTACCGGCTAGTACACTACTATACTAGGGCACAACCAAAGCTAACTCCAATTCCAATCGGTGTTAGCTTTCCTAATCTATTGGCACACGTAGACTACTACCACAAAGACATCGGATACTTCCCTAACTAATCACCGGCAAACCTGATTACTTTCTAATCGGACAGGACTAGCCTACACAGTAACACCTTTTGAGTTGCCCTGCATGCAACAAACATCCAATACTCCCCTATGTTGGATTATTCCAACAGTCAGCCCCTAATCCAGACATCCAACTTTTTACTCGATGAGACAGGTAGACGATCAACTATTCATCTTGTCACATATCCGGTGACGCACCTTACTGGACCACTACTTCTCCCTTCTTGCAACGATGGTCACCACTTCATCATCATCTTTTCTTTTTCATGCCGACTTGTAGACTGAAACCAACGATTATCCAGACTACTAGCCACGCTGCCACATCTTAGCGTGCTACATGCCGACTAAACGTATAGCCTCATGCAGAAACTCAACTTAAGCGGTGCGCGTCCATCTTCATGTTGCCTTTCGTATTCTCATCGGTTGCTTGCACACGGGAAGACACATCTCTTCACCCGCCACATCTTCAATCTCTCTCATTGTCGGCTATGCCACATCTTATCAAATGACACCTCCTGTATAGCGGCAACACAACTCGCCATATACGTGCATCTCATCTCCACCGTATATGAACTCGCCGGAACTCCACAACCACGAATGGAAACGCAAGCCACGAATTTTTTTTTCCACCCACTCTCGCTCGCAATTCTCCTCCGCCAGTGACACATCTGAACTGCAACAAAAGACTCACACACCTGAGCTCTTGGACGCACCTTACAAGGACTCATGTGCACACCTTGACGACAGCTCGCAACTTTGTCTCCTCTTCCTCGCACCCCCGAACGATGATCACACATCGCCTTGCTTATGCGACAGCGTCCTTGCCATTTCTCCAAGTCGTTTTGCTGAACGACAATCACCCATCGCCTCGCTTGCGACAGCACCCTCGCAGCCTTCTCGTGTTCGCTCCGACGAACGACTACTGCCCGATCCTCCACATCCACTCGGACGAATTTTCGTCGTCGATGCACCACCCAGCGACTATATCGCCTGCTCCTCCTTGTCGCTGCACCACTCAGCGACTATATCGCCCTCTCCTCGCCGCCACACCAGTGACCGTATTGCTTGCCCCGAGGTGCTAGTCGGGTCGCCACCCCGGGGCAAGCGCAGCTTCACCTCGACCTTGCTCTAGATACCAATTGTTGGAACTCGCTCACAGAATCGATCACATCAAATCGCACGAACGCACGCACACAAAAGTTTTTGCCAAGGGCATGTATCGTGCCCGTTCTTTTCTTTTATTTCTGTCAATATCTCAATTCTCTTCACGGTTACAAAACTCACGCACACACCCATGTATATATAGGTGTAGGACCTGACTCAGGCCACCGATGCAGACTCCTTTTTCCTAACCTGTACCGGCTAGTACACTACTATACTAGGGCACAACCAAAGCTAACTCCAATTCCAATCGGTGTTAGCTTTCCTAATCTATTGGCACACGTAGACTACTACCACAAAGACATCGGATACTTCCCTAACTAATCACCGGCAAACCTGATTACTTTCTAATCGGACAGGACTAGCCTACACAGTAACACCTTTTGAGTTGCCCTGCATGCAACAAACATCCAATACTCCCCTATGTTGGATTATTCCAACAGTCAGCCCCTAATCCAGACATCCAACTTTTTACTCGATGAGACAGGTAGACGATCAACTATTCATCTTGTCACATATCCGGTGACGCACCTTACTGGACCACTACTTCTCCCTTCTTGCAACGATGGTCACCACTTCATCATCATCTTTTCTTTTTCATGCCGACTTGTAGACTGAAACCAACGATTATCCAGACTACTAGCCACGCTGCCACATCTTAGCGTGCTACATGCCGACTAAACGTATAGCCTCATGCAGAAACTCAACTTAAGCGGTGCGCGTCCATCTTCATGTTGCCTTTCGTATTCTCATCGGTTGCTTGCACACGGGAAGACACATCTCTTCACCCGCCACATCTTCAATCTCTCTCATTGTCACTGCTGCCACATCTTATCAAACGACACCTCCTGTCCAGCGGCAACGCAACTCGCCATATACGTGCAACTCATCTCCACCGTATATGAACTCGCCGGAACTCCACGACCACGAACGGAAACGCAAGGGACGAATTCCTTTTTCCACCCGCTCTCGCTCGCAATTCTCCTCCGCCAGTGACACATCTCAACTGCAACAAAAGACTCACACACCTGAGCTCTTGGACGCACCTTACAAGGACTCATGTGCACACCTTGACGACAGCTCGCAACTTTGTCTCCTCTTCCTCGCACCCCCGAACGATGATCACACATCGCCTTGCTTATGCGACAGCGTCCTTGCCATTTCTCCAAGTCGTTTTGCTGAACGACAATCACCCATCGCCTCGCTTGCGACAGCACCCTCGCAGCATTCTCGTGGTCGCTCCGACGAACGACTACTGCCCGATCCTCCACATCCACTCGGACGAATTTTCCTCGTCGATGCACCACCCAGCGACTATATCGCCTGCTCCTCCTTGTCGCCGCACCACTCAGCGACTATATCGCCCTCTCCTCGCCGCCACACCAGTGACCGTATTGCTCGCCCCGAGGTGCTAGTCGGGTCGCCACCCCGGGGCAAGCGCAGCTTCACCTCGACCTTGCTCTAGATACCAATTGTTGGAACTCGCTCACAGAATCGATCACATCAAATCGCACGAACGCACGCACACAAAAGTGTTTGCCAAGGGCATGTATCGTGCCCGTTCTTTTCTTTTATTTCTGTCAATATCTCAATTCTCTTCACGGTTACAAAACTCACGCACACACCCCTGTATATATAGGTGTAGGACCTGACTCAGGCCACCGATGCAGACTCCTTTTTCCTAACCTGTACCGGCTAGTACACTACTATACTAGGGCACAACCAAAGCTAACTCCAATTCCAATCGGTCTTAGCTTTCCTAATCTACTGGCACACGTAGACTACTACCACAAAAACATCGGATACTTCCCTAACTAATCACCGGCAAGCCTGATTACTTTCTAATCGGACAGGACAAGCCTACACAATAACACCTTTTGAGTTGCCCTGCATGCAACAAACATCCAATACTCCCCTATGTTGGATTATTCCAACAGTCACCCCCTAATCCAAACATCCAACTTTTTACTCGATGAGACAGGTAGACGATCAACTATTCATCTTGTCACATATCCGGTGACGCGGCTTACTGGACCACTACTTCTCCCTTCTTGCAACGATGGTCACCACTTCATCATCATCTTTTCTTTTTCATGCCGACTTGTAGACTAAAACCAACGATTATCCAGACTACTAGCCACGCTGCCACATCTTAGCGTGCAACATGCCGACTAAACGTATAGCCTCATGCAGAAACTCAACTTAACCGCTGCGCGTCCATCTTCATGTTGCCTTTCGTATTCTCATCGGTTGCTTGCACACGGGAAGACACATCTCTTCACCCGCCACATCTTCAATCTCTCTCATTGTCGGCTATGCCACATCTTATCAAACGACACCTCCTGTCTAGCGGCAACACAACTCGCCATATACGTGCATCTCATCCCCACCGTATATGAACTCGCCGGAACTCCACAACCACGAATGGAAACGCAAGCCACGAATTCCTTTTTCCACCCGCTCTCGCTCGCAATTCTCCTCCGCCAGTGACACATCTCAACTGCAACAAAAGACTCACACACCTGAGCTCTTGGACGCACCTTACAAGGACTCATGTGCACACCTTGACGACAGCTCGCAACTTTGTCTCCTCTTCCTCGCACCCCCGAACGATGATCACACATCGCCTTGCTTATGCGACAGCGTCCTTGCCATTTCTCCAAGTCGTTTCGCTGAACGACAATCACCCATCGCCTCGCTTGCGACAGCACCCTCGCAGCCTTCTCGTGGTCGCTCCGACGAACGACTAATGCCCGATCCTCCACATCCACTCGGACGAATTTTCCTCGTCGATGCACCACCCAGCGACTATATCGCCTGCTCCTCCTTGTCGCTGCACCACTCAGCGACTATATCGCCCTCTCCTCGCCGCCACACCAGTGACCGTATTGCTCGCCCCGAGGTGCTAGTCGGGTCGCCACCCCGGGGCAAGCGCAGCTTCACCTCGACCTTGCTCTAGATACCAATTGTTGGAACTCGCTCACAGAATCGATCACATCAAATCGCACGAACGCACACACACAAAAGTGTTTGCCAAGGGCATGTATCGTGCCCGTTCTTTTCTTTTATTTCTGTCAATATCTCAATTCTCTTCACGGTTACAAAACTCACGCACACACCCCTGTATATATAGGTGTAGGACCTGACTCAGGCCACCGATGCAGACTCCTTTTTCCTAACCTGTACCGGCTAGTACACTACTATACTAGGGCACAACCAAAGCTAACTCCAATTCCAATCGGTCTTAGCTTTCCTAATCTACTGGCACACGTAGACTACTACCACAAAAACATCGGATACTTCCCTAACTAATCACCGGCAAGCCTGATTACTTTCTAATCGGACAGGACAAGCCTACACAATAACACCTTTTGAGTTGCCCTGCATGCAACAAACATCCAATACTCCCCTATGTTGGATTATTCCAACAGTCACCCCCTAATCCAAACATCCAACTTTTTACTCGATGAGACAGGTAGACGATCAACTATTCATCTTGTCACATATCCGGTGACGCGGCTTACTGGACCACTACTTCTCCCTTCTTGCAACGATGGTCACCACTTCATCATCATCTTTTCTTTTTCATGCCGACTTGTAGACTGAAACCAACGATTATCCAGACTACTAGCCACGCTGCCACATCTTAGCGTGCTACATGCCGACTAAATGTATAGACTCATGCAGAAACTCAACTTAACCGCTACGCGTCCATCTTCATGTTGCCTTTCGTATTCTCATCGGTTGCTTGCACACGGGAAGACACATCTCTTCACCCGCCACATCTTCAATCTCTCTCATTGTCGGCTATGCCACATCTTATCAAACGACACCTCCTGTCTAGCGGCAACACAACTCGCCATATACGTGCATCTCATCTCCACCGTATATGAACTCGCCGGAACTCCACAACCACGAATGGAAACGCAAGCCACGAATTCCTTTTTCCACCCGCTCTCGCTCGCAATTCTCCTCCGCCAGTGACACATCTCAACTGCAACAAAAGACTCACACACCTGAGCTCTTGGACGCACCTTACAAGGACTCATGTGCACACCTTGACGATAGCTTGCAACTTTGTCGCCTCTGCCTCGCACCCCCAAACGATGATCACACATCGCCTTGCTTATGCGACAGCGTCCTTGCCATTTCTCCAAGTCGTTTCGCTCAACGACAATCACCCATCGCCTCGCTTGCGACAGCACCCTCGCAGCCTTCTCGTGGTCGCTCCGACGAACGACTACTGCCCGATCCTCCACATCCACTCGGACGAATTTTCCTCGTCGATGCACCACCCAGCGACTATATCGCCTGCTCCTCCTTGTCGCCGCACCACTCAGCGACTATATCGCCCTCTCCTCGCCGCCACACCAGTGACCGTATTGCTCGCCCCGAGGTGCTAGTCGGGTCGCCACCCCGGGGCAAGCGCAGCTTCACCTCGACCTTGCTCTAGATACCAATTGTTGGAACTCGCTCACAGAATCGATCACATCAAATCGCACGAACGCACACACACAAAAGTGTTTGCCAAGGGCATGTATCGTGCCCGTTCTTTTCTTTTATTTCTGTCAATATCTCAATTCTCTTCACGGTTACAAAACTCACGCACACACCCCTGTATATATAGGTGTAGGACCTGACTCAGGCCACCGATGCAGACTCCTTTTTCCTAACCTGTACCGGCTAGTACACTACTATACTAGGGCACAACCAAAGCTAACTCCAATTCCAATCGGTCTTAGCTTTCCTAATCTACTGGCACACGTAGACTACTACCACAAAAACATCGGATACTTCCCTAACTAATCACCGGCAAGCCTGATTACTTTCTAATCGGACAGGACAAGCCTACACAATAACACCTTTTGAGTTGCCCTGCATGCAACAAACATCCAATACTCCCCTATGTTGGATTATTCAAACAGTCACCCCCTAATCCAAACATCCAACTTTTTACTCGATGAGACAGGTAGACGATCAACTATTCATCTTGTCACATATCCGGTGACGCGGCTTACTGGACCACTACTTCTCCCTTCTTGCAACGATGGTCACCACTTCATCATCATCTTTTCTTTTTCATGCCGACTTGTAGACTGAAACCAACGATTATCCAGACTACTAGCCACGCTGCCACATCTTAGCGTGCTACATGCCGACTAAATGTATAGACTCATGCAGAAACTCAACTTAACCGCTACGCGTCCATCTTCATGTTGCCTTTCGTATTCTCATCGGTTGCTTGCACACGGGAAGACACATCTCTTCACCCGCCACATCTTCAATCTCTCTCATTGGCGCCGATGCCACATCTTATCAAATGACACCTCCTGTCTAGCGGCAACACAACTCGCCATATACGTGCAACTCATCTCCACCGTATATGAACTCGCCGGAACTCCACAAACACGAATGGAAACGCAAGGCACGAATTCCTTTTTCCACCCGCTCTCGCTCGCAATTCTCCTCCGCCAGTGACACATCTCAACTGCAACAAAAGACTCACACACCTGAGCTCTTGGACGCACCTTACAAGGACTCATGTGCACACCTTGACGATAGCTTGCAACTTTGTCGCCTCTGCCTCGCACCCCCAAACGATGATCACACATCGCCTTGCTTATGCGACAGCGTCCTTGCCATTTCTCCAAGTCGTTTCGCTCAACGACAATCACCCATCGCCTCGCTTGCGACAGCACCCTCGCAGCCTTCTCGTGGTCGCTCCGACGAACGACTACTGCCCGATCCTCCACATCCACTCGGACGAATTTTCCTCGTCGATGCACCACCCAGCGACTATATCGCCTGCTCCTCCTTGTCGCTGCACCACTCAGCGACTATATCGCCCTCTCCTCGCCGCCACACCAGTGACCGTATTGCTCGCCCCGAGGTGCTAGTCGGGTCGCCACCCCGGGGCAAGCGCAGCTTCACCTCGACCTTGCTCTAGATACCAATTGTTGGAACTCGCTCACAGAATCGATCACATCAAATCGCACGAACGCACGCACACAAAAGTGTTTGCCAAGGGCATGTATCGTGCCCGTTCTTTTCTTTTATTTCTGTCAATATCTCAATTCTCTTCACGGTTACAAAACTCACGCACACACCCATTTATATATAGGTGTAGGACCTGACTCAGGCCACCGATGCAGACTCCTTTTTCCTAACCTGTACCGGCTAGTACACTACTATACTAGGGCACAACCAAAGCTAACTCCAATTCCAATCGGTCTTAGCTTTCCTAATCTACTGGCACACGTAGACTACTACCACAAAAACATCGGATACTTCCCTAACTAATCACCGGCAAGCCTGATTACTTTCTAATCGGACAGGACAAGCCTACACAGTAACACCTTTTGAGTTGCCCTGCATGCAACAAACATCCAATACTCCCCTATGTTGGATTATTCAAACAGTCACCCCCTAATCCAAACATCCAACTTTTTACTCGATGAGACAGGTAGATGATCAACTATTCATCTGGTCACATATCCGGTGACGCGGCTTACTGGACCACTACTTCTCCCTTCTTGCAACGATGGTCACCACTTCATCATCATCTTTTCTTTTTCATGCCGACTTGTAGACTGAAACCAACGATTATCCAGACTACTAGCCACGCTGCCACATCTTAGCGTGCAACATGCCGACTAAACGTATAGCCTCATGCAGAAACTCAACTTAACCGCTGCGCGTCCATCTTCATGTTGCCTTTCGTATTCTCATCGGTTGCTTGCAAACGGGAAGACACATCTCTTCACCCGCCACATCTTCAATCTCTCTCATTGTCGGCTATGCCACATCTTATCAAACGACACCTCCTGTCTAGCGGCAACACAACTCGCCATATACGTGCATCTCATCTCCACCGTATATGAACTCGCCGGAACTCCACAATCACGAATGGAAACGCAAGCCACGAATTCCTTTTTCCACCCGCTCTCGCTCGCAATTCTCCTCCGCCAGTGACACATCTCAACTGCAACAAAAGACTCACACACCTGAGCTCTTGGACGCACCTTACAAGGACTCATGTGCACACCTTGACGATAGCTTGCAACTTTGTCGCCTCTGCCTCGCACCCCCAAACGATGATCACACATCGCCTTGCTTATGCGACAGCGTCCTTGCCATTTCTCCAAGTCGTTTCGCTGAACGACAATCACACATCGCCTCGCTTGCGACAGCACCCTCGCAGCCTTCTCGTGGTCGCTCCGACGAACGACTACTGCCCGATCCTCCACATCCACTCGGACGAATTTTCCTCGTCGATGCACCACCCAGCGACTATATCGCCTGCTCCTCCTTGTCGCTGCACCACTCAGCGACTATATCGCCCTCTCCTCGCCGCCACACCAGTGACCGTATTGCTCGCCCCGAGGTGCTAGTCGGGTCGCCACCCCGGGGCAAGCGCAGCTTCAACTCGACCTTGCACTAGATACCAATTGTTGGAACTCGCTCACAGAATCGATCACATCAAATCGCACGAACGCACGCACACAAAAGTGTTTGCCAAGGGCATGTATCGTGCCCGTTCTTTTCTTTTATTTCTGTCAATATCTCAATTCTCTTCACGGTTACAAAACTCACGCACACACCCATTTATATATAGGTGTAGGACCTGACTCAGGCCACCGATGCAGACTCCTTTTTCCTAACCTGTACCGGCTAGTACACTACTATACTAGGGCACAACCAAAGCTAACTCCAATTCCAATCGGTCTTAGCTTTCCTAATCTACTGGCACACGTAGACTACTACCACAAAAACATCGGATACTTCCCTAACTAATCACCGGCAAGCCTGATTACTTTCTAATCGGACAGGACAAGCCTACACAGTAACACCTTTTGAGTTGCCCTGCATGCAACAAACATCCAATACTCCCCTATGTTGGATTATTCCAACAGTCACCCCCTAATCCAAACATCCAACTTTTTACTCGATGAGACAGGTAGACGATCAACTATTCATCTTGTCACATATCCGGTGACGCGGCTTACTGGACCACTACTTCTCCCTTCTTGCAACGATGGTCACCACTTCATCATCATCTTTTCTTTTTCATGCCGACTTGTAGACTGAAACCAACGATTATCCAGACTACTAGCCACGCTGCCACATCTTAGCGTGCAACATGCCGACTAAACGTATAGCCTCATGCAGAAACTCAACTTAACCGCTGCGCGTCCATCTTCATGTTGCCTTTCGTATTCTCATCGGTTGCTTGCAAACGGGAAGACACATCTCTTCACCCGCCACATCTTCAATCTCTCTCATTGTCGGCTATGCCACATCTTATCAAACGACACCTCCTGTCTAGCGGCAACACAACTCGCCATATACGTGCATCTCATCTCCACCGTATATGAACTCGCCGGAACTCCACAATCACGAATGGAAACGCAAGCCACGAATTCCTTTTTCCACCCGCTCTCGCTCGCAATTCTCCTCCGCCAGTGACACATCTCAACTGCAACAAAAGACTCACACACCTGAGCTCTTGGACGCACCTTACAAGGACTCATGTGCACACCTTGACGACAGCTCGCAACTTTGTCTCCTCTTCCTCGCACCCCCGAACGATGATCACACATCGCCTTGCTTATGCGACAGCGTCCTTGCCATTTCTCCAAGTCGTTTCGCTCAACGACAATCACCCATCGCCTCGCTTGCGAAAGCACCCTCGCAGCCTTCTCGTGGTCGCTCCGACGAACGACTACTGCCCGATCCTCCACATCCACTCGGACGAATTTTCCTCGTCGATGCACCACCCAGCGACTATATCGCCTGCTCCTCCTTGTCGCTGCACCACTCAGCGACTATATCGCCCTCTCCTCGCCGCCACACCAGTGACCGTATTGCTCGCCCCGAGGTGCTAGTCGGGTCGCCACCCCGGGGCAAGCGCAGCTTCAACTCGACCTTGCACTAGATACCAATTGTTGGAACTCGCTCACAGAATCGATCACATCAAATCGCACGAACGCACGCACACAAAAGTGTTTGCCAAGGGCACGTATCGTGCCCGTTCTTTTCTTTTATTTCTGTCAATATCTCAATTCTCTTCACGGTTACAAAACTCACGCACACACCCATGTATATATAGATGTAGGACCTGACTCAGGCCACCGATGCAGACTCCTTTTTCCTAACCTGTACCGGCTAGTACACTACTATACTAGGGCACAACCAAAGCTAACTCCAATTCCAATCAGTCTTAGCTTTCCTAATCTACTGGCACACGTAGACTACTACCACAAAGACATCGGATACTTTCCTAGCTAATCACCGGCAAGCCTGATTACTTTCTAATCGGACAAGACTAGCCTACACAGTAACACCTTTTGAGTTGCCCTGCATGCAACGCACATCCAATACTCCCCTATGTTTGGATTATTCCAACAATCACCCCCTAATCCAAACATCCAACTTTTTACTCGATGAGACACGTAGATGATCAACTATTCATCTTGTCACATATCCGGTGACGCGGCTTACTGGACCAATACTTCTCCCTTCTTGCAACGATGGTCACCACTTCATCATCATCTTTTCTTTTTCATGCCGACTTGTAGACTGAAACCAATGATTATCCGGACTACTAGCCACGCTGACACATCTTAGCGTGCTACATGCCGACTAAACGTATAGCCTCATGTAGAAACTCAACTTGACCGGTGCGCGTCCATCTTCACGTTGACTTTCGTCTTCTCATCGGTTGCTTGCACACGGGAAGACACATCTCTTCACCCACCACATCTTCAATTTCTCTCATTGTCGCCGATGCCACATCTTATCAAACGACACCTCCTGTCCAGCGGCAACACAACTCGCCATATACGTGCAACTCATCTCCACCGTATATGAACTCGCTGGAACTCCACGACCACGAACGGAAACGCAAGGCACGAATTCCTTTTTCCGCCCGCTCTCGCTCGCAATTCTCCTCCTCCAGTGACACATCTCAACTGCAACAAAAGACTCACACACCTGAGCTCTTGGACGCACCTTACAAGGACTCATGTGCACACCTTGACGACAGCTCGCAACTTTGTCTCCTCTTCCTCGCACCCCCGAACGATGATCACACATCGCCTTGCTTATGCGACAGCGTCCTTGCCATTTCTCCAAGTCGTTTCGCTGAACGACAATCACACATCGCCTCGCTTGCGACAGCACCCTCGCAGCCTTCTCGTGGTCGCTCCGACGAGCGACTACTGCCCGATCATCCACATCCACTCGGACGAATTTTCCTCGTCGATGCACCACCAAGCGACTATATCGCCTGCTCCTCCTGGTCGCTGCACCACTCAGCGACTATATCGCCCGCTCCTCGCCGCCACACCAGCGACTGTATTGCCCGCCCCGAGGCACTAGTCGGGTCGCCACCCTGGGGCAAGCGCAGCTTCACCTCGACCTTGCTCTAGATACCAATTTTTGGAACTCGCTCACAGAACCGATCACATCAAATCGCATGAACGCACGCACACAAAAGTGTTTGCCAAGGGCACGTATCGTGCCCGTTCTTTTCTTTTATTTCTGTCAATATCTCAATTCTCTTCACCGTTACAAAACTCACGCACACACCCATGTATATATAGGTGTAGGACCTGACTCAGGCCACCGATGCAGACTCCTTTTTCCTAACCTGTACCGGCTAGTACACTACTATACTAGGGCACAACCAAAGCTAACTCCAATTCCAATCGGTCTTAGCTTTCCTAATATACTGTCACACGTAGACTACTGCCACAAAGACATCGGATACTTCCCTAACTAATCACCGGCAAGCCTGAATACACAGTAACACCTTTTGAGTTGCCCTGCATGCAACGCACATCCAATACTCCCCTATGTTGGATTATTCCAACAATCGCCCCCTAATCCAAACATCCAACTTTTTGATCGATGAGCCACGTAGACGATCAACTATTCATCTTGTCACATATCCGGTGACGCGGCTTACTGGACCACTACTTCTCCCTTCTTGCAGCAATGGTCACCACTTCATCACCATCTTTTCTTTTTCATGCCGACTTATAGACTGAAACCAACGATTATCCGGACTACTAGCCACGCTGCCACATCTTAGCGTTCTACATGCCGACTAAACTTATAGCCTCATGCAGAAACTCAACTTAACCGGTGCGCGTCCATCTTAACGTTGCCTTTCGTCTTCTCATCGGTTGCTTGCACACGGGAAGACACATCTCTTCACCCACCACATCTTCAATTTCTCTCATTGTCGCCGATGCCACATCTTATCAAACGACACCTCCTGTCCAGCGGCAACACAACTCGCCATATACGTGCAACTCATCTCCACCGTATATGAACTCGCTGGAACTCCACGACCACGAACGGAAACGCAAGGCACGAATTCCTTTTTCCGCCCGCTCTCGCTCGCAATTCTCCTCCTCCAGTGACACATCTCAACTGCAACAAAAGACTCACACACCTGAGCTCTTGGACGCACCTTACAAGGACTCATATGCACACCTTGACGACAGCTCGCAACTTTGTCGCCTCTTCCTCGCACCCCCAAACGATGATCACACATCGCCTTGCTTATGCGACAGCGTCCTTGCCGTTTCTCCAAGTCGTTTCGCTGAATGACAATCACCCATCGCCTCGCTTGCGACAGCACCCTCGCAGTCTTCTCGTGGTCGCTCCGACGAATGACTACTGCCCGATCCTCCACGTCCACTCGGACGAATTTTCCTCGTCGATGCACCACCCAGCGACTATATCGCCTGCTCCTCCTTGTCGCTGCACCACTCAGCGACTATATCGCCCGCTTCTCGCCGCCACACATCGGGTCGCCACCCCGCGGCAAGCACAGCTTCACCTCGACCTTGCTCTAGATACCAATTGTTGGAACTATCTCACGGAATCGATCACATCAAATCGCACGAACGCACGCACACAAAAGTGTTTGCCAAGGGCACGTATCGTGCCCGTTCTTTTCTTTTATTTCTGTCAATATCTCAATTCTCTTCACGGTTACAAAACTCACGCACACACCCATGTATATATAGATGTAGGACCTGACTCAGGCCACCGATGCAGACTCCTTTTTCCTAACCTGTACCGGCTAGTACACTACTATACTAGGGCACAACCAAAGCTAACTCCAATTCCAATCAGTCTTAGCTTTCCTAATCTACTGGCACACGTAGACTACTACCACAAAGACATCGGATACTTTCCTAGCTAATCACCGGCAAGCCTGATTACTTTCTAATCGGACAAGACTAGCCTACACAGTAACACCTTTTGAGTTGCCCTGCATGCAACGCACATCCAATACTCCCCTATGTTTGGATTATTCCAACAATCACCCCCTAATCCAAACATCCAACTTTTTACTCGATGAGACACGTAGATGATCAACTATTCATCTTGTCACATATCCGGTGACGCGGCTTACTGGACCAATACTTCTCCCTTCTTGCAACGATGGTCACCACTTCATCATCATCTTTTCTTTTTCATGCCGACTTGTAGACTGAAACCAATGATTATCCGGACTACTAGCCACGCTGACACATCTTAGCGTGCTACATGCCGACTAAACGTATAGCCTCATGTAGAAACTCAACTTGACCGGTGCGCGTCCATCTTCACGTTGACTTTCGTCTTCTCATCGGTTGCTTGCACACGGGAAGACACATCTCTTCACCCGCCACATCTTCAATCTCTCTCATTGTCACCGATGCCACATCTTATCAAACGACACCTCCTGTCCAGCGGCAACACAACTCGCCATATACGTGCAACTCATCTCCACCGTATATGAACTCGCCGGAGCTCCACGACCACGAACGGAAACGCAAGGCACGAATTCCTTTTTCCACCCGCTCTAGCTCGCAATTCTCCTCCGCCAGTGACACATCTCAACTGCAACAAAAGACTCACACACCTGAGTTCTTGGACGCACCTTACAAGGACTCATGTGCACACCTTGACGACAGCTCGCTACTTTGTCGCCTCTTCCTCGCACCCCCGAACGATGATCACACATCGCCTTGCTTACGCGACAGCGTCCTTGCCATTTCTCCAAGTCGTTTCGCTGAACGACAATCACCCATCGCCTCGCTTGCGACAGCACCCTCGCTGCCTTCTCGTGGTCGCTCCGACGAACGACTACTACCCGATCCTCCACATCCACTCGGACGAATTTTCCTCGTCGATGCGCCACCCAGCGACTATATCGCCTGCTCCTCCTTGTCGCTGCACCACTCAGCGACTATATCGCCCGCTCCTCGCCGCCACACCAGTGACTGTATTGCTCGCCCCGAGGCGCTAGTCGGGTCGCCACCCCGGGGCAAGCGCAGCTTCACCTCGACCTTGCTCTAGATACCAATTGTTGGAACTCGCTCACAGAATCGATCACATCAAATCGCATGAACGCACGCACACAAAAGTGTTTGCCAAGGGCATGTATCGTGCCCGTTCTTTTCTTTTATTTCTGTCAATATCTCAATTCTCTTCACGGTTACAAAACTCACGCACACACCCATGTATATATAGGTGTAGGACTTGACTCAGGCCACCGATGCAGACTCCTTTTTCCTAACCTGTACCGGCTAATACACTACTATACTAGGGCACAACCAAAGCTAACTCCAATTCCAATCGGTCTTAGCTTTCCTAATCTACTGGCACACGTAGACTACTACCACAAAGACATCGGATACTTCCCTAACTAATCACCGGCAAGACTGATTACTTTCTAATCGGACAGGACTAGCCTACACAGAAACACCTTTTGAGTTGCCCTGCATGCAACAAACATCCAATACTCCCCTATGTTGGATTATTCCAAAAGTCACCCCCTAATCCAAACATCCAACTTTTTACTCGATGAGACACATAGACGATCAACTATTCATCTTGTCACATATCCGGTGACGCGGCTTACTGGACCACTACTTCTCCCTTCTTGCAACGATGGTCACCACTTCATCATCATCTTTTCTTTTTCATGCCGACTTGTAGACTGAAACCAACGATTATCCGGACTACTAGCCACGCTGCCACATCCTAGCGTGCTACATGCTGACTAAACGTATAGCCTCATGCAGAAACTCAACTTAACCGGTGCGCGTCCATCTTCACGTTGCCTTTCGTCTTCTCATCAGTTGCTTGCACACGGGAAGACACATCTCTTCACCCGCCACATCTTCAATCTCTCTCATTGTCGCTGATGCCACATCTTATCAAACGACACCTCCTGTCCAGCGGCAACACAACTCGCCATATACGTGCAACTCATCTCCACCGTATATGAACTCGCCGGAACTCCACGACCACGAACGAAAACGCAAGGCACGAATTCTTTTTTCCGCCCGCTCTCGCTCGCAATTCTCCTCCGCCAGTGACACATCTCAACTGCAACAAAAGACTCACATACCTGAGCTCTTGGACGCACCTTACAAGGACTCATGTGCACACCTTGACGACAGCTCGCTACTTTGTCGCCTCTTCCTCGCACCCCCGAACGATGATCACACATCGCCTTGCTTACGCGACAGCGTCCTTGCCATTTCTCCAAGTCGTTTCGCTGAACGACAATCACCCATCGCCTCGCTTGCGACAGCACCCTCGCTGCCTTCTCGTGGTCGCTCCGACGAACGACTACTACCCGATCCTCCACATCCACTCGGACGAATTTTCCTCGTCGATGCGCCACCCAGCGACTATATCGCCTGCTCCTCCTTGTCGCTGCACCACTCAGCGACTATATCGCCCGCTCCTCGCCGCCACACCAGTGACTGTATTGCTCGCCCCGAGGCGCTAGTCGGGTCGCCACCCCGGGGCAAGCGCAGCTTCACCTCGACCTTGCTCTAGATACCAATTGTTGGAACTCGCTCACAGAATCGATCACATCAAATCGCATGAACGCACGCACACAAAAGTGTTTGCCAAGGGCATGTATCGTGCCCGTTCTTTTCTTTTATTTCTGTCAATATCTCAATTCTCTTCACGGTTACAAAACTCACGCACACACCCATGTATATATAGGTGTAGGACTTGACTCAGGCCACCGATGCAGACTCCTTTTTCCTAACCTGTACCGGCTAATACACTACTATACTAGGGCACAACCAAAGCTAACTCCAATTCCAATCGGTCTTAGCTTTCCTAATCTACTGGCACACGTAGACTACTACCACAAAGACATCGGATACTTCCCTAGCTAATCACCGGCAAGCCTGATTACTTTCTAATCGGACAGGACTAGCCTGCACAGTAACACCTTTTGAGTTGCCCTGCATGCAACACACATCCAATACTCCCCTATGTTAGGATTATTCCAACAATCACCCCATAATCCAAACATCCAACTTTTTACTCGATGAGATACGTAGACGATCAACTATTCATCTTGTCACATATCCGGTGACGCGGCTTACTGGACCACTACTTCTCCCTTCTTGCAACGATGGTCACCACTTCATCATCATCTTTTCTTTTTCATGCCGACTTGTAGACTGAAACCAACGATTATCCGGACTACTAGCCACGCTGCAACATCTTAGCGTGCTACATGCCGACTAAACGTATAGCCTCATGCAGAAACTCAACTTAACAGGTGCGCGTCCATCTTCACGTTGCCTTTCGTCTTCTCATCGGTTGCTTGCACATGGGAAGACACATCTCTTCACCCGCCACATCTTCAATCTCTCTCATTGTCGCCGATGCCACATCTTACCGAACGACACCTCCTATCCAGCGGCAACACAACTCGCCATATACGTGCAACTCATCTCCACCGTATATGAACTCGCCGGAACTCCACGACCACGAATGGAAGCGCAAGGCACGAATTCCTTTTTCTGCCCACTCTCGCTCGTAATTCTCCTCTGCCAGTGACACATCTCAACTGCAACAAAAGACTCACACACCTGAGCTCTTGGACGCACCTTACAAGGACTCATGTGCACACCTTGACGACAGCTCGCAACTTTGTCGCCTCTTCCTCGCTCCCCCAAACGATGATCACACATCGCCTTGCTTATGCGACAGCGTCCTTGCCGTTTCTCCAAGTCGTTTCACTGAACGACAATCACCCATCGCCTCGCTTGCGACAGTACCCTCGCAGTCTTCTCGTGGTCGCTCCGACGAACGACTACTGCCCGATCCTCCACGTCCACTCGGACGAATTTTCCTCGTCGATGCACCACCCAGCGACTATATCGCCTGCTCCTCCTTGTCGCTGCACCACTCAGCGACTATATCGCCCGCTTATCGCCGCCACACCAGCGACTGTATTGCCCGCCCCGAGGCGCTAGTCTGGTCGCCACCCCGGTGCAAGCGCAGCTTCACCTCGACCTTGCTCTAGATACCAATTGTTGAAACTCGCTCACAGAATCGATCACATCAAATCGCACGAACGCACGCACACAAAAGTGTTTGCCAAGGGTACGTATCGTGCCCGTTCTTTTCTTTTATTTCTGTCAATATCTCAATTCTCTTCACGGTTACAAAACTCACGCACACACCCATGTATATATAGGTGTAGGACCTGACTCATGCCACCGATGCGGACTCCTTTTTCCTAACCTGTACCGGCTAGTACACTACTATACTAGGGCACAACCAAAGCTAACTCCAGTTCCAATCGGTCTTAGCTTTCCTAATCTACTGGCACACGTAGACTACTACCACAAAGACATCAGATACCTCCCTAACTAATCACCGGCAAGCCTGATTACTTTCTAATCGGACAGGACTAGCCTACACAGTAACACCTTTTGAGTTGCCCTGCATGCAACAAACATCCAATACTCGCCTATGTTGGATTATTCCAACAATCAACCCCTAATCCAAACATCCAACTTTTTACTCGATGAGACACGTAGACAATCAACTATTCATCTTGTCACATATCCGGTGACGCGGCTTACTGGACCACTACTTCTCCCTTCTTGTAACGATGGTCACCACTTCATCATCATCTTTTCTTTTTCATGCCGACTTGTAGACTGAAACCAACGATTATCCGGACTACTAGCCACGCTGCCACATCTTAGCGTGCTACATGCCGACTAAACGTATAGCCTCATGCAGAAACTCAACTTAACCGGTGCGCGTCCATCTTCACGTTGCCTTTCGTCTTCTCATCGGTTGCTTGCACACGGGAAGACACATCTCTTCACCCGCCACATCTTCAATCTCTCTCATTGTTGCCGATGCCACATCTTATCGAACGACACCTCCTGTCCAGCGGCAACACAACTCGCCATATACGTGCAACTCATCTTCACCGTATATGAACTCGCCGGAACTCCACGACCACGAACGGAAACGCAAGGCACGAATTCCTTTTTCCGCCCGCTCTCGCTCGCAATTCTCCTCCGCCAGTGACACATCTCAACTGCAACAAAAGACTCACATACCTGAGCTCTTGGACGCACCTTACAAGGACTCATGTGCACACCTTGACGACAGCTCGCAACTTTGTCGCCTCTTCCTCGCTCCCCCAAACGATGATCACACATCGCCTTGCTTATGCGACAGCGTCCTTGGCATTTCTCCAAGTCGTTTCGCTGAACGACAATCACCCATCGCCTCGCTTGCGACAGCACCCTCGCAGCCTTCTCGTGGTCGCTCCGACGAACGACTACTGCCCGATCCTCCACATCCACTCGGACGAATTTTCCTCGTCGATGCACCACCCAGCGACTATATCGCCTGCTCCTCCTTGTCGCTGCACCACTCATCGACTATATCGCCCGCTCCTCGCCGCCACACCAGCGACTGTATTGCCCGCCCCGAGGCGCTAGTCGGGTCGCCACCCCGGGGCATGCGCAGCTTCACCTCGACCTTGCTCTAGATACCAATTGTTGGAACTCGCTCACAGAATCGATCACATCAAATCGCACGAACGCACGCACACAAAAGTGTTTGCCAAGGGCACGTATCGTGCCCGTTCTTTTCTTTTATTTCTTTCAATATCTCAATTCTCTTCACGGTTACAAAACTCACGCACACACCCATGTATATATAGGTGTAGGACCTGACTCAGGCCACCGATGCAGACTCCTTTTTCCTAACCTGTACCGGCTAGTACACTACTATACTAGGGCACAACCAAAGCTAACTCCAATTCCAATCGGTCTTAGCTTTCCTAATCTACTGGCACACGTAGACTACTACCACAAAGACATCGGATACTTCCCTAGATAATCACCGGCAAGCCTGATTACTTTCTAATCGGACAGGACTAGCCTGCACAGTAACACCTTTTGAGTTGCCCTGCATGCAACGCACATCCAATACTCCCCTATGTTTGGATTATTCCAACAATCACCCCATAATCCAAACATCCAACTTTTTACTCGATGAGATACGTAGGCGATCAACTATTCATCTTGTCACATATCCGGTGACGCGGCTTACTGGACCACTACTTCTCCCTTCTTGCAACGATGGTCACCACTTCATCGTCATCTTTTCTTTTTCATGCCGACTTGTAGACTGAAACCAACGATTATCCGGACTACTAGCCACGCTGCAACATCTTAGCGTGCTACATGCCGACTAAACGTATAGCCTCATGCAGAAACTCAACTTAACAGGTGCGCGTCCATCTTCACGTTGCCTTTCGTCTTCTCATCGGTTGCTTGCACATGGGAAGACACATCTCTTCACCCGCCACATCTTCAATCTCTCTCATTGTCGCCGATGCCACATCTTACCGAACGACACCTCCTATCCAGCGGCAACACAACTCGCCATATACGTGCAACTCATCTCCACCGTATATGAACTCGCCGGAACTCCACGACCACGAATGGAAGCGCAAGGCACAAATTCCTTTTTCTGCCCACTCTCGCTCGTAATTCTCCTCTGCCAGTGACACATCTCAACTGCAACAAAAGACTCACACACCTGAGCTCTTGGACGCACCTTACAAGGACTCATGTGCACACCTTGACGACAGCTCGCAACTTTGTCGCCTCTTCCTCGCACCCCCAAACGATGATCACACATCGCCTTGCTTATGCGACAGCGTCCTTGCCGTTTCTCCAAGTCGTTTCGCTGAACGACAATCACCCATCGCCTCGCTTGCGACAGCACCCTCGCCGCCTTCTCGTCGTCGCTCCAACGAACGACTATTGCCTGATCCTCCACGTCCGCTCGGACGAATTTTCCTCGTTGATGCACCAGCCAGCGACTATATCGCCTGCTCCTCCTTGTCGCTGCACCACTCAGCGACTATATCGCCCGCTCCTCGCCGCCACACCAGCGACTGTATTGCCCGCCCCGAGGCGCTAGTCGGGTCGCCACCCCGGGGCAAGCGCAGCTTCACCTCGACCATGCTCTAGATACCAATTGTTGGAACTCGCTCACAGAATCGATCACATCAAATCGCACGAACGCACGCACATAAAAGTGTTTGCCCCTCCTCCCAACCCTAGCCGCCCCTCCTCATCACCCCCCTCCTCCCTTCCTCGCCGCCGCCTGAGCCTCGGTTGGCCTGCTGCTGTGCGGGGAACCCCGGATCTGGAGCGGCGGCTCCATTGGCATGGAACGGCCGGCTAAGAGCCGTGCGGGCGGTGGATCCGGTGTCCCGGCCGCGTGGGCGGCGGGATCCGGTGGTCGTTGGCGGCCGGCGGCGGCTTCTACGGCGGTCGGTGCGCGCGATCTGGCGCCTCCCCTCCTCCCCTGTTCGGCGTGCGGGCCAGCCTGGTCGGGTCGCGCTTCCTCTTGGTCGCCGGTTCTGTACAGGAGGTGCTGCTTGTGGCGGAGATCTAGTTTGGGTGAAATCCCTGGCCGGCCATGACCGGCCGCGTCGACGGCGACTCCTGAGGGCGCCGTTCCCCTCCTTGGAGGCGTCGGTATGGACTGATCTCCTCACTTCACCTTTCCCTAGGTCTCCCGGACGAAAGCCAAAACGTTGTTGGGCGGCGACGGCGCTGACGGCGCCGTTCCCTTCTTGAAGGCGCCGCTTTGGGAACCTTGGGGTTGGTTGGCGCTTGTGGGTGGTGGGCGACGGCGGTGGTGCAGCCCTATCCTAGCATGGATTTGCGTCCGTTGCTTGGAGATGGACTCACATAGGTGGAGGTCGTCGGCTGGCGTCAATGGCAGAGGACCGGCCAAGGCTCGCGTAGGTGGAGGTCGTCGTTTGGCGTCGATGGCGGAGGACCTGCCAAGGTTGTTACCTTAATCTGCCCTGAAGATGGACCAGTGGAAGATGGCGGCGACGATACATGTGAGTGCGTCGGACCGGTTTGAGCCCTGGACCCGGCAGATGGCTCGGTCGGGGCCTCCGGCTTTAGATGTTAGGCTTAGTTGAGAGGCATGGGTATGTGGCCCAGCTTGCATCCCTTCATCATTTGGATAGGAGTAGCGGCAGATGTTGCCAAGATAGCGGATTCAGGCATATTATTGTTGTACTTTGTAAGGTTCTCGAGAATAATCAATAAAATGGCCGCATGCATCCCCCAGATGCAGAGGCCGGAGGTCATCCTCCTTTTCAAAAAGAAGTGTTTGCCAAGGGCACGTATCATGCCCGTTCTTTTCTTTTATTTCTGTCAATATCTCAATTCTCTTCACGGTTACAAAACTCACGCACACACCCATGTATATATAGGTTTAGGACCTGACTCAGGCCACCGACGCAGACTCCTTTTTCCTAACCTGTACCGGCTAGTACTACTACTATACTAGGGCACAACCAAAGCTAACAACAATTCCAATCGGTCTTAGCTTTCCCAATCTACTGGCACACGTAGACTACTACCACAAAGACATCGGATACTTCCCTAACTAATCACCGGCAAGCCTGATTACTTTCTAATCGGACAGGACTAGCCTACACAGTAACACCTTTTGAGTTGCCCTGCATGCAACGCATATCTAATACTCCCCTATGTGTGGATTATTCCAACATTAATTAGGCACAAAAGGTGGTTGTGTTGGTGCTTTCTCTTCTATATAGACAGTGGTAGGGCATTCCATTGTCCTCTCATGTGCATATGCATGAACGATTTCATCGATCCAGCTGTCCACTCGAATTATCCAAAGTTGAGGAATACTCCAATAAAGCTAGCTTTGTACTCTCTCCGTTTAGGAACTGCACGGTTTAGTCATGCCCGCGGCATTGCATGGGCAACCTTTTTCTTTCTCTCATTTCATAGAGTAGCACTAAGCAGCATGCATTTTGTAGCTACGTAGGTGGTTCCTGTGCATGGGGCCATGGGGGGGATGGAAAGGTTGTCTGATTGGGTTATCAATCAGTCGACTCGAAAGACGGTGCGTGGTACGCCATGCATTTCATTGCCCTCACTCTTGGGTCAGCACTAGGCGGTCATCGCTCATCGATTATTGGCGGATCATACGAATCATGAAGAAGTTTCCCCTGCCTTCTTCTTCACTAAGCACGCATGACCATGGAGGAGAGCCGGTCTCGTCTCATAAATAGTTGAAATGGACCAGAATCTAGAATTCGATCCATCAACCACAAGCTTGAATTGTTGATTAGTTTAGTACTACCTCCGATCTGGTTTATTGGTTCTCATTATATTTCGTGTCAAAATTTGACCATTGATTAAACTAACAAAATGTTCACGCATGTCATTAAAAATTATATCATCAAAAACTATACTCAAATACGAATTCAACGATATAATTTTTGTTAACATGCTTTAACATTTTGTTAGTTAAATATTTGATTAAAATTTGGCACAAACTACAAAGGGGACCTATAAACCAGGACGCTGATTTGTCAATATGGCTAGCTTGCCTGGCTAGTAAATTATTTTGACCGTTTCCCTAGCTTCTTTAGGTTTTTTATTTAAAGAATGTTCTTTTTTAACACAGTACAAGCATAGATCCTGACAAACACGTACAAACACTCATCCATATGAAAGCATGTACGCACACTCTACCCCTGTGAGCATCTTCGAGATACTGAGCAGCGACAACATCTTGAGATTGCCTAAGTCAACATAGATGCCTCGTAGTCGACGGTAATGTCTCCTCCCACCAAACGAACATCGCCGGAAACTCTGAAATTAATGGAGAAAAAAAGAATATTATTCTGCTACGTACAGACACACCACTTGCCGCCCGTCATCATCGTACACCACCGGGACCCTGCCACTGCAGCTACGAATTCATCGCAACAAACTAGTCGAGGCAATCTCACAGACACGCCGGAGCAGAGCCAATTACCTCAACCATTTGCCATGTCTCTGACATTGCTCCCCCATCATCGTTGCCACAGAAGTCTCGACGCCAACACCCGACCTTCCACCGGTCCCGCTCACCGGTGCCCAGCTCCGAAGACGAACCCTCAACAGGGAATACAACACCAAGGCGCCACAATCCTCCGATCATACTAGATCAGAGTTTTCCTCGGAGCTGCAGTGATTACCGGATCTGCACGGGAGGGGTGTGTTGGGGAACGTAGCATGCAATTTCAAAAAAATTCCTATGATCACGTAAGATCTATCTAGGAGATGCATAGCAATAAGAGGGGGATAGTGTGTCCATGTACCCTCGTAGACCAAAAGCGGAAGTGTTAGGTTAACGCGGTTGATGTAGTCGAACGTCTTCACGATCCAATCGATCCAAGTACCGAATGTACGGCACCTCCGTGTTCAGCACACGTTCAGTTCGATGACGTCCCTCGAACTCTTGATCCAGCAGAGGGTCGAGGGAGAGTTCCGTCAGCACGACGGCGTGGCGATGGTGATGGTGACTTGATCCACGCAGGGCTTCGCCTAAGAACTACGACAATATGACTTGAGGTGTAAACTGTGGAGGGGGGCACCGTACACGGCTAAGAATAACTTGTGTGTTCTAGGGTGCCCCCCCGCCCCCGTATATAAAGGAGGGAGGGAGAGGAGGCCGGTCGTCCCCTAGGGCACGCCAAGGAGAGGTGTCCTACTTGGACTCCCAGTCCTAGTAGGATTCCCTCTCAAGGAAGGGGGGAAGAAGGAAGGAGAGGGAGAGGGAAAGGGGGGCGCCGCCCCCTTCCCCTAGTCCAATTCGGACTGCCATTGGGGGGGGGGGGGGGCGGCCACCCCTTGTGGCCCTCCTCTCTCTCCACTAAGGCCCATGTAGGCCCATTAGTTCCCCCGGGGGGTTCCGATAACCCTCCGGCGCTCCGATATTTACCCGGTACCTCTTGGAACTCTTCCGGTGTCCGAATAACATCATCCAATATATCATTCTTTATGTCTCGACCATTTCGAGACTCCTCGTCATGTCCGTGATCTCATCCGGGACTCCGAACAATCTTCGGTCACCAAAACACGTAACTCATAATACAAATCGTCATCGAACATTAAGCGTGCGGACCCTACGGGTTCGAGAACTATGTAGACATGACTGAAACACCTCTCCGGTCAATAAACAATAGCGAACCTGGATGCTCATATTGGCTCCTACATATTCTACGAAGATCTTTATCGGTCAAACCGCATAACAATATACGTCATTCCCTTTGTCATCGGTATGTTACTTGCCCGAGATTTGATCGTCGGTATCATCATACCTAGTTCAATCTCGTTACCGACAAGTCTCTTTACTCGTTCCGTAATGCATTATTCCGCAACTAACTGATTAGTCACATTGCTTGCAAGGCTTATAGTGATGTGCATTACCGAGAGGTCCCAGAGATACCTCTCCGATACACGGAGTGACAAATCCTAATCTCGATCTATACCAACTCAACAAACACCTTCGAAGACACCTGTAGAGCATCTTTATAATCACCCAGTTACGTTGTGACGTTTGATAGCACACAAAGTGTTCCTCTGGTATTCGGGAGTTGCATAATCTCATAGTCAGAGGAACATGTATAAGTCATGAAGAAAGCAATAGCAATAAAACTAAACGATCATTATGCTAAGCTAACGGATGGGTCTTGTGCATCAAATCATTCTCTAATGCTGTGATCCCATTCATCAAATGACAACACATGTCTATGGTTAGGAAACAAAACCATCTTTGATTAACGAGCTAGTCAAGTAGAGGCATACTAGGGACACTTTGTTTTATCTATGTATCCACACATGTACTAAGTTTCCGGTTAATATAATTCTAGCATGAATAATAAACATTTATCATGATATAAGGAAATATAAATAACAACTTTATTATTGCCTCTAGGGCATATTTCCTTCAGTTTCCCACTTGCACTAGAGTCAATAATCTAGATTACATAGTAAGGATTCTAACACCCATGGAGTCAACGGGTCTGTAACATTCATATCCGTATATATTTTGCAAATCTCTATGTCTCCCTCATTGACTTGATCGCGGATGGAATTGTAGCGTCTCTTGATGTGTTTGGTTCTCTTGTGAAATCCGGATTCCTTCGCCAAGGCTATTGCTCCAGTATTATCATAAAAGATTTTCATTGGACCCGATGCACTAGGTATTACACCTAGATCGGATATGAACTCCTTCATCCAGACTCCTTCATTTGCTGCTTCCGAAGCAGCTATGTACTCCGCTTCACACGTAGATCCTGTCACGACGCTGTGCTTGGAACTGCACCAACTGACAGCTCCACCATTCAATATAAATATGTATTTGGTTTGTGACTTAGAGTCATCCGGATCAGTGTCAAAACTTGCATCGACGTAACCATTTACGACAAGCTCTTTGTCACCTCCATAAACGAGAAACATATCTTTAGTCCTTTTTAGGTATTTCAGGATGTTCTTGACCGTTGTCCAGTGATCCACTCATGGATTACTTTGGTACCTCCCTGCTAAACTTATAGCAAGGCACACATCAGGTCTGGTACACAGCATTGCAAACATGATAGAACCTATGGCTGAGGCATAGGGAATGACTTTCATTTTCTCTCTATCTTCTGTAGTGTTCGGGCATTGAGTCTGACTCAACTTCACACCTTGTAACACAGGCAAGAACCCTTTCTTTGACTGATCCATTTTGAACTTCTTCAAAATCTTATCAAGGTATGTGCTTTGTGAAAGTCCAATTAAGCGTCTTGATCTATCTCTATAGATCTTGATGCCCAATATATAAGTAGCTTCTCCGAGGTCTTTCATTGAAAAATTCTTATTCAAGTATCCTTTTATACTATCCAGAAATTCTACATCATTTCTGATCAACAATATGTCATCCACATATAATATCAGAAATGCTATAGAGCTCCCACTCACATTCTTGTAAATACAGGCTTCTCCGAAAGTCTGTATAAAACCATATGCTTTGATCACCTCATCAAAGCGTATATTTCAACTCCGAGATGCTTGCACCAGTCCATAGATGGATCGCTGGACCTTGCACACTTTGTTAGCATCTTTAGGATCGACAAAACCTTCTGGTTGCATCATATACAACTCTTCTTTAAGAAATCCATTAAGGAATGCGGTTTTGACATCCATTTGCCAAATTTCACAATCATAAAATGCAGCAATTGCTAACATGATTCGGACAGACTTAAGCATCGCTACGGGTGAGAAGGTCTCATCATAATCAACTCCTAGAACTTGTCGAAAACCTTTCGCAACAAGTCGAGCTTTGTAGCACTACAAAAAAAAAAGACACATCCGTGACATTTTGGGCTGAACATTTTTTTTTCTGTCATACTTATGACACTTCTATGACGATAATTGTGACAAAACCCGGTATCATCATAAATGTGGTGGGCTCCTACTTCTATGACAAAAAATCATGACAGAAAATTGGCTTTTCGTCCTGGGCGGGCCGGAGACGCAGCTGCATGACATTCTTTGGGCCATCCATGACGGAAAAAACCGTGGTAGAAGCGAGGGCGAGGAAAATATCGGGGAGTTCCCGGTTACGGTGGGTGGTCGGGGGCCGAGCGATGCATGTTTCTCTCATATACGTACATGCGTGGGTGCGAGGCGTTGGGCTCTAACTGAACCCGAGCGAGGCGTTCGCCTACTGAACCCGAGCGATTGCACAGCAGGCTACATGTTACTGAACCCGAGCGATCGATCGATGGCTGTTAACTGAACCCGATCGAGCGATTCCTTCGCTACTGCTGCTAACTGAAGCCGATCGATGCTGCCTATGGATGAACAGTGAGCGTTGTTTTGGGGGGGGGGGGGGGTTGGATGAACAGTCTAACAGTGGGGGGTTGGATGAACAGGACCCCATGGTAGTAGAGGCCGTTGCCGCTGGATGAACAGGACCCCGATCGAGCCGGTTGGGGGTGGATGAACAGGACCCCGTGGAGGGCTGGATGAACTGGTAAATGGTGTTTAGTCGGAGGTACTTCTCGCTAAAATTAATGCTTGTACGGGTAAACTTTCGAGTACATAAGAGGCATCACAGACAATCTGAACTTTGCTTGTAGGGTTATCCTTAAATAGTGGCCTCGTGCCGAGGGAGGTTTGAGCAACTTGGCCACTACTTTCATCCAACTAGTTTACTCGCTCATCTTGGTCCTGTAGCTCACCAAAATTCTACATTGTAGAAAAGAAAGGAGGCGGTTGAGAAAATGAACCACCCAAATTTTTTGTGCAGTTCAACTAAAATGGAGCATCCCTGGCGTGCAGACTGATTAAGTGCCAGATGAATATACGCGTCAACCAACTTGTCTGGAATCTTTAGACTCCATGCCATACAGTTCGCTACCATATGTGCCGATAACCAAAAGGCACAAGTTGGGACCAAAGACTGGACTGCGTTTTTCTGGGCTATGCGCCAAGCAATATTTTTGGCGTTCACTCTCGTAATACTTGGAGTTTGACAACTGGTTGACGCCGGTTGATACTCGAATGAATATAGGCACTTCTTCTTGTCAACATCGATGCTTGTCTGAGTGAACTTTGGAGTACATAGCAGCAGCATAAGTATCTGTCCATCTGATCTTTTTGTGCAGTTCTACTGAAATCGAGCAATGTAATGATTTGCCTGCGAGTTCAGGCTCCAAGTTACTCCTTTATGAAATCGGCGAATAGTAGCACAATACCAAATTACCAATACATATGACAAGCACAATAATCAGGATAAAGACCGGTACCAACCTGTGTGAGCTAGCATATCAATTACTATTTCCTTTGACTGGAAGCTGAGATAAGCGAAACGACTGACAGGAAAGGAAAGAAGCAAGCAGAGATAACCAGACTGACAGGAAAGGAAGGAAGCAGTCGAGGCAATGAAGCACCCATAGTTTTTGTGCAGTTCCACTAAAATCAAGCATCCCTGTTGGCACATATATTGAGAAAGTGAGATTACTGTAATATTGGGACTAGTTGATGAAACGTACACTAACAAATAGAAGCACCCTCATTATCTTAATGGGTAAAGTTAGTAACATATTAGTCTTGCTTAAAGAGAGGTATTAGTTTATTTAATCAGTGCCAATTAGCTCAACACTCAAAGCATTGCCATATATCATAGGTTGCAAAACTTTAACGTGCAAAGATAAAGGAGTTTCTCATGATAGTAGCACGATACAAATAGAGATGACAGCAAACTAATATGGATGAAGGCCTTAGGCCGGTACCAACCTGAGCAAAAAAGCTTATTCATGTAGTCCCAAAAGAGATGATAAATCACTCACTGGAATCACTCAATAGTATTGTTCGCACACGAACACGTCACCGTGTACCTCCAACGCCGAGGGTGATGCACCGTAGCTCACGTCGAAGGAGACCCGGCCGGAAGCGCGGTACGCAGGCAATCCGGCGGATGTTTTTGTAGACCTGAAACCCCACACGCCCGGGAGGGACCCCGTCTGGACGCGCGGCGGCTATGGGCTGCCCTAGGTCAACCTGATTGCCCCTAGGGCCTAGAGGTTCGCCGCTCTGCAACAAGAAGAACGAACGAAGAACGAGGAAGAAGAAGAACCAGGGTTAAGGAGAAAAGATAAAAGATAAAAGGTGGTAGATGATTTGATCGATTGTGTGTTGTTCAATCGGCCGTCACCCCTTAGGTATATAAGAGGCGGGTGGACTTCCCGTGCAAGTAAAAGGCTTGGTTTCATGTCCAAAACCCTAGTCAAATTCGGATTAGTTTTGTCCGAACTTTCCAAAACTGTTCGGTTTAAACTGGCTGCACCTTACGGGTCCTTTTTGTGGAGGTAAACGATCTCGGATGGAAATGAGTCCAAAAGTAATCTTGACCATTTGGACGAGATGAATAACTTTCATGTTGAACATTTTTTGATCAGAGGTCATCTTGAGGTTCAAATAGCTCGTGCAAAATATCCGTTTGCTCGCGCTACCCATCAGACATGGCGTCTGGTGGGGCGCGCCATATTTCGCCTTTTGACAGGGCTGCATTCCGATAGCTCTAACTTTTGCATACGAATTCGGATTGAAATGATTTTTAAATCAAAATCGATCGTTTCGTCGAGAAGAAGACAATTCGTGTAGATCATTTTTCCATACAAGGCCGTCCTGGGGGCGTAATCAGCAGAATAGTGTTCTGAATACAAAATCTCAGTACTTCAAACACAACTTCGGCCTTAGAGATGAGTTCGGATGGCTATGGCCCAAATATCAAAGATTCTCCTTTTGACGATACAGAACTTTCTCGGTTTGAGTACTTTTTCATTTGAGGACATCTTAATTGTGTTTTTGACCATGCCAAAATCTGGTGTCAACATGAGCATCTCCGAACTTGCCATAACTTTTGCATCCAAGCTCCGTTTTAGACCACCTTCATATCCATCTTGATCTTCTCAAAGAAATTCATCCCATGGTGACTACCAACGATAAGTTTGAATTAATCTTGACATAGATTAAAGCAACTTTTACGGTTGTGCCACTTTTGAGCGTCAACGCATGCCCCCCTGTTTTTCGGTAAAGCTAGCGTGCCGAAAAATAACTTGTACCACGTTTGTTTTAAGGATGATATCAACACTCCATCGGCCATTTTGCATGTTCTTAGGACGATAAGTTTATATCGGCCATTGCTTATGTGAATATTCTGATGCATGTTTGGGTGAAAACTTCTCAACTTCTATAACAATCCGATGATAAGGTTCCATAGATCAAAACCACCCTCCGAGCCATATTGTTCACCCTTTCGCTAGGATTTTGCAGATAATCAAGAATGAACTTCCTCCAATCCTTACTTCGTCTGCATAAAAGTTTCATTAGTGGCCGAAGCAGTGGGTTTTGGTTCGGCCTTACCTACGTTGGCAAGAATAAGCATCGGCTATTGATAGATATATGCAATACACCATGATCAACATAGTAGCCAGATGCTTGCTGTGCCAACTCATTTGCTCTTCAATTGTCATGTCTAGATATATGAGCAGTATTAAAGCAACTCAAGGTAAAATTTACATCTAGACATACCTCAAGATAATTTAAAAGTGATTCGTCAAAACATTGATAATCCTTGGATATTTGTTGCATTATACTAATAATGAATCACCAAAAGCCTCATTATGTAAATCACCTATAGCAAGGAAAAGCTCCAATCCGAATAACAATGCATATTCAGATTTGATCATTTGTGCATATATATTTTAAGCGGTATGAGGCTTCACAGAATAGCACCATAAGGAGATATAAACAACACCCACACCTTGGCCATTGCTACAAATTTTAACCACCAATATAAAATCTCCATGGTACTAGAGAGATAAAGTTAAAACCAATACAATCCATGATGTCAACATGATGCTCAGTAATAAAATCAACCACGATTTGGCCATACGTAAATTCTGAAAACTAATAAGCCAAAGCACACCCAATCAAAACATAAGTTCACTTTGCAGTTTTGGTGAATTGGTCTATGCATAATATCTTCAATGGCATCAATTTGACAAATTTCTATGCAAGCACTTATCTCAATCTCTACTCAAACTAAGGACGATGTTAGAATACCACACCGGCCATTCTTACATATATTCTTAGGGCGATAGTTAAGTATCGGCCATTACCATGAGGTCCATGTAGAATTCATCCACCAAATCATGAATAGCCGAAATAAACAAATGAAATAGCAATAAAATATTTCGGTCCCTTTGTATTAGCAACAAAAATGTAATTAATCAAATGTATAGTGATTTGGCAATACCCTCTCGTCATATAGAAAATTATGTTGCATCCATGGATCAAAATAAATCCATGGAGGGTAATTGATCATACCTATAGATGAATTCCATGGCAAAGGCATCAATGGCATTGTTGAAGAAAATGGACGATGTGCTAACCGAAGATTTTGATATTGTGATGCACACCTTCGGCTTAATTGTTTGTTACTTCCATTCTTCTCTTTCTTTACTTTTATTGTACTTATTGCAATAGAAGTATGCACATCATTTTTGTTATGATTGATCCTCTTGGGAACCCATGCCATGTTCTTCTGTCTCAGCTCTTCGTAATTTCTTCTTTTGCCAATAGGATAAGCCGAGTGGGCATCTCGGCCGTGATTCTGTCTTGACCAATGGCAATTCCTTTTTGGCCTTGTGCACTCTCAACTTCTTTTCTTCAGATTTGGCACTTTGACTCTCAGTAATTGGTTGCTTTGTCTCATTGCCTTTAGTAGCAAATGTCAACACTTTAATTGTCTCTTTTTCATTTGAGATCAAATCTGAAGTTGCACTCTTACGACCATCTCTTTTAACACGGTAAACTTGCTTGACCACCTCTTTCTTCTTCCTTGAGCTCTGGACCGATTCCTTATGATTGAAACGGTCTTTAACATGTGATTGTTCAAATGTTGATCTTCTCGGAGCTGCATAATATTGGTGAGATGGTCTAAAATAAGATGGAGAATGTGCCCTTGTATCATACCTGTCTCATGATGGATATGGATCTATATGAGCATAGGGAGGCATCCGCGGCATTGGCATTGGCGGCCCAAAATAAGGATATAAATATGTTGCATTAAGATTCTCACTTTGCCAATACCGATCCTCATATTTGCGCCTTGGGGGTGGTCTTGGTTTCTTTGCATGATTTGGCCGATAAGCATTCTTCTCTTCACTCTTCTTTTGATATTTATCCAATAGTTCAGCGAAGGTGATTTTTGATCTCTTACACTTGCGCTTATTTCAACATTTGTCTTCTTTTGGTTTGCTTTCATCAATCATTGGATTTGCTTGCTGCCCCCCAGTCCTTGGCGTCTCCATTGTAGCTTCTATGGAATTCTCGCCCTCAAGATTATGTTCATTATGCTCTTCAACAACTTCTTTACTTGAATGCTTGATCTCATCACCTGCAGTTTTTACCTTCTTTTTAATTGGATCGGCTTGAAGCAGCCGATGCAAAAACTTTCTGCCATCGGGACCAATCGGAATAGACTGCTCATCTCTTGGTGTCTCAACAAATTTCAATCGTCCTTTATCAATGGCCGATTTAACTATTTGACGAAACATGTTGCAATCCTCAAAATTATGCTTGGACGAATCATGCAACTTACAATACATTCGTCCCTGGACAGATGGCTCAACATGGTGATCAAGAAGTCTAATATAATTATTTCTCAACAATAAATCAAATATTTGATCACACATGCTTGAATTGAACGTAAACTTTTTATTTTCTAGCTGATCTTGCTGTGAGAACGGCTTTGGAATTAAGCAAACGAATGGTTCAGACTTTGCATCACACCATTCGGCTATGCATTGTGTTTTGCACTCTATCTCCGATGTCTTTGGGTAACATATTATACTAGCATCGGTTTTCTCAACATAATTTAACCTTGGCTTTAAATTTCTAAAACGAAAAAGTTAGAACATACATGTCTCAATTGAGACCATGTGCAAGCCATGTACGAAATAAGCAAAGCTAAACAAATAGATATGAACTTTAGATAAAGCAATGGGAAAGCTTTGGCTGCAACAATAAGTCATTATCGGTCTTTATAAATGGCACAATTGGTTGACCGATATGTTTTATAACAATTTTATTGCTAACAAGTAAATTACCCTTCTTCATTGGTCTTTCAAAATTACTTATGAGGATTTCTCTAATAGATGCATTAACAATAAAGTTCTGACCAAATCTGAAAATAGGTAAATTACTTGCTAAACATACCTCTTCAAATATATTGGGAGAGCATGATGCTTGTATCACTTCAATAATACTTTTCTCTGTCTTTGGATGGCTCCCCAATGCCTTTTCATCACCTTTTTCTTGATTCTGTGCATTGTCACTTTGAAGATCCTTGTCAACCGAACTTTGTTCGGCTACTTGTTCTTGTCCTTGAGGCTTGTCAATTTCTATGGCACGGAACTCATAGGGCAGGAAGTAGGTTCCCTTAACTTCAGAAAAATCAAGCATAGTCATTTTGCCATGCTTGCCATGCCCTTTCTCAATAATTCTTGCCTCGTTGGATTTGATGGATTCGAAATATATACTACTTGATTCGGCTTTTTCAACCGAAACACTTTTAGTTTCCAAATCATCATTCTTTTCACCGGTTATATCAATTGGCAAGGCTTCTTTTCTTTGAGCTAATTCCCTATCAATTCACTCTTGGTGAAGTACTTGCACCCTATCGCGCAAAGCTTTAACTCCCCTCTCAATTTTAGCCCGCTCTAGATTAGTTTGCCCCCCAAGGCTTTTAGGATCTTTCGGCAATGAAGTGTTAGTGTTGCTGAAATTTTGCAATTGTGTAGGGGGTGTATAATATGCTGTGGTACTAGGTGGAGGTGTATGCACTGCTATATAACCATATGCTCTCTCGCCAATACTATCAATTGATGAAGTTTCATCTTCTTGCAAAACTCTAGCCTTTATTGCAGCATAATCAGGAAACAACCCCTTTTCATATTGTTTAAGGCAAAGAGCACTAATCCTCTTGTTTTGTGCCAAGCTCTTTTTTAATGCAGCAACAACCGCTTCTAGAAGGGATTGCTCTGCAATATTTTCAGATTCTTTCGGCAATGATTCTTGAGTGTTGCCGAAATTCTCGAATTGTGTAGAGTATGTATTATATGCTACAGTATTTGATGACGGCACATGTGTTCCTGTAAAATTTTCACGTACTCGGCTATGACCATGAAGATGCGGGGCCGAATTATGAACATCTACAGTTGCATACAGTGCTGAAAAATTACTAACATGAGGTGTAGCATATGATGGTTGAGAGTAAGTGGCCGAATAGCTAATAGTAGCATGGCCAATTCTCTCATTCATCAGCATGGTTAGATTAGTATATTGCACATTAGTAGCCGATGAATAAAAGGGTGAAACACTTTCTTGCATGGCATTGAAAATTATAACATGAGGTGTTTCAAGTTGATTAACCAAACCCATCATGTTGTTCATCGGCATATGGATTTCTGGGGTTGCCGATGCATGAGAGTTGGAGTACATATGGTGCATGTTACTAGTATCATAAGAAGTTGAAGCATGTAAATTACTTTGAATCGGCCTTTGCATGTAATTAGATGCATTATTGAAAAAACTAGGGTTGGCCGATATAGTATACTCATTGAACGATCTAGTAACACCATATGAATTATTTGCATCTACAATACGGAATTGGGTATTCATATTACCTTTGTAGATTGCAAACCCTAGATGATGATCTCTTCGTAGCAAGAAAGGGCTAGAGACCGTTCAAAGCTTCGTCCCCAGGGAAGTCGCCAAAAAGTGTGTTCGCACACGAAAACGTCACCGTGTACCTCCAACGCCGAGGGTGATGCACCACAGCTCACGTCGAAGGAGACCCGGCCGGAAGCGCGGTACGCAGGCAATCCGGCAGGTGCTTTTGTAGACCCGAAACCCCACACGCCCGGGTGGGACCCCATCTGGACGCGCGGCGGCTATGCGTTGCCCTAGGTCGACCTGATTGCCCCTAGGGCCTCGAGGTTCGCCGCTCTGCAACAAGAAGAACGAACGAAGAACGAGGAAGAAGAAGAACCAGGGTTAAGGAGAAAAGATAAAAGATAAAAGGTGGTAGATGATTTGATCGATTGTGTGTTGTTCAATCGGCCCTCACCCCTTAGGTATATAAGAGGCGGGTGGACTTCCCGTGCAAGTAAAAGGCTTGGATTCACGTCCAAAACCCTAGTCAAATTCGGATTGGTTTTGTCCGAACTTTCCAAAACTGTTCGGTTTAAACTGGCTGCACCTTGCGGGTCCTTTTTGTGGATGTAAACGACCTCAGATGGAAACGAGTCCAAAAGCAATTTTGACCGCTTCAACGAGACGAATAACTTTCATATTGAACGTTTTTTGGTCAGAGGTTATCTTGAGGGTCAAATAGCTCGTGCAAAACATCTGTTTGCTCGCGGTACCCATCAGACATGGCGTCTGGTGGGGCGCGCCATATTTTGCCTCCTGACAGGGCTGCATTCCGATAGCTTTAACTTTTGCATATGAACTCGGATTGGAATGATTTTTATATCAAAATCGATCGTTTCGACGAAACGAAGACAATTCGTGTAGATCATTTTTCCATACGAGGCCGTCCTGGGGGTGTAATCAGCTGAATAATGTTCTGAATACAAAATCTCAGTACTTCAAACACAACTTCGGCCTTAGAGATGAGTTCGGATGGCTATGGCCCGAATATCAAAGTTTCTCCTTTTGGCGATACAGAACTTTCTCGCTTTGAGCACTTTTTCATTTGAGGACATCTTAATTGTGTTTTTGACCATGCCAAAATCTGGTGTCAACATGAGCATCTCCGAACTTGTCATAACTTTTGCATCCGAGCTCCGTTTTAGACCACCTTCATATCCATCTTGATCTTCTCGAAGAAAGTCATCCCATGGTGACTACCAACGATAAGTTTGAACTAATCTTGACATAGATTAAAGCAACTTTTACGGTTGTGCCACTTTTGAGCGTCAACAAGTATATATTTTTGTGCACTTCAAATGTATGGTTGAAATCACTCTTATTTACCAGTGCTGAGATTATATCGAAAGATTATCAAGAACTTCCAGCAGAGTTAAAGCAGTGGCTGGGATACAGTTCTTTATATTGTCTTGTGTAGTTCCACTAAAACGTATGATTGGCACAACATGATCCCTATTTGCACAAGTCGGAACAAGCTGAAACCTTCATTAGCTTAGTGAGAAAGGATAGAAAGACATTAGCATATTACTCTAACAGTAGCATCAAATTCATGATGGACAATACGCAAAACATTGCCTCATTGAATCAATGGCAATAAATTGACATGCAAAACAATAGCACTATTATGTCATGAAACTACCAAGATTCCCTCCCTGCTCCACCACATGATTCACCTCCACAGACAAACAGACACACGTACATGATTCAGCATAGGGTTCTACTAAAGATTTGTTTAACTGCGACAGAAAAATTAGGCAGCAATAAATTAGTGGTACTTAAGTACTCCTAATTAATTAAGTGACCTTGCAGGAGAGACGGCAGAAGTGGAAGGGCTCCCTTGAGGATCGTCTCACATGTAAGGTAGACGTTGCCGGAGCCCTTGAATGGCCTCGACTGAGGCCTCGGGCTTCAGCAAGATCACCTTGGCACTGTTTCTCCTCACCAGTTGGTGAAACCAAGTACATGATTGGCCTTCTATTTCAGAATTAGTTTTGTCAGTGAGGGAGTACAAGTGTACTAGTAAACAATAGCATTATTTTCTCATGGCAGTCGCAAAATAGAGATGAACACATGCATTAAATATCATTCTTACCTAAAGGAAGGTTATGGTGCCAATATGGATGATGAGGATTGGAACACAGATCTCCCTTTGTGCAGTTCCACCGAATTGAACCAACTGTTCCATTCTGACATTCCAGTTAAACAGCACAAAAGTCACTTCTTTTAAGAAGTGTTTTGTGCAGTGCACCAAAAGGTCAAAACAGCAACCAGGTGAAATGGATATCCCTGTTTGCACAAAAAGCTACAGAGGAAACAGTCAGAGTCTCAAACAATTACAGGCAAAAACATTTGGCTAAACTTGTCATGGCTTATAATAGTGGCATGGCTTCATTTTATCAGGGGCATTAGATTAAGAACAGCTAAATATTTGGTATAAGGGCATGGGACAGTGGGTGCACCAGCAGTCCAGCACCATGTACCTAAACCGGGGCATAAAGTGGTGATTCGGAGTTTGTTGCCCCGAGAAACAAACATCCAAGAAACATATCTGGGTTGGTCCCATTTTTGTTTACTCTAGCCACCTACCCCTATGTGTGGATAGCAAATCTAGTCCTGGTCATACCACTGTGTACAACGTTTCCCCTATATTTCCCTTTTCGACCAAGAGACCGGTTGGATGACCAGTTTGTACTACTTTCACCCCCTTTCCTTCCTGTTTGTACCAAGTCCGATGTACATACTAAATTCCCCCACCCCCACTTTATTTCTTGTTTGAACCAAGTACAAGATTCGACTCCAGGAAGTAGCTTTACCTCTAATAATAGAAGAAGAAAAATAGGTGACGTTGGACCATCCAATCGAGAGGGGCTGAGAGGTAGAAAATGATGCACATGCAGCGACGTAGCGAGCGGTGGAAGTAGAGCTAGGGCGGTTTCGAAGGAAGATATACCTGAAGGTTGTCGGGATGTGGATAGGTGGGCGACGGGAGGCCGGATCCGCCCACACTAGGGCAGCGACGAAGGGATCGGAGGACCTCCCGCGCCGGTGCTTGGCCAGAGATAATGGTGCGGCCGGCAGTGGGTCTCCTCCCTCGCTGTCGACGACGGCCTAAACGCTGCCCCTCCTCCCCTTCACCGGCGGTGGGGGAGTCGTCCGGATCTGTAACAAGCGGTAAGGATAGAAAGACGGTGTTTTTTGAAGGGAGAAAGATAGTGTTACCACCGCTATCTTGTTTAGATCTGGAGAGGATGAGAGTTTGTGAATAGAGCAACCCTAGCAAGCAAGCGCGGAGGCTCTGGCCTATATATACGTAGTGGGGTAGTTTTTCCTTTTTCACTCCATCAAAACAATCATTTAAAATTGTGTACGTGCCAGGTCGCCGTTTTTTTTGAGTTGTTGATTGTTTTTTGAGATAGCTACCCGCTTATTCCAAGTGGTGTTACGGTGTGCCAGGTCGCACTTTGTATCGTTCAAGTCTGGTACAAGACCCTCCGTTAAATGAACAACCACCGCCTCGTAAAATTTGTGAACAAGCCCACGGCTAAAATTATCGGAAACGCGGGCTGCCCCAACATGCATTATTATTTATATTTTCTATGTGGGAGTATCCTCAAAACAAAATGTGAGAGTAAAATATTTATTGGGCCCCTTTGTAATTGGTGCTAAATTTTGACCAAAGATTTAACTGACAAAATGTTAGTGCATGTTAACAAAAATTATATGTTTGATTCGTATTTGAACATAGTTTTCAATGATGTAATTTTTTGTGACATGCATGAACATTTGGTTAGTTAAATTTATAGTCAAAATTTGGCAAGGTGCATTAAATCAACACATGCAAGTATCAAAAGGAAAGTCACGGCATGCATGCATGCATGCATGCGTTGTAATTAATGCATCGGTAAACAAAAATTATTGAAATATATTGAGTGCAGTGCTTTGATGTGTCGCGTCAACTCATACAACAACGAGAAGTTTGGTTACTACAACGCCCTCTCCCTCGCGGACTGAGCTCCGGTGCCTTAACTGCACCTGCCTTTGGCTGTATGACAGGTGGGCCACCCACCTGTTGGGCCCACCTGTCATACACGCAAAGGGAGGAGCAGTAAGTCAATGAAGCTGCATCCCTCCCTCGCCCATGAGCGTGGTGGCTGGCAGGACTAGGAGAAGCTTTCTCTACACGCTCTTCCTCCGGCACGCAGTGGACATGCAGCAGTTCATTCGGTGTCAGATGGCCAGAAGCATACTGTAGTAGTACTCCACTGCAGTAGTACTCCATCATTGTTCGACTTCCCGAAGAGGCGAAGAGCCAAGCGCAGCCCGGACGCTCGTGTGGCAGTTTCATGTGTAGAGTAGTCTAGGATAGTGTGATTCGTGCCTGTAAGCTTAAAATCGTTGGGGTCGGCTCCATGCTATGTGGCCATCTCGAAGCTTTTTTTTATTAAAATAATCTTCTGGCCCTACCTGTCATCCTGGTGATTGTAGTTTGCACGCTCATCTGGTCAAGATAGGAATATATATTTTAATTTATGGTGGGGTAAATGTTAGAGGTTGCAGCAAATATATTGTACACTGCGGGTCTTTCAGCCAAGTTTAGAGGCAACCATGTGGGGCTAGTGCTATGATGTGTCGCGTCAACTCGTACAACGAGGAGAAGCTTGATTTTACTACTACACGCCTTCTCCCTCGCCCATGCGAGCGGTGGCTCGCAGACGAGGACATGCTTTTGCCTACAACAAGCTATCCCTCCCGCACGCGGTGGACGGACATGCAGCAGTGGATTCGATACTGTAGAAGTAGTAGTAACATCATTGTTCATCTTCTCGAAGAGGCGAAGAGCCAAGTGCAACCCGAACGTGGCAGTTGCGAACGCTCGCGTGGCAGTCTTTGTGTAGGGGTGGGGCGTGGTGCGGTGCCTTGGAGCACGCATATAGCCAGGCTCTTGTATGAGACAAAATTGCTATTTGAGTCCACTATTGTAGTACTACTTGCTAGTATAGCCGTGTAAACCGGAAAGGAGTATTTGCCTTTCTAGAGATTTCAACAAGTGACTAGACTACACCCTAAATGAGTAGTATAGTACATATGGAGCAAAATGAGTGAATCTACACCGTAAATAAATACGTAGTTCTCTCGTTTTCCTCTCCGCCTTGGTCGCGGTGCACAATATTGAGTACTCCTATATGACTAGCTGCTCTATCTACATGCGGGACATCGAAGCATCCAGGCCCGCGTGCCATCCACCAAATCACAGCGAGGTGCTACAGTCGAGACTCACCGGTCACCCCGGTGTGGCCGTCATGACCCGTCATATCACAAAACCCACACCTTTACCAGCAGTGGTAAAGTGGCCTCGAAGTTGGACTGGACGAAGCAACCATCATTTCACCGGAACGCTCGTTGAAGCCCTTTCTCCCCTTTCTTGAAGAAAACCTCACTCCAGGCTACTCACTTCTACCATTTTTCTTCTGTATCGACGAAGGAAAGGTGGGCGAATCAGTGATGCTACTATATTTTCATTCCAAGAATCTTCTTTTTGCGAAGCACCGACCAATTCTCACAGCCTATTCTTTTCCCGTTTTCATTGCGATTGTGGTTTCCTTTCGATTGCTTTTTGTTTGTCAGTTCATTGATGGATCCTGGAGCACTAGGCAAAGAGTTGCCGGCGGATAACCCACTGGAGACAGCGATCTCCAGGAAGCGAGCACTGACCAACGAGTTGACCATGTTGGCAGGCCAACCCATGGAGACGAAGAACTCCAAGAAACAAGCACTGGCCGAAGATTCGACGACGTTGGTGGACGAACTCCTCAAAGAAAGTTGGAAGAATAGCAACACTAGTAGAAAAAGGACCTAATGTGGGATACATTAGTCCCGGTTCGATTTTGGCCCGATACTAATGGTACCATTAGTGCTGGTTCGAACGGCTATGCATTAATGCCGGTTCGTGTTGAACCTTTAGTACCGGTTCGTGCCACGAACCGGTACTAAAGGGGTGGTGGCAGGCTGGCGTCAGGCCGGGGCCCCACGATCACCTTTAGTACCGGTTCGTGGCACAAACCGGTACTAAAGGGCTAACCTTTAGTACCGGTCCGTGCCATGAACCGGGACTAAAGGGGTCTGACCTATAGTCCCGGTTGGAGACACAAACCGGGACTATAGGGCAATTTCCAAACTCTAGCCCCCCCCCCTGTATCACCATTTCAGTTTTGAAAAAAACATTCAAAAATAATAAAAAATTCAAAAAATAAAATTCTTCGAGATGTAGTTATATTACTACATCTACTAGTTAGGAAAATTAAAAAACTTAAATTTGGACATGTTTTGCAAAAAAGTGTTATGAAAAAGTAAAACGGCTATAACTTTTGCATACGATGTCGGAAAAAACGTATAATATATCAAAAAATTCAGCACGAAAATCCGCATCCGATTTTGACGGCCTATGGCCTGTTTGCAATTTTTTAGAATCCTCAAATTCCAAAAGGAAAAAAAAGATATGCTCAAATTTTAATTTTTTAATTTTTGTTAAATCTGGTCAAACTACTTATTCAAGAAGTTTTAGTGTTACTACATAATTATTCAAGAATATTAGTGTTACTAAATAATTATTTCAATTTTTTGAATTTTGGTCAAATCTAGTCAAACTGTGGTCAAACTATGGTCAAACTTATTCAAGAAATATTAGTGATACTAAATAATTACTATTTTTTAGAATAATAGTTTCAAACTCAAACGGTGAAACGTGTGACCTAATGCTCAAGCTAAACTGCTGAGGGTTAATAGGATTGACAGCTTACATTTGTCAGGAAAACAACAAGTGCAGACTTCGAAAGTAGGGGGAATAGAACTCCGAAGTTAAGCGTGCTCAGGCTGGGGGAGTGAGAGGATGGGTGACCGGTCGGGAAGTTAGACGATTTGGAATGAGTGATCCACACTTGAGCAGTTAAGAGGGGTGATTAGAGAATAAATCATCAAATAATTCAGAAAATTGAAAATCGAAAAAAAATCAATTTTTTTTCCAAAATTTTCAAAAAAATAAATACCTTTAGTACCGGTTGGTAACACCAACCGGTACTAAAGGTCCCCCATACCATGGCGCGAGCTCACGCCACGTGGTGGGCCTTTAGTGGCGGTTCGTGCCTAACCGGTACTAAAGGGGGGGTCCTTTAGTCTCCACCCTTTAGTGCCGGTTGCAGGTAATAATGCTCCGTTTTCTACTAGTGCAAGGGCCCCACCGTGCCTACCCTAGAAACTCTAATGGCCACCTATGCGAGGCTCAAGGCCGAGTTTGAGGAGATAGTCACCGTTGAGAAGGAGTATTCCCCTGGCAAGGTGATGGCCCCCATCGAGGACGAGGAGATGGCCCCCGGAGGGATGGGATTCCCCGGTGAGCTGCACAAGGTAAAAAATAATGTTGTGGTTTTTGATTATTTGCAATGTGCTTGCTAATATGTTAGGGTTGTGCAGGTGCCGGTGGACGTCCTTGATGATTCCGATGTCGCGGCCCGTCCTGTGGACAACGCCCCAGAGATCGTTTTCGATGTCGCGGTCCGTCCTGTTGACATCGCCCCGGAGATCGATTCCGATGCCGCTGTCCATCCTGTGGACATCGCCCCAGAGATCGATTCCGACGTCGTGGTCCGTCCTGTGGACATCGCCCTAGAGATCGATTCCCATGCCGTTGTCCATGCTGTGGTCATTGCCCGAGAGATCGATGACAAGAAATAGTTGGTCGCGCTAATCCTTCAGGGTAGTTTGCATTGTGTTTAATTACCAGAACGATGCGTGTTATCAAACCATCTTAGGGCTAGTGCACTGTCTTGTGTGGGCGGTACTTGCTACTTTTGTTTGATAGTGAATCATGCGAACCCTCTACGAGTTATGGAAACAGAAGTATCCTCACCAGCTTTTGATGTAATATATGGCATGCTTAGATGTAAGGTTGAACTGTTTATCATATCAGTAGGGCTTGTTTGATGATTCTTGGTGTTAGTAGGCTAGCTACTGTATGAGCTATAGTACTTGCAAAACACTCACCGAAGAGAAACATTGGGGCTGATGAGCTCGTGGTACGCTTATACTGATCCGTCGTTGATCGGCCAATAGCCCAAGCTCCTAAAATTGTAGGCTTAGCGATCGATCAGACAATAGTCGACACGGATACATTCATGCCTCATTTGGTTCATAGGGTAGGAAAATCGTAGCAAAAGTACAGAGACGCACAACACAAAACCATAGCAGTACAGAGACGTACTCCCTCCGTTCGAAAATAGATGACTCAACTTTGTACTACTAACTTTGAAACGGAGGGAGTACAAATCCTAGGCGGGCTAGTTTGGTCTAGTGGGTTTCAGTGATATGATGTGGTACAGTGCCGTCCAGTCTTCGCGTGTGGTAGCTGTATTGCGGGTACAGTAAGTTTTCTTGAAGAAGCGGAATTCAAGGAAGTCATGATGGTTCCTTCGTCCGACCAACTTATAGTGGGAAAGGTTGGGCCTGCACTACGACCGGGGTGGACCAGGATAATTTTGAGCATGGCAGGTGGACCAGGATGGTCGACGTCCCACATGGCGGCGAATGAAAGTATTCTTTCTGATATAGAGGACGAGCAACGAGTATTCATTGTTTATTTTTGATGAAATCTATTGTCTCCACTGTTACGACGGAGGAGTGTGAAACACGACAGCCCAGTGAACTTGGCATGTGCACCACTCCCTCCTTCCTCATGTAATACTACCATAGTGTTGACTATAAGGTTGGCTATAAGGTTACAACTTTTTCTCACTTTCTCTCTATCTATTTCCTCTCAAATGTTTTTTACCTTTCTTTTTTTAGACACAATTGTTTTTCATGCCTCTTTTTTTTTAATTAGTTTTTTATACCTTTATTTTGAGCAACAATTTTTTTTTATACCTAGGAGCACGCGTAGAGACGGGATCTTGCAGAGCCCACTCCTTGACTTTGTCAATGCCTCTCTCTCCTCCACATAAGCGGTCTTATAGCCCAGTATTTTACTGGTACTACTTGCTACGAATGCGGGCAGATGGCGTCTCAGGGGGGAGCGCACGCGGGATGGTGGGGGGGGGGGGTTCTGGTGGGCCAGGGCAGTCAGAAGCGGGCTTGGAAGCGGTCCGGACTCTCGCATGGCCCACCTCACATTATCACCATATATTTCTTGGAGTCCATGCACGGCAGGCGGGCGATCTCTTCTCCCTCCCCGTCTCTCTCTTCTCAGCCGACGCCCGCCGAGTGATTAGATTTCGGCTATCGATGATGTTTTCAATTGCAGTCCCACATGTCAGTGAAAATGCAAGACAACGCGTGTCCCCTCTGGTGAGCGGCGTGCGAGCCGGACTGTCGGGGGTGTGACGCGAACGCGATGCGTATGAGTTGTAAGTGTGCCGCCTTTTCCTTTTGATCTTGCAAAGCGTAACATTTTCGTGTGATCGATCGATAGAAATCCCAGAACAAAATGACGAGGGTGGTGCCTTCCAGCGTGTTAAGCGGGCTAGTTTGAGTGATATGACGTGCTACAGTACCGTCCACTTTCTCCATTTTTATGTAAGCAAAAGTCTACACTCTTACGTGGGAGGAGTGCGAAACACGGCGGATCTGATTTTGTTCGAGGGATAACTGTTCCCTGCGAAATAATAGCGATTATAGCATGATAGTTAGGGCATCTCCAGCGCTGGCCCACAAATTTACATCGGCATCTGTCCGAGGACAATGATGGATGCCATCCAATGCTGCCCGCATACCTTTCGACAACTATATGAACTAACCGGGCGAAATTCGTGCAAACAAAGCAAATTTCAAATTAACCGGATGAAATTCATTACATTTCGAAAACTTTTCCTATAAACTGGACGAAATTCATTACATATTTCGCACAAACCGTACTAAAACCTACTGTAAACCTAATCTAAACGATCGCCGGTGCCCGACCACCATGTCCGGCCATGAACCCGAGAAAGCCGGCAATTGCCTTTGCCTCCTCCTCATCCGCCTCGATAACCACCTCCTCCGGAGCTCAAGGTTCTGAAGATTTCCGCCTCCACGTCGTTGTCAAGCGGCTAATCAGCCGTCGATGTTTATCCCACCAAGCTTGGCGTCGACTGAGTGGAGGAGCGGTGGCCTTCCTGGGACCAGAGCGGCGGCGACCTACCGTGTACTACTCTTCCTCGCTGCGGGCTGCGCCTGCGCACGCGCGCCGGCTTCGTGGTCGTGGCGGCGGAGGGCGGCCGGGGGGGGGGGTGAGCCGGCAATCTCCTTCGTCTGCTCCTGCGACAGTACGTCCAAGAGAGCTTTGGAGCGCGCCCGGAGCGGAGCCGCCGATGTCCTTCGTCTGCTCCTGCGACAGTACGTCCAAGAGAGCTTTGGAGCGCCAGGAGGTCATGGTTTGAGTGGTGCCGACAGAAGGAAGGGACTGGAGGAGAATGAGTGTGGGTCTTTGGCTGTGGCTGGGAGCTGGGGCTCAAGTTAATATAGCGGGCGAATGGCAATGAGCCGCGGCAGACGGATGGACGGCTGGCGTCGGAGTAGTTTCGTCGGCGGACGCGTGTCATTAATGTGGGTGGCGGACGGAAGGATGGCTGTGGTGTCGTTAACGTGGAGCAGTCGCTTGCACCGGGATGCCACGTGGGTGGCGCTCTCTCGGCCGTCGCGCTGCTGCAATGCCGGTGCCAGTGAGAGGTCGCGTCGGGCGTGAAGCGGACGCTGCTTCAGTGACTTAACTGCAGGTGCGTTGGGTCACTAACATGTGGGCCCAACGGGCATCTGGCCCGCATGTCAGTGGCACACTAACTGCACCTGCAGTTAAGTCCGGTGAATGCGACATTGACGTTCTGGAGAGACGGTGACCGTTTCAGGCGGGAAGCGCGCGCTAGTGATGGAAGGGGTTTCGGTAGGCCAGGGCGGTCAGACACTAGCGTGGTGGTAAAATGTGAACTCATGGATGACGAGCCTTTGAAGCGTATGCGGCACGTATTGACAACCAGGCGTCCATGCAACCGCTCTTGTCGCCAGCTAGCCTTCGACGACCACCATTAGACACCACACAAACATGCATAACTTAAGAATAATGGACGAATCGATCAGACACACACTCGTGTGCAGTGGCACTATGAACGGTCGCTCACGATAGTACATACTCCGTACCATAGTACCCTCTCTAGCTAGGCTGTTTTATAGATTGTCGTTGTGATGGACGATATACATGAGCAAGGCGCCGAGGTACAAGTATGACCGTTGGTGTTGAGCCAGGTGAATACATGCTCGGTGTTCGTGGAGGCCTCCAGCAAACGTCTAAATAGTAATGTCAGGCACCGCCGGGGCGCGCGGGTGACGAGCTCGCTGTTTGCGTTGCGTCATGAGCAGGACTTTGATTGAGAGGGCGACGTGCATGCATTAGCATGGTTTGACAGCTTGAGCGTGAGTGTCTGCACACATACATGCTACTTGCCTCTATGGACGGTGTGCGCTAATGTGTGCATCACGTATAATATTAAAAAATCATTTGTGCATTTAACGCAAAGTATTTCATTTTCATTTGGCTGACGAGTGTGCGTTGCAGCGACGAGTCCGTGGTTTGATTCCTCACATACGCATAATTTTGGTTTTTATTTCTTTCTCCACTGACAGGTAGGCCCGCATAGATAGATAGATAAAGAACACGAGCTAATGAGGCGCATGCGGACTGTTTGACTGGTCAACCAGACAAATACGGAGCTATACGCTGAGCCAGTGACCGTATAATCACCATATCTCGTATACAATGATCAAAGTGAGCTATCAAGACAAGTTCGATGACCACTAATGCATTTTACTCGGTAATAAATGACTAGGATTGAAGGGGAATCCAAATTTCCTTCGTCTTCTGTCCTTGAGCTCTTGACAAACCAATGCACTATACGGTTGTCCGGCCACTCCACCCCAGAGCTGTCACCAAGCGTCGTTCATGCCACCGCGCCGCACATTAACCGGTAAGGGAGCGATGGCATCCCGCCACGCTGAGTTCCTCGCCGCCCACGACCGCACACAAAATGGTAGGGAAGCGATGGCATCCCGCCGTGCCGAGTTCATCGCTGTCGGTGTCAAAACCGGTGGATCTCGGGTAGGGGGTCCCGAACTGTGCGTCTAAGGTTGATAGTAACAGGAGACAGGGTACACAATGTTTACCCAGGTTCGGGCCCTCTCTATGGAGGTAATACCCTACTTCCTGCTTGATTGATCTTGATGAATATGAGTATTACAAGAGTTGATCTACCACGAGATCATAATGGCTAAAACCCTAGAAGTCTAGCCTGTATGGCTATGATTGCCTCTACGGACTAAGCCCTCCGGTTTATATAAACACCGGAAGGGATCAGGGTTGTACAAAGTCGGTTACAGAGAAAGGAATCTTCATACGTGGATGCCAAGCTTGCCTTCCACGCCAAGGAGAGTCCCATCCGGACACGGGAGAGAGTCTTCGGTCTTCGTATCTTCACAGCCCATCAGTTCAGCCCATGTCTAACCGGCCGGACGCCCGAGGACCCCTTAGTCCAGGACTCCCTCAGTAGCCCTTGAACTAGGCTTCAATGACGAGGTGTCCGGCGCGCAGATTGTCTTCGGCATTGCAAGGCAGGTTCCCCTTTCCGAATACTCCAAAATAGTCTTCGAACGCAACGAACGTGTCCGGCTCTGCAACACAAATACCACACACAACCGCAGAGAGTATAATATTTCACGAGTCCAATCCGCTGATAACTTTTGTAGCGTGACGTCACGTCTCTGCCCGGTCATTATTTCTGCCGTTCCACGTTTCGAGACGCGGTTTTCATTGGCACGTCTTGTCGAGGCAGAGATCGTGTCCCCTTATTGTGGGATCCTCATCAATACGGGCGTGGGTAACCCAACCGTTCCGTTGGCATGATTCCTTAGGAATAGGGAGGTTTCAAGGCTTAGGAGGAGGCGTTCGATATCCATCGCATTTATAAAGGAGCCAAGGGCCGTCTCTTTCTTTTATGCCGACCCTTTCCTCAGCCCTTCCAACCTCGAGTTCCAGCACCCAAGGTTAAACTTCATTGCTTCGAGCTTCCCAATCATGTCCAGACCAAGCCCTCAGGGCCGGTGGGTGGCTTCCTCTGTTACAGAGGAGGATATTGCGAAGCTCCGGGCGGCCAGATACCTGACCGCGGAGATCCCCCACAGGCTTCGTGCTCAAGGAAAGGTTATTCCTACTCCCAGATCCGGCGAGAGGGTCGTATTCATCTCCCACTTCCTCCGAGGGCTAGGATTCGCTCTTCATGCCTTCGTCCGAGGGCTCATGTTTTATTACGGACTAGATTTTCACGATCTAGCCCCAGACTCTTTTCTTCACGTCTCGGCGTTCATTATCACGTGCGAGGCCTTCCTCCGTATTCCCCCACACTTCAGCTTATGGCTCAAGACCTTCAGTGTGAAGCCGAAGGTAGTCGACAGGAAGCAAGCGGAGTGCGGCGGTGCTATAGTGAGCAAGCTTACCAATACTCTTTGGCCAAAAGGCTCCTTCACCGAAACTTCCAACCTATGGCAGTGGGAGTGGTTTTACATCACTGAACCCCGCGGTACCAAGTGGGCAGTTATACCTGTGTTCCGATCTGGCCCTCCGTTACAGCTTGCATCATGGATTAATAAGGGGCTGGACTGGGGATCAATTGATGAAGTGCAGACACTACAGAGCTGCATCCGGAGCCTCCTTGAGAAGGACATCGATCTTATCAACGTGATTCAAGTAATGCTAGTCCGCCGGGCCCTGCCGTGCCAGCGACGGCCTCTCCGTATGTGGGAGTTTAATCCGAAAGGACCACGGATCCTTCAACTCTTCTTTGGCACGACGCACAAAGGAATGTGGAAGTTGTTTTTCGGGACACGAAAACAGTGGCCGGACACCACCGAGGACATCGGCCTTGACTGCAACCATCCGAATACCTCGGTAAGCACTCGACTCCCGAACACCTTTTAGTTAATTATCCCATAATGAGATACTGAGCAAACCATCTTCTTCCAGGGCTGGATAAAGAAAGCGGAGCGAATTAGGTGTTCGGCCCCCCTTCCCGAAGACTCAGCGGATCCCATGCTAACAAGGATGCTGGCCCCGGCACCGTACCAGGTGCCCGTGAAGGAGGACAAGGCGGAGAGCAGGAAGACCAAAGGTGGCCTCCATTCCGAAGGTACATCAGACACTGTGTTCGCGGAGATTAGAGTTCCCTCGCCCGAAGACAAAAGAGAAGGAGAAGCCAACATCCTTTCTCCTCATGGTAAGAAAATGGCTGCCTCCGAAGGTTGGGAGGAAGAGGCTCCTAAGCGAGGCAAGATGCCCCTGTCGGGCGGCTCGGGCTTGGAGGACGACGTTGTCGCACAGTTCCACCGTGAGGACAAGCCTTTAGCCAAATCGTAAGTGAACAAGGGTGTTTTAAACATATCCCGTTCCTTTCCTGTTACAAGGGTAACATCTATAATATATGTTTTGTAGTCTGGCACACAGTCTTCTTCAACAATCCTCTTCCTCGGGGGATCTTCTTCCGGAGATGATGGAAAGCGAGACGCCTCCACCGGCCTCCTCGCCCAATAGGGCGGACGACTTCGAGGTGTCGTCCCGGAGGGTCTCTCCCGATCAACAAGTGGTGCGAGGGATGATGAAGACATTACCCGAAGGTGACACTTCGGTCGCCCAGGGCCCGGGGTGCGCGATCCCAATGGGGACCGACAATAAAGGCCTCGGATTATCCGGTTTACAGCCGGAGACGACTCTAGGGTCGAGTAAACGGATCCCTTCAAAGGGCGGCCGTACTCCTACAGCAGTTTCCAGGGATCCAGAGGTGCCAGATATATTGACGGACATGCTGCGACATGCGTCTGTCTCAGAGGAACATCGTACCTTGATGGGTACAGTGGTTGAGAGGATTCTGTCCACGAAAAGCGGATTGAATGAAGCCTTCACGGGCCTGCTAAGAGACTTCGAGGTTCGTAATGTAATATTTTCAATTGTGCTTTATTCGCAAAATGCACCTGTGTATAGATAGTAGCCCCTGAGACTCTGGTTGGCATCAAAGAGAGGTGATCAGAGGATCAAAAAAAGACCTGCTCAGGAAATAGTCTAACTAATTGTAACACAGGCTGCTACATCCCTGGCGACTGCCCACACTACAGAGGCTGCCGATCTGAAGTAGAAACTTGATGCGGCGGAGGACGACGTCATGCTTATTAACAGGCTGCTCGACGAGGCACAAGGTATGTTCTGGGTCCGCAGTATATGTGTTTATAATAACATGAGCACAAAGCTGAGAATTATATACTGAGAAGTGCACAACTGCAGACGGAGCTACCGCCGTCGAGGCCCTGCGGGCAGAGCTTGCCCGAGCCCAGGGGCAAGCCCGGATGAGTAATGTGGCTGCCAAGAAGGCAGCTGAGGAGTTAAAGGCCGAACAGGCTGCATGGCGTCAGTGCGAGGAGATAATATCTTCCATAGAGCAACATCTAAAGGATGCCACTGGAAAATGCCAAGCACTCAAGGAGGAGAACAAGGCCAAACTAGCCGAACTCGAGAAAGCCTTACGAGAGGCGAGAGAAGCACGATCTGAGTCGAGAGCGGCTCGGGAGGAGATCCGGCAAGCCGGAGAGATAGTGGCCGGTAAGCCATTTCTATTTCAGACTAAATTCGGCGATCCAAAGTATGCCCCGCTTAATTAAATGTGGAGCTCTCCAGACGCATTATTGGACTTGCCGAAGAGTGCCTCCGATGCGGCGCAGTTTTACCAAGCACAAGAAGGGTATGCAGCGGAGAAGCTTTTTTGGTCACAATTCGGCGTGTCAAAGCGCCCGCTGTTGCTGAACGAACAGGTGACCCAATGGGCCGAGCTCCACAGGATATCCGGTTCTGCCATGAAGGACGTTGTGGTCCAGCTGTGGCCGACTGAGCCGGTGCCGAATAGTTATTTTGGTTTGGTGTGGCGACTTATGGAGGTGGTGCCGCGTATTGATGCTATGAAGCGATCAGCGTGCATTGAAGGTGCATGGATGGCCTTTGCCCGTGTCAAGACGTATTGGGCGAAGATGAAGGCCATCGATATTGCAGCGAAGAGTCCACCCGGGGGAAGGACAAACACCCGCCGGAGCATTATTTCGAAGATGTCCTAGAGGGCGCCCGCTTGATAGAGGGTCAGTGCTCAAAGGATATGATCTTCGAGTGAATATACCGAGATCGTAAAAGACAATATTATGATATAATAAAGCTATGTTTTTTTATAGTTTCGCCTAAAAGCTTTGGTTCCACCTGTGCGGCCGTTTTTGTATAATCTGAAAGTTTTCCAGTCGTCGGCTTTAGCCCCCTCGTAGAAAATACGGGGGTGTTCGGAAAATCATGTGATCACTCTTGACCCAACGTCTTGGTCCGTGAAGGAGGTGTCAATGCGGCAAACTAGGCAATCGCACTATAGGGCGTTAACACTTTCACTTAGCCATAGGAGTTTTACGGTGGGTCTACGATATAGCCCCTGGTATGTACGTGGTTATTCCAATACGGTGCGTTACATATATGACCTGAAGAAAGGTCCTTCGTGTAATACGAAGGGAATCGCGAAAGATTCCGATAAGTCATCGAGTGGTTGACCAGCTCTCGCCTCATCATGACAGTCAGTTTTTGGCTTTCTCTACTGAGGTGCTTGACCAGATGAACCGGAAACACAATCGCAGTAGTTCTCCCTTTACTACCCTAGCCGATAGAGCGGAACGTAAGGTAGTAAGCACAGGAGCCGGGCAACCCAACTGTTGACCCAAGACATGATTCGGAGCTGATGCATATAAGGCCAAACTCGCGATGCCAAAGTGTGCTATAAAGTTGTTCAGACTTGTTAGCAACTCATTTGTTCCCATACCGAGCCCCTGGCAAGTTATGTCGGGGTGCGTGTGTGAAACAACCAAAGGAGCAAAATTCAGTTCTTTAGAAAAAAGCGAATACTGAAGACGGATTATGTTCACTGGAACCTGATTGATATGCCAATCGTCATTTTACAGATAATAACGCCACAACCCAGGCTATTTGACATGCCAGGGGTTGAAGGCTGAGGAAAAAGGCACTTTACAGGCTTGAAATAGAGAGTGCGGTCTACAAAAAGTTATTTTGGACCTCCTGTCGCACGTCTGTGTCGCCTTACCTTGGTGAAGGTGCTCCTTAACAGGAATAGCTAGCCTTTGGGTGAGTGTACGAACCCGAACACCGATAGAGTCCGTGAGATGACCAGCCTTTGAGCCACCTGTGGTGAAGGATAATGAAAAAAAAAGAGTAGTTAGAAAAAGGAGTTTATGGGAGTGCTTGTAGGTCCGTCCGTATTGTGCTTCCGCCGATGCCTAGGGTACTTTAAGTGCATAATTATGTATGCGTGGTACAAACTTCGCAGGTATATGAGGCGAACGGCGGAGGCCGAACTGCTAGTCCAGCTCTGAAATTGATCAGTCCTGTTTAATGGAGACCGGCGGCTTAATGGCCGACGAGGCATGCGGTTTGACGAGGCTGCTTTGTACTTCGGCTGAAGTAGCCGTAGTATGATCCTCTGTACGGAGGGAGCGTTCCGTATGTCCATTTATTGTTATGACCACATGAGGACCGGTATCTTAAGTTTTGCATGGGTGTAGTGTGCGACCGCATTGAAACGAGCAAAAGCGGTGCACCCCAGAAGTGCATGGTAGCGACTGCGGGATGGGGCGATATCGAAGGTCAAGCCTTCACTTCGGAAGTTGTTCGGCGAACCGAAGACGACTTCCAGTGTGATGGAGCCCGTACAGTGAGCTTCTACGCCGGGTACTGTTCCTTTGGGGGTAATTGTGGTTGGCCTGATTCTTGAAGGATCAATGCCCATTTTGCGGACAGTGTCTTGGTAGAGTATATTAAGGCTACTGCTGCCATCCATAAGGACTTTCATGAGATGGAACCCATCAATCATTGGGTCGAGGACTAGAGCTGCTGATCCTGCATGACGGATACTGACGGGGTGGTCCTTATGGTCAGAAGTGATCAGGCAGGCTGCCCACTGATTAAATTTTTGGGAGGACCGGCTTTATGGCGTAGGCATCCTGTACTGCATGCTTACGCTCCCCTGTAGGGTGTGTGTCACGTATACCATTTCACTGTTTTTACTTCGGGGGGAAATTGCTTCTGACCCCCGGTGTTTGGTTGGTGAGTCTCTTCGTCGTCACTGTCACTGGGCGGCTTCTTCCCCTTGTGTTCGGCATTGAGCTTGCCGGCCTGTTTGAAGACCCAACAGCTTCTGGTGGTGTGATTGGCTGGTTTACCGGGGTTGCCATGAATCTGGCAGGGTCTAAATTGGATGGTCTGTCTCTGTTTGCCTTGAATGGCTTTTTCCGTTGACCGGGTTTGGGGCCTCTGAATCTGGTGTTGACCGCTGTGTCGTGCGTTCCTTCATTATTATTGCGACGCTTGTGTTTACTGCATCGTGGCTTGCCGTTGCCGTCTCGGACTTCGGAAGTGCCCGGATCGCTGGTGTTGTTGCTTCTACGAGCGAGCCAGTTGTCTTCTCCCACGCAAAAGCGGGTCATCAGAGCGGTAAGGGCTGACATGGATTTTGGTTTTTCTTGACCGAGGTGGCGGGCGAGCCACTCATCCCGGACGCTGTGTTTGAAGGCCGCAAGGGCTTCCACGTCCGGACAGTCGACGATTTGGTTCTTTTTAACTAAGAACCTAGTCCAGAGCTTCCTGGCTGACTCTCCGGGCTGCTGGACGATGTGACTTAAGTCATCGGCATCTGGTGGCCGAACATATGTACCTTGGAAGTTATCGCGGAAGGCGTCTTCTAGGTCCTCCCAGCTGCCAACGGAGTTTTCGGGCAGACTGTTTAACCAGTGCCGAGCTGGTCCTTTGAGTTTCAGTGGGAGGTATTTGATGGCATGGAGATCATCGCCGCGGGCCATATGGATATGGAGAAGAAAATCCTCGATCCATACCGCGGGGTCTGTTGTTCCATCGTATGATTCGATATTCATGGGTTTAAACCCTTCTGGGAATTCATGCTCCATTACCTCGTCGGTGAAGTAAAGAGGGTGCGCGGCGCCTCTATATCGGGCCACATCGCGATGTACCTCAGATGTAGTCCGTTTGCGGTTTTCGGCCCGGGCGTGACTAGGCTTGTCACGTCCGAATAGATAGCCGTCGTCGCGTGTCGGGGCACGCCCTTGGGATCCGTAGATCGATCTGGTATGTCCTGCTCTATTGTCCAGGTCCTGCCGAAGGTCATATGTATAACCCCGAGCTGTTTTATTTCTGCCTTTACGGTGAGGTGGGGCGGGCTGGTGTTCGGCTTGAGTTGCCGCTTGGTCCCGACCACGTGGTGGTCGGTCAGCCGTATTGCGCGATGATGGTACGGTCTCCAGTGCCTCATCATCGAACTGAGGTAGCAATTTGCGCTTCGGGTAACTTTTGGCTGGGCGCTTGAGGCCGTATTCTTCGGCTACCAGGACATCAGTCCATCTATCGTTGAGCAGATCTTGGTCAGCTTGAAGCTGCTGCTGCTTCTTTTTCAGGCTCCTTGCAGTGGCTATTAGCCGGTGCTTAAAGCGCTCCTGCTCGAGAGGTTCCTCAGGTACGATAAAATCCTCATTGCCAAGGCTCACCTCATCCTCGAAGAGCAGAAGATAATTACTGTCCTCCGAGTCGTCATGTATGGCCTGTTCATCAGGGCTAACTTGCCCGTTTTCCCGTTCGTCCTGTTCGGAAGTTGCCTCAACGGGGTCTTTATTGTCTTCGGCATCGTCCGGAGTATTGTTTTCTCCCGTGCCGGTATTGCTGTCTTTTCCACGACGTGACGTAGAGCGGCGCCGTTGACGCCGGCGTTTTGGCTGTGTCTCAGGAGGTTTATCCTTGACTTGATCTTCTTTGTCATCGTCGTTAGTTTCTGTAGGTGTATCCACCATGTACACGTCGTACGAAGAAGTGGCCGTCCAACGTCCGGTAAACGGCGGGTTTTGGCCCTGCTCCTCATTGGCATTGTCGTCCATACCGTCGATGTCTTTGGAGCCGTAATCGAGCATGTCGGTTAAGTCCTCGATAGTGGCTATGAAGTGGGCGGTGGGTGGGAAACGAAATTCTCCGTCATCAGCCTCCAGTTCGAACCAGATATAATTCGGCTGTGAGTCCCCCGCTAAGGATAGAGTTTTTAATAAGTTTAGCACGTCGCCTAAAGGCGAGTGCCGGAAGATGTCCGTCGAGCTGAATTCGACGATCGATGACTAGTCAAGCTCGACGTACGCGGACGCACATGGTTCGGAACCTGTAGCCGGAAACGAGTCCGAGGTTCCGGTGACACAGATGTCACTCGAGGTTAGGTCTGTGTGCGGCTCCAACGCCACTGAGTCTGCGGCTTCCGTGGCGGGTTTGAGCTTCCCGTCCTCGGATGGCGCGATCTTCTCTGGATCTAGGGCCTGAGCAGTTACAGGTGCTATCTCCTGGGTATGGTTCGATGACAGATTTAAGTCATGTTCATCGTAGTGACAGGGAGCGGCTGCCGTGGTCTCGAATCCGTCGAAGATCAAGTCTCCGCGGATATCCGCGACATAGTTCAAGCTTCCAAATCTGACCTGATGGCCAGGGGCGTAACTGTCGATCTGCTCCAGATGGCCAAGCAAGTTGGCCCGCAGTGCGAAGCCGCCAAATACGAAGATCTGTCCGGGGAGGAAAACTTCCCCTTGGACAACATTGTTGTAGATGATTGAAGGAGCCATCAAACCTTTTGACGACGGCACAGTGGAACTCTCAATGAAAGCACCAATGTCAGTGTCAAAACCGGCGGATCTCGGGTAGGGGGTCCCGAACTGTACGTCTTAGGTCGATAGTAACAGGAGACATGGGACACAATGTTTACCCAGGTTGGGGCCATCTCTATGGAGGTAATACCCAACTTCCTGCTTGATTGATCTTGATGAATATGAGTATTACAAGAGTTGATCTACCACGAGATCGTAATGGCTAAAACCCTAGAAGTCTAGCCTGTATGACTATGATTGCCCCTACAGACTAAGCCCTCCGGTTTATATAGACACCGGAAGGGATCAGGGTTGTACAAAGTCGGTTACAGAGAAAGGAATCTTTATACGTGGTTGCCAAGCCTGCCTTCCACGCCAAGGAGAGTCCCATCTGGACACGGGAGAGAGTCTTCGGTCTTCGTATCTTCACAGCCCATCAGTTCGGCCCATGTCTAACAGGCCGGACGCCCGAGGACCCCTTAGTCCAGGACTCCCTCAATCGCCGCTCGCGACCTCACACCTACGTGGGCATAATTTGAAGCTGCCAAGGCCGAATGGGCGGTAGAGCAAGAGGCGGCCAAAGCCGCACAGAGGGAGCGGAAAAGTCAGAAAGCACTCAAGAAAAGAGAGGCCCACCACCGCAAGAAAGAAGTGGATGCACGCGCTGTTGCGGAGAGGTCGGCGGAGATCCAAGCACGGTGGGGTGTCGCCGACAAAGCCGGGAAGGAGAACGACGGCATCGGGCCAGCATGTGAGAAGTAGTAGTACTAGTAGTTAGTGTGTGTGTCTGTGTCGCCCGTACGTTTGTTTAATTAATTACGAGCATGTACCAATACTAGTTACTACTGTAGTTTTTAGAGCAAATTACCAGTACATTAGCCTAGACTCAATGGAAAAATTCCTATCCTATGCATCAAATGGCATCTCTTTCTCTATAGGAATTGAGATGCATGTCATCTCACTTCCTATGATTTTCATATTCCTATAAAATTCCTATCCTATGAACCAAAGGAGGCCTCTTCTGGAGTAACTATTGTAGCTAGCAGTACTGCTGGTACAGTAGTTTTCTTCAAGAAGCAGAATTCAACGAACTCATGATGGTTCCTTTGTCTGAGCAAATTTACAGTGGAAAAGGTTGGGCCTGTGATTTGAAGGCTCATTAGTCATTATTACTGCGGCGCGACAACCGGGGTGACTCTCCCTTGGAGTTCTGCGTGCATGGCAAGTGGACCAGGATGGTCGACATCCCACATGTCGGCGAACGGAAGTATTCTTTCCGATATCGAGGAGCAAGGAAGCGCGCGCCGGCAAAGGAGGGGGGTTGGGTCGGCCAGGGCAGTTAGACGCGGGCGTGGTGGTGGTATTGGTTTTGAACCGTTTCAGGTGTAGTACTGGTAGTTTGTAAAACTACTCAATTATTGCACTCAGTATCCTAAGAAATTGTGGTAAAAAACGTTACTCCACAGCCCGCTTTCCTTCTCCTCCCTCTTCCACCGCCCGCGCACGTCCGCGGGAAGCGACCGGTCAACCCTTATATAGGAGTGCTAGCACAAAAAGATGCATGCATGACCACTAAAATTTCCAGATTAAAGCGTCGCTCCGGCGGGAGTATGGCGTATGTCGTTACCTTCGGCCGGGCCATGGCTACCGGGCGACGGCGACCAAAGAATGGGCGGCGGGAGGGGAATGAATGCAGCTACTGTTTGGGTTCGCCGTTCGGCTTAAATAAATGCGCACCATCACGTCTACCCGTGGGTGCACAAGTTGTAACATACGTGTCTGCTTAAGTGGGCGTCCCGTAACTGGTGTGTGTGAGAGATTCTGAGAGACAGAGTGCGTGTGTGCGACTCTACTCTTCGGACATGTACTCAACCTTTTGCATCGGGATATAAGTATAATGGTATTACACTTTAGCTAGTGATTTGTGTGGCCATGTTAACGTGGTTGTGTAAAAAAATGTCACTTCCTGCTCGTGATTTGCGTTATATAATTACTAGCAAGATGCTAGTGCATTGCACGGAACATAAATATGCATTTTTTTACAAAACACCTGTTGTGATTGACCCATGCAGGAGTAATCCCATGTGTAAAAACTAAAGATATCTCGAGAATTCTATCGGAAAACTGGTATCTCGAGAATTTCATCGAAAAAATGAAAGATGAGAGATAAGGTGAGGAGGAGTGGAGCGTGGTGGTGACTGGTGGTCAGACTGGGCGGAGGCATGGGGATGGACGGCGCCGGCAGGTGGCAGCGGCCACCATGCTAGATTGTTCCAGAGACTTCCTTTTTTAATTGCTCAGCAATGAGGTTGTGGGAGATAAGGATGAACGAGGCAAGGCCTTGTCTGTAAGAGCATAACTGGTTTGGTGCCAAAAATAGGCATGCCAATGTTTGGCATTGTGCCAAATATTCGCTACTACTTGGTTGGTTACCAAGTTGTCTTGCCTATCTCACATAAAGTTGCCAATATTTGGCAGGTCTTGGTATTGCCAATATTTGGCAATTCCAACATTTGGCTAGCCAAATATTGGCAGCAAGCCAATCATGCTCTAAATGTGGAGAGAGGTGCGGGTATCTTTTGTAAAATTGTCATAGTTTGCTTTCTTTCCGTCGGATATAGATCGGACGGTCTATATTACAAGATGGCAGGCACACCATCATCACCAACTCAGTTTTTTAAAAGAGTAGAGATGATAAGTTTGCTAACTACTAAAGTAAAGTGGAATTTGTCCATGTTATACAAGTAAATTAAGGTGATTGATTATCATACGGGTAAGGTTGGACGAAGGGTGGTAGGAACAAATGCTCCGCTAGAGCATGTGTGTGTGAGATGGAGTCTTAGTGTGTGTGTGGGGGGGGGGGGGGGGGGGTTCGTGCGTGTGTGTGTGTGTGTGTGTGTGACGCGGGGTCCTCGGTGGCGGATGTAATTGCAGTGTGCGTGGCTTCATCACAGAGAGGTGATGTGTATGGCAGAGGCCACCAACGAGGGGGTGCGAGAGAGAAAAGGCCCGTAGAGAGGGAAGATAAGGCGTGTGCGCGTGAGAGGAGTCGACATCTAGAGAACGTGTTTGTTTGAGAGACACCGAGGAAGACTACTATATATCGATGGTGCATCTGGGCGGGAATTAAATGAAGTGATGGTCTTGTTGGTTTCGGGGATATAGGGGAAGAGTGAGAGAGGGGGGGGGTAGCTAGAAGGAGATTGTTAAGTGTGAGTGTGTGTTTTACCCATCCAGGCGGAAGTTATGTGCACACAAGAAGAGAATGATTCGATGTGGCGTTAGGGCTGAGGGTAATTAACTATGTATGGAGACATAGGAGACCTTGAACGTGCATGCGCGAGAGGTATACATGTATACGTGGGATGTGTGTGTGTGTGCGCGCACGCGCGCATGATTGAGATAAAAGAAATAAGACATAAGTCATAAGATCAATGACATGGGAGAGACGGATCGGTATGACAATATGCATGCATGTCAGAGTGAAGGGAAGAAGGCCCGATAATTGAGCATGTGTTTTTGTCTTTAAGAGATAGTGGCGTGGGCTGGAGCATGCATCTATGGCGAGCAGAGGGAGCGAGACACAACGATTGTGCAAAAGAGATCAACCTATAAATGCATGTATGGAGAGACATATATCACTACAAAAAATACACTTCCATGATGATACGTGTTTGTCACAGTAGGTCACGTTTTCTGTCATGCATGTACATCCATGACAAATTTATGACCGAATCAAGATAGTCATACCTGTGCTGTCGTAGAAGTGTTCCATGACCTGACCAAAATCATCATCACGGAAGTGTCCACTTCGATGACGATAAAACGCGTGTCACAGAAGTGCTTTCATCAAGGGTGACCGACACGTGGCATCCACCGTAACGGAACGCCGTTAAGCTATCGGGTCCGGTTTTGGATCCGATAACCCATTAACAGCCCCGACCAATGGGGATTTTCCACGTGTAAAATCATCATTGGCTGGAGGAAACACGTGTCGGCTCACCGTTGGGACTGATGTCATCCACTCATTGGACCCAAAGCGCCTATGATACGTCGACACGTGGCACGGCCTAACAGAGGCCCATTCCTATGAAAAGGCCGGCCCATTTGACTTGGTCAAAAGGTGGCGGGCCGGCCCACGACAAGCCTGTTAACGGCCTGTTCGCATATAGCCCATTTATAGCTCGCTAACCCAGGGCCCGTTTACGGCCTATCCGAATTAGGCCCAGTAGCGTCATCTGGGCCGACCAATATAATTCCAGCCCGTTTTAACTTCCGGCCCATGTATGGCCCATGATGTCTTTCGGCCCATATGAGGCCCTTAGTAACTCTCGGCCCATTAACGGCCCGTGGTAAAACTGGCCTGTAATGAACAGTGTATCACTTTATACCCATTAACGGCACGCGGTGAAACTGGCCCATAATGAACAGTGTATCACTTTATACCCATTAACGGCCCATTATTCCGTTGGGCCGTTTCCAGCCCATGTTATCTTTCAGCCTTCTCAGGGCCCATTTATTCTTGGGCTCATTTCTAGCATTCGTTTACTTACGGCCCGTTACTGTCATTTTCTGTTTATGGGCCAAATTCAACCCGTGGTTACAGTCGGCCCGTTTGTGGCCCGTTAATACGTTGGGCCGTTTTCATAGCGTCATCAAATACGGCCGATTAATGATGGCCCGTTATGGTCGGCCCATGAACAGACGATTTCAACTCTAGCCCATTTACGGCCATAATGTGGTCTGTTATTGGCCCATGTTTGGCCAACCGATCATACGGCCCATAGAAGGCCCATTGATGATACGGCCTGTAGAAGGCCCATTGTGTCTACGGCCCATATAAGGCCCATTGTTTCTACGGCCCGTAGACGGCCCATTGTTTCTACTGCCCTTAGAAGGCTCATTGTTTCTACGGCCCGTAGGAGGCCCATGTTAACTACAATAAATATGTAGCCCATGGTTATTGTGGCCTAGTTTTAAAAAATAGGTTAGTGCGGCCACTAGCAAACCGCGGAAAAAGAACTGCACTGACTACAAGAAAACAAATAAACAAGACAATAAGGAAATAAATAAGCAAGCAACTTACGCTAGGCTATCACGGCTGTTACACATATTACATCCACTGGGCATCAAAGTTCGCCACCAGTGCAAATATAGGGAACATCCTACACTATACAAAAATGGCTTGCTGTTTTCTTCAGCCGGTGGCTGCATGTTAAGAACAAATTTTGTATCACACCAAAACAAATTACAACTATAAAAACAAAAGGAAGGTTGGCATAAAAGTTAACAGTCTAGCAGATAAATGCACCACCAGAAGTTCAGAAGCTCAGTTCATTTGACCTGACTGTTACGTTTTCATGCTGTATTGTTCGATGGAGCACCATAACCTTCCCCTTCAGTTCTCCTAGGCTCCTGAACAACATAGCAAATGTCTGATAGTCTGGTTTCAAAACCATGCATATCTTGACAACATCGAACAATGTCTCTCCTTGTTTCACAAAGGGTCTCTGTTAGGGAATGGACTTGTGTCTGGAGCGCAGATACAACATTGTTTTGAGCTTGCATATCTTGATCATGAGGCAGTTTGGACGAGATTGCCTTAACAACCAACCCAGTATTATGCAAGAACGTGCTTTTGGCACTGTTAGTGGACAGGTACTGACCCACTGCAGCAAGAGCTGACATTGTGGTTATAGTTGCCTCGCCACCTTCAGAAGGTGGCAGTTCCTCCATTTTTTCCATAGCTCGCTGAAAAGTTGAGGTTTTACATTAGTAGTACCAGAACAGAAGATATTAAGGAGGCAGCAAAACCAAACAAAATAGCTTTGGTCTATATACAGAACTTATTCTGGTGAACCCATGTAAAATATTAGTTGTATTTTATTGCAAAGTACATAATAAAACCAGGTTCCAAACATATGACCATGTACCATCGCTAATGTATTGTCTATTTCTTCACATTGTATTGAGGGCTAAGGATAAAGAGACGAAGTTTATAATACGGTAAGCATAGTGTGACATCATTCATATCACAAAACAACTGAGAACAGACAAACAGGCAATTGTAACGTTGTGTGGGCAAGTCCAGCACGGAACTAGATTACATGTCAAGATCAAAGGAACATCACTCCTCTCTTTTAAACCTTGTAAGGTGCAATGATACACTAAGACAATTGTGTATAAAATTGAAAAGAGTAATAGACATTGGCTGCAAACCATGCAGTTCAAGGAACAAGTCAGAGTAAGTAGTAGTTAAAAGGCATGAGGATTAAGGACTTACAACAGCGGCTTTGACTGGTGTAGTCATGCACTTCTTCCTGTTGGTGTGACAGTCCTTGAAGATTTCCACAGCATTTGGTTCAGGTACTTTTTGGTCCTTGCGGGCTTTCCTCTGCATTTGGAACAAGTCAATATAGATCTGATAATATGGTACAGCAAAAAGAGTGAAACAACAGCTAATTACAAGAGCCTCGCAGTGTGCAATATAGCTACGAGATCCTGTTGTCTGTTGGAATTTCACTTTCGTACGGTTGGCCTTGTTCTTTGAACAGTTCACCTACAAGAAGATAGATTTGTGTGGCACATGCGTAAATAGGACTTCAACATGTGATCTGATCACATATATATAATGTACCTGATACTTCGGATCAGACCAGTGTTTAACGAGGCCCCTCCAGTCTTCATCCGATATATTTTCCACTGGAGATGTTTGGGAAAGTTCACTATTAGCCTTGCCTTCAAAGTGAGTTTTCCTTAAGTTATACCGATACTGTCGCAGAGCAGACTTGAAAACATGGGTGCAAGCTTGTCTGGTTGCATCATCTTGGCTATCCAACTTGAACCTCATCTGTTGAAAATTATGGGAGTCTCATTATCAGCAACCTAGAAAGTATGTGACAGAGCAATACGATATTACCAGTTTCCATACATAACCATACTTACAGATAAATGGTCGAGGAAGGTGTTGAACTGGGTTTCGTCTTTGTCATTCCTGTACTGAATCCATGTTGGGAGGATACGTACATGACACCTAACGGCAACCGCTGCCTCTGATACTAACTTGGCTGGCTCTGTAGCATCACGTGGCCTTTTTAAACCTGCCTCAAAACGGATCTCCATTCCTCCTCCTCTAGATTTAGTTAACCTATCGAGCATTATCCCTGATGTTTGTTTCCTCTTGCGCCTAGGTGCTAGTCCAACAACGAACATAGGAAGTGTTAGTGTACATCAAACTGTGAGACTACATATAAATAAGCATGCAACTGTAACTTGACTCCAGCAACTACCTTCTTGCTGTCGAAGCTCACAAGGTTCATCTGATCTTGCCAACTCGTCTTGTGTCAAGAGTGCTTGGGAAGTAGTGTCAGGTGGCAAGGGAGCTTGGGAACATGCTGCTAGCTCAGTTGACGCACGAGTAACTCGTGCAGCTGGTAGTACTGTGGAAGGTGTTGCAAGAACTAGGGCCGTCTCTGCTTGTTTGGTGGCAGCTATTTGTTTCTGTTTGGCTTTTTCTGCAGCTCGTGTAGCATGGGATACCCTGTTTGTAGAATTTTCCGCTGGACTTTGACCTTCTATTGCACCATCAGTACCAGCAGAATCTGCAGGATTCTTCCGGTTCCCATTCCCTGCAATTCTGTGTTTCTTCCTCTTTCTCTGTGCCATGTTAAGTCAAGCCGACAAGAAAAACGAATAACAATTTAGTTCTTCAGAACAAATTGATGCATGATACAGATGAACTGAACTTTGATGTTAGACAACCACATGATAGGAGGATGTAATATGTACGAAAAACAGGACGGAAGATATAACCAGAACTATGATGTGTAAACTAAGCAGAAGACATTTCACTAAATTAGAAGCAATGCAATGGAAGGTAGACACCATATGAAAGATGCTACAAATATCGCTCTGCCAAGTTAACAGTGTCTCATCGTAAATGGCGTTTAAACAAATGTGAAGCAGTACAAGAAATAAATCATATGCAAGATGCAAACAACATCACACTACCAAGTTAGAGGTCTCTCGTCATTAGTGCCATTCCATATTCACAGCTTATGATGTGTAAACTAAGGAGAAGGCATTTCAACAAATTAGAAGCAATGAAAGCTAGACACCATATGAAAGATGCAACGAATATCACTCTACCAAGTTAAAGCTGTCTCGTCATAAGTGCCATTTCAACAAATTAGTAGTACAAGCTAGAAAAGAATGCGAGATGTAACCTATATCACACTCCGAAGTCAAACATGTCTTATGATAAGTGATTGTTGCAGGTTACACAACAGTAGTAATTTGATGTAAGAACGTGGTGTGATAGACAGATATTGTATGTTCTAGAAACAGGAACACGTGTCTTATTCAAGTATAATGTGTAAAGTAAGCAGATGGAATTCAACAAATTTAGAAGCAATACAAGCTAGACATCACACATAACATGCAACCACATATAACAGTGCCAAGTTAGAGGGAGCACCGGTGATGGTGCACTAGGGGAGACATGCTCATCATAAACACAGCTACGTTGAGTGTCTATGCATGTGTTGTCGTGGAAATCATCTTGGGGGGATGGAGGAGTAGAAACTGTAGAGGCCCTCCGTTTGGAAGAAGCACCTTTATCCACTGCCTTGCTAACTTCCTTCCGCTTTATTGATTTTGAATTGTCAAGTAAAACTGACAAGAAAAAGCAATAAAATTCTCTCTTCAGAACTCATTCATGCATCATACTGACAATCACTACTTTGATGTAAGGCAAACACATGATACCAGGATGGAATATGTATGAAAAACAGGACGGCATGACATGTTCACAACTGTTTTGTGTAAACTAAGCAGAAACCATTCCAACAAATAAGTAGCAATGCAAGCTAGACACCACTTGAAAGATGAACCAATATGACTCTGCCAAGTTAAAAGCATCCCATCATAAATGGAATTTCAACAAATTAGAAGCAGCGCATGCTATAAATCATATGAAAGATGCAACTAATATCGCACTGCATATACTAAAGGTGTCTCGTCATATTGATTGATGCGGGATACAAAAAAAAACAATAGTTTTATGTAAGGACATGCTTAATAGACAGATGTACTATGTACTAAATACAGGAAGGCATGTCACATTAACCGGTATAATGTATAAGCTAAGCAGAATAGCACATGCAGTTTTACCAGATTGGAAGAATTACAATCTAGACACCATATGCAACATGCAACCACATATCACGCTGCCAAGTTAGAGCAAGCACCTGCGATGCTAGTGTAGGGGAAATGCGGTAATCAACTACAGAGCTACATTCACTATCTTCATCTAGCCTTGCTGTTTCTTGAGAATCATGTCGGGAGGCTGACGCTGCATTCTTTAAATGAGGAGTAGTCCACTTGCGTGACTGCCTCATCATAAGTGATTGATGAGGGATACACAAGAACATTAGTTTGATGTAAGAACATGGTTAATACACAGATGTACTAGTATGTACCAAAAACAGAAAGGCATGTCATATTCAAAGGTATAATGTGTAAGCTAAGCAGATGCAATTTAACCAAATTGGAATCAATACAAGCTAGACATCCGGCTGGAGTGGTGAGCATGATCATCTAGGACCTGAGAGCCTGGTGGGAGGCGGGCTGCTTCGCCACCATCGCGGCTTTTTAGTTGGCTTCCAGGTGATGCCTGTCTTCGCTGGGCTTGTCACTGGCTCGGCCAGTGCCCTGACTAGCTATTTGTCTTCTGGTGCTCACCGGATGGTGGTTCATGTAAAAAATATCTTTCCTTATCTTTATAAAGACCGACTTCGGCCTTTCCAATACAAGCTAGACACCATATGGAACATGCAACCACATATGACACCGCGAAGTTAAAGCAAGCACCTAGGATGGTGGTTCACTGCGAGCGAGGTCATCAACTCCAGAGCTATGTTTACCGTCTCCATCTGCTGACATTGCACCCTTTATAGCGCTGTAACGTGCCGTGCTTACCCGCATAGAAAGCTGGAGCAACTTCTCTCTTTTCTTTTCTGCTTCTCTCGAGGCAGACTCTGAAATACCCTTCCATAAAAACACAATAGTGAGAGTATGGGTGAAGTGTGTGTAGAACTAGTGCACTGTAAAAGTAACAGATAGCAGGTGGCTGAAAAATAAATGACAGGAGACATATGATAGCTCTACAACATTGCATGGCAAACAAAATTAGATTCTACTCCGTATGATTTTGTAATATATGAGCACAGGAAATGCAGGTACTCCTCCAGCACACCACCACATGTGGTGATATCAAGATAACAGTCAACTGAAAATAAATAGGTCAGTCGATTTTTTTAATGAACCTTCTGATCTATAAGGAACGGGCAGATGGCCTTCGTCTACCTCCCGCCAGTCACTGTTGATGATCTTTCTCGAACCGCCAGCGACCACCGGCCCAGACCACTGCCTCCGCCGCCCCGCCCTCCCCTCGACCTCACACCACCGCCGTGCTTGGCAGCGCCCCCAGGCCATCCCTTTAATCCCGGCTGACCTCCAGATCGGGCGCCAGTATCTCTAGGCCCCACATGCCCCTAAGATAAACACGGAGGCGCTGCTTCCCCGGCGTAATAGGTGGACTAGCGCCTATTACGCCTGGGAATGCTTCCGTTAATTGGGAATCAACTGACCAGGAATTGAAATTCAGGGGGGCGACGGACCTCTAGCTAAGGTGAAATAGTATATGAGGAGAAACCTTGTGCATCGCGAGTTACTAGGAACATCTAGTATAAAGAAGAAGCGGTCAACTAGTGTCTTCTGTGGGATGAATACCGTGCAAGCAGACACGTAAGATTTGCACGAATAAGGGAAGAGGAGTACCCTTATCGGTTGCCAGTGTGATGCCCTCCATATGTCGCGGCGATCTTCTTATTTCTCCCGGGGGAACTGATGTTTTGGAAAACCGTGGATCCTTGGACAAACTCATGGCCAAATTGTTGACTGTGTTGCCGTGGCCGTATATCGGCGAAGGGGAAGCAGATACGAGGCGGCGAAGGACGGCGTAGCAGGAACAGCTCCGGTGCGGTGGAGGGTGGCGAAGTTAGAGCGGCAGCGGTGAGGCGCAGGACGGCGTGGTTGAACTGGCTCGGGTACGGACGGCTCGGCCTCGGCTTCAACTACTAGCCGTGGAGGGCGTTGCGGTTGAGGTTGCGGTGGACGACGACGTCGGGGTATCGGCTCCGGCGTGATGGAGGAGGGCGGCGGTTGATGGGTGGGATGGGGTGGCGGACGGAGGACGCCGGGGTTTCGCGGCTGGTGGAGAGGTAGTTTTTGCGCCCACGGAGTACGAATGGGGAATCGGACGGGTGGGAGGGGGGAGGGGGGAGAACCATGTTTTGGTCTGGGACCCGCTTGTTTTTGGCTTTTTTGAACAGAAGATGGGACGCGCTTGTTTGAAATTTGGGGAAAGTACAAACTTTGCCCCCCTCTTAAATTTCGGACCTACTGCAGGTCGGGGGTAGGATGGTAATCCCAGGTGTCCCAAATAGTGGGCGGGAGTGATTTCGGCCGCGCGCATGTGTGCTTAGGCGGCCATTGTGTATGAATGTTTTTCAGAGGCGGTTGCGTGGCGTCTAGATGAATCTACAAACCTATCCCGGTTAGACCTTTGGACGTCGGGCTGGTAGGTTTCACGGGTCGGAGTTATTAGAAAAGTAATTTCCTTGTACTACCAAACATTGGTCTCACGCGGTTTCGGGCGAGTAGAGGCTCTTTTGGCGCTTCGTTCGAAATTTTGAAACACAAGCATTCATGTTTAGAGTACTCTTGAACTTTGAGGATTGACCTAAATAGACAACGTTAAATTTGACCTTGTATGTTTGAAAACCTCATTAAATTATCCACTTCTTTTTGAAATTTTGACACTTGAAAATCCTATAACTACGATTATTTTGGAATGGAGGAGCTAAATTTGAATCTATTTTGTACACGACTACATATGCTATTATGTACAAAATCAGAGCAAAGATTGGTGCCCCCATAATTTAGGTATGATTTACAAATGCCATGATATCAAATTCAAATAATTGAATGGACTTCATGTTGAACTCGATTTTCTTAAACCACCTTAAGTTGAATTCAAATGTATGCTAGTTCATAGGTAGCTATTTATAATGTTCATTGTGTAACATTCGTATGTATAATGTGCTTTACACACACAACATGAACTATACTCACGTTTATATTCAATTGCTAAAGCGATGCATTGTTTGGAGTTCAAAATACTAACTATGTGGATCAATTGTGTCAAATAATAACATAGACATGCTCAAATTTGATAGAATCTAGATGTCTGATGGATCAATGACCGTTCCTTACGCGAATTGCAAATATCATTTTCCCATCCTAATATTTGGATACAATTTATATCTTTAATCAATGTGTACATCAGTCTTTTACGTGTAGTTTCACTCTCCATCGGTGGTCTCTCACACATGCTCACACACTCTCTCCCGAGGTGTCTTTGTCGCACACATGCTCTCGATATAACCCTCCCTCCCTCTCGTAACCATTTACGACTGTTTTCACTAACCTTTATCACAAGCACTCTTCCTCTCGCAAGCATACACACGCACAATCCCCATCGACCCTTTCTATATACATAGACCTGCCTACGTGTCTCCTGTACGCACATTATCTTTAGGCCTGTCTCTCACGCATTGTCTCACACCTCTCTTCCTAATCGACGAGTATGATTCTAGCAGAGCATTCTGTAGGATGCTCCTTAAAGTTAGGTTGGATGAATAGTAATATCAGAGATAAAGGGGTTACCTTAGTCCGAGAACCCAGGGTTACAAATCCTAGCCGACTTTGTCAGTGGACACAGAGTCCTTCACAATTATGCTATCTTTGTCTTGTACGACTAGTCATCCATGGGTCTCCCTAAATGCGTCACGGGCCGACCAATGTGGCGCAGGACGGAACCGAACGAAGGGCCTCACCTCGACCCACCGGACCTCATGCGGTGACACACCCTCTGCCCCCATGTCTCGTTATCTTCTCACACCCACACATACCAACACAGACACCACACACACAAAAAAATTCTCCTGGTGCCTCTATCCACTCCCCCCTTGCATATACACATTCAAGGGAATCTCTCGCCGTGACGTCATATTCGTCTCTGTCTCTCTGGACCACTCTCATTTCTCGTGCTATCTCTCCCACGCCCCCCCCCCCCGCCGGCCCCTCTATCCATGCCTCTCTCGAATACGTAATACACACACACACACCTCTCTAGGCCCTGCCAAATGCATCAACTACACATTCACACATGTTACATCACGTACCCCATTGATCTAAAAAGCCCTCTCTTCACGTTTATTTCGCTTACAACATTCCTTTTGAATAAAGCGGGGCCAAAAAATTATTTTAGAATTTCTACATATATACAACATTACAAAGTTATATGGAGGAGTATGAACGCTAATTTGCATTGCATGGTGCCCACAATGATATTTATTCCGCACTGTGAATTTGTATATTTTTATACTATATATAAAGTTGGTCATAATAAAGAGAAACGAAGAGCATCTCTCTCTCCATCGCATACCCCCGCTTTACGCCCCTTTCACGTACGCACACAAACTATCTCCAGGTCCTCTAAAAGTAAGCCCCCAGCACATTCACGCATGTTTCATCTTCTCTCGCGATATATACAGTGATGATCATTGTATTTGAAGCGAAAGCACGATACATACATTGGACTTCAGAATCCACTCATTACGGTCACCATTTACGTTTTGTGGTTATTATACAGTCACGGGCTCACCGTACAACTCTGTATTTTCTCAAGACACGACTAGTTGACCAGTTAAATGCTCCACATGGCACCTCTATTGTTGCATCACATTATCTAACTACCATCGGGCCCACCTGTCGGCTTGTATCTACTCTACATCTACACTCTTATAAAAAACAGAGTTGGTGATGATGGTGTGCCTGCCATCCTGCAATATAGGCCGTCCGATTTATATCTGACGGATAGGAAAGAAACTATGGCAATTTTGCAAAAAGGTACCGACACACCTCTCCACATTTGCAAATAAGGCCTTCCCTCGTTCATCCTTTTCTCTCACAAGATAAACAAGTCATACAAATGCATCTTGATGTTACGTGCAATGCACGGGCAACTTGCTAGTAAGAATGAAAACAAACGACAAAAAAATATTGGACGGTGGTTCGAAGTCATGACCGCGGGCACAGCGGACAAGGTGGCCTTGTATTGGTACGCTAAGTCGTCTGTTTTAACACACAGGAGTTGGTGTGGTGATTATACACACACGCACGCATGCACACGAACTGCATGCACGCAACACTCACACGAACACATGCACCCACGCACGCACGCAACACTCACACGTACACACGCAGCCACGCACGCACACAACGCTCACACGCACACACGCATGCACACACCAGTACACCACACGACGAACACACACTCTCACGCTCAAGTGCTCAACCTACACGTGCATGCGCACACATCAGGCCCTGACAGACACATACACAATCAGGTGATTCCCGCGCACGGGTTGGAGTCTTGTCGTGCCTGCGTAAATTTGTGTTTATCTGACCTTTTCCTTATGCGAACTGACAGGTGGGACCCACAAGGAACGTGGTCAATTTAACTAGTCAACATGGTGCCACACAGACTATTTGGCCGGTCAACAGAGTGCAATCCGATGCTGAACCATGAGCAAGTGACCGTATAATCACCGCAAAACATATATAGTGACCGTAATCAGCTTATTCTGAAGTTCGGTGACCGTATTACGCTTTTCTCTCTGTAGGCCCTCCAAAACTACATCTCTACACGTTCTCGCATGTTACATCTAACAACTATGCAATACAGCACTACTACTACTACACTCTAACACAATAAATCATATGTGTTTTTAGTTTTACTAGATATCTTATTGTTACTTAATTATTCAGTTTGCATACATTAAAATTGCCTTTGAAATATATGGCCAGTATCATATACTCCCTCTGTTCCTCAATATAGTGCGTATTAGTTTTCTAAGAAAATTCCGTAATGTAGTGCGTAGTTCGAGTCCAGTCCAATTTTAGACAAAACTAACCCTCTGCCAACCCACCCAATGCATCGCCACCTTCCCTTGTTTATTCCCTCTCGTACACATGGGATGGGACAGAGCAAGATGATGGGAGGGCGCAGTAGTTTTACTCCAATTTTCTAGTCTCCTGACGCATTGGGCAGATGGTGTCTGCTACAAATCGATAGGGGTCTTTCTCGTCCAAAATATAACGCCAGCACATGCATTGGTATGTGGGCTTCTCTCTATGCGCATTACATTTAGGAATGGAGGGAGTACCGCACGGGAAAAATCCCGTCCTTTCCTGTTTAATCGGGTTTGTATCGATGGATCGTGCGAAACAGCAAAACTATAGTACTATACAGTACAAGTGACAGTTCACTGGGCCGTCGTGTCGTGTACTCCTCCGTCGTAAGAGTGGAGCGCTCGCTTTCATAAATCTTCTAGTCCCTTTTGCCGACATGTGGGACATCAAGCTACCGGGTCCACGTGCTATACCGGAATACAGTACAGAGCAGCCGGGGTGAAGCACCCAGTCATGGCGCCGGCGTAGTAATGAGCAATGAGGCGTCAAATCACAAAGCTGCACCTTTCCCACAGTTAAGTTGGAGGGACAAAGTAATAATGCTAAAAAAAGAAGTTGGAGGGACGAAGCAACCATCATTTCACTCGTTGCTGAATCCGCTTCTCCCTCATCTTCTTCAAGTTAACCACGTCTTGCTTCTGTCGTTGTTCTGCCTCATGTGGGACGTGGATCGGCTTGGTAAAGCACTGACACGTGGGACCGCATGTTAGCAAACCGCCAGGACAACGTCCTCTAAAAATAAGAAACCTCCCACGCCATCCGCGCGGCAAAATCACCTCCTTTTTACTAATCTTGATTCTATAATTTTTTAGATCAATATAATTGAGATTTGTATAGATAACACACAGGAGCAAAACCAAGTGGTACGGTTAAGGGCATCCACAATGTGTAGCCAAATGTGAAAATAGCTTTTGGCATCGTGGGAACCATTGTGGACGGTGTTGCCAAAGCCAAAAGGATGGAACCGAAGCTCCCTGATTGATTGATTGAAGGAATAGAAAAATGCAATGTCTCTCCTCTTTCTCCCGTGCTTGGACGCATGTACTGTATAGAGCACAGAGTCTACTCCCCTATCCCTTCTATCACAAATCACAAAGCAGTGAGGCGTCAAATCACAAAGCATGGACGAAGCAACCATCATTTCACTCTTTGCTGACTCCGCTTCTCCATCATCTTCTTCGAGAAACCATCTCACCGCACTAAGCTGGACGGACGACGCTATTGTGTACTAGTAGTACTAGTACATTTACGCGTCCTTTGGTTCAACGGACTTCCTGGATGCAAATAAGGTGATTGTCTCGGCTTGCAGGCGGCACTTGCGAACGACTTACCATGGTCTCCCTCAATGGTGTTCTCCGTCGAACGCACTTCGCCAAACCACAACGTTCGAGATATCGTCGACGTCACCGCAATGGGGAAGGAAGTCAAATATAGTTACTACCTCCATTTTTTTGTACACAAGGCCAGTGTATCAAAATTACAATTTGCAAAAGGCCACTAACACTAATCGAGGAAAAATTGATGGGGTTTGCCTCGTACTAGCAACCAAGGACATTAATATCCCCTGCATGCATGCGGAAGTGAGAAGGTTGGTTTGCATGGCGCTGCATTAATCAAGTGATGAGGAGTGAGATGGTTAGCTCTTTGGGCTTTGGAGAAAAAAATACGCATTAATTGACACGTGAAACGAGGATTTGTATCGATTAATCCCGCGAAGAAAAACCCCGCCTTTCTTTTTTTACACTAGTACTCCTAGTACGTAGTACTCCCTCCGTTCCTTTTTACTCCGCATATAAGATTTGTGTAGAGTCAAACTTCACCAACTTTGACCAAATTTGTATAAAAAAATATCAACATCTACAATATCAAATATACATAATATGAAACTACATTCCATAATGAATCTAAAGATATCCCTTTGGCGTTGTAAATATTGATACTTTTTTCTATAACTTTGGTCAAAGTAAAGATACTTTGACTTCAGACAAAAGTTATATGCGGACTAAAAAGAAACGGAGGGAGTACGTACTAATCCTGTTTGGGTCTAGGCCTTGCATTGCCATACTTCGCCACACATTTTTGCCAAGCTTGCCTAAAGTTTTCAAAATGAAAAGGAGGTACACTTGCGCACGGCTGTCGCGGTCGCACCTCACCCTCACATGGTGGCTCCTGCATGCCGCAGTCGCACCGCACCCTCACACAGTCGCTCCTACACGCCGCAAACCCAACCAAGGGAATGCACCCTCACTGACACGTGCTGTCGCATGTGAACAAACCAAACTCGGCCATCCTACCGCTGACACATAATTTTCGTTCATAGAGTATGTTTATCCAACCGCGTGTTGGGGAGTATCTGTACGGCCCGTGCGGTGGTCTGTTGGGGAAGAAGAAGAGGTGAGAAAGAAGGGTTAGGAGACGTAGGATATTCATCGAACCGCCTGAAATGGTAGACTGACCCAAGTCAGGCGACTTGCATAACAATATATGTTTTTACACAACAAAAGATCCATAAAAACAACAACATAAAGAAAAACTATCACTGCTCGCAGAACGAGACGGCCTCGTCGTCTTTGGCTGCCGGCGTGAACCAGTCGGAGCTGCCGACGTGTGTCTCCGCACCGTGGTTGTCCTCGGCCTCCAGCTACTCATTCACGCGGAGCATGCGGGCGCTCTGCACGGACGAGAGCACCGCCCGGTTCAAGTCGAGGACATCCGGTTCCGCCTGTAGGAGGGCCTCGATGGCAGCGGCATCCGTGCGCTCCACGTCGAGTCGAGCCTCCGCCGCCCGGTTCAAGTCCAGGATGTCTGGTTACGCCTGTAGGAGGGCCTCGATGAGAGCGGCATCCGCGCGCTCCGCGTCGAGTTGAGCCTCTGCCGCCCGGTTCAAGTCCAGGACGTTCGGTTCCGCCTGCAGGAGGGCCTCGATGGCAGCGGCATCCGCGCGCTCCGCCTCAAGTTGAGCCTCCGCCGCCCGGTTCACATCCACGACATCCAGTTCCGCCTGCAGGAGAGCCTCGATGGCAGCGGCATGCGCTGCACGAAGTCGACGTCCATCGTCTCATACCCATCGGGGGCCTTCTGCGCGCGACCTCTGCCATGAACATTGGATTGGATTCATCCTCCTCGTAGCTTGGCTCCAGAGAACTCGGGGATTGGCCCGCCGCAAAGTGAGCTTGGGAACGGAGGTCTGTGGCGCTGACCGCCGCTGTGATTTCTGCGCGGCGCTCCGGCGTCAGCATCTTGTAGTACGTGATCTTGCGGCACACCATGGCTTTCTGGCGAACTAGGGGATGCTTGATGCGGGCTAGGGGATCAAAAGGTGGGGGAAGGGGCTGGAGATTAGGTGTGGTTTTAGGGCAGTGGCTGGCGTAGGCCGAGCAGCGAAGGTTCTGGTGTGAATAGTGGTTCCGGTAACGACCGGTCAATCAGTTTTGACTGTACATCGCTCTTGTCGCGTTCGCGTTGCAGCCCGGCACGCTGGACCCTTCACGTCGCTCACCGAAGGGAACGCGCTTCGTCTTGCGTTTTAGCTCGCTTGTGGTACCGCAGTTGAGAGCAAACCGACGTCCCTCCCCCTCCCTCGCCCGCGTCATTTATACTCCCTCCGTTTTATGCGGAGTAAATAAAAACAGAGGGAGTATACTACGGATGAGGATCCCCTGACGTGGCCGAACCCATTGAGTAACTGACATGCGGGGCCTAGCAAGCATGGGGTCCGCCAGTAAGTAACTGAAAGGGAGGGTAAGGCAGGGATACCTACGTCAGAGGATCCACTTCCACTACTACTCCCTCCTTCCATTTACTATACAGGGCCTAATGCATTTTTCGAGGCTAACTTTGACCAAATGTTAGAGTAATAATAAATGACATGCAACTTACACAAAGCATACGGTCAAATTCGTATGTGAAAGGAGCTTCCAATGATATAATTTTCACATTATACATCTCATGTACTATTAATCTTGTCAATAGTCAAATGCGGTTTTGAAAAACGCATTAGAGCATGGTTAATAATATAGCCAGTCGATGGCTATAAGGAACTGCCATATCATCTATAGCCATCATCTATTATATGCACTCATACAGTAGTGTGGGCTATAAGGTTGGCTGTTTCCCGCAAAAAAAATTATAAGGTTGGCTATTGTATTAGTACTTTTTTTCATCTCCTCTCTATCTCTTTCTTCATATTTATTGTATTTAACTAGGAATGCGTATATAGCTAGGCTCTTGCATGAGAGCTCACTCCCCTTACTTTTTCACATAGGCCCTATATAAATGGAAGGAGGGAGTACTACTATGAGCACTGCATACTCTAGTATAGATGTTGTCAGTACTCCACTAGTACTATTGGACAGGGAGCTTAAAATTTTTTACTATTGGACTGGCTATACGTGGCGAAATCCTAGTAGGAAGAGCATGCGCGAGAACAAGCACATTCACGTGGTTGAAAACAAATAGGAAACCATCTCGAGTACAAATCGAGGAGTACGTACGAATCTAACAATATTGATTGGGCATTGTTGAATGTTGATACTTTTTTTTATCAAAGTAGAGATACTTTGACTACACATAAAACTTATATGTAAACTAGAAAGGACAGGAGGGAGTATATTGTACGTTCAAAAATGAAACGAACATTGAATACCCTTTATATATGATTTGCGGATGCTATGATCACCGGTTCAAAATTTTGAATCCGCCTTAGGTATCACACATGCCCCACTCATTCTCTCTCGATTTCATCTCGGGGTCCGGAGATCAATTGAAAGAGGACTAGGGTGGGTACAATACGTTCGTTTCGCTTATGAACATACAATATACTCCCTCTGATCCCCACAGACCCCCCCCCCCCCCCCCCCGCGGGTCATTTCTATCATTGAAACAAACCAGACCTTTATCTCCTTGCACGACACGAAATTGATCTCTGAACATCAATCGATCTCGTCAACATGTGTCGGGGCATGAACCGAATGGGATGTCAAGACTAAGACACGAAGCGACACGTAGTGGAGGCAAAGTGAAACTTTAAACGAACCGTTTGTTTGTATGCATGTCTGACAAATTACAAAACATTGGAAATACAAGCATGGTCTAGGCCCACATGCGAATGATACTCGGCGGAATGTTCAAATGAGGCATACGGGAGGATGGACTCGACCGGAGGGCGACATGATCAATGGAGAAGAGGGTTGGAGAGGAATGAGAAATAAGCAAACACCACATGAACAATAAGTTGTCTCGCTTGGCCTACATAGTGAAAGGCCTAATGCGCAACGCGGAGCACTGACGCTCGAATATGGCCGGGAAAACGGGGAAACCGACATGTGGGGCACACCTGTCGGGACGACGTAGCGCAGACTAGTCCAATGGAGGAGCTGGCCCAGGACCTCCTCGCCACCGGCAACCGTTCATGTGGGTCGTGGGGGCCAACAACATGGTGCAGCTCCAGCACCGCCTCTGGACACGGCGACCGCGGTGAGCGACACGCTCATCGTCGCTAGACACGGTCGGTTTCAGTGTGCCGAGGGTGGTGTTAGTGTTGTGGCACGACCAACAGTATGTTTGGTTTGTTCCCAAGGTTGCCCCATCAAAGCATTGGGTAGCCAAAATTTTGGTTGAGGTTTTGGTTGCCCATGATTTGGCCGACATTGGCAAGAAAAATGAACTAGAGTTGGCTAGAGTTCATTGGCATGCCAAAAAAATGGCAACCATCCAAACAAAGACCAATCTTTGGGTCATGACCAAAATTTTGGTAAGGTGCACTTTGGCCACAATCCAAACACACCCCAACACCTGGCTCGTCGAGGATGCACGGGGCGCTGGGACGTGTCCGTGGAGTGGTGTAGCGTGGCCAACTGCATCCTCAGGACCTGAGACCATGTCGGGTCGTCTTGCTTTTTCAATGACATGCGTGGATCGCATGTGAGCAAAGGGCATCTCCAACGTTGCCATGACCGCAGCTGACTACCCTGGCACACCAAAAACCCTCGTCCCTCGCGCCGTCGCGCGGTGCGTTCCCAGCTGGCGCCAGCTGCCCGCATTAATGGTCCGTATGCCGTCGTTAAGAGGCTCGGTGCCCTTGGAACCAACTCCGGTGACTTAATGATGCACCAGGATGCTTGGCCTCACCGGAATGCGCTACTTAAAGCGGCCACACCCAGCTAACCTCCACACCATAGCGCATCGTCCTGCTACCTGGCACCACATCCGCCATGACCGCGAGCGCGAACGCTCTGCGGGAGAGCTTGTCTTCGGGGATGAAGCTCGAGGTCGCCGCCCTTGCTCAAGTCGCCGCACAAGCGGTGGCCACGCTGGCAGCCGACGACGGGACCACCGTCAGCCACGCGTCCTACTTGTCGTCGTCCAACGTCCGGCACCGCCGAGGTCGGGGACTCCTCCGAGGATGAGTAGGGCATGGGAGGCGGCAGGGCATGGTGTGCCAACTGGCCTGTCCGTCTCCCGTGTTCTACTTTTCCTCGCCGGAGACAACACCTTCACTTCACGGGTCTTGAACCCCGCCCCCGTACATGGAGATCGCAGATGGAGGACGTCGGTCGCCGCCGTAGAATAGGTTTAGGGTCGGGTTTCTTTTATTTTTCTGTCCTATAAAATTTCAAAATGTAATGAAAATCTTCCGTGTTTGCATTAATCTCGGCCGGTGTATATGAACTTTCACAATTATACAGTATATTGTAGGAGTACTAGCAAGATGCCCGTGTGTTGCACGGAAGATCAAGATCCTGTGGGAGAAAAGGATGAACGAGGGAAGGCCTTATCTGCAAATGTGGAGAGGAGTGCGGGTAAATTGTCGTAGTTTCCTTCCTATCCGTTAGATATAGATCGGACGGCCTATATTGCAGGATGACAGGCATAGCATCATCACCAACTCTGCTTTTTATTGAACCGAGACAAAGCTAACATGCGAAGTAAAATAAACACATAGGGTCTATACATACACAATTTATCTTAGGCACTCCAATAGTACGTCCACTACACATTCACGCATTTCACATCTTTCTACATCTACGGGAACCTACGAAAGGGTTAACATAAATTGTCTCTCTCTCTCCTCCCCCGATTTTCATGGTGGTGGGCCCCTCCCTCCCCCAATCTACAATTAACAGCTCACACGTTTCACATTACGTTAATTACGTAACTGGGATTACGTAGGTGTAGCATTACTCGTCCTAAAAAACCCAACTAAGCCAACCTCCCAGCATATCACGCGGGAAAAGACCCGGCCGCGCCGTTTTAGTCGGGATTACCGGATTAATAGTAGTAGTATCGATGGATCGCGCGAAGCAACAAGTTTTTTTTAGGGGGCAAAGCACCTAGTTTAAAAGGAATAAAGGCGGTACACTCACAGCAACCCTGTCGCGGTTGCATTGCACCGCACACACGTTCGGTCCTGCACACGGCTCAGGCAAATGGAACGCGCTTCGGCTTGCCTCTTCACTGACACGTGGGACTGCACTTGGAGAAACCGACCATGCGCCAAACTCCCCCTGCCCACCGCACGAAAATTCTCCCCCCCACCCAAAAATTCCCCCCAAATCCTAGATTCAACCACCCTTTGGCCAACTAGCCAATAATATTCCCCAAACCCCCCTCCCCCCCATCCCCCCTCCACTCCATTCGCTCCGCCAAAGCCGCCCTCCCCGCCGCGCTGATACGTCGGCGACGCGGTTCGTCGAGGGGACGCACGACGATCCTCTCGCTCCCACAGTACGCTCTCGTAGACTGTCATCCTCTAGCCGCGCCGCCACCGCTGGCGACATTCTTGTGGAGGCGCACGGCGGTCTGCGCTGCCACCGCTGGTGACGTTCGTGTGGAGACGCACGGCGGTCAGCTTCTCCCATGGTACGCGCATTCTAGACTGAGGCCCCGTGCATGTCGGTGTAGCACTGAATGTTAGCTGATAGACGCTGTTAATCTCACAGTTTGCCGAAGTAGTTTACAGTCAATATGCTCTGCTTAAGAAGCTTCCTTGCCCTGTTTTGCACTCAATCTGCTTAGCGGAGATGGCATGCCAAGGCCGATTAGTTGCTAAAATATCCTGCCATATATTTATTGTGACGTAGATTGCCATGGTCTAGTAGCCAATCTGTTAGGTGCAATATCTCTACATCATTTTATACTCGATCTTTGTTGCTGCGATGGCCTTCGATAGTTCGATGGCTGTGTGCTCGGCCTCATTGACTGCTGAAACAGCCTGCCATAGTTTAGCACTCAAATCTGTTTGCTGAATTAGCTTTACATATATTTCGTTACTTGGATCTGCTCGTCCAAATATCTTGCCATAGCTTTAGACATCGACCTAGGTATTTTTTTCTGGACATCATAAAAAAGTATATATGTTTTTCCTGTAATATCTAGTAGAAGAACTAATTTGTATGTCTAACAGATGGACATGACTTGGATAACTTCTTCTCGAAGATTCTCCGCTGCATATGTCGAGGGGGTTCAAAACTTCTTGAACTTTATCAGAGCTGAGTACGGTGGTCCGAAATCAGATGTGCTCTGCCCGTGTAGCAGTTGTATGAATTCAGTTACAAGACCCCAGTCAACTGTGCAAAATCATCTACACTTGTATGGGATGTCGGTCACATATACTAGGTGGGTTCATCATGGTGAAGCTGTGAACGTCAATGTTATGGACTACGTGGAAGCAGCAGATCACCATCTTGATCTACCTGATGCTCAGGTGGAAGAGGAGGAGAAGGTGGTGGTGGTAGAGCCAGTGAGTTTGACCAACATTGAAACAATGCTACGAAATGCTCGTGCATTCCGTGAACTTTCACCTGTAGAAGAAAAACGGTGGGCCTGCATGTTGGAACAATGCAACATGGCTGTCACCCCAGGAAATAAGATATCAGTATTCTCAGCTATGGTCACCTTTCTTTAGGTGAAGACATCTGAGGGGATGACCAACAAATCATTCGATGCGATGTTGGCTACTTTCCGCAAAGCTTTCCCAGATGCGTCTGAGCTGCCACACACCTACAGTAAAATGAAGAATTTCCTTCGTGTAGTTGGAATTGGATATGATATGATCGATGTTTGTAAGAACAATTGTGTTCTGTTCCGGAAGGATTATGCCAACTTAAGTGAATGCCCAAAATACAAATCATCAAGATGGAAAGATGGCAATGCTATGAAGAGGATTCCTCATAATGTTCTGAGACATTTTCCAATTACACCAAGATTGTAGAGGTTGTTTCATGATGCTGAAACAAGAGAGGATGTACTGTGGCATTCTAGGAACTAGGAGTACAGAGATCAGAATGTAATGAGCCATCCATCACATGATAGTGAGAGGAAAAGCTTCAATCAGAAACACAAAAAGTTTGCTGCTGACCCGAGAAACATTAGACTTGGCTTAGCTTCAGATGGATTTAACCCATTTGGCCACCAGAGCGCCACATATAGCATGTGGCCAGTGCTTGTTATCCCTTACAACACGCCTCCAAATGTCTGCACCAAAGAATCAAACTACATGATGGCCTTGCTCATCCCAGGTCCAAAAAGTCTTGGAAAGGATTTTGATTTATTCATGGAGCCTCTTGTGGAGGAACTTCAACAGCTATGGAGGGGTGTTCTCACTCGAGACCTATATAGCAGCCCACCAGCTGATTTCTTTCTGTGTGCTGTTATAATTTGGTGCATCCATGATTATCCGGCTTTGGGCACTATGTCAGGGCGAACGACACATGGTTACAATGCATGTGTTTGCTGTGACAGGAATCCGCTGTCATATGCAATACTTCGCAAGATCTGTTACATTAGACACCGCCGTTTCCTTGCCAAGGACAAGCCGCATCCTAGAAAATACCGAAGACATGTGTTCAATGCAAAGCATGAAAACCGTGATGCGCCAAAGAGGCTCACCGCCGATGAGTTGCAAATGGAATTAGAGAAGGTCAGGCATATTACACCAGGAAACCATCCTGGTAATGGTAGCGGGAAAAGGAAGCGTGGCAGGGCAGAAGAGAGATTATTGTTTACCCGCAGGTCCACTTTGTGGGACTTGGAGTATTGGAAAGATTTGGATATGCGGCATAATCTTGATGTGATGCACATCGAGAAAAATATATGTGACAGCATTATCGGCACACTTCTTAATATTGAAGGCAAGACGAAAGATACCTTAAAATCTAGGATTGATTTGACACACCTGGGTATCAGACAGGATTTGCAGGTGCAAGATGAAGGTAAACCACGGGATATGGCACCAGCTGTGTACGTCTTGGACAAGGTAAAAAGAAAAGAATTCTGCGAGGTCCGGTCACGTGTGAGATTCCCACATGGATTTGCTTCCAACCCTGAAAGGAGAGTCAGTTCTGATGGAAACAAGGTACAAGGGTTGAAAACTCAGGACTGCCACGTCCTACTTCAAAGGGTTTTACCTGTTATCCTTAGAGGATTGGGCCGCCCTGACTTATACAGTGCAGTTGCAGAGTTGGGACAATTCTTCAGGGAACTCTGCAATAGAAATATCAGGATAGATGCTTTGGAGCGTCTTAGAGAAAAGATATCAACTATCCTATGCGACCTTGAGAAGATATATCCTCCAGCCTTCTTTGATGTGATGGTGCATTTGGCTGTTCATCTACCTGATGAGGCACTACTTAGAGGTCTAGTACAGTATGGCTGGATGTACCCTATTGAAAGGCGGCTAGGCACTTTCAAGGGCTATGTTAGGAACAGAGCTAGACCCGAGGGTTCCATTGCAGAGGCCTACATTGCAACAGAAGCGTTGACATTCTGCTCAAAATACATTGAAACAGCTGATCAGCTTAGCAAAGAGGTGGGTGAAGACAATCCCGGGCTCAATGTTTTTGATTATTCTGTTCGAGTTACAGGGAAGAGTCGACAAGAGGACAAACCTAAAGATTTGGACAAAATGGTTTGGTATGTGTTGAATAACTGTCCTGAGATACTACCTTATATCAAGTAAGTGCTAAGTACTACAGCTTATACGTCGTAATCTACTAAACTTGCAGCACATTCTTATATATTTAGATGTTTGACGCGATCACTATGTTGTGCAGCATCTACAAAAAGGAGTTACTGCCGCAAAATCCAAGAAACATTGACAAACTGGTTATGGCAGGATTTGCGAAATGGTTCAAGAGCCATGTAAGCTTTTGAATTGCACTGTCACTATTTCTAATATATTGAGTACATAAGATGATCAGCTTGTCAGGTTAAGAAGATGCGGGAGGATAGGCAGGCAGTTGATGATGCCCTTTACTCACTAGCAATGGGTCCTGATACTCGGGTAAGACATTATGAATCTTGCGTTGTTGGAGATGTGCGCTACAACACCCTTGCACGAGACGAAGGCAGGAAGACACAAAACAGTGCCATCATGAGCACGGATACGTATGACAAAGAGACAACTGAAATGTATGCTAACATAATAGACATTGTTCAGTTGCAGTATATCTCCAGTTTTGAGGATCATCGGTGTGTGGTTCTGTTGTGCTGTCGTTGGTATAACCTGTTTTCCAGGATCGCAAAACCCAGAGCTGATGATTATTTCAAATCCATCAATGTCAAGGCGGCGTACCAGACCAACGAGCCTTTTATTTTGGCAAATCAAGCAACACATATATTTTTCTTGGAAGACACATTTGCACGTAGCGATGACTGGAGAGTATTGCATAGGTTTGAGCAGAGGAATTTGTTTAATGAAGTTGCACAACAAGATGATGCTTACACTGCTCCTGATGTACAAGATAACACAGATGTTCCTAATATCTTTGAGAACCATCACATCAATGACGCCGGCGAAAAGATTGCCTGTCGTGCTATGGACATACAAGAGTTGATCAAGAAGAAGCCAACGTTCGAGGACGTTGAGGACGAAGAAGAAGATGACACCGTGGGGAATTACGATTCATACTGATACACATGGCGAAGATGTTGACGCTGCTGCTGCGGATGATGATTACATTGCTTCTGTCGTATTTGCCTGTCAGAAGATGTTTTTTTATCTACTATGTGAAATTGTGTTTGCTATGACAACTGAAACCTGATGAACATGTTGTTTAGTATTTTCCTGTGAGAACATCACTTGTTATGTATGCTGATTTGTGTTTGGTGATTGTATGACGACTAAAACATGACGACATTGTTGTTTAGTTGTACTCATATTTGGCTGTGAAACTTGAATTTGTTGACATAGTTTGCTGTTGGACTGCAATTTGCTCGACATCTTTGAATGAGAACAAAGCTGACCCGAGAGGGCCTCTACTAATTTATTTATTTATTACCAAAAAGGGCCTCTTCTATTTATTTATTTATGAGCAAAAGGGGATACCCCCTGATTTCCGTTAATAGAAATAATTAGATGTTCACAACACTACGCCCAGCCTGCTACACATGTTTCATTCATTACTAGTTTAAGCAAAGTGCTCATGTCATAGCCACTGAATACATCACGAGTGCTACATACACTGCAAATAAAGAGACAATCATCCTACAGAGCACATTGATTTTTCTCATTATCTTCACAAGCTCTTTCATCTCCTCATTGCTCTCAAGGCCGTTCAGCAGCTGTTGCTTGGCCATGATCAGAGGAACTGCATCTTTAACCTTCTGCTCTGCATCTTCCTCTTCTGCCGTTCCTTCAGTTACTTGTCCAACACCCCAACCTGCTGGTATTGGGATTCCTCGGCTAACCAAATAATCAGTGTAGTTGCACTCCCCCACATCAGCAACTTCCCAGAAATACAAATCACACGAATCTTCCCTTTTCTGCACGAATCAAATTAGAAGATCATCAACCAAACTATTAAAAAAATCAACAACTGAAAGCAGCATAACAACACTTAAACATATTATTACCCCATGATTCAGGCATTTGTAGAAGACTCGGCCAGGGTTGAGGATTGTGGTTGAGACGCGACGGATGACTCTACGTGATTTGCAGCAGTGGCACCACACCAACGGCAGCGGGTTGCAATGAGCAACCGGCTGCGGTGCGCGTGCCGGCGGGGGTGTGATGAGACCCACAGGCGATGGTACGGGTGGCGACTTGGCGCATATCTGGTTGTTGCCTGCTAAAGAGCAGGTGGACGAGCAGCCAGCGGACATGGTTGCTGCGGCCAGAGCTTCTGATGCTACTCAGAGTAAGTAAAGAAGAGGAGAAGCGAACGTTGGATATGTCAGTTTCATTACTTGCAGAGTAGCATAGCACCATATATAGTCATAGTCTAGGTTTGGATTCGAACCAGCTACAGGAGCACGTCTCTCTTTTTTCTAAAACTCAGCAACGTCTCTTTACTGGTACACTAGCTTGTTCTGTACGCCTTCTCAAGTCTTTGATTTTTTTCCCCTTTTTTGCGAGGAAGGAAGGAGGAAAAAATTGAGAGTTCTTGGGACTCGAACCCAAGACCTCTCTGTTGAAAACCAAGGGTGCTAGTCACTTATGTGGCGAACGTTCCCTGGGAGGAGGACGGCAGACGAACGGATTTTCCTCGCAGTTTTAGTTGCGACACAAGATCGAATGGTCGCAGTTTCGGGAATGTTATCAGGCGAACGAGCCCAGTTTTTCTTTTCTTCCTATATATAAAAAAGTATGCTACTTGGTGTCGACTTAGTCAACAAACGATTGTGCCAACCTTGACCGTTGGATTGACATTCAATGTCTGTCGTGTTTCTTCAGTCTCTTCTTCCTCGAGCCGCCAAAGCCAAACCAGCGCCGGCGGGACCGCCTGCTCCCGCCTCCCACGGCTGGCTGTGCTGCCGCGCACGCATCATGGCCACATCGCACCCTAAAACTCTGTGCATCTTCCCCGGCTCCTGTTCGTTCCCGTCCGAGGCCTCACCATCGTCCTCCGCCTTGGTTCGCTTGCCGCGGCACCGCCCTCCGGTGTTATCAACATGGTCAACAACCGAGAGGAATAAGGAGATGACTGTACATGGTGAGGATGACAGTAGGGACCCAGCAGCGCGCGCAGTAATTTTGTTTTTTCGGGACGGAGGAGGGTATCAACTGGGTTGTGCGGGAGCTGTGGCCCGTCTAGCCCAGGCTTTTATTTCATATGTTTATCACATGACCAGCCCAGTTTGTTTTTTTCCTTTCTGAAAATGGCTAGCCAGCTATTTTGTTTTTTGCAAACAGGCAATTAGTTCCAAAATACTTTTTTCTTTCGGATTTTGATATTTTAAATTTCATTGTTTTTATGTGGGTAAAATTTCATTGAATTTAAATTAAGGTATATTTAGTTTTAAAATTAATTTGAATCTGGCTAGGAAATTTTGGGCTGTATGCTGTTTGGGACAGATTTGGAGGCTGACTTGTGGGTCTACTAGGTTGACGTGTACGAAAGCCTTTGTCAACTTAGTCCACAAACGATTCTAGCAGCAGTGACCGTTGGATGTTAATCCAACGGCCATGCTGCTTCTTCAATATCTGATCTTCTTGCTCCAGCCGCCCAAACCAGCGCCGGTGGGACTGCCTGCTACCGCCTCCCGTGGCCGGCTGTGCTGCCGCACAGGCCGCACCGTCCCACCCTACTTCATTGCTGGCCAGGCCATTCCTCTACTCACCCACACCTCCTGTTATTTTCTGGCGACGGCAGCCGGACCAGTAAACCCTCGTACTCCCCACCGCGTGGGAAACCATTGCTGAGTCTTCCACGGCTCCATGTCGTTCCCTTCCTAGGCCTCGCCGTCGTCCACCGCCATGGTGCTCTCGGCGCGGCCTGGTCAACGTGGTCAACGAACGACATCCATCGGACATGGACTGTACGTGGAGAGGCTGATAGCTGGGTCCACGGCCGCACACAAGGAAATGCCTCCTTATTACGCGCAAAATAATGATTCCTCCACCTGATATCTGGGACCCACCGGAAGAGCCTCTGTATTTCGTGAAAAAAACATGCCCCCCGCTGATAGGTCGGACCCACCAGCTATATTCGCATGCAAGGAAGTGCCTCCTTATTACGCACAAAAAAATGAATACTCACCCTGCCAGCTGGAACCCAGCATAGTGGGAGGCTGACATGTGGGCCTACCAAGTTGACGGGGACGGAGGGCTTTGTCAACTTAGTCAATATGAACGATTCTATCTCTAGTTACCATACGATGTTCATCCAACGGCCGTAGTGCTTCTTCAACCTCTGGTCTTCTTGCTCCAGCCGCCCAAACCAGCGCCGGTCGTGCCGCGTGCTCCTGCCTCCCGTGGCCGGCTGTGATGCCGCGGAGGCCTCACCGCCCCCTACTACTCCCACCGCTAGCCAGGCCATCCCTCTACTCACCCACACCCCCTGTTATTCTGCGGTGATGGCAGCCTCACACCGCAGCCGAACCAGTGAACCCTCGTATTCCTCTCCGCGTGGGCATCTATTGCCGCGTCTTCCCCGGCTCTGCGTCGTCCCCTTCCTAGGCCTCGCTGTCGTCCACCGCTTTGGTGCTCTCGGCGCGGCATGGTCAATGTGGTCAACGACCGACTTCCATCGGAAGAGTACTATACGTGGAGAGCCTGACAGCTGGGTCCACGGCCGCAGCAAGGAAGTGCCTCCTTATTACGCGGAAAATAATGATTCCTCCACCTGACAGCAGGGACCCACCGGACGGGCAACCGTATTTCATAAAAAAAACATTTCCCCCCTGACTGCTGGGACCCACCAGCTACATCCTCGCATGCAAGGAAGTGCGTCCGGGCAAAAAAAAAAGATTCGCCCCCCTGACTGCTGGGACCCACCAGCTACATCTTCGCACGCAAGGAAGTGCCTCACAGTCGGGACCCACCTGGTCGAAGCGTACGTAGCGTTGTCATTCTAGTCGCAAACGTGTACGTACATACTGGTCGATGTAGAGGCGCGCACGTGTCGTAGTAGAGGCGCGCACGTAGCATGTACACGTACGTATAGCGGCCAGGGCGCAAGAAACTAAATACGGCCACATACGTACATATGGGCGGGGTCTCGAACGCCTACTCGCGCGTACGTACGACCAGGGCTCGTGTACATGGCTGGGTCAGAACGGAGAAACTGCGTCATCGTCGTGTTCATGGGGAGGCAACGGAATGCGTCATGTTCATCGAGAGGCAACGGAACGCGTGGGAGCCAAACGGCTTGGACGGAATAGCCGATGGAAACGAGGCCTGGCGTACCGCAGAACGGAGGAACGGCCTTGTGTTCGACCGGCCACGTTCCAAACGGGATCCTATTCATCAGGAGGGGTCTGGCGTACCGGAAAATGGAGGAAACGGACTTGTATTGGACCTCCTACGGTCAAAACGGGGTCCTCTTGATCGGGAGGGGTGTGGCGTACCGCAAAACGGGATTCCACGAGATACTATTCATCTCCACCGTCGACCCCCTCCAGCCTCCACGGGCTACTGTTCATCCACCGTCGACTCCTCCATCCTCCACCTGCGACTGTTCATCCACGGGCTCCTGTTCATCCAGCCTCCACCGTGCGCTACTCCACCAGCTACTGTTCAACCAGCCCTCTCCACGGGCTCCTATTCAACCACCCCTCCACGGGCTACTATTCATCCAGCCCTCCACCGTCTACTGTTCATCCAGCCCTCCATGGGGTCCTGTTCATCCAGCCCTAACCGGCTCGATCGATTGGGGTCCTGTTCATCCAGAGGCAACACCACGGGGTCCTGTTCATCCACCCCCACCGGGAACTGTTCGTCCAAACCCCCCCAGCAACGCTCACTGTTCATCCAGAGGTAGCATCGATCGGCTTCAGTTAGCAGCAGTAGTGAAGGAATCGCTCAATCGGGTTCAGTTAACAGCCATCGATCGATCGCTCGGGTTCAGTAACGCGTAGCCTGCAGTGCAATCGCTCGGGTTCAGTAGGCGAATGCCTCGCTCGGGTTCAGTTAGAGCCCAACGCCTCGCACAGACGCTCGTACGTGTACGAGAGAAACGCGCATCGCTCGGCCCCCGACCACCCACCGTAACCGGGAACTCCCCGAAATTTTCCTCGCCCTCGCTTCTACCATGGTTTTTTCCGTCATGGACGGCCCAAAGAATGTCATGCAGCTGCGTCTCCGGCCCGCCCAGGACAAAAAGCCCATTTTCTTTCATGATTTTTTGTCATAGAAGTAGGAGCCCACCACATCTATGATGATACCGGGTTTTGTCACAATTATCTTCATAGAAGTGTCATAAGTATAACAGAAAAAAATTCGTTCGGCCCAAAATGTCACGGATGTGTCTTTTTTTTGTAGTGTATAGTGTGGGTGATAGGAAGCAAGAGTGCATGCGAGAAAGAAATGTTGACGGAGAAACTACAGATAGATACAAAGATAGATATACTAGCTAGAGGGACATCGGCTGGTTTGAGTGTTGGAGATGACCGCCGGGTGGTTCAGAGGGTGAAGTTATGTGTGTGTGAGAGAAAGATAAAAAGAGGGCACATGACTGCATGTAGAGAGAAACATATATAGTGTGCGTGATAGGAAACAAGAGTGAGGGCGAGAAAGAAGGTTGATGGAGAAACAGATAAATAGAAAGATAAAGATGCTAGCTAGTGTGCGTTAGAGATAGGAGTCGAGTGGATCAGAAGGCTGAGTTATGTGTGTGGGTGTGAGAGAGATAGAGAGAGGGTGCATGTGAGTCACATACAAACAAATATCAGAGAGAAATGAGATCCTAAGAGATGGAGTTTTGTGTCTGCGAGAGATAAAGGTATTTCACAACGAGAGTGATAGCTAGAGAGACAAATGAGGGAACACAAGATATCTCTAGGGAGAGAGAGTGTGTGTGAGAGACATACAAGAAAATGGTGGAGAGATATGAGACCCTGGGAGACAGAGTATGTGTTTGTGTGTGAGAAAGAGATATTTAAGAGGAAGAGTCGTAGCTTCTCATACCTAAGGAGCGAAAGACATCTCTGTGTGAGAGGGGGTGTGCGAGTGGCACACAGGGGAATAGTGGAGAGAAATGAGACCCCGGGATACGAAGTTTGTGTTTGTGTGAGAGAAAGAGATTTCACATGGAGAATCATAGTTAGAGACACATAGCAGGGAGCGAGATATACTTAGAGAGAGATAGAGTGATGAAGGTCGAGGGAGAGAGTACCGTCAGTGCGTTACGAAGATAAAAGATCATTGTCGACATACAGGTAGCACGAGAGATACCCGAGAGACGATGAACGCATGTAGGTCTAGAGAGATACTCCTATATAAGCATGAGTGATAGCTATATGAGACGAATATCTGGATTAAAGGGGATTCAAATATTTAAACTGGAGATCATGACATCAATAATATCATAACGCAAATTGGTGTATCAAATATGCATATTCATTTGAATTTGGGGACACATGTACTGTTTAATAGTTTATCAATATTAGTGATCCATAGATTCTTTAATTAGAGACAATGCATGGTTTATATGCAATTAAGCTCTAAACGGGATTACACTATATGTTGCATGTGTGAAACACATTATACATGTTCGAGAAGTAAAAAAGCCCGCATGAAACACATATTAATTGGAGACAGTTAGCGAGGAATGCATACATTGGATTTCAACATAAAGTGGTTTCAAATATTTGAAAATCCAAATTAAGATGGATACAACCTTATGAATTTAAGATCATGCCATTTGTAAACCATATTTATGTATAAAGGGTGTTGTGCTTTTGAAAGTATATATAAAAAATGATGTATATAGAATTTTATTCCAATCGAAAATGGATCCTGGTCGAACAAAAATAGAATACAAACTAGATTCGAATTGAGTTGGCACGATAAACGTGCACTCTTGCTCTGCAAAAGTTTGAACGAAGCGGGGAAAGTCGCAGTAACCGCCCGAAACCAAAATCTGTGAGATGGAAATTACTGCCTATCCCTGACACGCAAAGCCTATAGGCTCGATTTCTGTAGGTTTCGATAGGGGTAGGTTTGTAATTTCACTCAAACGTGACATAACCGCCTCTCACCCGGATTCATACATGGTGGGCGCCAAAACACAGTGTCTCCTCAGCCGAAATCGACTCCCTCTCCGATTCATACACGGTGGTCGCCAAAACAAACTCTCGTCGGCAAATATTCAGTGTATGTGAGATTACCGTCCTATCCCCAACCGACTAATATTGCTGTGATGTAGGAAATTTTAAACGGGGGCTAAGTTTGTAAATTTCCTTGCATTTGAGACAAGCGCGCCCTGAAGACATGGTTCCCCCCTTCCTCTCTCCCTCCATTTCCCCATTCTTACTCCGTGGGTGCCAAAACACCCTCTCCACCCCAGCCTCCTCCGTCCGCCACCCCATCCACCACCGTCCTCCTCCACCATGCCGGAGCTGATACCCCGACGCCGTCGTCCATTACAAGAGATCGACCTCTCTCATCCACGGCTTCGGACCGGGATCCTTGCATCCCGTCCTCTCGCTTCATCCCCGCCGTTGTCCACCTTGCCGGAGCCGCTCCTACGACCGTCTCGTCCACTGCGCCCCGCCGCCACTGTCTACCCTCCTAGATCTCACTACAAAAAAAAGACACATCCGTGACATTTTGGGCCGAACGAATTTTTTTTCTGTCATGCTTATGACACTTCTATGACGATAATTGTGAAAAAACCCGGTATCATCATAGATGTGGTGGGCTCCTACTTCTATGACAAAAAAATCATGACAGAAAATGGGCTTTTCGTCCTGGGCGGGCCGGAGACGCAGCTGCATGACATTCTTTGGGCCGTCCATGACGGAAAAAACCGTGGTAGAAGCAAGGGCGCGGAAAATATCGGGGAGTTCCCGGTATGGTGGGTGGTCGGGGGACCGAGCGATGCATGTTTCTCTCGTACACATACGCGCGTGGGTGCGAGGCATTGGGCTCTAACTGAACCCGAGGGAGGCGTTCGCCTACTAAACCCGAGCGATTGCACTAGAGGCTACGCGTTACTGAACCCGAGCGATCGAGCGATGGCTGTTAACTGAACCCGATCGAGCGATTCCTTCGCTACTGCTGCTAACTGAAGCCGATCGATGCTGCCTCTGGATGAACAGTGAGGGTTGTTGGGGGGGGGGGGGGTTGGATGAACAGTTCCCTGTGGGGGGTTGGATGAACAGGACCCCGTGGTGTTGCCGCTGGATGAACAGGACCCCGATCGAATGAGCCGGTTGGGCGTGGATGAACAGGACCCCGTGGAGGGAAGGTTGAACAGTAGCCGGTGGAGGGCTGGTTGAACAGTAGCCGGTGGATCGAACAGTAGCCGGTGGATTGATGAGAGGGTGAGATCTCGCGCTGTCAGCACTCACTTTGGCCTCAAGGTGCTCGATCAGCTCCTGATCCGTGGGATCGAACTTGACGCCAGCCGGTAGCACCGGCCAATCCTTCTTTGACTCGCATCGGTTAATTCCAGTTATATGGTACTCAATGTATGATCAATCGACTGTTTTAAGTGAATGATAAAAGATTTCGAAAGATAAGTGGTACTCCAAATCTGAAGTCCACAATACCCGAACATGCCTCGGGATTCTTGTGTCACCTCACATGCAGCGTGTTGTCACGTCAATTCAATGTGTGGACATGATGAATAATTTCACCGACGTATACTAGTCTTGCTACTGTACTACATACTAGTCGTATTTAGTGTCACATTTTAACCATCGGTTTAACTAACAAGTACGCACTTGAAGCCTAATTGATATATATATATATATATATATATATATATATATATATATATATATGGCTTCTGCACAACATCTCCATCATCATTATCAGTACATCCTACGCAGGTGAGTTAGGATGCACTTGATCCCAGAAAGGTATCTATCCTTCAAACCAGAGGAGTGCTTCAAACTAACAACAGTACATAATATCCAACAAAAGAAGGTCATGCTACAGCAGCAGAATACATGGCTCAGTCTAGATATCAGTACGAATCAAGTTGTGCATATTTGCTGTTGGCATGAACCATATCGCCGCATGTCGGGTTTGCAAAAGCCATCCATCGCATGGAAGCTTGATGCCTTTCACACACTGAAGATTATCTGGCAACAAGCTGTGTCGACGAATCTCTGGATATGGTGATTCATGAAACCCATGGTATGATGTGTAAACACAGTCCCCCCTGGCGAATGGAAGTTGCATAACACGGTAATCATCGCCGGTGATATGAAAGATGATTGGTTGGATGATCGGATAATTGAGCCCGAGGAACATGGACTGGTTGCCGAGGCTGTAAACACGCCTCCAGTTGAATATGCCTGGCCCAAAGGAGCTGGGATCTTTCTCGAACACGAAGCAGCCATAGCCATCAATGTCACGAACGCCCCAGGCATTGTACTGCATTTGGTTTGATGTAATGGTTTGGTCAATTTGGTACGTGCGAATGAGCATCAAATGACCGCCGTCAGCTGAACGAGCGATAAACCACCACCCATCGGCTGGTATGATTCCAGGTCCTGGAATCATGAGGGCCAGCGCATTTGCGTCTCCTGCAACAATTCAAATTTGTAGACCAAAAGGACAAAAATAAACAATCATGTTCAGAGTATGTGTGGAATTAAGATTATTATAACAGTGAGACATATCATAGACAGAGAATTGCAATGCCGTGGTCATAATCATACCCCAAGTAAAAAAATAAGCCAATGCCTTTCATATTGTAGAAATATGTCATGGTTCAAACATCATGTAACAATGAGATGAAAATAGCTATGACAGGGCCTACTCATATTCTACCATAGCACTTACTACTGTTCTCATATCAACTCTAAGCAATAACATGCGTTGTTATAAAAATCTTGGAAATGAGAGTAACATATAGCAATCATGAGCTTATACTCATAATATATATTTTAACAATCATTAGATGCCAATTGTTCCCATATCAACTCTAACAATAACATGTGTGGTCATAAAAATCTAGGAAATGAGAGGAACATATAGCAATGATGTGGTTATAGACATACTATCTATTCTAAATTTGTAAAAATGAATAGGCAGTCGTATTCATAAGGTAAAGATGAGGTGAGATAGAACAATTACACGATGATAGATTCCACCAGTATAGGCAGCCAATCTATGCGTCGACCGCGTAAACGATGCCATCGTGCACTATAGCATCAGACAGAAATGTTGCCTCAACAGGATTGACGATGAGCCATAACCATGTATGGCGACCGGATTCCAGATAGACTAATCCCATGTTGAACAAGGCAATGAGCTTGTAATCCATGTAGTCTTCTGATGGTGTGGGCACTTCGCAGATTACAACTTTCAGCAAACAGAGGTTGAGCCAAAAGCTTGACGCGTCTCGTGCGTAGTAGGCAGGAGTGTCCAGCGGGCCGCGAGGCTCGATGGCGGCGGTATCCAACAATGGAAGGGTGATCTCTCGCTGGGTGTAGATATCCACGAGACGCCACGGACTACCGGATTGGTGGATGAGGACGATCCAGTTGGCCTTCATGCCCGCCCAGTAGTGGCCGCGCATGAAGGACAGGTGGACGGGTAGTGGTAGCATGTCGAGGGGCACCACGACAACCTCCATAGGATCATCAAGTCGGTGTCTGGGCCAACTGCGAGGATCGGGCATCACCAAGCAGGGTGTCTTGAAAAGAGCCGGCCGGTTGCAGACGAGTAGACGGTACAAAGACACCGAGCATGCGGCCAGACGGACGGTGTTGAGTAGGTCCATACGATTACAGATCTGCTCCAAGAGAACATCGAGGAGGGAATTCCAATCATGACTCTGCGTGTCAGTCGGTTCTGCCATAGGTTTTTTTAGGGCACTGAGTGATTGGGGTTTTCGGTGCCTGCGAGCCAGCGGGGAAGTGGATTCGGGCGAGCGAGCGAAGAAGATGGCGTGTGTGGCCGAGCAGTGAGCGGGGGGATATGGTACGCGCGAGCTACCAGGGAAGATGGCGCGGGCGGGCGAGCAGTGAGCGGGGGGAAATGGTGTGCGGCCGACGATGGGGAAGAGAGGAGGAAGAAGAAGAGAGGAGGAAGAAGAGTGAAAGACGAGGAAGAAAGTGCATTAAATCTGAATTCTACTAGTACTACTATTTGGATATACCGTCCTTCGGAGTGTAAATAGTTATGCCGATGACATGTGGGTCTACCTCAAGAGGGCCCATATGTCAGTTAATGGAGGAGAGAGGTGTGTAGGTATATTTGACGAAGCGTGCTCTACTGGCAAACATGATGGCAGTACTGGGTAAGGCTGATTTAGTAACACCAACACGCGTGTGTCCCATCTGCTGCAACGTGTATTGTCACTTCACTGCGAAGACTAGTTGAATAGTTCTCTCTGACCAAGATGGGGAATAATGGATCGTGAAGACTTCCTATCTACAGTATCCCTATGCCTCTACGCTCACTTCACTTGTTTTGCTCCGTACGTAGTCACTTGTTGAAATCTCTAGAAAGACAAATACTCTGTATTTGGGAACAAAGGGAGGCTTTTACTCCGTATTTGGGAACAGAGGGAGTATCACCATATGGAGGGAATAGAGGAAGCTTGAAATATGAACATGTCAATGGGAGGGAGTAAAAGCCTCATGCATGCATGCATGCATGCAACATGCAACAATCACACGTACACATGGACGCACGCAACACTCATGCACCCATGCGGCACATAGCACACGACGCAACACACATGCTCACGCTCAAGTGCTCAACCTACTCCCTACGTCCGTGAAAGACTGTACATTTAGAGATTTACACATTGACCAGGGCATAATTAACGCCCAAAAGTAGCAGACTTATGTGTGCATGCGACCATTGAGAGAAGAAGATTAAATGAAGGTTGTTGCATGCTGTAATTAAGGATAGACATGTAGCCTATACCTAGAGAACAAGTTGGTGCATTAGTCAATCAATATTGATTTAGATTAAAGGCTAAATGCATTGGAAGTGTAGATGTACACTCTTTGTTTTTTAGCCGATGTACACTCTTTGTTGGAAGACCGAGGGAGTACACGTGCATGCACTCACATACACAGCCAGGGTGGTTCGCGCGCAAGGGTTGGACTCCTTTTGCGCCTGCGTAAAGTTTTGATTAACTAATTTCTTTGCTCTGCCAACTGACAGGTTGGACCCAGAAACCAGGTGACAATTTAGCCAGTCAACAAAGTGCCATGTCGACTATGTGGTCGGTCGGTAGGGTGCAATACGGTGCTCTACGATGAGCTAGTGATCGTATAATCACCGCAAAACTATATATAGTGGCCATAAAGAGCGTATTGTTACATACGTTGACCACCAGTGTATTTTTCTCATTTCAAATTAAGCCATATTAACCGAAAGAACGCAGTATGGACTAGTACTAGTACTGCTTTGATGTGTCCCGTCAACTCGCTGAACAAGGAGAAGCTTGCTTACTACGCCTCTCCCTCGCCCACGCGCGCGGTGGCTCGCAGGACGAGGAGAGGGTTTTGACCCTCTCCCTCTCCCTCGCCCTCGGGTGGACGTGCAGCAGTTCAATCGGTGTTAGATTGCCAGAAGCATATTGTACTATAGTATCATCATTGTTGGACCTTCCGAAGAGGCGAAGAGCCAAGTGCAAGGTTCACATGAGTACGAACTGTTGAACCTCCCAAAGAGGCAAAGAGCCAAGCGCAAGGTTTTATAGGAGTTGTCGTCCTAGTAGGAGTATAGTATAACTATAGCGAACGATGCTACTGTATGATGCCGCCACGTCACCTGTATCCAAAGCTGTGCCACCTTTTTTTCTCAAAGAGCGTGTTGAAGCCCGTGCAACAACCACACAAGTTGCACGTACACATAACACATTTACTAGTAATAAATTCTAAAGGACAAATGCCAGTATGCCACACAAGTTCATCTCCAATTCATGTGATAAATTTGTGCACGACTAGTCTACATATATTCACAGCGCTACCGTTCACAATTTACCATACTCCACTTACACGTTATAGATGGGCTACACGTCCTCCTCCAGGTTCCAGTCCCAGGTGTTCTTCATGGATGGCACGATCCATAGAGGTGGGCAACGGGAATCATTGTCGCAGCTTTCTATTCCGGTTCCACATGATGGAGACTCATCCAAGCTGAAGCGGCATAAATCAGGGATAGCGTGTCCCAGCATGTCGTTCATCCGGCGGTGCGCACTGAAGACACAACCATGCTTCATGAACGGCAGGCCTTCGGTGTCGTGCACGGAAGGTGGCATCCGCTTCACAATGGGGTAGCTGTCCCCAATGAAAAGTGAGTACTCTCTAAGAGTGTTCCTCGGCACCCACGTAGCATTACGGGGGTCGAACTCGGCGCCGTTCATCTGGTACATGCGACATCTCAGATCTGGAGACATGGTGACGTACATAGTCAAGGTCCATGCATAATAATGTTGTGCTCAAATATGGCAGTCAGTAATACTGTGCAGCAAATAGTACTACTCCGGTATAGAGGAAGTAAAATAACTGGCTTATTATATATAGCCACTCTTGGCTACATGGATGAGATAGTAAGACATTGAAAAACAAAAATGGTGGCAGCTAGTGGGTTCAAGTCTTCAAGGGCCTAGCTAGCTACTCCAAGGTAAAAAGTACTCCTACTAGTACTAGTAGCAAGTAGTACAACAATGAAAGAGAAGGCGAGAGGGTTAAAAAATATAATACTAAATGGAATACCTAGGTAGATGGTGACGGTCCGATCGTGGTAGATTATGTGACCATGTTGCACATCAGTGGTACCATAGGTAATGACTGCTAAGATAGTTGATGCCAATATGCCAAAGTCAGCTACAAGGTTCCAGGTTAGACCGAATCACGGATGCAAATGCACATCCAGGATCGGCGGTCTTATTTTGATCGGGGGATGACTGGTCCCTACAAAATAATGGAGTACCATTAGGGATGCAAATGATGGTTTGTGGCTTTGTGCATTCCGTTTGTAATCTACCGTACCGTAGGATGGCAACCAGATGAAACAAGTCCCTTGGCTTGTCACCGCGAAGATGCGGCCTCGATGGCGCACGGCGTCTTCGAACGTGTAGGGGTGCAAATCTGCCGCGGCCAACATGCGCCAGCCTCTGCCGTTACTGCCTATTGCATTGATGGCAATCCTTATGTCGAACACCGCGATGAGATAGTAATCGTCGTAGCCGCGTCGCTTTGTCGGCGGGTCCGCAATTGCTATCTTCTTCAATCTCATGTAGGCATCATCATACGTATTCAAGCCCAGCTAGTCTGGAAGGCCGATCCGAATGGTGGAGAAGGGGTCTACGGGAACGGCCGCACTATTGTGGATGTTGTGCAAAATGATGGTGGTATCCGGCCGGAGGTATGCAAGCCAATCTTCGTTGGCACCGACCCAGACCTATATATAAGACGGTGGGCAGCGGAGAAATTACGGGATGGAAATGGAATAACTAAGTACTACATGATCAAACTCCATGACTGACCTGCTCATCGGAAAAAATCCGACTACCTCTCAACGTCGGCAACTCTAGCGGAGTCAACGTGCAACCATGGCCATGGAGCGGTGGACTGTTCAAAGGATTGTCCCATAGAAGAACTTTCTCCTCGAGGACGCATGGAAGACCAACAAGCATGGCCTTTTCCCAAGCCTGTTTAAGCACCGTCTTGAAAAAGTTGGTGCAGGAAGCACCGAGTCTTGCGGCGGTGAGGACGTTGGAGCGGCGTGCGATTTCTCCCACAGGATCGCCGTCCAAGGTCTCCCAGCCCCGACAAGGAGGAGAACCGCCTGGCAAATCCATGGGAGTAGCAACGAACTGCCTTCTCTTCGGGGGGGAGGGGAACTGGCGAGGCGGACATAAGAGCGTAGTAACTGCAGGGCCTCGTCCCTTCCAACTGTAGCTCCTCGATCATTCCTTAGCGAAGGGATGAGGGTATTATTTACTACGTACTCGTACTGTAGCAGTACTAGTACTAATTTCTCAACTAGTAGTGCGATGTACTGTACTTCTAGTATAGTGCACCAGTTTTGAACTCTTGAATCTCAGGGCCAAGGAGCTACAGTTGGAAGTGGAGGGTACTACTGTTCTCTAGAACCATCGCTGTACTATCAATGCAGGGAAAGTACACCTGCGTAGTGGGTACTCTCGGTGCTCTATTCAAGCGCGTAGCTGGCCTACTCAGCATACTCAGCTGCTCCTCTCACGCACACACTAGCAGCATGTTTATCAGCGACGGTTACTGCGGGGGCAGAACATTTGAGTTATTTGATACAGGGAGACTATGCTTTTCGCTTCCATTTGTGGAGGTGTAATGGATCTCGTCGAACTTTGTTAGTACTTCCTTCTTTATGAATGAGATGAGGCAAAGCTTTTGCCTCCGTTTCAAAAAAAACACGTCAAGAGGAATTTATTTTATAGAGCCGATAATGGAGTGAAGTCCATGCGTGCAACGCCACAAGCTATAGAGTAGTAGAGTACTAGTAGCACTTTACATACAGAGCCATATTGCACAGTTCCCAATGCCGCGCCAGGCTTTTCCGGCTCCTCGGGCTTAATTGGGAGGCGCTAGTTTAAATATGCTACTAGCTGACGAGGAAGCCGCAAGCGAGGTGCGGCTAGGGCGAGCATGCGAGCCAGGAGATCATGGGAAGGAAAACCCGTTCACGTGGCTAGGCTATCCAGTGCACCCAGATTGTGGTGCGGCACGTCCGTTCGACTTCAAAACTCAAACTACCCGTGTACAATATTGGCTCGCGGCGAAGCTACTATTTAAAAAAAGGCCGCCGTGCGTTCGGCCGGGATCGAACCCACAAAATGAGGTATACAGTCCCGTGACCACTAGTAGTACTCGTTGGAGTAAAACGCAACCTAGAATCGCCTTTTGTCACTAGTAGTACATTGTTCCTTACAAGAAACCACTAATAATGCCAAGAAACCACTAATAATGCCAAGAAACTACTACCACTTGCATACGTGGCAGACTTAAGATAAGACTACCTTATCAACCATTGTACATGCCCTTACCAACCAGCCCTACGAAGAAACGACTACTCTACAAAGTGTCGTTATAGGCATGTTTCAACCCATGTCGCCCCTTAAGTCAACGCCTTCTATTCGACCGGCAAGTTTGGCGTTATGACTTGTGGGACCAACATGTCAGTCTGCACAAAAATCCCCGAGTGACCTCCTACCTCTGGCCGGTCCACCTAGTCATCCTCAGCCAAGGGACGCAGCTACCGCCGCCGGCACAAGGCGAGGTCAGAACCGCCGGCGGTGCGGAGCCCATCTTGCGGCAGCCTGGATGCCAGCTCAGTCCGGCGCTCACGACTGCTAGCTAGCCAAGATAGCTCCGTCCAGCTGCTTTTCTGCAAGGTTTGCTAGCTAGATTGGCATGGCGGCGCGGCGGCTTGCTCGTGCGCGCCACGCTAAGGCCAGCCATCTGGCTCGAGCGAAGGCCAGTGCGGCGGCTTGCTCGCTTGTGAGTCACGCTCGGGCCAGCCTGCCAACCCGTGCGGAGGCCAGCGCGGCATCCGGCCAGTCCGGCGAAGCGGCGGCCAACTCGCTCATCACCGGAGCCACTGACAAATACGCATCAGTACTGTTTGAAGTAATGTTCAGGAAAAATAATGATTTGAGGGGGAATAACATGATAGAAGGTCAGATGTGGGTCCCTCGTGTAAACGGTCAAACAAAATATGTTGGTTTAAGCCGCCTCGTCAGCATGGACGTGTGGGCTAACCCTGTTAGAAACGGGTTTAAACGAACCTAATCGGCACTAGGTAGTGGTTTTTGGCGCGGATTAAGAAATTTTGGGTATGTTTTTGCTATTTTTTGTACAATAGTTTCTTCCTAGCGCTGGTTGAAAGTGGTAGTTTTTTGTTAAATACTCTACATATTGTAAGTAGGAGTGAAAGTTAAGCTTTGGAAGCCAATAAGCAAGGCTGGTTACATAGTGCATATGTGTACGTGATTGAAAGTAAATATCAACCATGAGTGACTAATATCTTGATGGAAAACTCGAAACTATGGAAATACTAGCATTTTTTGCATGGTTGGAAATAATAGCAATGTTCACGTGCGTTGCAATGGATCATAATTAGAATAATACTTATTCACAAACTTGATACAAAACACTCTAATTTTGATATACATATATCACTAGAGATATACTATGTTTCAATCAGAATATATTCCTTGGGATGTTTTGTTGAGGTGAGGGAGGGATGTGGTTGGTGTTGGGGAACGCAGTATTTCAAAAAAAATCCTACGATCATGCAAGATCTATCTAGGAGATGCATAGCAACGAGAGGGGAGAGTGTGTCTACATACCCTTGTAGACCGAAAGCGGATGTGTTTATCAACGCGGTTGATGTAGTCATACACCTTCACGATTCGTCCCGATCAAGTACCGAACGTACGGCACCTCCACGTTCAGCACACATTCAGCTCGATGACGTCCTCGCCTTCTTGATCCAGCAAGAGGGGCGAAGTAGTAGATGAGTTCTGGCAGCACGACGATGTGGTGACGGTGTTGGTGAAGAACAATCTCCGCAGGGCTTCGCCTAAGCACTACGAAATCTATGACAGACGATAAACTAGAGGGGACGGGGTTGCCAGCACACGGCTTGGTGTTTCTTGATGTGTCTTGGGTGCTAGCCCTGCCCCTCTATTTATATGTTGAGCCTTGGGGTCGAAACTTGGAGTAAAAGCCTCCACAAAGTCGGTTTCACCCGAAAGGCAAGAGTCCTTCTCGGACTCCAGGGCCAGACGCTAGGGTTCACGGCGTCTGGACCCAGACGCCAGGGTTCCCGGTGTCTGGACCCAGACGCCAGGGTTCCCGGCGTCTGGACCCAAATGCCAGGGACCCTGGTGTCTGGCCCTTGGACTCTGCAAAACTTTCTTTTGCGCTTTCCAAAAACCTTGTGGGCTTTCCCTTTTGATCCAAATAAAGTGTTCCCGTACCCAAACATTTCGGGAAACATCCGGAACCCCTTCCGGTGAATTCCGGAACCCTTCCGGAGACCAAACACTATTATCCCATATATCAATCTTTATCTCCGGACCATTCCGGAGTTCCTCGTCATGTCCGTGATCTCATCCGGGACTCTGAACAACATTCGGTCACCAACATACATAACTCATATAATACTATATCGTCAACGAACGTTAAGCGTGCGGACCCTACAGGTTCGAGAACTATGTAGACATAACCGAGACACCTATCTGGTCAATAACCAATAGCAGAACCTGGATGCCCATATTGGCTACTACATATTCTACAAAGATCTTTATCAGTCGAACCGCATAACAACATACGTTGTTCCCTTTGTCATCGGTATGTTACTTGCCCGAGATTCGATCATCGGTATCCTCATACCTAGTTCAATCTCGTTACCGGCAAGTCTTTTTACTCGTTCCGTAATGCATCATCCCGCAACTAACTCATTAGTAACATTGATTGCAAGGCTTATAGTGATGATCATTACCGAGAGGGCCCAGAGATACCTCTCCGATACACGGAGTGACAAATCCTAATCTCGATCTATGCCAACTCAACAAACACCATCGGAGACACCTGTAGAGCATCTTTATAATCACCCAGTTACGTTGTGACGTTTGATAGCACACTAAGTGTTCTCCGGTATTCGGGAGTTGCATAATCTCATAGTCATAGGAACATGTATAAGTCATGAAGAAAGCAATAGCAATAAACTAAACGATCATAGTGCTAAGCTAACGGATGGGTCTTGTCCATCACATCATTCTCTAATGATGTGATCCCATTCATCAAATGACAACACATGTCTATGGCTAGGAAACTTAACCATCTTTGATTAACGAGCTAGTCAAGTAGAGGCATACTAGGGACACTCTGTTTTGTCTATGTATTCACACATGTACTAAGTTTCCGGTAAATACAATTCTAGCATGAATAATAAACGTTTATCATGATATAAAGAAATATAAATAACAACTTTATTATTGCCTCTAGGGCATATTTCCTTCAGTCTCCCACTTGCACTAGAGTCAATAATCTAGATTACATAGTAATGATTCTAACACCCATGGAGTCTTGGTGCTGATCATGTTTTGCTCGTGGAAGAGGCTTAGTCAACGGGTCTGCAACATTCAGATCCATATGTATTTTGCAAATCTCTATGTCTCCCTCCTTGACTTGATCGCGGATGGAATTGAAGCGTCTCTTGATGTGTTTGGTTCTCTTGTGAAATTTGGATTCCTTCGCCAATGCTATTGCTCCAGTATTGTCACAAAAGATTTTCATTGGACCCAATGCACTAGGTATAACACCTAGATCGGATATGAACTCCTTCATCCAGACTCCTTCATTTGCTGCTTCTGAAGCAGCTATGTACTCTGCTTCACACGTAGATCCTGCCATGACGCTCTGCTTGGAACTGCACCAACTGACAGCTCCACCATTCAGTATAAATATGTATCCGGTTTGTGACTTAGAGTCATCCGGATCAGTGTCAAAGCTTGCATCGACGTAACCATTTACGACAAGCTCTTTGTCACCTCCATAAACGAGAAACATATCCTTAGTCCTCTTTAGGTATTTCAGGATGTTCTTGACCGCTGTCCAGTGATCCACTCCTGGATTACTTTGGTACCTCCCTGCTAAACTAATAGCAAGGCACACATCAGGTCTGGTACACATCATTGCATACATGATAGAACCTATGGCTGAAGCTTAGGGAATGACTTTCATTTTCTCTCTATCTTCTGCGGTGGTCGGGCATTGAGTCTGACTCAACTTCACACCTTGTAACACAGGCAAGAACACTTTCTTTGACTCGTCCATTTTGAACTTCTTCAAAATCTTATCAAGGTATGTGCTTTGTGAAAGTCCAATTAAGCGTCTTGATCTATCTCTATAGATATTGATGCCCAATATATAAGCAGCTTCTCCGAGGTCTTTCATAGGAAAATTCTTATTCAAGTATCCTTTTATGCTATCCAGAAATTCTACATCATTTCCGATCAACAATATGTCATCCACATATAATATCTAAATGCTATAGAGCTCCCACTCACTTTCTTGTAAATACAGGCTTCTCCGAAAGTCTGTATAAAACCATATGCTTTGATCACCTCATCAAAGCGTATATTCCAACTCCGAGATGCTTGCACCAGTCCATAGATGGATCGCTGGAGCTTGCACACTTTGTTAGCACCTTTAGGATCGACAAAACCTTCTGGTTGCATCATATACAACTCTTCTTTAAGATATCCATTAAGGAATACAGTTTTGACATCCATTTGCCAGATTTCATAATCATAAAATGCGGTAATTGCTAACATGATTCGGACGGACTTAAGCATCGCTACGGGTGAGAAAGTCTCATCGTAGTCAAGTCCTTGAACTTGTCGAAAACCTTTCGTAACAAGTCGAGCTTTATAGACAGTAACATTACAGTCATCGTCAGTCTTCTTCTTGAAGATCCATTTATTTCCTATGGCCTGCCAATCATCAGGCAAGTCAACCAAAGTCCACACTTTGTTCTCATACATGGATCCCATCTCAGATTTCATGGCCTCAAGCCATTTCATGGAATCTGGGTTCATCATCGCTTCCTCATAGTTCGTAGGTTCGTCATTGTCTAGTAACATGACTCCCAGAACAGGATTACTGTACCACTCTCGTGCGGAACATGCTCTGGTTGACCTACGAGGTTCGTAGTAACTTGATCTGAAGTTTTATGATCATTATCATTAGCTTCCTCACTAATTGGTGTGGGAATCACTGGAACTGATTTCTGTGATGAACTACTTTCCAATTCAAGAGAAGGTACAATTACCTCATCAAGTTCTACTTTCCTCCCACTCACTTCTTTCAGGAGAAACTCCTTCTTTAGAAAGGATCCATTCTTAGCAACGAATATCTTGCCTTCAGATCTGTGATAGAAGGTGTACCCAACAGTTTCCTTTGGGTATCCTATGAAGACGCACTTCTCCGATTTGGGTTCAAGCTTATTAGGTTGAACCTTTTTCACATAAGCATCGCAGCCCCAAACTTTAAGAAACGATAGCTTAGGTTTCTTACTAAACCACAGTCCATACGGTGTCGTCTCAATAGATTTAGATGGTACCCTATTTAAAGTGAATGCAGCCGTCTCTAAAGCATAACCCCAAAACGATAGTGGTAAATCGGTAAGAGACATCATAGATCGCACCATATCTAATAAAGTACGGTTACGACGTTCGGACACACCATTACGCTGTGGTGTTCCAGCTGGCATGAGTTGCGAAACTATTCCACATTGTTTCAAATGAAGACCAAACTCGTAACTCAAATATTCACCTCCACGATCAGATCGTAGAAACTTAATTTTCTTGTTATGATGATTTTCCACTTCACTCTGAAATTCTTTGAACTTTTCAAATGTTTCAGACTTATGTTTCATCAAGTAGATATACTCATATCTGCTCAAATCATCTGTGAACGTCAGAAAATAATGATACCCGCCGCGAGCCTCAACACTCATCGGACCGCATACATCAGTATGTATTATTTCCAATAAGTCAGTGGCTCGCTCCATTGTTCCAGAGAACGGAGTCTTAGTCATCTTGCCCATAAGGCATGGTTCGCAAGCATCAAGTGATTCATAATCAAGTGATTCCAAAAGCCCATCAGCATGGAGTTTCATCATGCGCTTTACACCAATATGACCTAAACGGCAGTGCCACAAGTATGTTGCACTATCATTGTCAACTCTGCATCTTTTGGCTTCAATATTATGAATATGTGTATCACTACAATCGAGATTTAGTAAAAATAGACCACTCACCAAGGGTGCATGACCATAAAAGATATTACTCACATAAATAGAACAACCATTATTCTCTGATTTAAATGAATAACTGTCTCGCATCAAACAAAATACAGATATAATGTTCATGCTCAACGCTGGCACCAAATAACAATTATTTAGGTCTAAAACTAATCCCGATGGTAGATGTAGAGGTAGCGTGCCGACGGCGATCACATCGACTTTGGAACCATTTCCCACTCACATCGTCACCTCGTCCTTAGACAATCTTTGTTTAATCCGTAGCCCCTATTTCGAGTTGCAAATGTGAGCAACAGAACCAGTATCAAATACCCCAGGCGCTACTACGAGCATTAGTAAGGTACACATCAATAACATGTATATCACATATACCTTTGTTCACCTTGCCATCCTTCTTATCCGCCAAATAGTTGGGGCAGTTCCGTTTCTAGTGACCAGTCCCTTTGCAGTAGAAGCACTCAGTTTCAGGTTTAGGTCTAGCTTTGGGCTTCTTCATGGGAGTGACAACTTGCTTGCCATTCTTCTTGAAGTTCCCTTTCTTTTCCTTTGCCCTTTTCTTGAAACAAGTTGTCTTGTTAACCATCAACAATTGATGTTTTTCTTGATTTCTACCTTCGCCGATTTCAGCATCGCGAAGAGCTCAGGAATCATTTTCGTCATCCCTCGCATATTATAGTTCATCACGAAGTTCTAGTAACTTGGTGATAATGACTAGAGAACTTTGTCAATCACTATCTTATCTGGAAGATTAACTCCCACTTGATTCAAGCGATTGTAGTACTCAGACATTCTGAGCACATGCTCACTAGCTGAGCTATTCTCCTCCATCTTGTAGGTAAAGTACTTTGTCAGAGGTCTCATACCTCTTAACACGGGCATGAGTCTGAAATACCAATTTCAACTCTTGGAACATCTCATATGCTCTGTGGCGTTCAAAACGTTTTTGAAGTCCCGGTTCTAAGCCGTAAAGCATGGTGCACTAAACTACCAAGTAGTCATCATACCGAGCATTGTTCAAACGTTCATACGTCTGCATCTGCTCCTGCAATAGGTCTGTCACCTAGCGGTGCATCAAGGACATAATTCTTCTATGCAGCAATGAGGATAATCCTCAGATCATGGACCAAGTCCGCATCATTGCTACTATCATCTTTCAACTTATTTTTCTCTAGGAACATATCAAAAAATAAACCGGGAGCTACATCGCGAGCTATTGATCTACAACATAATTTGCAAATACTATCAGGACTAAGTTCATGATAAATTAAAGTTCAATTAATCATATTACTTAAGAACTCCCACTTAGATAGACATCCCTTGAGTCATCTAAATGATCACGTGATCCAAATCAACTAAACCATGTCCGATCATCACGTGATATGGAGTAGTTTTCAATAGTGAACATCACTATGTTGATCATATCGACTATATGATTCACGCTCGACCTTCCGATCTTAGTGTTCCGAGGCCATATCTGCATATGCTAGGCTCGTCAAGTTTAACCCGAGTATTCTGCGTGTGCAAAACTGGCTTGCACCCGTTGTATGTGAACGTAGAGCTTATCACACCCGATCATCACATGGTGTCTCGGCACGAAGAACTGTAGCAACGGTGCATACTCAGGGAGAACACTTATACATTGAAATTTAGTGAGGGATCATCTTATAATGCTACCACCGTACTAAGCAAAATAAGATGCATAAAGGATAAACATCACATGCAATTCAAAATATGTGACATGATATGGCCATCATCATCTTGTGCTTATGATCTCCATCACCGAAGCATCATCGTGATCTCCATCGTCACTGGCTTGACACCTTGATCTCCATCGTAGCGTCGTCGTCGTCTCGCCAACTATTGCTTCTACGACTATTGCTACCACTTAGTGATAAAGTAAAGCAATTACATGGCGATTGCACTTCATACAATAAAGTGACAACCATAAGGCTCCTGCCAGTTGCTGATAACTTTTACAAAACATGATCATCTCATACAACAATTTATATCTCATCACATCTTGACCATATCACATCACAGCAAGCCCTGCAAAAACAAGTTAGACGTCCTCTACTTTGTTGTTGCAAGTTTTACGTGTCTGCTACGGGCTTCTATCAAGAACCGTTCTTACCTACGCATCAAAAACCACAACGATTTTTCGTCAAGTGTGCTGTTTTAACCTTCAACAAGGACCGGGCGTCGCCAAACTCGATTCAACTAAAGTTGGAGAAATAGACACCCACTAGCCACGTGTGTGCGAAGCACGTCGGTAGAACCAGTCTCGCGTAAGCGTACGCGTAATGTCGATCTGGGCCGCTTCATCCAACAATACCGCCGAATCAAAGTATGACATGCTGGTAAGCAGTATGACTATTATCGCCCACAACTCTTTTGTGTTCTACTCGTGCATATAACATCTACGCATAGACCTGGCTCGGATGCCACTGTTGGGGAACACAGTATTTCAAAAAAAAATCCTACGATCACACAAGATCTATCTAGGAGATGCATAGCAACAAGAGGGGAGAGTGTGTCTACATACCTTTGTAGACCGAAAGCGGAAGCGTTTATCAACGCGGTTGATGTAGTCGTACACCTTCACGATCCGTCCCGGTCAAGTACCGAACGTACGGCACCTCCGCGTTCAGCACACGTTCAGCTCGATGACGTCCTCGCCTTCTTGATCTAGCAAGAGGGGCGAAGTAGTAGATGAGTTCCGGCAGCACGACGGCGTGGTGACGGTGTTGGTGAAGAACAATCTCCGCAGGGCTTCGCCTAAGAACTACGAAATCTATGACGGAGGATGAACTAGAGGGGACGGGGTTGCCGGCACACGGCTTGGTGTTTCTTGATGTGTCTTGGGTGCTAGCCCTGCCCCTCTATTTATATGTTGAGCCTTGGGGTCAAAACTTGGAGTAAAAGCCTCCACAAAGTCGGTTTCACCCGAAAGGCAAGGGACCCTTGCGTCTGGCCCCTGGACTCCGCAAAACTTTCTTTTGCGCATTCCAAAAACCTTGTGGGCTTTCCCTTTTGCCCAAATAAAGTGTTCTCATACCCAAACATTTCGGGAAACATCCGGAACCCCTTCCGGTGAATTTTGGAACCCTTCCAGAGACCAAACACTATTATCCCATATATCAATCTTTATCTCCGGACCATTCCGGAGTTCCTCGTCATGTCTGTGATCTCATCTGGGACTCCGAACAACATTCGGTCACCAACATACATAACTCATATAATACTATATCGTCAATGAACGTTAAGCGTGCGGACCCTACGGGTTCGAGAACTATGTAGACATGACCGAGACACCTCTCTGGTCAATAACCAATAGCGAAACCTGGTTGCCCATTGTGGCTCCTACATATTCTACGAAGATGTTTATCGGTCGAACCGCATAACAACATACGTTGTTCCCTTTGTCATCGGTATGTTACTTGCCCGAGATTTGATCATCGGTATCCTCATACCTAGTTCAATCTCATTACCGGCAAGTCTCTTTACTCGTTCAGTAATGCATCATCTCGCAACTAACTCATTAGTCACATTGCTTGCAAGGCTTATAGTGATGATCATTACCGAGAGGCCCAGAGATACCTCTCCGATACACGGAGTGACAAATCCTAATCTTGATCTGTGCCAACTCAACAAACACCATCGGAGACACCTGTAGAGCATCTTTATAATCACCTAGTTACGTTGTGACGTTTGATAGCACACTAAGTGTTCCTCTGGTATTCGGGAGTTGCATAATCTCATAGTCATAGGAACATGTATAAGTCATGAAGAAAGCAATAGCAATAAACTAAACGATCATAGTGCTAAGCTAAAGGATGGGTCTTGTCCATCACATCATTCTCTAATGATGTGATCCCGTTCATCAAATGATAACACATGTCTATTGCTAGGAAACTTAACCATCTTTGATTAACGAGCTAGTCAAGTAGAGGCATACTAGGGACACTCTGTTTTGTCTATGTATTCACACATGTACTAAGTTTCCGGTTAATACAATTCTAGCATGAATAATAAAAATTTATCATGATATAAGGAAATATAAATAACAACTTTATTATTGCCTCTAGGGCATATTTCTTTCAGTTGGTTTTAAGATACTAATTATGGGTTTTTCTGCAAATTGGTAGAGAAGTGGGATGTTGGTGAGAAAAGGCAACAACTTACCTCACAGTCGTTAGATGTAGATCTAATGGTCAGAAATGACGGATGGCAGACACACCATCATCATTAACTTAGTCTTCTGTAGGAGTACCAGCAAGATGTCCGTGCATTGCACGGAACATCAAGATGCATTTTTTTTTATAAAACACTTGTTCTGATTGACCCATGCGGGAGTAATCCCAGGTGTAAAAACTAATGATATCTCAAGAAATAGGAGATAAGGTGAAGAGGAGTGGGGCGTGGTGGTGATTGGTGTTCGGACTGAGCGGAGGCATGGGGATGGACGACGCCGGCAGTGGCCACCAGGCCAGTTTGTTCCAGAGGCTTCCTTTTTTAATTGCTCAACAATGAGGTTGTTGGAGCTAAGGATGAACGAGGGAAGGCCTTGTCTGCAAATGTGGAGAGAGGTGCGGGTATCCTTTAGTTTAATTTCCTTCCGTCAGATATAGATCGGACAGTCTATATTGCAAGATGGCACGCGTACCATCATCACCAACTCGTTTTTTTATAAGAGAAGAAATATAAGTATGGAGATACAAACGTATTATCGATACTTGTTTCCGTACACTAGGATCTACATTCTATTCAACTCCTCAGCATGTGGGGCCTTAGCACAATGACTTCTCGACTGTGTAAAACAAAGGTTTTCCCGTCGCCGATAAGGAGGGGGTGACGGCGTCGAGCTTTCGGCTTGCTCTAGTCCTAGTAGTCATACTAGGTGGTCTACGCACGTGTAGATTTATTCTTTTTCGCGTCTCGTGTTCGCCGTACTACCATGACTGTTGATGAATAGATGGTAAGTTATTCACGGGGAAACCCTTGTTGGGCGTGTTTGCGAGAGAGAGAGAGACAGTGTGCATGTGTGATATGTCTAGAGACTGAGGCAATGATAAGAGATTCTTTGTGTCTATGTGTGTGGAGGATAGAGAGAGACATGTACATGGGGCTTTGTGTTGTGTAACGTGGAGACACATAGACATAATCAGAGAGTGAGTGTGTGAGATACACATGCGGACATGGGGAGAGATGAGGATCCAGATAAATGGGTGTTTGTGTGTATCTATGTGTGTTTGTGTGCGCGTTTGTGTGTGAGAGGGAGTGTGTGTATGTGGAGTAGAGAGACCACTAATGATGTAAACCTAGTATAAGGGGAGGGGGAATGGTGTGACATGTGTGTTAGAGAGAGACAAAGGCATGTGTAGTAGCGGGATAGCATGGGTGCGGGCGGGGAGCAGACTATTTGGAAGAGACATCAAGTGTGTGGGAGAGGGGTGTGAGAGCGAGAGAGAGAGAGAGAGAGGAAGAGAGGGGGGAGAGGGGTCGTTTGTGTCCATAAATGGCGTATAGATAGGGAGACAATGTTGATGTTGTTCGAAATTGGCCTATGTACGGAGACGCAAGGGAAGCGGGTCATCGTGCGTGTGATAGGGACTTCATGAGAGATCTAGAATAGACGATGTAGAGAACAACGTGCGAGATTGAGAACGATGATACATTAGGGAGCTATGGAAAGAGTCACGGCATATATGTATACAGGGACGGAGCTGGGGCGGGTCCACATGTGGGAGAGATAGAAAGAGGAGAGTGGTGCACAAGGAGACAAAGTGTGCTTGTTTGCAGTGGGGGTGGTGTGTGAGGTGAGTGTGCGAGAACCACATAACTAGGGAGATAGATGTTTGGGGGCGACGTTTTGTGTGTATGGGAAAGATACACTCTACATAGTGCGTGTGCTTGGGAAAGAGAGATGTCGGGAGACCTAGAGAGTGGGGGAAGAGTTGTGTCCATGCCAAAGAGACAAAGTGATAGAGACCTATATTGGGGTCCGGACTTTAGAAGAGAGGGGGATGTTAATGTGCTCGTGTGTTCGTGTCTGGGGGAGAGAACGACTTATGTGTGTGTGGGGGGGGGTGCCGGGGGGGTGGCTTCAGATAAAGAGTGAGGTGTCTATATTTGAGGGACTTTAGCGTAATTGAGATATATATGGTCAATAGTGTGTGCACTCATGGTTGATCAATTTGTTTCACAGTTTGGACTATGTGATAACGATACTTTTGAACATGCGCGATATACCTTGATGTACCAGAATTACAAACCTAAGATTGGAATTTTGGAATTCGACTCCATCATTAGCTTTTCTAATTCATTTAAACGGAGGTACATTTTTTAAGTCGGGATTTTGTGATTTCAAATTCATATATCAAACCTAGAGATATACACATACGGGCATGTTCAAACTTTATAATCATCCACTTTATTCATACACATACACGTTTTTTGCTTTTGTAATCATATTTAGGATGAACACATTTGGAATTTCATTTGAATTGGACCGTATGATGGTATTTTCTTGTACTAGCTCAATGATCCATATTTGAATTGAATGGACAATCTAAGTTTCGAGTTGGAGACATTGATTTTCAAAACTTGCACTTTTTTGCGTGCAAAACAAATAAATTCTCGGCCATGATATCATAGTCGGCCGTACAAGAGCAGAACACTTATAATTTCAGGCGCCAAAAGCTTTCAAACTTCCCGCTCACATCGAAATATCTCGCGCCCGAAAGTTTAGCCCTGTGATATTCCTATTTTACCCCTGACACATGAACGGAAAAGGGCTACTTTGGTAACTCCATTGTTTTCCCCTCTTTGCCCCCAAGATTCTTCCCCAGAGCCCCTCCCCTTCCCCTCCTCGACCCCCCCCAACCACGGCAAGCCGCCGAATCTAGTGCTCCGCCGCAACGGTGGACCTCACACCCCGCCAGATCTACCTTCCGCACCTTGGAACCCCCAACTGCCAACTCACCACTTCACCGGAGCCGCTTCAGCGACTGGCTTGTCCACCGCTCCGGATCTCCTTGACCGCCATCATGGTCCACCGCACCAAATCTGCTTAACCGGCACCCTCGTCCACCACAGTGTAGGCCCTTCACTGACTCCCTCGTCCGCCCCATCGCTGGCCCTTCATACAAGCCCTCGCCCGCCGCAACAGATCCGCCTCACCGAAAGCACTGTACACCGCACCCGCCGAAGCCTTCGTCCACTGCACCGGACCCGCTCCACGGACGCCATATTCAACTCCACCGGCCCTGCTTTACTGACGCTGCATCCTCATCAGGTTATTTCGATTTGTATTCCTTAGGTTTTTCTCTTCTTGATCATGCAACTGTTCACTTACCACAGATGAGCTTTCTTGCATGTCGACAGGCACCGCAACCGACGCACCAAAGCCGCTTGAGCGACGGCGACAGCCGGCCCAAACTCAACCGCAACACGAGCACCATCAACGATCCTTAGCTATCAAGTATGACAACGATACCCATACGCCGCCAAGAATCAGGTACTATTATCCAACGGCCGGCGCCTACGTTCACTTTCTTAGCATAAGCACCGCATCTTTGAATTTCTTCAGGACATCATTCAATTTTTCATGAGACGCGTTATTCTGCTTGCACCTGTAGGGCCATACTTCTGGCAGTGAACATGTTACATGTGCTAAATTACATACCAGTGCACATATAGTTAATATGCTTTAGTTTTGTCCTAAGTATTACTGTACTTCCTAGATATCACTGCCTACTATTTTACTTCTTGCATGCTATATTTATGATAATGGTGTTGTTCTGATGCCACCTGTTGGTTCCATCGGACTGCTTCATGTTCTCTATGCTTAATTACACATCAGCAAACTAGCATGTGGTTCCGCTGCTTTTCGTTCGTTTTACCCTACATTTTCTGATGCTAGCTATTACATCACTGCTCCGAGCCTCTGTTCATTACTTTTTTGTGTGTTCTTGATCTTCCCAAGTTGCATGACTAATTTGATGCTTCTATTAATTATGGAGCTGCCAACCCCATCAAGCAAAATATTTGTTCTTTTGGGGCTGGCACGTCAAACAAGCATAAAAATAGAGGGAAGCAGATATATTGTCGTGTATGCACACACCCTTCTTTCATTAGTTTAGATGAACCATTTGTGATCAATTTGAACCAGTGCATGCGATTAAAATTAATTTTACCTAAATAGAGGGTGCAGAATAAACTACAACAACTAGATTTGCAACCACGGGATGCTGACAAAATCTTCAAAGAACATTGCAACAGCAGCGAGGCTTCACAGCAACATATGGTAAGCTAGTGTGTTTTAGTACATGTGAAATGTAATGCGTGTGGGCTGCTTTCTTAGCTTGTGCCCTCAACCTGTAATCCTACAGAATTACAAATAGTTCAGTTGTCTGCTTTGCTGTATTGCTTGATTCGAATGCTTGTTTGTTACTTGTTACGCTATACCTGAGTTGGCCAATATGTCAGCAGTGCCTACTATACTATCGTAAAGAAATGCATGCCTAGTTCATTTGAGTCCTTAACTTTTCCTCTCAACTTCATCACAAGACTGTCTTCGTAGTTTATATGAGGCCACACTGTTAAGTGCTTTCTCAGATTATTTCAACTACTTAGATGCCTTGGCAACTTAAATATAGCGGTGGTACACTCCCTTTCAACTAGGGAAGTCAACTAGGTCCCGTTTAATCCCGATTAAAGTCCACTAGTGGTATGATAGTTCAAAAGATTTTTTTTTTTTTGAGGAAAATGAACTAGGGAGCTAGCAAAAACTAACTAGATGGGACTGGCGGATGTCATTTAATTGCCACTTACATCCCTAGTTTTATCTTACCATTTTAATTTCTTTTCGGCTGATGCTGCTTCAAACCATTTAAATATAGCTTGCCATGCTCGGCAATAATTCGTATGTCGTTTACCATGTAAGCTTACTGCCTAGATCATGCGATAACTATCTCTTACTTATGTCCAGCGGAAACCTTTCAGGATGCCGTTCACACTAGGACACAATGTACAACCCCATAATCTATTTGTGGAAGCAGTGTGCCATCCATGTTACCAGATGGTAGCAGTTCAGAGGCAACACCGTCGGAGAGCAGTCTGAGCACAAATATTATAGTTCTTGAGGCTCTACTAGAGGCAGAAAGAGATGGTGTGGCTGCCATGAATGAGGTAATCTCGATCTTGAAGCTGGAAATTATGCAATTAGCTGCATGCATTATGCAAGCAACCCAAGAATTGGAGGAAGTAAGAATGTTGCATTTGAAGACGGAGGAGGTACTGCTGCTTCTGCTATCTGAAGCCTAGGGTAATCCCAGTTCTTCTTTAGATACCAGTTGAAATTGTCATTACATTATTGTACTTGCATGTTGTGTCATGTCTCTGAATGGATTATGTTGTAAGACCCCCTATGTTGTCCATGTGTTGTAATGATCCAAATTTTTTGGGCGAGGTAATCATCAGTACTTGTATGATTGACATAAGGTGAACTGTTTTTCGTGTGAGCATATTGTATTGGATGAAATAACTGTTTGACTCAAAGTGTATCCAACCTAGTGAATTCGAAGATCACGGCATTTCTAAATCATAATCATATATAAAGGTGGAATAAATCTTTGTTGTGGTTTTGAAGAAATAAATAACAAAACATAGAATTATCTGTGGATATTCGTAATCGAATAAAAATTGGATTTGGATTTAGTTGCTAGGGCCCAGGGCAAACGTGAATGCTAATTCTCCCAAGTTTTGAACGAAGCGGCTAAACACCCACTATCATTTGGGGGCTGCCCGAAGCAAGTGTTTGCGAGATGGAAATTACTGTCTACCCCTGACACCTGACATCCTTATCGACCGGATTTACACTGCTGTCGATAGGGGTAGACTAGTAACTTCAATCAGACATGACACGACGGCATCTGAGCCCATTCAGACACGGTGGGCGCCAAACATGGGCGGAAAAACACATTTGATTCAAGCTCGTCCGGAAGACATGTGTCTCTCCCTCCATTTCCCCATTCATACACGGTAGGAGGCAAAACAAACTCTCCTCGTCCGAAATCGATGTAGGCTAATATTTTAAATAGGGGCAGATGTGTAACTTGCCTCAAACGTGACACAACCGCCCTACCTGTCAGCCCCGTTCATACACCGTGGGCGCCAATCGTGGGCGGAAAAACACCCTCTCCTCGCCCGAAATCGTTACCGACAAATATTTGGGAGATGCGAGATTACTGTCCTATCCCCAACCGACGTGATGTCCAAAATTTTAAATGGGGGATAAGTTCGTAACTATCCCACATTTCAGACAAGCGCGTCCCAAAGATTGAGATCCCCCCTCCCCCTCCATTTCCCCATTCATACACCATCGGCGCCACGACAACCTCCCCACTGCGGCCAGCCTCCTCCGTCTGCCACCCCATCCTCCACCTTGCCTAAACCGCTACCCCTACCCCATCGTCCACTGCAAGAGATGGACGTCTCTCATCCACGGCACCGCACCAGGATCCTTTCATCGCATCCTCTCGCTTCATCGGCGCCATCGTCCACCTTGCTGTTGCCGCTCCTACGACCGCCTCGTCCATGGCAACAGGATTTATCCCCCGACCCAGCCGTCTGCCGTCTAAAGTCTTCTTCCCCGCCACCAACAGCCATCGCACCCGTAGCACCCTCAATGTTTCAGCAGGGGCCTACACGGCATCGCAAGAGAGGTCATACTCTTCCATATGTGCTTAAGTTATTGATCTCACCCGGAAAATAAATCTTAAATTGTTTACTGTACTTTTCTTGTCCGTACTGATAACCCACAAGTATAGGGGATCGCAACAGTTTTCGAGGGTAGAGTATTCAACACAAATTTATTGATTCGACACAAGGGGAGCCAAAGAATATTCTCAAGTATTAGCAGCTGAGTTGTCAATTCAACCACACCTGGAAAACTTAATATCTGCAGCAAAGTCTTTAGTAGCAAAGTAGTATGGAAGTAACGGTAACGGTGGCAAAAGTAACAGTAGCAGTTTTGTAATAATTGTAACAGTGGCAACGGTAAAGTAACTAAGCAAAGATCAATATGTAAAAAGCTCGTAGGCATTGGATAAGTGATGGATAATTATGTCAGATGTGATTCCTCATGCAATAGTTATAACATAGGGTGACACAGAACTAGCTCCAGTTCATCAATGTAATGTAGGCATGTATTCCGAATATAGTCATACGTGCTTATGGAAAAGAACTTGCATGACATCGTTTGTCCTACCCTCCCGTGGCAGCGGGGTCCTATTGGAAACTAAGGGATATTAAGGCCTCCTTTTAATAGAGTACCGGACCAAAGCATTAACACATAGTGAATACATGAACTCCTCAAACTACGGTCATCAGCGGAAGTATCCCAATTATTGTCACTTCGGGGTTAACGGATCATAACACATAATAGGTGACTATTGACTTGCAAGATAGGATCAAGAACTCTCATATATTCATGAAAACATAATAGGTTCAGATCTGAAATCATGGCACTCGGGCCCTAGTGACAAGCATTAAGCATAGAAAAGTCATAGCAACATCAATCTTAGAACATAATGGATACTAGGGATCAAACCCTAACAAAACTAACTCGATTACATGGTAAATTCATCCAACCCATCACGGTCCAGCAAGCCTACGATGGAATTACTCATGCACGGCGGTGAGCATCATGAAATTGGTGATGAAGGAAGGTTGATGATGATGATGGCGACGGATTCCCCTCTCCGGAGCCCCGAACGGACTCCAGATCAGCCCTCCCGAGAGAGATTAGGGCTTGGCGGCGGCTCCGTATCGTAAAACGTGATGAATCCTTCTCCCTGATTTTTTCTCCCCGAACGTGAATATATAGAGTTGGAGTTGAGGTCGGTGGAGCCTCAGGGGGCCCATGACACAGGGGCGTGCGCCCAGGGGGGGTAGGCGCGCCCCCACCCTCGCGGACAGGGTGTGGGCCCCCTGGTCTTGATTCTTTCGCCAGTATTTTTTATATATTCCAAAAATATTCTCCGTGAAGTTTTAGGTCATTCCGGGAACTTTTATTTCTGCACAAAAATAACACCATGGCAATTCTGCTGAAAACAGCGTCAGTCCGGGTTAGTTCAATTCAAATCATGCAAGTTAGAGTCCAAAACAAGGGCAGAAGTGTTTGGAAAAGTAGATACGTTCGAGACGTATCACGTACCAAATCGTAGTGGCTAGCTGAAAGCAAACATTGGTTGCGAAGTAGCTTTGTCCGGTTTGCACCTTCAGATCCGCCATGTCACAGTCACTATACTCGTAAAGCTTATGGTTTCCCCCCTTTATATTCACTACCGTCATCGTAGGTGCTTCACAGTGGCGAAGCTAGTGAGATATTACTGAGGGGGCAAATAGCCAAATATAATTGTCTGGAGGGGCCAAATACTGTATTTATCTTAATTTGTGTCATCCTAAATAGTGTTTCTTCACAAAATATTCTTGGGCTGGGGGGGCCATGGCACCTGCAGCATAACAAATAGCTCCGCCAGTGGTGCTTCATGTCGTGCTAGCACTGCTCCTCAAGACCTCAACCCATCAAGCGAAACAACATGCCACTCATAATTCCAAAGCTTACGTGTTGAAATATGAATCTGATATGATGCTCATATCACTAAAACAGAGAACGTTTAATTGGTCACCTAATATTCCTATATTCGTTTCGAAAAGCATGTGCGCCACCCACTGGTCCAGCTAGTTCCACTTTCCTGATTTTACTCTTGATGCTTAGGTTTTTCCCCTTTTATCTACTCTACTATGATCTGCGTACACTACTACAGGATGCTGCTAACGCGACACTATGATCAGAGACCCTTCGAGAAACTATGTGCGATGCCATAATCGCAAACGTTGCTGTATGAAAACCGTCAGAAATGTGTAAAATGTTTGCGATGACGGATGCATCAAACACGGTTCATGTTTTAGTTGCGTGTGCGATGAAGGGCATACGGTTCAGTTCAATGAACTGTTTGCGATGAGGAGGAACAAAAGAAACGGGCAGCCAGATGGAGGCGTGTGCGATACAGAGCATACGGTTCACTCGGATGAACTGTTTGTGATTAGGCAACACAAAAGAAACGGTCAGCCAGATCAAAGGTGTGTGCGATATATGGCATGCGGTTCACTCGGATGAACTGTTTGCATTGAGACATGAGAACAGAAACGGTTCAACTTAACAAGATGTGTGTGATACGCGGCAAACAGGTGTGTAATCAGAAATGTGTCTGAAGACCAATAAGAACATAGACGGTTGCTGCTAATAAGACATGTGTGTTGTGAGCAAACGATTGCTAGTATACAATTGTGAGTGATTGATGAAAACATCGCCGACGGGTTCCATTGTTTAGTCCGTGTGCGATGTGATTTTCTTTGTTCGCACAACATCTACGCTTTGTCTACAGAGCATCAACATATATACTTAAAAAGACAGCATTGCATAACCAAATTAAGCATACAATTACACAAGTGACTACACACATAACATTTGCACACACCAAAGTAAGCAATTACATGCATACTAAAGTAGGAGAAACGAGGATCTAATCATCTACTTATTGTTGCGACGACGCTTGCCATTGCTCTGCTTCCGGCTGGATCCCTGGCCGTTTTGGGGAAGGAGGGCCTTCCTCATGTCAACGATCCGCCGGTACATGTCGCAGCTCGTGTACGCCTCCTTGGCCGCGTACACGACGTGAGCTTTGTCGAGTTTCTCCATCTAGGCCGAGTGCCAGCACGCTTGTCCTTCTTGCACGAATCCTTCATGTCTCTGTAGTAGGGGTCGATGATGGCCTCGGCGAGGTGAACCAGTGAGTCCTTCTCATGCTCCTTGCTGCCCCTGATCTTGTATTGGCCCTAGATGTCGACAAGATTCTGGCAGGCGATGCCCGAATTCTCAAGCTCCTTTACATCATTGGTGATGTCCACCATAGCGAACATGTAGTGGGGGCTGTTGACAAACCTGGCGAAACGCTCGCAAGGCCTTGTGGCCAGGCAGTAGTGGTAGACGAGGACGTGGTGGCGCACGCACATCTGGGCGACGGCAACCTTGGGACGAGACTCGACACGAGCGCGAGTGTGCTCGAGGTCGAACCCGACCACCTTGTACTTCTCCTCGGCAAGCAACAGCTCCATGATGTGGATGGAGTGCTCCGCCCAGACCGGGTCATTGGTGTACACCACCGAGAGGTGCATGAACCTTCTGTGGGTGTCCACCACGGCACGCATGGTGAACTGCTGCTCGTCGTCGGCAGCCGCTCGGAGCGCCATTGGAGCCGCGCAGGATACCCTCTAAGAATTTCTCATGGTGGGTATGCTTCTTGCAATGGTGGGGCGCGATCGAAAGGTTGAAGAGACACAAGGGTAGGTTAAATGGCCGTTGTAATAAATGGGGGCCGGCCGGCCTGTAATCGTCACGTCTTGTCACGGTGTTCATAGCGGAGGATTCCAGAATCCAGTGCATGCTTGACAACACCGCACCCCAGGCGTGGGCTTGAAGAGCCTTTTTCCCGCGCTACCACACTGTTTACCGCACAAGCTTCCCGCCCGGCTAGTTTGGCCACGCGTCGGCTAGAAGAGGGACAAATCGTGGGCGTTTATTAGCAAAAAGCTTTGTAAAAACGAAGTGTGTGGAATGACTTCGGTCATAAGTTTACCCTTGGGTGATGAGGTTAAAGTTACACAGAAGGGTGATGATGGACACTCGAGTGCGATAATTAATTCTGCGCTCTACAGTGCACATGGTGGAAGAAACCAATTGTGTGCAATAATGTCGAAGATCACAGTTGAGTTAGCCATACAGATCGTGTGCTGTGAGATCGACAAGGTAAACTGATTCGAGAATGGTTAATAAAATCTAAGACCATTGCATATTAAGGTCAAAATAGTGCTAGCAATATATGAGTCTCATATGATGCCATTTCAACGATTGTACCACAAAAGCTCGAAATGTTACAAGGTTCAAATTCCAGAGTTATATGGCTCAAATTCGAAGATTACAAGGTTCAAAGTGATATTAGAAATGAAATTCAGCTCATCAGCTGCAAACGCTCGCGCTGATGTGCTGAACATGGATATCAGAGAGGTTCAAACTAATATCACCGCTTCTAAGTCTGGCTTCGAAACCTCACAAATTTTGCAAAGGGGTCACCCACTAAGAAGTCATGTATGGGGTTGACCCGATGACTTCTAATTACTCTGTCATCTGAAGTTCCAAAATGAAATTCAGCATTTTTGGAGCCTACTCCATTCCGCCGCAGGCGCCGGCTATGATCAATAGACAATTCATTTTTGCGAAATAAATGTAGGGCAAACCTCATTTCCTTCAGCACCCTTGCTCCGAGAACAAAGAACCTGGCGAATATAATTTCCGGTAAGGTCCCTCGGTAGGAGTTCAAAGTAATTTCTGAGAGATACAGATCTAGGCATTTGACGTGATTGTTATATTGTATCACATTATCCACCACTGGGCCTAATCTTATCTGCAATAGAAGAAAACGTGTTAGTGCCTACATGCAGTTTTGAACATTACTACATGACTAGCTATTTGGTTTGCAGTATTTGTAAAATGCACTAACATGCCATCTTCGATCTGACATGATTAACATGGGCATTTGATTACATTCTAGAAAAATGTAGCCTTCTTCACAAGAGGTTGGAGTGGACGAAAAGTTCCCTAAGAAAACTAGTACAGATGAATCCAAAGGAGAAATGCTTATTGATTGTAACCATATGGATCAAGCAACCAATATGGGGGGGGGGGCATGTATGTACTAAAATCCTCCAAAAGAACCTTCAAAAATGGTAGTACATTGTCATTGTAAAGTTGGAAAAAGGTGTCACAAATTGAACTCCCTTATGGTTAACATTTAACAGGAAAGGAACATCACCTCGATATATAGCTTCTCCAGGCACGGAAAGCATCTCAGGAAACTGACAACTTGCTCTAGGTCGGGCCTGATAGATTCGAGTGCCAAGACCTTCACTGTGCGCAGTTTCGGGGTCAAGCTTGTCGGAATCATTTTTTGAATGACAGACGAACAAACATCTTCAAAATTAGAAATAATGTTAATTTGTAGAAGGAGAGGTAGAAGGCGGCTGTTGTACCTGAACGGCCGTGGATCCAATAACAAGTTTGGAGTAATTGTCAGACGAGTAGCCCACCACTGTCAATTTCGGCACAGAAATGACATTGATTCTTGTTGGACCTTCTTGATCAACTACAAGTAATCTCTCAAGTGCAGGTGTGTCCTGGATGACCATACCGTGGTCCACCTTTTGTGATGTCTTCCTACCGCACCAGCAACACACATAAATAGTCCGAAGAGTCATGGAGGTGATGTGGAAGGTACTCAACCCATTGATCGCCTGAAGACGAAGGTACTCGAGTGCAATACAGCCACGTAGCAGGTGCTCCATGTCACCCTTTGAGAGGCAGACGGCGACGAGCTCGAGGTGCTTCGGTCGTGGTAGAATAAGAGCGGGCACGTCATTAAGGGGCGGGAAATGGCAGTTCCTGAACTTGGCGACGCGCAGCGTGGGCGCGAGGCGGAGCGCGGCCATTGGTAATGACCGCATATGCCCATCATCAAAAGTGAGCTCCTCGAGCTGATCTAGGGCAGGGGATCAGAACCAGTCGTCAAGCTTGGCTCGGTCCTTGCCGTTGGAACGGAACTTGCCCATTCTAAGGCCTTTGGTTGGGCCAAGGTGACTGTCGAGGATCTTGGAGAACGCATCCAAGCTTTTGCAATAGCCATGGCAGAGCTCGTGGGTGTCGATGAGGTCGAGGGGGCTGGAGTTCCATAGGGGGCGCCACCGCCGGGAAAGGAGGGTTGTCCGCGCCCCATATTTGATTGGGAGGAGGGAGATGATGACTCTCAACATATCATCGGGGAGGCTGCTGATTAAGTCTAGGCCTGCTGGAGTCGCTTGCGGTTCTAGCTTGCCCCGCCTCCGCTTGTTGGCAGCCCCGTTCTCCACCTCCGGAGTCTCCTTGTCAGCGGTGCTTTCTGATAGAACTGCGAGTACAGGGAATATTTAGTTAAAACAGGGCATTAGAAAAGTGTATTGGTAAATAGAAGTTATTAGGCAGGAATATAGTAAGATAAGGGAATAACAATTGGTTGCTTAAATACTACACACTTCATTTGACATTGCTGGGTAAGTCAACATATGCAGATAGTTGAAAAGAAAACTTACTTCGAACAAAGTCTGGAAGGATGATTTTGTTGGGGAAGTTAGCATATATCTCATGACCAGGCCCTTCTATGTGCAATGCAATTTTAGTGCCAGCTTTCAGTACATAAAACTTTGCAATTTCATTCCGAAATCCAGTACCAAAATAGGAGTCACCACGTTCATCAAGTCTTATAGTAGCAACAATTGTAAATCCATGGTTTCTGCGCAGTATGACATTCGTGGAGCCTTGATGTATGTAAAGGGAAAAATTGTGCACTACATAATCTGTTGCATAGCGAGGGATGTCCTGCAGAAAATGGTAGGGTTGTTAAAGGAAATATGGTAACATGCAAATGTTGGCCCAAATTGAAAGAACTGTATAGCAGTTGAAATCGAAGGACAAAAGTCTATAATTAAACAGATAGGGTAAACATGATGTCATGGAAATATGAGAGTAATCGAAAGAACAATACATCATTAATTTGCCTAATATAGAAAGAAGAGGGGGGGGGAATCCCCTTTGACATATATGGTGCATGTGGCACCTTTTATCCAAATGTAGCAATATTTAGAATATGTTCAGGAAAGTAGGCCATGCCAAGCGATTTAGGGTGAGATTGAACATACCGCGTGCGTCCTCAAGTTATCTGGTACGATGAGATGGAATCTCTGGCGGCGGTCGCCAAGTCCTGAAGTATCGGCGCACTGTACATTCTATGAATGAAAGAAAACACTCAAATCAGCTCGAATAAAAATGAATTCACCGCGATTTCCGCCGGGTGACTAAAGGAGGAAGATGAACTGGGATAAGAGATGAGATAATATCTCGTTAAATTAGTTACCTTGTCGTCCATGAGAAAGAGTCCTCAGTACGGAAAATTCCTCAACCGAGCGGAGCTGGGTCGACCGCAAGCAGCGTCGAGAAAGTCGATGGCGATAGGCGGTGGCAAGCGGAAGTGGCGAAATGCGGTGGGCTTTGCCGGCAGCCTGGCGGCGACGGCAGGCGTCGAGCTAAGTGTTTACCGCCGTGTTAGGCGGTGCCATAGCATAGACGTGGAGGAGCTTGTGTAGGTGTGAATGGGGAATGTACTGGAGGGGCCGAGGTGGGTGGCAGGCGGGGTGAGGGTTTTTGTGACGTGGGGATGGTGAGGGTTTTCTTTTTTCTTTTTTGAATTGGGTGGTGAGGGTTTTCTGTCCCACAAAGAACTTTGGGGGCGACGGATTGCTAGAGCGAACTGTGTGTGATTGACGCAGCAGGCAAAATGATAGTCATTGCACACGGTTCCAATTTTGGGATCCGTGTGTGATTGACGCAGTAGGCAAAATGATAGTCATTGCACACGGTTCCAATTTTGGGAACGTTGTGTGATTGACGTACCACCTCCGTCCTGGTTTATTGGTCCCCCGTTGTAAATTTTTACCAAAATTTGGCGAAATATTTAACATACCAGACATAGATAATAAGCGTACACGTACATAAGCATAGTTCAACCATAAGTACATAGTTCAACCGTCATTAAGCATACTCAAGTACATAGTTCGATCCATCCCACATCTCATCTCACATGCGGCCGGCACGATCCTGAAGCTTCTCCAGGTACTCGGCGTACACGTCGTGCGCCACCCTGCGAGAATACTTCTGCTTGAAGGAGCCAACGGCCCGTCCTCTTGCATGCGCAAGAACACTTAGATACGCGTCTTGAATCTTGTGGTTGCAAAATGGGCATCCATAGCCGTCGTTCCAGGTCCTAATACGCCTATTATGCATTCCCGCATAAAGCTCCCTCAGGATTCGCCTCTTGTACCTCCTCTGGGCATCTTCATCCTCGCTGTCCACATCGTCAGACAGCACCTATACATATAGTAAAACAAATTTGGCATCAAATCACTGATTACATGCCATGAAGTAGGATTAGGAATTTATGGCTATTTATTTATACATATTCAGAGATTATGGTTCGATTTTTAAGCACAGTCATCTACGTATAGACCAATCTAGAAGAAAATAATGGCACAAACATATGTAGGTCATTCAAAATCAATTGTAAAGTCCTGGCTAGGAATTATTAGCACGAACACTAACCCTAGTCGGATTACTAGCAGAAATCATTTGCACTGATGAAACAACTAATCACTTATCACCTGTACCATTCAAACAATCAATACACTACATGGATCTAAGGAAACTTACTTAGATTTCATGGATTGGGAGAACATAACCACAGGATTTCTATTCCAAAAAGGGGGAGGCAGGAGTAACCAGAGAAACCCTATGATCTATTTGACACATAAATGGGTATAGATGACTAACCAGCTGTCCGTCGGAGTCGGAGTCGTCGCCGGAGTGGTCGTCGAAGTGGTCGTCGGAGTCGGTGTGGAACTCCGCCTCCGGCTGTGGAAGCTCGACGCCGTCGAGGACATCAGGGTGCAGCGATAACTCACCGGCGGTGACGGCAACCTCTCTCTCCATATCCACGCCATGCTCCGGTGCTTTAGTAGCCCCGCCATCGCCACTCCCTCCGATGGGGCACTTCGGCGGCATCCTCATACACTGACGGCTTTGAGGACTGAGAGCGGCGTCGAGGTTGCAAGCGGAGAGAGAGGATTGTGTGTGCATAGCGAGGATGGGGGTGCGGCCGCTCGGGCGCACCATTAATATGGAGTAGTGGGAGTTGTGGGAGAGAGGCGGGCGGCGGTCAAACCGATGGCTCGCCTCCCGGTGAGCCTGCGCACCTGGACTGCTGGCATGCCTACCAAAGTTTCACACAGCTACTTGCATGCCTCCCGATGACACTGTGCAGCGAGCACGCCTCCGTCAATTCACACACCTGCACGCACGCCTCCCCGTCTCGCATGCGTCCTGTCAACTCACGCCTGCTCACACGCCACACGGGTCGCGTGGCGGCACGTATATTGTTTTTCTATTTGGATGATTAATGCTGCCGCTGTATTGCTTAACCGAAGCATGGCACGTATCCATTGTTGGTCTAACGCTCACGGTTCGAATAAATAATCCGTTTGGGATATTGGTTCCCAATTATTAATAATCTCCCGTCTGTAATTAGATAAAGATTACATCAAAACTGGTCTCAAATTTGACAAAAAAAGTACAATGCCACTTTGTATTGGTGTCCATATGACAACACGATAAGTTTCATTAACTTCAAATAAGTTTTGGATGTACTAGAATTTAAAAATCAAGATTCTCAATGTTTGAAATTTGTTGCACGGGGAGTAAACATGCACCCAGTGAGACACGTGTGTTTTTGCAATCCATTTAGGTGCACTGTCATGTGTGCATGTAGCTCAAATTTGATTTTTGCACATTATACCCATAGAAAATCAATCAATCAATGTACTAAAATGTCTTAATGATCTCTATGAATTTTTTGAAACTATAACGTCCCTCCTTTGGTAACATGTATGTTCACCGCGGGATAATTAATTTAACATGCATCATAGTTGCGGTGGATTCGCGGTGTGTGTGTGGGTGTGTGCGTCTGGGGGTGGCGGGTGGCTCGCAGTACACTACGAGTTGTGAGCCACCGTGTGGGTTGGCCGTTTTGTTAGGCAGGCTGGTGCCACATCAGAGTCGTGAAATCGTTATTTAAAACATTACACAACCCTTTCATACATAAATGTTTTGGCCACATGCAGTCGATGGTTGTCCTACACGACACTCGATACTCGCGTGTGACGCTTTCTGTGGGCCCGCGAGGTCGTCATCCATCGATCACTTTAACGAACATCCGGCAGTGAGGTTAATTTCACCTGCAAGGTATAATCTTTTTTGTTTGTGTTATGGTGGTATATAGTACGCGTCGAAGAGGTGGGAGGGGACTAGCATATATACTATACGTATGCGTCCGTGAACAAGTACACCTCACTCAGTGTCGAGACTTTTTGGTTACCGAGGCACGTGCTACATCAGAATTGTGAAATTGGTTATTCAAACATCACACAACACCTTTTTGGGCCACATGCATATATATCCTAGCTCGGACACTCACGTGTGATGCTTCCATCTGTGGGCCCACGAGGCCATCGTCGATGCATGCATGCATGCATCACTTTGACCTACATCGGGAGAGGTTAATTAATTTCACCATCGATGAGGATTCTTTTGGGTTGTACATATATTACGGCAGGAGCATATAGTATGCGGTGAAGAGGGGGAAAGGGGACCATCATATGTAGTACGCTTGATATGAACCTTGCTCTCTGTGGGTGCATGGTTTACGGTTTTTGAGGCATGTGGCACATCAAAGTTGTGCGTTTTGGGTATTCAACATATATATGTTTGGCCCACATGCAAAGCGGTGGTGGTTGTCCTCTCGCACCCACTTAAGCGGTTATCAGCGATATCGATGCTTTCCATCTATGGGCCCGCTTGGTCCATCACTTCTTTTTGCCTGACAACAAGAGAGGTTAATTTGACTTAGGAGGGGATTATTATTTTTGCTCTGGCCTGACATGCATGATACACTTTGAGCACACACATATGCATGTGTACGCATGAATCCCTCCCATCGAGTCGAAGTGGCTAGTACAACGACACCATCATGAACCGATCTCGCTCTGTGTGGGGAGCTAGTGTACGATTTTTGACACACGCGCCAGATCAATGTTGTGTATTCAAACATGCATGCACGCATCACCTCCATACATATGCATGTAGTGGTTGCCTTCGAACGATACACTCCCTCGCGTGGTTATCGGCGACAAGCCTATATATTCGTTGGCCCGCATGGACATCCATGATCACCTTGACCAACAACAAGATAGGTTACCATGGCGGATTCTTCATTTGGTTAGTTTTATCGTAGTATAGGTCATGGTGAGATTCAGACCTAATTAATTTTGAGCGCATATACTATGCACGCATGCATGCATATATGAATCCCCGTCGTTGGCTTGAAGTGTGGTGTAACATACATATGCATCGTCAACCTAACCCTCACTCAGTGTGGGGATTTCTAGTTCGAAATCACGGTGCCACATCAAAGTTGTTCATTTTTACTCAAAAACACACCTCTCCATACATATGTTGGGCCACACGCATGCAGTGGTTGTCTTCGGGGACTAGCTACTTGCGTGATTATTGGCGAGCTAGCCCATCTCCGGGGTCGCATGGAGGGACATCACTTGGACCAATGATACGTCTCCAACGTATCTACTTTTCCAAACACTTTTGCCCTTGTTTTGGACTCTAACTTGCATGATTTGAATGGAACTAACCCGGACTGACGCTGTTTTCAGCAGAATTGCCATAGTGTTATTTATGTGCAGAAACAAAAGTTCTCGGAATGACCTGAAACTTCACGGAGATTATTTTTGGAAATAATAAAAAATACTGGCGAAAGAATCAAGATCAGGGGGCCCACACCCTTTCCACGAGGGTGGGGGGCGCGCCTGCCCCCCCTGGGCGCGCCCCCCTGCCTCGTGGGCCCCCTGGAGATCCACCGACCTCAACTCCAACTCTATATATTCACGTTCGGGGAGAAAAAAATCAGAGAGAAGGATTCATCGCGTTTTATGATACGGAGCCGCCGCCAAGCCCTAAACTCTCTCGGGAGGGCTGATCTGGAGTCCGTTCGGGGCTCCGGAGAGGGGAATCCGTTGCCATCGTCATCAGCAACCATCCTCCATCACCAATTTCATGATGCTCACCGCCGTGCGTGAGTAATTCCATCGTAGGCTTGCTGGACGGTGATGGGTTGGATGAGATTTATCATGTAATCGAGTTTGTTTTGTTAGGATTTGATCCCTAGTATCCACTATGTTCTGAGATTGAAGTTGCTATGACTTTGCTATGCTTAATGCTTGTCACTAGGGCCCGAGTGCCATGATTTCAGATCTGAACCTATTACGTTTTCATGAATATATGTGAGTTCTTGATCCTATCTTGCAAGTCTATAGTCACCTACTATGTTTTATGTTCCGGCAACCCCGAAGTGACAATAATCGGGACCACTCCCGGTGATGACCGTAGTTTGAGGAGTTCATGTATTCACTATGTGTTAATGCTTTGGTCCGGTACTCTATTAAAAGCAGGCCTTAATATCCCTTAGTTTCCATTAGGACCCCGCTGCCACGGGAGGGTCGGACAAAAGATGTCATGCAAGTTCTTTTCCATAAGCACGTATGACTATATTCGGAATACATGCCTACATTACATTGATGAATTGGAGCTAGTTCTGTGTCACCCTATGTTATGACTGTTACATGACGAACGGCATCCGGCATAATTCTCCATCACCGATTCAATGCCTATGAGCTTTTCACATATTGTTCTCCATTTAGTTACTTTACTGTTGTTACTGTTGCAATCACTACAAAGCCCAAAAATATTACTTTTGCTACTGTTACCGTTACTATCATACTACTTTGCTACTAAATACTTTGCTGCAGATATTAAGTTATCCAGGTGTGGTTGAATTGACAACTCAACTGCTAATACTTGAGAATATTCTTTGGCTCCCCTTGTGTCGAATCAATAAATTTGGGTTGAATACTCTACCCTCGAAAACTGTTGGGATCCCCTATACTTGTGGTTTATCAAGACTATTTTCTGGCGCCGTTGCTGGGGAGCATAGCTCTATTCTTTGAGTCACTTGGGATTTATATCTGCTGGTCACTATGAAGAACTTGAAAGACGTGAAAACCAAAATTTGTCCCTCAACTATGAGGGGAGGTAAGGAACTGCCATCTAGCTCTGCACTTGATTCTCCATCTGTTTTGAGTAAGCTTGCGACACCTAAACCTGCTTCTGCTATTAATTCTGATATGTCGCATGTTATTGATGATGCCACTTCTGCTATGCATGATACTTATGATGAAACTACTTCTATGCTTGATACTACTGTGCCACTTGGTGAATTTCTTGATGAACAACTTGCTAGGGCTAGAGGGAATGAAATTATTGAACCTGCTAATATTGATGAAAGTGATGATGAAGATTCTCCCCCTAGATATGAATTGCCTGTTGTGCCTGAGGGTTATGTTATGGATGAAGAAACTGCTAGAGACTTTCTTGCTTGCAATGATAGGAGTGATCTTAAGAAATTATTAGCTAAGCTTAAACAAAAATCTCTGAATGCTAGAATGAAATATGATCCTGCTTATGCTACTTCACCTATCTTTGTTACTGATAAGGATTATGAATTCTCTGTCGACCCTGATATAATTACTTTGGTTGAATCTGATCCTTTCTATGGCTATGAATCTGAAACTGTTGTGGCACATCTTACTAAATTAAATGATATAGCCACCCTATTCACTAATGATGAGAAAACTCGCTACTATTATATCCTTAAAATATTCCCGTTCTCATTAAAGGGTGATGCTAAGATATGGTTTAATTCTCTTGTTCCTGGTTGTGTGCGTAGTCCCCAGGATATGATTTATTACTTCTGTGCTAAATATTTCCCTGCTCATAATAAACAAGCTGCTTTAAGGGAAATATATAATTTTGTGCAAATTAAAGAAGAGAGTCTCCCACAAGCTTGGGGGAGGCTTCTCCAATTACTTAATGCTTTGCCTGATCATCCTCCGAAGAAAAATGAAATACTTGATATCTTTTATAATGGACTAACCTATGCTTCCAGAGACCACCTGGATAGTTGTGCTGGTTGTGTTTTCAGGGAAAGAACTGTTGATCAAGCTGAAATTCTATTGAATAATATGTTGACAAATGAAAATAATTGGACACTTCCTGAACCAAGTCCTAAGCCAACTCCGAAGAAAAGGGGTGTTTTATTTCTCAGTCCTGAAGATATGCAAGAGGCAAAGAAATCTATGAAGGAAAAAGGTATAAAAGCTGCAGATGTTAAGAATTTACCTCCTGTTGAAGAAATACATGGTCTTAATTTACCGCCTGTTGAAGAAATACATTGTCCTGACAACCCGACACAGGTAGTAAAGGTAAATTCTCTCTATAGATATGACAAAGCTGAAATCCCGCCTACTAAATTTGCTAGCCAATGCTTAGATGAGTTTGATGATTTTATGGTTAAGCAAGAAAACTTTAATGCTTATTTTGGTAGAGAATTAAAACGCAATGCTTATATGATTGAACACTTGAGTGATTATATGTCTAGAGTTAAAGGTGAACTTAAACTCATTAGTAAACATGCTTCTATGGTTACCACTCAAGTAGAACAAGTACTTAAAGCTCCGAATGATCTGCTCAATGAATTAAATAGTAAGAATAATGACTTTGCTGTTAGAGTTGCAACTAGATGGGGTAAGGTGACTCAGGAACCTCTGTATCCTGAGGGCCACCCTAAGAGAATTGAGCAGGATTCTCAAAGAAATAATATTGATGCACCTAGTCCCTCTAAGAAGAAGAAAAAGAAAAATGATAGGACTTTGCATGCAGCTAGTGAACCTATTGTTGACACACCTGAGAATCCCAATGATATTTCTATTTCTGATGCTGAAACACAATCTAGTAATGAACATGAACCTAGCGATAATGTTAATGATGATGTTCATGTTGATGCTCAACCTAGCAATGACAATGATGTAGAAATTGAACCTGCTGTTGATCTTGATAACCCACAACAAAGAATCAATGTTATGATAAGAGAGACTTTGTTGCTAGGAAGCACGGTAAAGAAAGAGAACCATGGGTTCAGAAACCCATGCCCTTTCCTCCTAAACCATCCAAGAAAAAGGATGATGAGGATTTTGAGCGCTTTGCTGAAATGATTAGACCTATCTTTTTGCGTATGCGATTAACTGATATGCTCAAAATGAATCCTTATGTTAAGTACATGAAAGAAATTGTTACTAATAAAAGAAAGATACCGGAAGCTGAGATTTCCACCATGCTTGCAAATTACACTTTCAAGGGTGGAATACCTAAGAAGTTAGGAGATCCAGGAGTACCCACTATACCATGCTCTATTAAAAGAAACTATGTTAGAACTGCTTTATGTGATCTTGGAGCAGGTGTTAGTGTTATGCCTCTCTCTTTATATCGTAGACTTGACTTGAATAAGTTGACACCAACCGAAATATCTTTGCAAATGGCCGATAAATCAACTGCTATACCTGTCGGTATTTGTGAGGATGTGCCTGTTGTGGTTGCAAACGTTACTATTTTAATGGACTTTGTTATTCTTGATATTCCCGAGGACAATAGTATGTCTATTATTCTTGGAAGACCCTTTTTGAATACCGCAGGGGCTGTTATTGATTACAACAAAGGCAATGTCACTTTTCATGTTAATGGTAATGAGCATACGGTACACTTTCCGAGGAAACAACCTCAAGTTCATAGTATTAACTCTATTGGAAAAATTCCATCGATTATTTTTGGAGGCTTTGAATTTCCTCTTCCTACTGTCACAAAGAGATATGATATTCTTATTATTGGGGACGTGCATATCCCCGTTGAGGTAACATAGTGTTATTCGAAATTTCTCCGGTTCCATGTTATTCGGAATGAGTTTGTTAACAAGACTTGATCAACCTTGTTAGTGGATTCCTTTTGATGAGCATGAGATGGATGAAGTTAGAAAGCACAACTCTCTGTACCCTTCTTTTACTTTCTGTTATTTAGTTGAATTAAAGTAAAAATAGTATTTTCTGTCTGTTTTATGAATTATCCGTGCAATAAAAAATACCCCGAAAATAAAAGTTCTCCAAATGCCCTGAAATTTATATATGATTTTTTCTGGAATATTTGAGAATATCTGGCACTGAGAACACAGCAGGGGGAGCAAGCACCTGGCCACGAGGGTCCAGGGCACGCCCACCCCCCTGGGCGCGCCCCCCTGCCTCGTGGGCCCATGGTGGCTCCCCTCCACTTATTCCAGCCACCACACACTCCTTCTTCCTCCCAAAAAAATCACCAACCAGCTCAAGCACGAGTTCTAGCTCATTTTGCTGCGATTTTCGATCTCCTTCCTCAAAGCATCTCTCACAAAACAGCTTTGGGGGATTGTTCCTTGGTATGTGACTCCTCCAATGGTCCAATTAGTTTTTGTTCTAGTGCTTTATTTATTGCAAATTTGTGCTGCTTAGGTGACCAGGTTCTTGAGCTTGCATGTCAAATTTATATGGTCCCAAGTAGCTCTAATGCATGATATAGTCTCTAGGCACTTGTAGGAGTAGTTGCTATCAATTTTGTTGAGCTTGGTTCACTTTTATTTGAAGTTACTTAAAATTTCAGAAATTTTCAGAAAATGATGAAGAGATTTTTGAGGGGTTCTTTGAGCCGAAGCTCGAAGGATAAACAAAGTGAAGAAGAAGAGAGGCTCAAATATAATCTGCCTCGCACCACGGAGGTTCGGCCGTGTGAATGGCCTTGCGATGATTTCTTGAGAGCAGTCGGGATTTATGATGATTTTTATGAGTTGGCTGAGAATTCAGACCTCACCAACTTCCTCCGCGACCAACGCGAACAATATCTCTTACTCACCAATATCTTTGTGCAAAATTTTCATTTCCATTCTAGGAGGTCACCGCCTACGGTGGATTTTTATTTATATGATGAGTATAAGGAGATGACCCTTCGTGAATTTTGTGAGGTTTGCAAGTTGCCCTTTCCGGGCTTAATAGAGGAACCACATCATGACGATGTGGATGGGTTTATTGATACAATTGCTGTAGGAGAAACTAGGAAAGTTTCCGATGCGAGAATTACAAGCACACATTTTCCTGTTTTACGTTATTTGGCAATATTTGCTAGTAGATGCTTAATTGGTCACGGAAACTGTGGCAATCTAAGTATCCCTGACATCATTATTTTAAGCCATGCTTTGTTTCGTGATGACACATTTAGTATAGGCGCTATTGTTAAAAAGCGGTTAAACCTTAACCGTACTAAGGGCCCCATCTTGGGAGGCATCTTCGCCTCGTGCCTCGCTGCATACTATAACATACCTATTAGGCATTATGAGAAAGAAGAAAAATTGTTGCCTTCTGTTTTCCTAGATTATAAGAGTATGGTAGCGCATGATTTTATTGTTAAGAATAGGGAAAATGCGCTTAAGTACAGACTATTATTTGATAAAAATCACCCTGAGACTATTACTTTGCCTGCTCCTTCCTTGTTTGACTTATCTGCAGGCAAGTACCTGGTTCCGCTGACGGCCATCCACACCCACCGGAACCCCACATCAGCTACAGAGCCAGAGCCGGAACCACAATTTGATCCTCCACGACAGTCTGATTACCAGTGGGATCCGGAGATGATTGCCAACCAATGGCAATCCGAGGCTTCATCTCAGTACGACCCCAGTTATAACTTTGGATATCCGCCAGGCCAGCCGTGGCCATAGACCAACTTAGGCTAAAAGCCTAAGCTTGGGGGAGTACGTATCTCTCACCAACATTACATTTATTTTCACACACTCATGCTAGTTGTCGGTGTTCATACTCTTTCATTGTACTATCCATGCTAGTTTATTTTTCCTTTTTATGCTTTCTTCTTGTGTGTTTGAAAAACCTTAAGAAAACCAAAAAAAAATTAGTTGTAGCTTTTAGCTAGTTTACTTTTCATGCTGTAGTAGTAGTAATTAAAAGAAAACCCAAAAAGATTTCCCGTTCTTCTTTTGCTTGTTGGGAGCTTTCCCGTGTAAATAGTTTTCTTTTCTTTTCTTTGGGGGTCGATAGGAGAAGACCATAATGATATTGTTGAAGTGGCTCTTATATGCATTATTGTTGATTTAACCAAGAGCCCATATTGCCTTGTCTTCTCCTGTTTATCAGATGCTTGCAGATTCCAGCTTAGTCCAATGCACGTGCACTATTATTATTATTCACATCATTCGGTCGTGCAAGTGAAAAGCAATTATGACGATATATGATGGACTGATTGAGATGAGAGAAGCTGGTATGAACTCGACCTCTCTTGTTTTTGTAAATATGATTAGTTCATCGTTCCTGATTCAGCTTATTATGAATAAACATGTTTGCAATGACAATTAGAGATTATAGTTACTTATGCCATGCTTAATTAGCTAGGAGTTTATAATGGTTTACCTTGCGTGCCAACATGCTATTAAAATGGTTGTGATGTGGTATGATAGGGTGGTATCCTCCTTTGAATGATTCGAGTGACTTGACTTGGCACATGTTCACGCATGTAGTTTAAACAAAATCAACATAGCCTTCATGATATTTATGTTCATGGTGGATTATATCCTACTCATGCTTGCACTCAATGTTCATTAATTTTAATGCATGTTCATGACTGTTGTCGCTCTCTAGTTGGTCGCTTCCCAGTCTTTTGCTAGCCTTCACTTGTACTAAGCGGGAATACTGCTTGTGCATCCAATCCCTTAAACCCCAAAGTTATTCCACATGAGTCCACTATACCTTCCTATTTGCGGTATCTACCTGCCGTTCCAAGTAAATTTGTATGTGCCAAACTCTAAACCTTCAAATGAAATTCTATTTTGTATGCTCGAATAGCTCATGCATCAACTAGGGCTACCTGTATCTTCCATGTTAGGCGGGTTATTCTCAAGAGGAGTGGACTCCGCTCCTCACTCACGAGAAAATTGCTGGTCACCGGGATGCCCAGTCCCATGCTTTAAGCAAATCAAATCGAAATAATTGCAAACAAAACTCCCCAGGGACTGTTGTTAGTTGGAGGCACTCGTTGTTTCGAGCAAGCCATGGATTGATGCTTGTTGGTGGAGGAGGAGTATAAACTTTACCATTCTGTTTGGGAACCGCCTATAATGTGTGTAGCATGGAAGATATCGCCATCTCTCGGTTGTTATGTTGACAATGAAAGTATACCGCTCAAAATATTATTTATCTCTATTTCAAAACCGAGCTCTGGCACCTCTACAAATCCCTGCTTCCCTCTGCGAAGGGCCTATCTATTTACTTTTATGTTGAGTCATCACCCTCTTATTAAAAAGCACTAGCTGGAGAGCACCGTTGTCATTTGCATCCATTACTATTAATTTATATTGGGTATGACTATGATTGGATCTCTTTTACCATGAATTACAATGTCTAGTCAGTCCTTGATCTTTAAAGGTGCTCTGCATTTATGTTGGGCGGTCTCAGAAAGGGCTAGCGAGATACCATCTTGTTATATCATATTACGATTGTTTTGAGAAAGTGTTGTCTTCCGAGATTTATTATTATTGCTCGCTAGTTGATTATGCCATTGATATGAGTAAACATGAGGCCTAAGTGTTATTGTGAATATGGTTTGTTCATAATCTTTGCTGAAAACTTGAATGCTGGCTTTACATATTTACAACAACAAGAGCAAACAGAGTTTGTAAAAGTTTTTCTTTATCACTTTCAGTTTGTCAACTGAATTGCTTGAGGACAAGCAAAGGTTTAAGCTTGGGGGAGTTGATACGTCTCCAACATATCTACTTTTCCAAACACTTTTGCCCTTGTTTTGGACTCTAACTTGCATGATTTGAATGGAACTAACCCGGACTGACGCTGTTTTCAGCAGAATTGCCATAGTGTTATTTATGTGCAGAAACAAAAGTTCTCGGAATGACCTGAAACTTCACGGAGATTATTTTTGGAAATAATAAAAAATACTGGCGAAAGAATCAAGACCAGGGGGCCCACACCCTTTCCACGAGGGTGGGGGGCGCGCCTGCCCCCCTGGGCGTGCCCCCCTGCCTCGTGGGCCCCCTGGAGCTCCACCGACCTCAACTCCAACTCTATATATTCACGTTCGGGGAAAAAATCAGAGAGAAGGATTCATCACGTTTTACGATACGGAGCCGCCGCCAAGCCCTAAACTCTCTCGGGAGGGCTGATCTGGAGTCCGTTCGGGGCTCCGGAGAGGGGAATCCGTCACCATCGTCATCATCAACCATCCTCCATCACCAATTTCATGATGCTCGCCGCCGTGCGTGAGTAATTCCATCGTAGTCTTGCTGGACGGTGATGGGTTGGATGAGATTTATCATGTAATCGAGTTAGTTTTGTTAGGGTTTGATCCCTAGTATCCACTATGTTCTGAGATTGATGTTGCTATGACTTTGCTATGCTTAATGCTTGTCACTAGGGCCTGAGTGCCATGATTTCAGATCTGAACCTATTATGTTTTCATGAATATATGTGAGTTCTTGATCCTATCTTGCAAGTCTATAGTCACCTACTATGTGTTATGATCCAGCAACCCCGAAGTGACAATAATCGGGACCAATCCCGGTGATGACCGTAGTTTGAGGAGTTCATGTATTCACTATGTGTTAATGCTTTGGTCCGGTACTCTATTAAAAGGAGGCCTTAATATCCCTTAGTTTCCATTAGGACCCCGCTGCCACGGGAGGGTAGGACAAAAGATGTCATGCAAGTTCTTTTCCATAAGCACGTATGACTATATTCGGAATACATGCCTACATTACATTGATGAATTGGAGCTAGTTCTGTGTCACCCTATGTTATGACTGTTACATGATGAACCGCATCCGGCATAATTCTCCATCACCGATCCAATGCCTACGAGCTTTTCACATATTGTTCTCCGTTTAGTTACTTTACTGTTGTTATAGTTACAATCACTACAAAACCCAAAAATATTACTTTTGCTATTGTTACCGTTACTATCATACTACTTTGCTACTAAATACTTTGCTGCAGATATTAAGTTATCCACGTGTGGTTGAATTGACAACTCAACTGCTAATACTTGAGAATATTCTTTGGCTCCCCTTGTGTTGAATCAATAAATTTGGGTTGAATACTCTACCCTCGAAAACTGTTGCGATCCCCTATACTTGTGGGTTATCAACCAACAACAAGAGAGAGGTTGTACGACCAAGGTGGATTATTCTTGGTCCGTTTTACGATCCATCTTGGTGAGATATATGCCTCTCTGGCCCGCCGACTGAAAGTGTGTGTGGGGGTGGGGGGGGTTGCTACATCGCACTTTGTAGGTGAACCTCGGTTGGGGGGGCATGCATTCATAGCTTAAGGATTCCTTCATGGCGAAACGAGGGGGGTGGGGGCTCGTAGCTACTTCGCACTTTGCTAGGTGAACCTCGGTTGGGGGAGGGGGGCATGCTCATAGCTTAGGATTCCCTTCATGCCGACACGAGGGGGGGGCTGCTAGCTACTTGGACTTTGCTAGGTGAACTCGGTTGGGGGGGCAGTGCATCAAGCTTAGGATTCCTTCGTGCCGACACGAGGGAGGGGTGGCTGCTAGCTACTTCGCACTTTGCTAGGGTGAACCTCGGTTGGGGGGGGGGAGGGCATGCATTCATAGCTAGCTAGGATTCCCTTCGTGCCGACACGAGGGAGGGGGCGCTAGCTACTTCGCACTTTGCTAGGGGAACCTCGGTTGGGGGGGCATGCATTCATAGCTTAGGAATCCCTTCGTGCCGACACGAGGGAGGGGGGCTGCTAGCTCTACTTCACACTTTGTTAGGTGAACCTCGGTTGGGGGGCATGCATTCATAGCTTAGGATTCCCTTCATGCCGACATGAGGGAGGGGGGCTGGTAGCTACTTCGCACTTTGCTATGGTGAACCTCGGTTGGGGGGGCATGCATTCATATATAGCTTAGGATTCCCTTCGTGCCGACACGAGGGAGGAGGGGGCTGCTAGCTACTTCGCAATTTGCTAGGTGAACCTCGGTTGAGGGGGAGGGGGCATGCATTCATATATAGCTTAGGATTCCCTTCGTGCCGACACGAGGGAGGAGGGGGGCTGCTAGCTACTTCGCAGTTTGCTAGGTGAACCTCGGTTGAGGGGGAGGGGGCATGCATTCATAGCTTAGGATTCCCTTTGTGCCGACACGAGAGGGTGGGCGCAAGCAATACCGTGTGCTTTGCGAGAGAGGTGCCACATCGAAGTTGCATTTGGTATTTGAAAATCAAACCACCCTTTTGATATATAAATTTGGTCCACGTGCAAGTGTGTTCGTGTTCTGACCCTCTCCCGCGTCATTTTTCGCCAAATTTATGAACATTAGACAAGTCGGATGATGCAACAGACACGGTTCACTCGAACTAACCGTGTGCCATGCCGGTGCACCTGTCACGCACACATCCGCACAGTACATTGGGCTCCACGAGGCCCCCCCTCTCAAAAATATCTGCCCGCTTCGAGGCTTTTTCTGTTTCATAACACACGGTTGTTATCTCCGGACCGTGTGCAATGTTTCTTGTTCCCAATCCCGCCTGCATCGAAAATATCTACCCGCCTCGAGGGCTTTTCGTTTTCATAACACACGGTTGTTATCTCCGGACCGTGTGCGATGCACTATCATCAAAATTTTCAATAGCCCGGCATTTCACTCCCGCGTTGTAAAATTTTCAGTACCCGCGTCATTTCCTCAAACACCCCGCGCCCTCCCCCCCCCTCCACACACACACACACACCAAAACCTCCTCGGGCGTGCGCGCACGCACACACACACACACACACACCCTCCCTCGCTTGAAACCCTAGCAAAGTCCCCGCCGCCGCTGCGCCGCCGCCCCAAGGCCTCCATTGTCAACATCTGCCGATTTACCCGTGCAGCATACCCACCGATCTCCATACCCAGGCCGCCCTGAGTTTCTTAGATGACGCCTGCCAAATGCCCCCTTTCCCACAGATCCCCATCCCCCACTCCAGAGCGTTGCAGCCTAAGCCCGGCTACGCTTCCCGTGGAGCTCGAGGAGCGACTGGCCCAAAAGAGGTGTATAGCGGTCTCTTCGCCCGACGTCCCCGAGGAAGCTGATGACCATTACTGGCGGCAGGCACTCAAGCAGCAGGCTAGAGTATGCGGGCATGTCTCATCCGCCGGCTACGACATCGAGGTCATTGACAGCGACGCCCTGAGGCGGGCTGTGTCACAGGTTAAGTGGCCCACCCCCAACCCCTCGGGTTCAACCGCCATTGATCTCATCCATGGCCCCGCTGCTGATCTCCTCTGGCTCGTTGTCAACAATTTTCCATTCTACATCGCCATCGAGCCCCTTTTGTCATTTCTGAAGGACACGTTCTGCGACGCTGGCTTGGGATCCACAGCTTCCAAGTTAGACCTCATCGATGGAGACCACGAGGAGGGCACCCTCTCCGGCTCTTCCAAGGGGAAAGAGCCCATCTGCTCTTCCAAGGGGAAAGCGCCCGTCTGCGACATCAGGGAGGGCACCCTACAGCCGTGCTCTTCCAAGGGGAAGGAGCCCATCTGCGACAACATGGAGCGCATCCAGGGTCCATGCTCTTCCCGCTGGAACGAGCCCATCTGTGACAAGTGAGGAAACCCATGATTTGTTTATTTTAGTTGTTCACAATGTGATTCTCTATATGTGCAATTATTTACTGTGCAGTACATTTTAAACGTACCGATAGGAATGCATATATTTGCTTGTTGTTAAGCCTGTTATAGCTAGCATATGCCTCTTTTAAAGTTTTTTGATTGTTCGGTTATTTGTAGTTAGCATATGTTCAGTTTCAAATGCTATCTTTGGTTGTTCGTAGTATGCCTTGTTTATTCCAGTTATTCACAACGTGATGTTCTATATGTGCAAGTATGAACTATGCAGTTCAATTTCATCAGTACCAGTTTCAACAATACCACTATGAATGACTACATTTGGTTGCTGCATCTTGTAGTTAACACGGCTTTACATTTTTATTTAACCATAACCAGTGTACTTAGACCGGCACAATACCAGTTTGAATGATCATGTTTGCTTGTTGTTAAATGTTAGGCCTGTTGCAGTTAGCAAACCTTTCCACTTGTTTTGCTTTACTAGCGTGCTTAAACCTGCACACTGAAGCTATCTTTTGGAGATTATTTTGTCTGCCATGTGTAATTTTGGTTGATGTTAGCCTGTTGTGCTTAACATGCTTCTTGATGTACCTACACAGGACAATTTTGGGAAAGACTGTTGTTTTCCATCGAGGTTAGTTTCATCCCATGGCTTATATCTGCTCACTGTTCAGGATATCCGTAGCTGGTACCATATAGGCCGGCGGCTGATAAGGGACTAATCAGTGAATCGGACTTTTAACTGAATATATCTACAACCCATTTTTCCTTAGGTTAACTAGGGCCATATGTAATATATCTGAGGCTACATAGCAACATGCACTGTCCTTAATGTCTAAATATGCAATCCTAGGCTACATAGCAACAAGGAAGAGTGTTACATTAATGTTCTAATGATGTCTAGATATACGTAGAAGAGCAGCAGCAGCAACAGCAACAACACAGACCTGTTTGGATACTCAACTTAGCTAGAGGTTAGAGTTAGTTTCTAGCTCATTACTAACCCTGAACTAACTCCATCCAAAGAGTTGTTTGGATGGCAGGGTTAGATTGACAATAAATGCACTAGGAGAACTAGCTCCAACTAGCACCTCTTGGGTTGGATACTAGTTTTTTTGGGTGGGTTCACTAGTAGAAAACAGGGCTTTGGTTCGGGCCTAGCCAGCCCATTAGTCCCGGTTCTGCATGAACTGGGACCCATGGGGGCATTAGTACCGGTTCATGAGCCCAGGGGGCCGGCCGAGGCCTCGTGGGCATTGGTCCCGGTTCGTCTGGATCCATTTGTCCCAGTTCTAGGCACGAACTGGGACCAATGGGCCACGCTCCTGGCCCACAGCCATTGGTACCGGTTCGTCCCTAGAACCGAGACAGAAGGGGGGGCTTTAGTCCCGGTTCTTGCCATGAACCGGGACAAATAAGTTGCCTATATATACCCATCGCCGCGGCAGAGCACTCCACAATGCTCTGTTTTTTCTGGCCGGCGAGGGGAGGGCATTTGGCTGCTCTAGCTCACCTCCTATGCACATGAGGTGTTCGATGAAATGCTCGAGCCACACTAGTTAAGCTTTCTCCTCTCGAAGCTTGACCTCAGAGCTCCATTTTTCCCGAGATTTGTCTAGGTTTAGCGGTCCGTCACGCCCCGTCCCCGTCTTCACCGCCGTCGATCGCCCGCGCCGATCTCGTCGCCAGCACCACCGGGGTGAGCCTCTTGTTCTTATCTTCTTTCAGATTTTCTTACTTTAGATAGATACTTGTCTGATTTTCTTACTTTAGATAGATACTTGTCTGATTTTCTTACTTTTGACACACATAATTATATATAATGCATGCAGATGAACCGGCAATGGATGTACGGTGACAGACACACCTCCGAGTACATTAAGGGCATGCATAATTTTCTGGAAGTGGCTGAGGGAAACAAGCAGAATGGTTTTATGTGTTGTCCATGCCCTAGATGTGGGAATATGAAGTCTTACTCTGACCGGAAAATCCTTCACACCCACCTGCTTTACAAGGGTTTCATGCCACACTATAATGTTTGGACGAGGCACGGAGAAATCGGGGTTATGATGGAAGATAATGAAGAAGAAGAGGACGATGACAACTATGTGCCCCCTGAATACGATGATGCTGCAATGGGGGAAGCTACTGAAGATCAAGAGGAACCAAACGATGTGCCCGATGATGATGATCTCCGCCGGGTCATTGTCGATGCAAGGACACAATGCGAAAGTCAAAAGGAGAAGCTGAAGTTCGATCGCATGTTAGAGGATCACAAAAAAGGGTTGTACCCCAATTGCGAAGATGGCAACACAAAGCTCGGTACCATACTGGAATTGCTGCAGTGGAAGGCAGAGAATGCTGTGCCTGACAAAGGATTTGAGAAGCTACTGAAAATATTGAAGAAGAAGCTTCCAAAGGATAACGAATTGCCCAACAGTACGTACACAGCAAAGAAGGTCGTATGCCCTCTAGGATTGGAGGTGCAGAAGATACATGCATGCCCTAATGACTGCATCCTCTACCGCGGTGCGTACGAGGATTTGAACGCATGCCCGGTATGCGGTGCATTGCAGTATAAGATTAGACGAGATGACCCTGGTGATGTTGACGGCGAGCCCCGCAGGAAGAGGGTTCCTGCGAAGGTGATGTGGTATGCTCCTATAATACCACGGTTGAAAAGACTGTTCAGAAACAAAGAGCATGCCAAGTTGATGCGATGGCGGCACAGTGAGGACCGTAAGAAAGACGGGAAGTTGAGAGCACCCGCTGACGGGTCGCAGTGGAGAAAAATCGAGAGAGAGTACTGGGCTGAGTTTGCACGTGACCCAAGGAACGTATGGTTTGGTTTAAGCGCAGATGGCATTAATCCTTTCGGGGAGCAGAGCAGCAATCACAGCACCTGGCCCATGACTCTATGTATGTATAACCTTCCTCCTTGGATGTGCATGAAGCGGAAGTTCATTATGATGCCAGTTCCCATCCAAGGCCCTAAGCAACCCGGCAATGACATTGATGTGTACCTAAGGCCATTAGTTGAAGAATTTTTACAGCTGTGGAATGGAAACGGTGTACGTGTGTGGGATGAGCACAAACAGGAGGAATTTAACCTGCACGCGTTGCTGTTTGTAACCATCAACGATTGGCCCGCTCTCAGTAACCTTTCAGAACAGACAAACAAGGGATACCACGCATGCACGCACTGTTTAGCTGACACCGAAAGTATATACCTGGACAAATGCAGGAAGAATGTGTACCTGGGCCATCGTCGATTTCTTCCAACCAACCATCAATGTCGAAAGAAAGGCAAGCATTTCAAAGGCGAGGCAGATCACCGGAAGAAGCCCGCCATGCGTACCGGTGATCACGTACTTGCTATGGTCAATGATTTACACGTAATCTTTGGAAAGGGTCCCGGCGGACTAGCTGTTCCGAATGACGCTGAGGGACGCGCACCCATGTGGAAGAAGAAATCTATATTTTGGGACCTACCCTACTGGAAAGACCTAGAGGTCCGCTCTTCGATCGACATGATGCACGTGATGAAGAACCTTTGCGTGAACCTGCTAGGCTTCTTGGGCGTGTATGGGAAGACAAAAGATACAGCTGACACTACTAGGAAAACGGCTATAGCTAATATGGACATTAATGGCAAACCATGTATGTGGTGCGCCACTGCTATATAGCAGTGGCGCACCAGATACAGGTACGCCATTAATGTCCTCATTACCAATGGCGCACCTGGTTTGTGGTGCACCATTACTAGTTTTGAAAAAAAAAAAGATAAAAAAAATTGTTAGCAGTGGCGCATGCACGCACTGTTTTAACTAGTAATGGCGCACTGTCCACTGGTGCGCCACTACTAACATCTTTTTTTTCAAAACTAGTAATGGCGCACCACACACCAGGTGCGCCATTAGTAACCCTGGTTACTAATGGCGCATTCTTAGGTGGTGTGCCATTGGTAACCTGGGAGCAGCTAGATATTTTGGACAGCCACCTATCACACTCACTTTCCCCACTTCATTCTCTCCACCTCTACCAAGCTTGGTCTTGGCTGCCTCCTCCTCCTCACCTCATTTGCACCATAGATTCACCCAAATTAAGTGGTTAAATTTCCTTTTTTTGATAGGTAAGTAAGGGGAAAGCTTTCTTTATGTTCTAGATCTACTTTTTTCTCCCTCCAACAACGTACACACTTTTTATGGCCTAGATCTACGTATGTTTGTGGTGTTGCATATGTTTGTGGTGTTGCATATGTTTGTGTTTGCAGGTACCGGTATTTGAAATGCGATAGTTGCCAATATTTTGCCGGAATGTTGATTCATTTCCGTTTCGGCGAGAATTTGGCACTATGCATTCTTTTTGGTCCTATTTTTAGGCAAAGTCATGCCAAAAAAATTTTGGTTCTAAAATATCGTTTTGCTCTACCCCACAGGTGACCATGGTCCACACGATGACCGAAGGCATCGTGAATAGGTTTTTGAGCTCCGCGAAGGCCGAGATGCTTCAAAAGAACGAGACGGAGATAAGATGTCCGTGTGGAAGATGCAAGCTGAAGAGCCTTATGGACCCGGATTCCGTACAGGTGCGGGCCCACCTGCTCTTGCGTGGTTTCATGGATGGCTATCGGTGGCAAGGTGATGAAGATGATTATGAAGTCGTCCATGGGGGCCGGGCAAGAAATGAGGAAGGGCAGCAAGACAACCGTGGCGAGGGCGGGCGAGAAGACGAAGAATCTCCAGGACATGATCACGAAGTAGATGCAGTACACAGTCAACGTGTAGAAGATGCCGGACATCATGATGAGGAAGATCAAGATGAAGGGCATGATCATGAAGATGAAGATGCCGGAGCAGACGACGATGGACCATCGATGGGCTGGGTGCAGGACCCTCATATTCAAGAGCTGCTTCTCAAGCAGACGGATAACGCAAGAGCTGCCACCCGAGAGAAAGCCAAGCTGGATCAACTGGAGATAGACGCGGTTACTCCATTGTATGAAGGATGCAGGCCCGAGGATACCCGCCTGAAAGTAACGCTCATGGCTCTGGAGATGAATGTAAAACACAAAATGACCGATGCATGCTTCGACGAGAACATGTCATTCTGGCACGAACGTCTTCCCAAGGGGAACAAGTGCCCGACCAGTTTCGAGGAGGCGAAGAAAATTGTGTGTCCTCTGGATTTACCGCACGTGAAATACCATGTGTGCATGAACGATTGCATCATTTATCGGGACGAGCACGCGGAGTCTACCATATGTCCGGTGTGCGGCGTCACTCAATACAAGAAGAGGAAGAAAGCTCCTCGAAAAGTGGTGTGGTACTTTCCGATCACTCCTCGCCTGCAGCGGTATTTCGCAGACCCTAAGGCAGCAAAGCTCCTGCGTTGGCATGCGGATAGGGAGGAGAAGAAGCGAGAAGATGACGGAAATGATCCGGAGATAAATAAAAAAGACAAGATGCTGAGTCACCCTAAGGATGCGAGCCAGTGGCAAGCGTTGAACTTCGAACACCCAGAATTTGGGGACGATCCAAGGAACATCATGCTGGGCGAGAGCACCGATGGAGTCAATCCGTTTGGCAGCCAGAGAAGCACACATAGCACCTGGCCTGTGTTTGTGTGGATGTACAACCTTCCCCCCTGGAAGTGCATGAAGAGGAAGTACATTCACATGAGTATGCTAATTGAAGGGCCAAAAAAACTAGGGAACGACATCAATCTGTATCTGGGGCTGCTGAAAGAGGAGCTAGACACGCTGTGGAAAATGCCAGCCAATACGTGGAACACCGCAGAGAAAGAATATTTCCCTATGAGAGTCGCACTGCTCACGACGGTGCAAGACTATCTCGGTTACGGATATGTCGCGGGGCAGGTGGTCCACGGATTTCATGCATGCGTCAGGTGCATGGATGACACAACGTATCGCCAGCTAGATAGAGATCCCGGGTCTTCGAAAACCATGTTCATGGGACATCGAAGGTGGCTTCGCGACGATGACTCATGGAGAAAACGCAAGGATCTGTTCGATGGTGAAACTGAACCCCGAAGACGCCCGCGTACGAGGAGCGGCGAGGAAATAGACGAGTTGTTGAAATATTGGAAAGAGTGCCCACCGCCGGGAAAGAAGCGAAAGGCGCTAGAGCCGCTGCTGAAGGTATGGAAAACGAGGTCTGTTTTCTTGGACTTGCCGTACTGGAAGATCCTCCGTGTGCCTCACAGCCTTGATGTCATGCATATCACGAAGAACGTGTGCGAGAGTCTACTTGGTACCCTGCTCAACATGCCAGAGAGGACCAAAGATGGGCCGAAAGCAAGGGCAGACTTGAAATCAATGGGCATCAGGGAGGAGCTTCACGCTAATGATGATGATGATGATGATGATGAGGCGAAGGACACGGAAAGTCGTCGCAAAGGCAAAAAGGCCAAGAAGATCGGAAATGACTGCCCTCCCGCGTGCTTCACTCTAAGTCAGGAGGAGATCGAGCAGTTTTTCACCTGCCTCGTAGGAGTAAAACTTCCTTACGGTTACGCGGGGAAGATAAGCAGATACCTAGACTCAGCGAAGCAGAAGTTCAGCGGGATGAAGTCTCACGACTGTCACGTGCTGATGACGCAGATACTTCCAGTTGCAATCCGTGGGATCATGGACGCGCACGTCCGTGAAACGCTATTTGGCCTATGCAACTTTTTCGACGTCATCTCTCGGAAGTCGGTTGGCGTGAGGCAACTCAGAAGGCTACAGGAAGAGATCGTGGTGATACTATGCGAGCTTGAGATGTACTTCCCGCCCGCATTCTTCGACGTTATGGTGCATCTGCTGGTCCATATCGTGGAGGATATCATCCAACTTGGGCCGACGTTCCTGCACAGCATGATGCCGTTCGAAAGGATGAATGGTGTCATCAAAGGATACCTTCGCAACATGTCACGTCCAAAGGGAAGCATAGCCAAGGGCTTTCTGACCGAAGAGTGCATCTCCTACTGCACGAATTATCTAGGCATCGAGAACCCCGTTGGTCTGCCCGTCAACAGGCACTTCGGCAGGCTCGCTGGATGGGGTCACCGCGAGGGTCGCCGAGAAATGCATGTCGACTTCGAGGGTCGACTCGCTGACTTTGAAAGAGCAAACCTAGTCGCGCTACAACACATAGACGTGGTCGATCCTTGGGTGGTAGAGCACAAAACCTTTATTGAGAAGACGTACAATGACCGAGGCCAACAGAGGACGGACGGAGATATAATCAAAGAGCACAACTCATGTTTCACGCGTTGTTTCAAGGAGAAGCTTCTGTCATACCCTTTACATGAGGATTCTTCCGCGGAAGAAAAACTCATATTCGCCTTATCACAGGGCGCCGAGCACAACCTGATGACCTATGAGGCGTACGATATCAACGGCTACACATTCTACACCGAGGAAAAGGACATGAAGAGCGATGGTTATCAGAACTCCGGGGTAACGATGGAATCCTACACCGGTAACGACAAGGAAAGATACTATGGAAGGATCGAGGAGATCTGGGAGCTGAGCTACGCTGGAGAGAAGGTCCCGATGTTCCGTGTCAGATGGGCCAAGAGCGTCCTAAAAGAAGACCGGTATTTCACAACCATGGTTATACCCGAAGCCAAATCCAAGACCGCGGGCGCAAACGTCACCGCGAAAAATGAGCCATGGGTACTGGCTTCCCAAGTGGACCAATGCTTCTTCATTACCGACCCATCAAAGCCCAGTCATGTTGTCGTGAGGAGAGGCAAAAGGAAGATCATCGGAATGGATGGAGTCGCCAATGAGCAAGACTTCGACAAGTACGGCGACCTAAAGATGGAACATGACGACCACGATGAAGTGCCATACACCACAAGAAGAAGCAGGACCACCCTACCTAAAGGACGTCCGTTCAAGAGAAGAACTCCATTTGCGAAAAAGAAGGGCAAGAAGATTGTGAAAAGATAGCTAGCTAAGATCGATTGTATTTAAATTGTAGTCTTCATTTCTCGATTGTATTTCGACATATGGAAATGACATTTCTTCTGTTCTAGTCCTCATGAATATTTATTTATGTTTATTCTGGTATACCAATTTTTATTTATGTTTATTCTGGTATTGAATTTCTAACTCACAAAAAGTATTGAATTTGTTAATATTTTTTGAACTCATGAATATTTTTAAATTTCATGGGCACCTTTTGAATTCATGAATATTTTTTCAAATTTGACGATATTTTTTCATATTCATAAATGTTTTACCAATTCACAAATGAATGCAACTAAAAATCCAAAAAAAAAGTTACTAATGGCGCACCAGGAGAAGGTACGCCATTGCTATCAAGGTACTTATGGCGCACCCCTAGGAGGTGCGCCATTGGTATACCAATTTTTATTTAGGTTTATTCGGTTATTGAATTTCTAACTCACAAAAAGTATTGAATTTGTTAATATTTTTTGAACTCATGAATATTTTTAAATTTCATGGGCACTTTTTGAATTCATGAATATTTTTTCAAATTTGATGATATTTTTTCATATTCATAAATGTTTTACCAATTCACAAATGAATGCAACTAAAAATCCAAAAAAAAGATAGTAATGGCGCACCAGGAGAAGGTGCGCCATTGCTATCAAGGTACTTATGGCGCACCCCTAGGAGGTGCGCCATTGGTATACCAATTTTTATTTAGGTTTATTCTGTTATTGAATTTCTAACTCACAAAAAGTATTGAATTTGTTAATATTTTTTGAACTCATGAATATTTTTAAATTTCATGGGCACTTTTTGAATTCAAGAATATTTTTTCAAATTGATGATATTTTTTCATATTCATAAATGTTTTACCAATTCACAAATGAATGCAAATAAAAATCCAAAAAAAAAGATAGTAATGGCGCACCAGGAGAAGGTGCGCCATTGCTATACGTATGTTTATGGCACACCCCTAAAAGGTGCGCCATTGCTAACCCTCCCCCCACTCCACTTGCTCCCCTCTCCCTCTGGCCTCTCTCCCTCCCTCGCCAGATCCACCTCGCCCCACCCCCGCGGGACCACGCCGCCGTCCGCCCGCGCCCGCTCCACCGCCGCCGCCCTGCCTCCTCGGGCCCCCCCTCCCCACATGCCCCCTCGCCCTCTCCGCCCTCTCCTCTCCCCCAGAGCCCAAAAAGCCTCACCGCCGTTGCCCCGTCCCGGACAACCACCTCTGCACATCGGTGGCCGGCCGCGGGGAGACACCAGCGATGTACAAGCCGGGCAGCCACACGTGCCCAGCCTCCGCGGCCCCGCCTCCGGCACCGCAGCGCCTCCCTCCCCGTCCCCGGAGCAGCCGCCCCCGCCCAGCAACGCCGCCGCCCGGAGCTACGCCGGCGACCGGTCCATAGGCAGGTAGCCACCACCACTCCTTCCTCCTCCTTCCCCCCCCCCTGATTTCTGCACTGGATGAGCACCTGCCGTAGATGTTTAAGTCCATTACATGTGAAAGGATTTTTGCTTGGTAGGTGTTTGTGATAATGCTTGCAAGGGGCAAATGTTTACGAATTGTATGTAATTTGAATCTTCTTCGGATGCGCAGATGCTTTTGTTTCAACATGTTAGTCTTTCCAGTTCCTCTTTCTTCTGTAGTTCATGCTGTGGGCACTCAACTAGGGTTAGATATAGCCATCTATTTTGAGTTTTGTTTGTTGATTTTGAGATCTTTTGTAGGGATTTTGATTTTGAGGTGGTGTGAGTGTTAGGGCTTTCTCTGCTTTCTTGGAGGTGCACTCGGTGAGGCTTCAGGTATGTGTTATTAACCACTTATTTTCCCCCTGTTATTTATAGATCTTGGTTAGGTATACCTTATGCCTTGTGTAGTATAGTTAATTTTCTGCTTGATTTTAGTTATCAGCATGCTTGTAGTTAGGGATCCCCTCCTGTTATTTTTTTGATGAAAGCAATGATACATTTCTGCTGCTAAGCTTACTGATTTCTGCTGTGATTATTTGATAGTTACTAGTAGTACTCTCTGCAAATGGTAAGAGTTAATGTGTTGCTTTGTGCTGCAAAGTTTGTGGTCACGAGTACGAGTAGATGAACATTTTGTGGTTCTGCTAGGACTTGCTCCAGATTTTTTAACCCTAGGATTTCTTTTCTTTTAGTTCTTTTCTTTCAGGATTAATTTCCTTTTTAGATTCTTTTCTTTTATTAGGGTTAATTTTCTTTTAGCATTTCTTTCCTCTCCTCTCCTAAGAAAATCAGAAAAATTCATAAAATACAGAAAATTTACTGAAAATTCAGAAACTTGGAGTAACCTGTGGACTATACTTTTGTGATCTCCTACTCCTGAATTTTCCTACTGATGACTGTACTTTACTTATGTTAAACCTGTTGAAATCAGCTGAAGATCTTCTACTCCTGAATTTTCTTACTTGACCTGAAGATGAGGATCAACATGATAGTATGTTTAGATCTTCACTGTTGACAAATGCAGTCAACTAAAAATAATCACAGTTTAGTGCTTCCAATGCTGTTTCTGCTGTGATCTTCACTGGATCATTTCTGCTGTGATCTTCACTGTTGATTATTTTCCTACTGATTTCTGCTGTGATCTTCACTGTTGATTATTTCAGTACTAGCAACTATTATTAGGCTGGATGAGTTTAGTGCTACAAATGGTGTTACTCTGAAAATGTCTAGTGTATGACTGTATGCCAATTGTACTTGTTATCCATCTCTCCATTCTCTTGCCAGAAGTCATTTCTTACATGAGATGAAGTTGAGACATGCTTGTTCATACCCCTTTCTCCTGAAATGTTGATTATTTTCCGTTTCGGTTGAGAATGGGGCACTCCTAGATCAAGAAAATTAGCAAAGGTCATGCCCAATTTTCTTGACCTAGAAGGTGCCCGATTCTCAACCGAAACAAAAATTAATCAGCATGTATCTTGACATAAACCAACTTTCTGGACACATCCCTCGACAACTAGGTTATCTTCAGAACTTAGAGGAGTTGTGGCTTTGCTACAACACACTAACATGTTCCATCCCAAACTGCCTAGGAAATTTGACCAAACTCACAACCTTGGATCTTGAGAGCAACCAACTTTCTGGACACATCCCTCGAGAACTAGGTTATCTTGAGAACTTAGAGAAGTTGTTTGTTTTCTACAACACACTAACAGGTTCCATCCCAAACAACATAGGCAATTTGACCAAACTCACAGCCTTGTATCTTTGCAGCAACCAACTTTCTGGACACATCCCTCAAGAACTAGGTTACCTTGAGAACGTGGACTTGGACCTTAGCAACAACACACTAACAGGTTCCATCCCAAAACACCTAGGCAATATCACAAACATCTCTCAATTTTTCCTTGACAATAACCAACTTTTTGGCGACATTCCTCGAGAATTAGGTTATTTGGTCAACTTAGAGATCTTGTTCCTTGACAATAACCAACTTTTTGACCAAACTTTTTTCCTATTTAGAGCGAACATGGCCCACAACGATGAGGCCGGCGGTTCGGGCAAGGCATTCTGGGAGCTGTCCCAGGAGATGGAGGAAGAACCTCACTGCTATGAGGACGCCGCGGAAGACACCGATCCCGACTACACAACCCCTAGTGGCGTCGGGGATGACACCACTGATGGTGCCGCCGAGGATGCCACCACTGATGATGGCAGCGCACGCACAAATGGCAGCCAACCGAAGAGGCAACGGAAGGACCGGCGCCCGAACGTGCTCGGCACCGTCAAGGAGGAATTTACTGAAGTGTCCTCTAGTGGGCATCTAACAGCGCCCAAAGAATTAGTCAGTGGGTACTCGGAACAACTCGGGTGCATTCTCCGGAGCACCGTCTCGATCAACACCGAGAACCTAAGGCATCGTGACCGAGGGAATTTGTGCAACCTCCTCTTCACGAAGCTGCATGAACGATACAAGTTCCCCGGTGACTTCGCAAACACACGCCTCTCAGGGAATAAAGTGAACAGTGCCGCCCTCACGAAGATGAGCATGGCCCTGGCTACTTGGAGAGCCGCGGTGAAGAGAGGGATTCTAAGAGGTGATAGTTATGAGAAGATCAAGGAGAAAAATCCTTTGATCAGCGAAGCTGACTACCTGGAGTTCAAGATCAAGTGCGAGAGCAACGCATCCAAGGAATCAAGTCAGTGGGGGAAAGATATGCGGGAGTTGAACTTAGGGGTCCACACACTCGGTCCCGGCGGTTACAGAGTGGCGGAACCTATATGGGACAAGGAGGAGGCGGAGCGTGCCGAGCAAGGCCTACCACCCCGCTTTGATAAATACCATGACAAGCAGACCAGGAACTATGTCAGGGCCCGGTACAAGGTGGACCTGGTAACAAAGGAGCTTACCACGGATGCGAAGACCAAGGCACTTGAGCTTGTTCTGGTAAGGAATACACCCCCGCGTAATTAGCTACATATGGTTGCATTCTAATTAATGAAACCAAATTTCTAAATGGTTCACGTTCCTTCCGCAGGACACTGAAAGCAGTAGCGCGGGGTCGTCTCAGAGATCCCCTTGGGACACCACTTTAAATAGGGCGTTGAATGTAATGAAACACAAGGATAAGTTCAGTAAGCCGTCGTCAGCTGGTCGTGTGGCCGGCAAAGGCTTGTCCACGAAATGGTCGGAATACTATAACGCTGGGCGAAAGGAGAGAAAGACCAGCTCGGAAAGCCAGGAGCGCGAGGTTCAAGAACTTAAGGCACAAGTGGCGCGGATTCCGGAGATAGTCGAAGAGCAAGTGCGAGACCAACTGGGAGCAACGATCATCGCCATTGTGCCTACCTTGATTGAGGGGCTGCAGGCGTGGATTGCGGGCGGCCAACAGGGGCCGCCCCCGATTCCTAGCTTCACGGGCAGCAACTTGCACAATGCGCCGGCGGCGCCATTGGTGTCTCTGGCGGAGACGGCATTGGTGTCTCCGGCGTCGGCGCCGACATTGGAGCTTAATGCACCCGGGTGTGGGAAGAATACGCCGGCCGGCACCTCGGCAGCAAGCGGCCCCTCCGTCACTTGCACGCCCGCCATTGGCGGTGCCTCGACATTAGCCGAGCTCGGCGCCATCACGGTAACTAAGCCGCTCGGCCGATGACTTCATCTCCTTGCCTTTGACTGGGCATCCCTGACGCCCTACATGTTTTCGCAGGGCGCCGCCGATGTTCCATGCACTCTCCTGCACTTCGTGGACGGCGAGTTGATCGATGTCGCCAAGGCCAGAATCGTTCAACCGGGCAACCACGTGTTCCACGGTAATCTGATGCCACACACTGTGTATAGGGTTCAACTGGTTCGGGTGCTGCGGGGCTGCGACAACTTGTTACCTCTGTATCGACCCCCTGGGGCCGATGAAGATGATGTGATGACCCTCAGCACATGCATAAGCTGGTCCATGCTTTGGCCGAAGAGCCAGATTCGTTTGGGGGCGGGGGACAACACCGCCAGTCGTGCCGGCGCCAAGCCATGGCAAGACCGCCGCAATGCTACTGCCGTCAGCTGATCCGGACATGCATATGGCACAGGATCTGGACGACGATGACGGTACATTTACCAACGTTGATAAGTACTTCAACAAACGTGGGTACGATGACGAATTCTTGGGGCCTCCTTCTCAAGAACCCAACCCTGCAAAAGATGATCGCGATCTAGCTGGTACCGCGGAGAAACCCAATTGCAACAGGCGTCGTCTGGCGTTCAGTTCTCAGGAGACGCCTCCAGCTGCTGCCTTCACCGAGCCTTAGATAGCCGAGGTGCAAAATATTATCAGCCCCAACACACTCAAGAAGGTGGTCTCTGAGCAGAACTCGATCCCATTACAGCAGAAGAAGCAGAAGGGACGGAAAAGAAAAAATAACAAGCAGGGTGCGAGCCAGCCGGCACCAAGTACGATCCGTGCTCAGGACGGGCCACCTTCACCTAAGGATATCTTGAGGAGGGTGCATGTGGCGGGTAAGCCGATGATACCGACTAATCTGCTCAATGCTGCAACCGGTGCTATGCGGAGTCTGCATGACAGTGTTCTTTCTTTGGAGAAGCGGCGTCTCTCCGAGAATGATGTGGCATACCCGGTTTTCGTGGCCAAGGTGACAGAGGGCAAGGGCTTTGTCGATAGCGCCATCGGGCGTATGATCGTCCTGCGGTTTGATGACATCTTCGCTATGTTTAACCTTCATCCGCTACACTACACCTTCATTCGGCTATTTTTGCTCAGTATGGAGATGCGGATCATTAGAGACAAGACCCCGGACATTGTGATAGTCCACCCCTTCTACATGCGTGCCAAGATCTTGGGCAGCGCTGGGGACCGGCAAGTCGCGAGTTCATACCTCGAAGGCGTCATTCTGGCGAACCCAGATAAGGATAACTTCCTCGTGCCTTACTTTCCCGAGTAAGTCATCCCCTCACCGCCCCATAACATATGATTTCTTAGATTTCGATCGTTCTTTTTTTTTCTAACATTCCGTGTTTTGTGCAGTGACACACATTGCACACTCATCCTCTTAAGCCCGAAATATTCCACGGCCACGTATTTTGACTCGGACCGTCAGTCGAAGAAAGACTACACAAATATCAAGAAAGTTCTTGATGATGCTCTCCCCGGCTACGCCAAATCTGGAGGCACCTTCAGAAGGCCAATTTGTTGGTACGGCAAGCACGTGTTCACCCATGTAACGACGTTCCCCTGTGTCAAGCAGCCGCCTGGCGGTCAGAAGGATGCCTACTACGCCCTCCATCACATGCGGGCGATCGTACGGGACCATAATCACCTTCTGCAACCAACTAATCTCAAAGATTGGGCCGCACGCTTGTCGGCAATCCAGGACGCGGACATCAGACAAGAATTCTTTCGCATCCAGTCGGAGTTTGCGGAAATTATCCATCAAGATGTCCTTCATACCTCGGGGCAGTTCTACCTCAAATATCAACCGTCCAATAGTGAAATAGAAACAACGCTACAAATGCAGGCTGACAACGATCGCGATTTCATGACCCTCACGAAAGACGGCGGCTTCATCCACGCTTCGGTCCCTGAGTCGAGTCGAAAGTAATGATGCTATGTAGTTCTGAAATATCGATTAGCTCATGTTGTAATTAAACTTTAATGAACTTGTATGTCTCTTTAGTTTGGACAGTCGTTCAACCTATATGTAATCGATGCTATTTATTAGTAGGACCATGAATCATGCTATTAATGTGTTGCTTTTCTCTTCCGATCCTTTTGTTGCATACTTTTATATTGCTTATGTATTGTATGTGAATTGCTACTAACATTTTGTTAGTCTAGTGCATAGAGATGCCGTCGTATGTCGTGTACAAGGGTAAGGTTCCCGGAGTCTTCGACGACTGGGAGGAGTGTCGGAGACAAGTTCACCGTTTCAGCGGTAACAGTTACAAAGGGTACACCACTAGGGCGGAGGCGGAAGCTAGATACGCGCGCTATCTAGCGGGAGAGAGGAGGGAGCGGAGGAGGAACCGGATGAAGACCAGTTTCATCGCGATGATGCTCATCGTGACCGCAGCTCTCTTCTATGTGATGGTAGTTTAGATGATCGATATTGACTTTGTAATGTGACGACAAACTCGGCTAATATATATGATGAACTTTGCTGATGTCTCGAGACCTAAACTTGGCTAGTGTTTGAACTTTGTTCGCTATTTCGAATTTGGAGACTAATATGATGAATTCTATTGTGTGATGTTTATATTCTGTGCTGTGTAATGTGTATTTTGTAACCTGTGCAAATACCAGATATTTTGTAACCTGTGCAAATACCAGAAAAGCAAAAAATAATAATTCCTAATATTCATAGTAGTGGCGCACCATATTGAGCATTAGTGGCGCACCAGGGCTAAATACCAGTGGCGCATTATGGGGCATAGTAATGGCACACTTGGGGGCATACGTGAAGGTAAATATGGCCCCCTAGGAGGCATAGTAATGGCGCACTGTTAGACATAGTAATGGCGCACTGCCAGGTGCGCCACTATTACCTGGTATACTAATGGCGCACCAGGGGTGCGCCATTAGTACTTGTTACTAGTGGCGTGGTGATAGTGGCGCACCTATAGTGCGCCATTAATGGCAAAAATAGGTGCGCCACTAACAGGCCTTTTCCTAGTAGTGTGAGGCACGGGAGGACCTGCAACGTTTGCACGAAAAAGACGGCATGCCTCCAAAGCAGTATGAAGGTCCTGCCAGCTATGCTCTTACCAAAGAAGAGAAGGAAATCTTCTTTGAATGCCTGCTCAGTATGAAGGTCCTGACTGGCTTCTCGTCGAATATAAAGGGAATAATAAATATGCCAGAGAAAAAGTTCCAAAACCTAAAGTCTCATGACTGCCACGTTATTATGGCGCAACTGCTTCCGGTTGCATTGAGGGGGCTTCTACCGGAAAACGTCCGATTAGCCATTATGAAGCTATGTGCATTCCTCAATGCAATCTCTCAGAAGGTGATCGATCCAGAAATCATACCAAGGCTAAGGAGTGATGTGGTGCAGTGTCTTGTCAGTTTCAAGCTGGTGTTCCCACCATCCTTCTTCAATATCATGACGCACGTCCTAGTTCATCTAGTCGACGAGATTGTCATTCTGGGCCCCGTATTTCTACACAATATGTACCCCTTTGAGAGGTTCATGGGAGTCTTAAAGAAATATGTCCGTAACCGCGCTAGGCCAGAAGGAAGCATCTCCATGGGCCATCAAACAGAGGATGTCATTGGGTTTTGTGTTGACTTCATTCCTGGCCTTAACAAGATAGGTCTCCCTAAATCGCGGTATGAGGGGAGACTGACTGGAAAGGGAACGCTTGGAGGGGACTCAATAATATGCAGGGACGGGCATTCTTGGTCTCAAGCACACTACACAGTCCTACAGAACTCTACCTTGGTGACCCCGTATGTCGATGAATACAAGAACAGTCTGCGCTCCAAACACCCAAAGCAGTGCGACGACTGGATTACATGTGAACACATCAGGACTTTCAGCAGTTGGTTGGAAACACGTCTCAGAGGTGACAATACTATTTGTGATGAGCTGTACTCGCTGTCCAGGGGACCATCTTCGACTGTATTGACTTACAAAGGATACGAGATAAATGGGAATACATTTTACACGATCGCCCAAGATCAAAAGAGCACCAACAAAAACAGCGGTGTCTGCTTTGATGCAGCAACCAAGAGGGGAAAGGACACATATTATGGTTACATAGTGGACATATGGGAACTTGACTACGGACATGATTTTAAGGTCCCTTTGTTTAAGTGCAAATGGGTCAATCTGTCAGGAGGCGGGGTACAGGTAGACCCACAGTACGGAATGACAACAGTGGATCTGAACAATCTTGGGTACACTGACGAACCGTTCGTCCTAGCCAATGATGTGGCACAGGTTATCTATGTGAAGGACATGTCTACCAAACCGAGAAAAAGAAAAGATAAGGAAGCGAATACATCATACGATGAGCCAAAGTGCCACATAGTTCTTTCAGGAAAAAGGGACATCGTGGGAGTGGAGGGCAAGACAAACATGTCTGAAGATTATGAAAAGTTTCATGAAATTCCTCCCTTCAAAGTCAAGGCTGACCCAAGCATCCTGATAAATGATGAAGATTATCCATGGTTACGGTGCAATAAGGAAAGGACACAAGCGAAGAAAAAGTGAAGACTTTCTCTCCACAACTATTATGATGATACCATGCCAACTTTCAACCTTTTCATAGTTCATTTGAAATGCCTGTTGTAACAGACAAGTTTCCGTATGAAATCATGATACTTCAAAAGAGATTGTCTGTTTTGTACACGAAGTGCATCCAGTTTTTGCCGTAACCGTCTCAACTTTGTTGCACATGCTATGTGGATGAAATGATGATACCATGCCAACTTTCAACCTTTTCAGAGTTCATTTGAAATGCTTTTCAATTTCAGGGTCTTATAGCTCAAAATAATCAGTAAATGCATGAAAAATAACAAATGAAGTCAGAACGGGTTGAAAATTGATGATGTGACTTTGAATGGTGCATTTTGAACACACAAAAAGTCAGGAGTTCAAATAAGTTTAAAAAAATGAAATCCCTTTGTAACAGACGAGTTTCCGTATGAAATCCTGATACTTCGAAAGAGATTATCCGTTTTGTACACGAAGTGCATCCAGTTTTTGCCGTAACCCTCTCAACTTTCTTGCACATGCTATGTGGATGAAATGATGATACCATGCCAACTTTCAACCTTTTCAGAGTTCATTTGAAATGCTTTTCAATTTCAGGGTCTTATAGCTCAAAATAATCAGTAAATGCATGAAAAATAACAAATGAAGTCAGAAAGGGTTGAAAATTGATGATGTGGCTTTGAATGGTGCATTTTGAACACAGAAAAACTATGGAGTTCAAATAAGTTCAAAAAAATGAAATCCCTTTGTAACAGACGAGTTTCCGTATGAAACCCCGATACTTCGAAAGAGATTGTCCGTTTTGTACACGAAGTGCATCCAGTTTTTGCCGTAACCCTCTCTACTTTCTTGCACATGCTATGTGGGTGAAATGATGATACCATGCCAACTTTCAACCTTTTCAGAGTTCATTTGAAATGCTTTTCAATTTTAGGGTTTTATAGTTCAAAAAATTCAGTAAATGCATGAAAAATAACAAATGAAGTCAGAAAGGGTTGAAAATTAATGATATGGCTTTGAATGGTGCATTTTGAACACCGAAGATAAACCTCTAGTATTATTGAAACAAAAATTATATAAAATTGATGCAACTAAATTATCAAGTATTTTCTGTTCAAATCATTAAAAGCAAAAAGAATTTTCATAAAGAACTTTTTTGTTACAAACTTTAATAGCAAAAAGAATTATCATAAATAAATAAATAAGTAATTAGAACAAAATATTAAACTTTAATAAATATATAAGTAGAAACAAATAAAATAAAATAAAATAAACTTTAATAACATAAATAAATTTATGAAACTAAAATTATCAAAGTATTTTCTGTTCAAACATTATAAGCAACCTCTAGTTTATTGAAACTAAAATTATATAAAATTGATGCAACTAAATTATCAAAGTATTTTCTGTTCAAAATCATTAAAAGCAAAAAGAATTTTCATAAAGAACTTTTTTGTTAGAAACTTTAATAGCAAAAAGAATTATCATAAAGTAAATAATAAGTAATTAGAAACAAAATAATAAATAATAAGTTTTTTTGTTGTAGTAGAAACAAACAATAAATGAAAGCAGAAAATAAAATAAAAAATAGGGAAAAAATAAAAAATATGCCACCTACTGGGCCACCACGGCGTGAATACGACTAGAAACCCATCCATGGGCCAGGATTCAGGCCCGTAGATGGCCCAGTAGGCCCATCAGGCATAGCAGTGACAATTAGGCCCGTAAGCCTGCAATGGAGAGGAGCTCGAGAGGGGTGCGGCAGTGGGGCTTATAAACCACTACGCGCCCCTCTCAACTAGCGAGGTGGGACTAAACTCCCACCACCACGCCGCTGTGCAAGGCCTTTGGTCCCGGTTGGTGGCACCAACCGAGACTAAAGGGCTGCATTGGTACCGGTTCGTGGTAACAACCGGGACCAATGCCACCCTTTAGTCCCGGTTGGTGCCACCAACCGGTACCAAAGGCCTTGCTTCCCGTCCTTTGGGCTGCTGAAAAGAGGCCTTTGGTCCCGGTTGGTGGCACCAACCGGGACTAAAGGTGGCATTCGTCCCGGTTGCTGTCACGAACCGGGACCAATGCTTCGTCTATATAACTAGCACTTGTGAAAATTTTCATTCAGTTCGTCTTCCCCGCCCCGACGACGCCGCCAGGCTGCCCCTCTATGCCTCGCCGTCGCCGACGTCGCCCCTGCCTCCGACGCCGTCCCGCGCCTCCCCGACGCCGTCCCACGCCGCCCAGACGCCGTCGCCGCCCCGCGCCCCCCTGCCCCGACGCCGCCGGCCCTGCCTCCTCGTCGCCCATCGCCGCGCCCCTCACCGTCGCCGTCGCCGTGCCCTGCTTCCTCGTCGCCCGTCGCCGCGCCCCTCACCGTCGCCATCCCCGTGCCCTGCCTCCTCGTCGCCGCCCCCTTGCGCAGTGAGCTCATATGAATTTTCCTAATTTAGATGTGTAGTTAATTGAGTTGTTGTAATTTGTTCATAAAAGAATATGCAAAAGTTAGAATTTTTTTCTGTTCACAGATTTTTTTGGTGATATTATTGTTGAATATGCAAATGTTTCTGTGTTCATATATATGCAAAGAATATGTCAATTTTTTCATAGAATTTTTATGATTTTTTTTCTGTTGTAATTTTGTTCATAGAATTTTTATTTTGCTCATAAATTTTTTATGATTTTTTTGCTGTTGTAATTTTGTTCATAGAATTTTAATGATTTTTTTTGTTCATAGAATTTTCTTTGTCAATTTATGTATATGTTCATATTGTGTATGTATAGGAAAATTGTGTATGATCAAAGTAATTTATGTATATGTTCATATTTAGAAGAAAAAGCAGCAGAGGAAAAAGGAAAATAAGAAGAGGAAGAAGGAGAAGAAGAAGAAGAAGAAGAAGAAGAGGAGAGGAAGAAGAAGAGGAGAGGAAGAGAGGAGAAATAAATAAGAAGATGAAAAAGAAGAAAAAAAAAGAGGAGAAGAAGAAGGAATAGAGGAGAAGAAGAAGAAATAGAATAATATATTATTCTATTTTTTCTTCTTCTCCTCTATTCCTTTCTTCTTCTCCTCTTTTTTTTCTTCTTTTTTTTCTTCGATCTCCTCCTCTATTCCTTTCTTCTTCTTCTCTTTTTTTTTCTTCTTCTTCCTCTTCTTATTTTTTATCGGGTATGTCGTTGTCGATATACCCCCCCCCCTCCCCGATAATTTTTAGTAAGTACTACTTAGAAAGTGTTTAATATAATTACTTAGAAAAATAATAGAACTAGTTAAACTAGTTTATTTTTAGTAAGTACTACTTTATTTTATTTATAGTAAGTGCTTAGTAGTTGAACTAGTTGATTTAATAAAACTCCTTTATTTTACTATGTATAGAAGTAGTTTATTTTTTGTAAGTACTACTTTATTTTATTTATAATAAGTGCTAAGTAGTTGAACTAGTTGATTTAGTAAAACTACTTTATTTTACTATAGAAGTAGTTTATTTTTAGTAAGTACTACTTTATTTTATTTATAGTAAGTGCTTAGTAGTTGAACTAGTTGATTTAATAAAACTACTTTATTTTACTATAGAAGTAGTTTATTTTTAACAAGAAAATTAATAGAACTAGTTTATTTTTTTAGTTCAAACAATTATTCCCGCATCAACGTCGATGATGCCTATCCCGCATCCTCGTCGTCGACTCGGCGGAGGAGGCCGGCTTGATCAGAGGGGCCATGCCCGGGACTGGGCTCCGCCGGGCTGGTATTGGGAGGTGCTACCTTCCGGGGGGCGTAGGTTGGTGAGGAGCCAGCCCGTCGTTGACCCGATCCTTGTTTGGTGGCGGTCGCGTGGGCCAGTGACGGTGCTGAGGCTTCCGGACACCGCGGAGGTGGTACGTCACCGTGTCAGCGAGGAGGACGAGCACGTCCGTCGCTACATGGTTGCGTTGGAGGGCAGGTTCGACAATACCTGGCAGGTTCTTCAGGGATCTCACTGGAGCTATGATCCTGTGATGGTTCCTTCTCTTTGGGTGTCCACCGCCCGCACCGATACCCGTCGGGCGCTACGGTTCTAGCTGTATTAGCGATGCTATATGTATGATAGTATTCGAGGAGTATTAGTGATAATATTCGACGATGTACGAACGCAAGAGATGATGTAGTTTTGCTTATAATTGAATGCATGCTAATTTGAATACTACTTTATTTTACGATTTGGTTTTGCTTATTGAATGCTCAAATTGGAAAAGTACTCCTACTTTGAATGCTAAAATTGGAGAGCACTATGCAAGGCGTATGCATTTGATTACTTGATAGCTTATAGGGTTTTTGTTTTTACAGAAATCTAGGAGCCCCCTCCATCATCCGCGCCGTCGTCCCCGTCACCGACCCCCCTCCGACCTCGAGGTGAGACCAGCCAAATCTCCATGTCAATATGAGTCCTATAATATGATTCCTCGGGTTGACTTTAAGTCTGTCGAGTCTCCACCATATATGAGAGGACGAAGAATCCCGACTGTTGTTGTGGGGGCAGATTCTCCTTCGTTCCCGTGTGCTAGACAATTTGGTGTAATGCACTCGGGAACGAAAGGAGGAGCTACCATCACCGACGGTCGCAAATGTCAGAGAGGAATCAGTCAGGGAGAGTCTCAAACCATATATATATGAGAGGACGAAGAATCCCGACTGTTGTCGTGGGGGTAGCTTCTCCTTCATTCCCGTGTGCTAGACAATTTGGTGTAATGCACTCGGGAATGAACGGAGGAGCTACCATCACCGACGGTCGAATATGTACACCACGTGAGCTGAGAGTTTTCAAGAAAAGACTCGACAGACCGATAGTCAACCCGTGATGAATAATAATGATCTAACTTAGGTTTTTTAGTACATATATTTAATTGTAGACGTTTAATATTTGAATTATGAACATAGGAAATGTCGTACTCGGACGACGAAAGTCTCCCGGGGGAGTGCGACTGGTGCCACGACGACCGAGGTCTGTGTGACAGGCCTCACCTGGACGAAGATCGGCGCTTCAGCATTATGCTGGAGGAGACCTTCGATGTTGAAACGATATGCAACGACGACAAGTGTTATTTTTTTGTAATTAAGCACGACTTCAAATATTTCAACGTGTACTTTTCATCTTTTACAATTCGACTAGCTTATCCCATGCCATGCAAGACGCTATGTCTTGGAGAGGATGGGTTTTGAAGACCATGAAAGTTTCAAAACAAAGAAAATTCAACTAAGGACCCATCATGGTGTGGATTTTGAAGTAAAGCTGTACAATTCTGAGAGCGTAACCCATTTTGGTTGCAAAAAATGGGAAGCACTTTGCAAGATGTATGGTTTTGATGAGGGTATGCTTGTCACCATGGATCTTGGTGATCCTGAAATCGAGCAAGACAATATGGACATTTGGGTCCTTGTTGATACGCCTCCAATTCTACCGCTATGTGAGTTTCTCAAACATAGTTATTAGCTAATTTATATTGTTTATTTCAAAATAGTTGACAGCTTATTTCCATTGACAGCTTATTTTCATTCTTCAAAGAATGTGCGGAAGATGGTAGACAAAACCCACTACACCGATGGCTCCGAATTAACTTATCAGGAGAAAAAGCATCTGGTCGGATTTTGTACTGATATTGAGAATTACAATATCTACAATCAAACTCCTCAACATTATGGTCAATACGTGCCACTAGTGCACGTGTTGAACTACGGTAACTACCATGGAGATACCCTGGTAAGATTTTTTACTATTAGGACATCCGTGCATCTTTTGCATACTTCTAAAACTAGTACATCATTGCTAACTATGAAGTTATTACTATGTTTTTCAACAGAGAATCCCGACGGATTGTGTGCCTCATTTGATGTATCAGAATGGCAGCCTTCGTGTTTTGAACATACATCCAGGTCATCCTACGAATCTCAACTGTCCATACCGGATTTCTCAAAGAAGTGGAGACATGCTAATCAAAGAATGGAAAAAATGTATGGACAGTCGTAAGGAGGTTCTTGGAAGCAAAAGGAAGCGAAGCGCAAGAATTGGAGACAGGATGATCTCCATTCTCCATAATGGAGAGTCAGGGGCTATATTGTTTTATGCTATTTTACCTTAAAGAGGGTATTTAGGTCCTACCTAATACTGATGATCATGTGCTAAGAACAATTAAGTAGGGTTGGTTCAATGACTATGAGGATGATGATCGTATGACTTGTTATTAATAACAAGTTGTATGATGATGATTAGTAGGACTTGTTATTATATATGATGATGCATGATGCGAGCATGAAGAGTTATTATATATCAGCGGGTGAAATGAACATGGATTGGATTGAAGTGAAGGCAACATGCATGTGGTGCTTGTCGAAAGTAGTACAATCCAAACTTGATCAAGTTAGGATTAGTATTACTTTCGACATGCACCACATGTTGCCTTCACTTCAATCTAAGCCATGTTTAGGCATAGCAGTACCATTGGTAAACCAAGCACGGAGATATAAGAGAGCACACTTCTCTCTATTAGCTAGCTAATAACAACCTAAATTAACCCCCAAAACCCCTAAACCAGCCCCTTTAAAAAAAAACCTCAGCTCCAGCCAGCTGCTGACGCGTGGATGCCTTTTGGTCCCGGATGGTGTCACCAACCGGGACCAAAGGCCCCCCTGCCTGGGCTGGCCGCAGCAGCCACGTGGAGGCCCATTTGTCCCGGTTCGTGTAAGAACTGGGACTAAAGGCCAAGGGCATTAGTAACGACCTTTTAGTCCCGATTACAAAACCGGGACAGAAGGCCCTTACGAACCGGGACAAATGGCCCTTTTTCTACTAGTGGTTATAGATGCAACTAGCTCAAACTAGCCCTCATGTTTAGATATACTTTAGGGCTATTTGCGCCCGAACTAGCTCAAACTAACTGTAACCCATGGATACAGCAGCAGATAATTTTTAAGAATGAACTAAACTCCTTCAGGCCCATAATATAAGATGTTAATTCATCTAATATGTGAGTATATTGGATGTTATAAGATACTCCCTCTGTTCCTAAATATTTGTCTTTTTAGAGATTTCAAATGGACTACCACATACGGATGTATATAGACATATTATAAAAGAGTGTTGTACTACATCATTGTGCCATTGTTGTTTAGCTTCTAATATTAACTTGGTGCTTTTAGGTACATATGTCATTAGTAAAGTTCCGTGTTTCAACCCTTTCTGTGTATGGGGCAATGAGATATCGATGAACCAGCATCAAGTGAGGAAGCTGATAAAGATTGTTAGTAAAATGGGTCCAAAGATGGCAATTAAACTATTTGTTTACACTTTATCCAAGACAACAGCGAACTGCAGGATGGTAAGTAAGAACTCTGCAGCCTTCTTTTTACTGCCCATAATGAGTTGTGTTAGATGACAATGTCTGAAATCTTATTCCTTTGCAGTGGTTGCCAAAGCAGTTTACTCAAGATTACCTCTGAAACTACATGATTGGTGGGCATGCAAAGGTTAAAGTATTTCTACCAGAACACGATGATTATCTAGATGTTTTCATGAAGACCCTGAAGGATGGGCGGTCGGCCATCACAAGGGGTTGGACTAGAGTCGTGCGTGCCTTCTGCATTGAGGAGGGCACAATATGGGCATTCCGCTTCACCTTGTTCAGCAACCAGAATATATTTCGCCTCTTTCTTTATCGTCTTTAATAGTACAAGTATACAACTGTGGTTCATCATTCTTTATTTGGTTCTTATGTAATTCTTGAACATATGTACCTATGAATCGAATAATGCATTGGTTGTTTGAACCTTATGGATATGAATAAAGTTGTAGCATACATTCAAATCCAAATCCAAATCCAGTACAATTTGGAAAAGCAGCAATTAAATTACGGTGAAATTACGCTCTCCAGGTTGTTACGGCACACACGGTTGGTAAAACGCAAACGTTTGCGATATGCACCATAATCCGAGACGGTTCACAGAGAGGAAACGTGTGCAAGCATGCACACAGTTGCCGTTTGCAAAGCGTGTGCGATGTCAGACAATATCACAAACGGTGCGGGCAAACTAAACGTTTGTGTTAGTTGCCTTATCGTACACGATTCGCAACCATGAACTGTTTCTGATGAAGTATGCATCATAAACGTTGCACCACAGAATAGCGTGTGCGATAGTTGTCGTGTACGACAATGTTATGACGGTCCGCCGTTTCGTAATCCTGTCCAACACTCGTACGACGATTAGCTAATCTTCTTAACGGTGAACCATTTGTGATGGGCCGCGCATCATACACGTTGTATAATAGTGAACCATTTGTGATGGGCCGTGCATCGTAAACGTAGCACCACAGAATACCGACTGCGATGGCAATGCGAGCAGAAACGAGTAGGAGTACTGTAGGGGCCCTATCCCCGACGGTTTTTGTCGTGTGGGAAGGACCCCCCCTATCGCCCACACTCACTTGGCGACGGTTCCAAATGTCGTGGCGGAAAGGGGTTTTAAAACGTTTGTTTAGGACCGACGCGCACCAGTGGTAGGTGCTTTCTGTCGTACTAGCATTACTCCACCTTTCAAGCTAAACAGCACAACACTCAAAATTCCAAAGCTTAGTTGTTCAAATATGATTGTGATATGATACTGATATTAGTTAACAGACACATTTAATTGGTTAGCTAAAGGTCCCACTTGAGTTTCCAAATGCATGTCGCGACATATAGAGAGACAGCAAAATGGCATTTCTTTGTCACTTGTTGACTATACTTTCATGTCCATACCAAATCTTAGTTGTTATTTCAGAGCAAACATCGGTTGCTAACTACCCTTTGCGCGGTTTGCAGCTTCAGATCTGCCATCCCACTGCCACGGTCAACACTATACTCATCATGCTTACGGTTTCCCCATTTTATGATGACCACGATCAGCCTACGTGGTTCGTGTCGTAATAGCACTGCTCCACCCATCGAGCTAAACAAGCTTAGTTGTACAAATTCAAATCTGATATTATGCTGATATTAGTAAAACTAAGAGATGTTTAATTGGTCAACTAAAGGTTCCTACTTTAGTTTCGAAATTCATGTGAGCCACATATGGAGAGACCGGAAGGAATAGTATTTCTCTGTGCGCTCTAGTTCAACATGGGTGGCCAACCGACATTGTATAGAAAGACTTGTAATATCTTCAATATGCTTGCTCTTCTGCTCTTCTTTAAGATGATCCTCTTATCTTGCGGTCGACTGGTCAGGTCGAGTTGTTCTCCCTTAGTATATTTTGAATCTGTCAGGTCAGGTCGACTTGTTCTTCTTTACTATATGTTGAAGCTGTCATATGCGAAGTATTATCACTTCTAGAGCTCTCTTATTTTGATTAGTAGGCCACATTATATTAATGAACACACCAAATTACAGCATGCATGGCAGCTCTTAGAAGAATTGCAGAGATAGCACAAAGGGGTTTACAGGGAGGCAGTATTGGATTAGAATCACTTCTGCATTACAAAGATAATCTCACTTGTTTTTATGTTTTCATGCATGTCAGGTATTGAACATTATCAAAATGAATATGAGAATGGGTGCACGAGAGGAATATTGCGGAACAATCCACTGGCTAACAAACTTGGCATGGTGGAGGATGGCCTATCTTATTCACCCATCAAGGTGCTTGCTCTAACTTGGCAAGGTTGTATTGGTCGCACATATTTTGCATCTGACCTCTTGCATTACTTCTACTTTGTTACACCATCTGCTTAGTTTAAGCATCATATACGAGTATATGCCATACCAATCCATTTTATGTACCTATTCCATGTGTCGTCATACTATGTTTTTCTAGTCAAATGTTGTTCTTTCGTAATAGATGTCCAAAAGGAAGAGGGTGAGTGCAGATCCTCAAGGAGTACAAACTAGGTATTTGGAAAAGGTAGTGATACCTGTTAAATCAGATAGATCAGCAGCCACAGAAAACACAGGCCCAACTGTACCACACTTTACCCCTACTCAAGTGGCCAAACCCCTATTCGAACTGCTGAGAGGCCAGCGTCAGGTACTGTCTATGATATCAATTCAAAATTTGAACTCCTAAATTTCTGCATGTGCCTTACCTTCTCTCTTGTATGAAAACTAATTTCAGATGAATCTCCTTGCTCAAAGGATCATAGGATCTCACAACAATACTGGGCTCTGCATTGCTCTTGTCAGTACCTCTTGCCCTTTGTCAGCATACTTACACTCATTGCTGTTTGATTATGTAGAATCACTGTAAATGTTCGCTTCTTTATCCTCCCTTTGCTTGAAATTATAAGATCTATATTTACTCTTAGATAAATGTAGAATTAACACAATGGTTATGAAGTTTTGGATTGCTCATGTAAGTACCTGTTGTCATGTACTCCCTCTGTATCGAATTAATTATTGATCAACTGGATGTATTTAGAACTTAATAGTGCTAGATACATCCATTTGAGCGACAAGTAATAACGGATGGTGGTGGTATTACTGTACTTGCATCTCAAGATACTTGATTGTCTAGCATTATTCTGCATCTTATCTGCCCTGCCCTCCACTTTCTCCAAATTATCATATCTACATTTACTCTTACCAAAATGTTGAATAAAGCCAATGCCACTGCACACGTTGATGTCTGCATTCCTCTTGTCAGTACCTTTTGCATTGTAACGCTGTTCTTAATTAATTGCTATTTGATCTATACTTACTCTTTGCAAAATGTAGAATAATGGCAACGCTTAAAAGAATTTTCTTTGGGGAATTTATTGAATTTCCATCAACATGGAGAAGGGCTTTGTCCAGCCCGTGTTAACATGTAATGTAAGTTCATCCTTCTCAAGCCTTCAAACTTTGTTCTAGTATAGATTTGGATAGGCATCATTACATCCACTGTTGTTTACATCTGATTGGATGTTTGCAACAACTACCAGTTTTAAATTGTAGTTTTAAAAACATGTTCCTTATGCAGAACAGATCCATTTATTTGCTTATATAATTTTGAAACCTGTTACGTGTCTCCTTGTTTCTCTTTCAGAGTCGTATCTCTTATGCCAGGCAGAACTTTAGGGAAGATAGTGAGCCAAACCATCTTGAGGACAGCGAGATGACCCCAAGGTCTTGTCTTGATGAAGACAGTGAGTTGAAGCTACTCACCAGCAGGTGTGAGACAACCTCTGTGCAGTCGCTGCCTCAATCAGTTCGACTTCTTCAGTCTCAACTTAAAGCGGAAAGGCTTGCTTCAGCTCAGCTCTGACTTGAAGTCAAAGATGTAATGAAGATGTCAGGGGACTGCCTTGTACACTATGGTGCCATACAGCTAGGGATGAAGCATCTATCGTTGACACAACTGAGGTCTCATCTGCTTGTCCGGCTGCTTGCGGGGCCCATCCTTGCCAAGCCTAGTGCCTTTTGAAGTGCTCTCAGTTTTGTATATTCTTTTGTCGGCACGTTTATATGCACTGGTGGTGACCTTTGATGCCCAGTGTATGTAATCCGCGGTCATGTTGCGCTTTATTATCACCGGTAGTGAACTTTGATTCCCAGTGGATGTAATATGCCGTAATTTCTTTATTGTATAGTCTAGGTTTATTCTTTGGTCGGTATGCTGTAATTTAGGCCGGAAGATTCAGTGGATCTCAGTGTTGTCGGTCTTCAGGCCGGCCCGTTACTCATATGGGCCAAAACATGGGCCTATAATCATCTTGGGCCATTAGCAGGTCTAAACCTATAGTAGTTTCCCGCCTTTAACAGGCCGAGTAATGTTTTGGCCAGCTGGGCCAGAGAATACCATGGGCTTTTAACAGGCTAAAACCTAGATTCGGCTAGCGTTGAGCCGAAAAATTCACGGGCCAATATAGGCCAAAACTGCCTAAGGCCCATGTTGGGCCCAAATAGGACGAGCAGTTAACAGGCCAAAATATATCTCGGGCCAGTTTGGCCCAATAAAATTATGGGCTTTAAGCAGGCCGGTATCCACGCGGGTCATTGGCCCAAAAGTGTCACGGGCCATTATCAGATGGGTTGTAAGCAGGCCGGATTCAACGCGGGCTGTAATTAGGCCCAACTGTTACACGGGCCATTAACAGGCCGATAGGCCAGTTGGGCTGAAGTTTATCCATGAAGACTACGGGCCGTTAAGAGGCCTAAAGTTACTTCGAACAAGAAATAGCCAAGTTTCTGCATGGGCCGTTAAATGGCCTAAAGTTAAACCGGGCCGAGAACGTCCCAGATACTCCACAGGCCGCTAACAGGCCGAAACTATTATCGGGGTAAACGGGCATTTAACAGGCTGAAATAGAAACCTGTCTTAGAATGGGCCCAAAAGAACAGTGGCCTATTAACGGGCCTGATCCGATATGGGCCGTAATTTGGCCCAAAACACGACAGGCTGTGAATGGGCCTGATCTGCTATGGGCCTCAATTTGACCCAAAACATGGCAGGCTGTTAACGGGCCAGCCCACTAGTGTCTGAAAAAACATGGTGGGCCTTTAGCTGGGCCGGCCTTTTCACCGGAATGGGCCTCTCTTGGGCCGTGCCACGTGTCGAGTATCATAGGCGCCTCCTGTCCAATGAGTGGATGACATCTGTCCCAACAGTGAGCCAACACGTGTTTCTTCCGGCTAATCAGAATTTTACACGTGGAAAATCCCCATTGGTCCGGGCTGTTAACGAGTTATCAGATCCAAAACCGGACCCGATAGCTTAACGGCGACCTGTTACGGTCGATGCCACGTGTCGGTCACCCTTGATGAAAGCACTTCTATAACGCGCGATTTATCATCATGGAAGTGGACACTTCCGTGATGATAATTTTGGTAATGTCATGAAACACTTCTACGACAGCACAGGTATGACTATCTTGATTCTGTCATAAAATTGTCATGGATGTACATGCATGACAGAAAACGTGACCTACTGTGACAAACACGTATCATCACGAAAGTGTCTTTTTTTTGTAGTGTCTGCTTCCACGCCGCCGACAGCCATCGCTACCGCAGCACCGTCAAATTCTCAGTAGATGCATACACAGTGCCGCACTAGAGGCGGTACTCTTTCGTATCTGCTCAACTTATTTATCGCAGCAAGAAAATAGATCACCACTGCTTTACTCTGATTTCTTGTCCATCACTTACTTGTTTAGCCCAATAAAATATATCTCGGGCCTGTTTAGCCCAATAAAATTATGGGCTTTAAGCAGGCCGGTATCTACGCGGGCCATAGGCCTAAAAGTGTCACGGGCCATTATCAGATGGGCTGTAAGCAAGCCGGTTTCAACGCGGGCTGTAATTAGGCCCAACTGTTACACGTGCCATTAACAGGCCAATAGGCCAGTTGGGCTAAAATTTATCCATGAAGACTACGGGCCGTTAAGAGGCCTAAAGTTACTTCGGACAAGAAATAGCCCAGTTTCTGCATGGCCCGTTAAATGGCCTAAAGTTAAACCGGGCCAACAACGTCCCAGATACACCACGGGCCGCTAACAGGCCGAAATTATTTTCGGGCCGAACTGGTAAACGGGCATTTAACAGGCTGAAATACAAACTTGTCTTAGAATGGGCCCAAAAGAACAGTGGCCTGTTAATGGGCCTGATCTGATATGGGCCGTAATTTGGCCCAAAACACGGCAGGCTATGAACGGGCCTGATCTAGTATGGGCCTCAATTTGACCCAAAACATGGCAGGCTGTTAACGTGCCAGCCCACTAGTGTCTGAAAAAACATGGTGGGCCTTTAGCTGGGCCCGCCTTTTCATCGGAATGGGCCTCTGTTGGGCCGTGCCACGTGTCGACGTATCATAGGCGCCTCCTGTCCAATGAGTGGATGACATCTGTCCCAACGGTGAGCCAACTCGCATTTCCTCCGGCCAATGAGAATTTTACACGCGGAAAATCCCCATTGGTCTGGGCTGTTAACGGGTTATCGGATCCAAAACCGGACCCGATAGCTTAACGGCGACCCGTTACGGTCTATGCCACGTGTCGGTCACCCTTGATGAAAGCACTTGTATGACGCGCGATTTATCGTCATGGAAGTGGACACTTCCGTGATGATAATTTTGGTAATGTCATGGAACACTTCTACGACAGCACAGGTATGACTATCTTGATTTTGTCATAAAATCATCATGGATGTACATGCATGACAGAAAACGTGACCTACTGTGACAAACACGTATCATCACGGAAGTGTATTTTTTTGTAGTGTAGACAGTAACATTACCGTCAGCGTCACTCTTCTTCTTGAAGATCCATTTATTTTCTATGGCTCGCCGATCATCGGGCAAGTCCACCAAAGTCCACACTTTGTTCTCATACATGGATCCTATCTCAGATTTCATGGCCTCAAGCCATTTTGCAGAATCTGGGCTCATCATCGCTTCCTCATAGTTCGTAGGTTCGTCATGGTCTAGTAACATGACTTCCATAACAGGATTACCATACCACTCTGGTGCGCAACGTACTTTGGTTAACCTACGAGGTTCGGTAGTAACTTGATCTGAAGTTTCATGATCATCATCATTAACCTCCTCACTAATTGGTGTAGGCATCACTGGAACTGATTTCTGTGATGAACTACTTTCCAATTCGAGAGAAGGTACAATTACCTCATCAAGTTCTACTTTCCTCCCACTCACACCTTTCGAGAGAAACTCCTTCTCTAGAAAGAATCCATTCTTAGCAACGAATATCTTGCCTTCGGATATGTGATAGAAGGTGTACCCAACAGTTTCCTTTGGGTATCCTATGAAGACGCATTTCTCCGATTTGGGTTCGAGCTTATCAGGTTGAAGCTTTTTCACATAAGCATCGCAGCCCCAAAGTTTAAGAAACGACAGCTTAGGTTTCTTGCTAAACCACAATTCATACGGTGTCGTCTCAACGGATTTAGATGGTGCCCTATTTAAAGTGAATGCAGCCGTCTCTAAAGCATAACCCCAAAACGATAGTGGTAAATCGGTAAGAGACATCATAGATCGCACCATATCTAATAAAGTACGGTTACGACGTTCGGACACACCATTACGCTATGGTGTTCCAGGTGGCGTGAGTTGCGAAACTATTCCACATTGTTTCAAATGAAGACCAAACTCATAACTCAAATATTCACCTCCACGATCAGATCGTAGAAACTTAATTTTCTTGTTATGATGATTTTCCACTTCACTCTGAAATTCTTTGAACTTTTCAAATGTTTCAGACTTATGTTTCATCAAGTAGATATACTCATATCTGGTCAAATCATCTGTGAACGTCAGAAAATAACGATACCCGCCGCAAGCCTCAACACTTATCAGACCGCATACATCAGTATGTATTATTTCCAATAAGTCAGTGGCTCGCTCCATTGTTTCGGAGAACGGAGTCTTAGTCATCTTGCCCATGAGGCATGGTTCGCAAGCATCAAGTGATTCATAATCAAGTGATTCCAAAAGCCCATCAGCATGGAGTTTCTTCATGCGCTTTACACCAATATGACCTAAACGGCAGTGCCATAAATAAGTTGCACTATCATTATTAACTTTGCATCTTTTGGCTTCAATATTATGAATATGTGTATCACTACAATCGAGATTTAGTAAAAATAGACCACTCATAAGGGTGCATGACCATAAAAGATATTACTAATATAAATAGAACAACCATTATTCTCTGATTTAAATGAATAACCATCTCGCATTCCCCTAGTCCAATTCGGACTGCCATGGGGGGGTGGACACCCCTTGCGGCCCTCCTCTCTCTCCACTAAGGCCCATGTAGGCCCATTAGTTCCCCTGGGGGGTTCCGATAACCCTGCAGCACTCCGATATTTACCCGGTACCTCTTGGAACTCTTCCGGTGTCCGAATAACATCATCCAATATATCATTCTTTATGTCTTGACCATTTCGAGACTCCTCGTCATGTCCGTGATCTCATCCGGGACTCCGAACAAACTTCGGTCACCAAAACACATAACTCATAATACAAATCGTCATCGAACGTTAAGCGTACGGACCCTACGGGTTCGAGAACTATGTAGACATGACCGAGACACCTCTCCGGTAAATAACCAATAGCGGAACCTGGATGCTCATTTTGGCTCCTACATATTCTACGAAGATCTTTATCGGTCAAACCGCATAACAACATACGTCATTCCCTTTGTCATTAGTATGTTACTTGTCCGAGATTCGATCGCCGGTATCAACATACCTAGTTCAATCTCGTTACCGGCAAGTCTCTTTACTCGCTCCGTAATGCATCATCCCGCAACTAACTCATTAGTAACATTGCTTGCAAGGCTTATAGTGATGTGCATTACCGAGAGGGCCCAGAGATACCTCTCCGATACACGGAGTGACAAATCCTAATCTCGATCTATACCAACTCAACAAACACCTTCAAAGACACCTGTAGAGCATCTTTATAATCACCCAGTTACGTTGTGACGTTTGATAGCACACAAAGTGTTCCTCCGGTATTTGGGAGTTGCATAATCTCATAGTCAAAGGAACATGTATAAGTCATGAAGAAAGCAATAGCAATTAAACTAAATGATCATTATGCTAAGTTAATGGATGGGTCTTGTCCATCACATCATTCTCTAATGATGTGATCTTGTTCATCAAATTACAACACATGTCTATGGCTAGGAAACATAACCATCTTTGATTAACGAGCTAGTCAAGTAGAGGCATACTAGGAACACTATGTTTTGTCTATGTATCCACACATGTACTAAGTTTCCGGTTAAATCAATTCTAGCATGAAAAATAAACATTTATCATTATATAAGTAAATATAAATAACAACTTTATTATTGCCTCTAGGGCATATTTCCTTCAGGGTGCGGCAGTGATACATCATAAACGTATCTATATTTTTTGGTTTTTCATGCTATATTTTTATTATTTTGGAATATTTTTGCACCAATTTATATTATTTTTTTGCACTAGCCTATTAACTCAGTGACTAGTGTGACTTGTTGTTTTCTGCGCTTTTTGGACTTTTAAATAAAATTAATTTATTGGTCCCAAAAAAATCCAGAAAAAAATCAGCGGGCATATGGAGTCCAGAGGCTTCATGGTGTTTGACACAAAAAAGGAGAGGCCGCGCTCATACAAAAAGAAAGGGGGTTTCATATAAGCGTCTCCCTTGCACGGGGTACAAAGTGTTGCGGGCGTGCCTGTGTATATAGTACACAAATACGAAGAAGAAGAAAATAAAATGGGTGAGGCCTGCTGGCGCGGCCAAAGTGATCACGCGATCGGGTCTCCTGGTTCCCGGGGGCCTCAGAAAGCACCCAGTTAATTACTCCCGCGGATTGTACCACGGGACACCTCCGATTAAGCTGCGCAGTCGTCGTCTTCGGTCTTTGCTTCGCGTTCCTCATGCATGGTGGTGGTGTTTGTGTGGCGGCGCCAGAGTCCGTGTACGGAGTGGTACACGCACTGTCGAAAAACGTGTCCTTTGCTCCGGCCATGCCCGCTTATGTCGTCTTGCCTCGTCGACGTTGAGCGGCGTCGATGTTGTTGGAGTTGGGTATCATGCATGGTTGGGCTTAGCTTGGACGTCGTTGATGGCTTTGTAGCTTCGACGGATGTGTGAGGGGTATGCCCTGCGGGAGTAGACATCGAAAGGAGAAAAAGGAACGGAGGAATGTGCGACACATGGAGTGCACACATCCATCGATGACCGCATACACCGCTGCCAATAGCGGACGAAGTCACGTCCTTGCACCGCTCAGCACGGCCGGCGATGGCACATGAGCCGCACGCCGAAGGGCGGGCGTCGCCGACACGGAGTTCCGTCGAAGAGGAAGGCCGCAAGATACGCCTAAGCGTGTCCCGGCCGTAGCCGGATGATGTCTCCGCCATCATAGTTACAACGAATCGTCGTGACTCGACGAGCGATGCGCCACCTCCATGGTTACGACGAGTCATCGACTTGTCGAGCGCCGTGCCGCCGCCAAAGCATCGAGCGGACCATGTCGCCGAGTCCCGGCCAGCCCATGGCGCCTCCATGGACCGGCGAGACAGCGGCGAGGGAGACCTCGCGATGCGACGGAGCCTCGCCCAGGCACCGCCGGTAGTGTAGGTAGAAGGGATGGCACACTGGATGGCGCCGACTCGAACGATGCATGTCGCGAGTCCCAGCCAACCCATGGCGCCTCCATGTATAGGCGAGGCAAGAGCGAATGAGGCCCCGTGATGCGGCGGTGCCTCGCCCTGGCGTCGGCGATGATGAAGATGTGGGCAGCGCACTAGAGTGCGCCGAGCTGAACGATGCATGCCGTCGAGTCCCAGCCAGCCCATGGCGCCTCCATGGATCGGTGAGGCGGGAGCGAATGAGGCCCCGTGATGCGGCGGCGCCTCGCCCTGGCGCTGGCGATGTTGAAGATGTGGGCGGCGCCCTAGAGTGCGCCGAGCCGAACGATGCGTGCCGTTAAGTCCCAGCCAGTCCATGGCGCCTCCATGGACCGGCGAGACGGCGGCGAAAGAGAGCCCACGAATGTGGTGAAGCCTGGCGTGAGTGAATCGCCGGGGGCAACGCCTCGGGTGCTCTAAGAGAGGCTGGCGTGCGGGCGTCGTTGACGGAGTAGACAGTAGAGGGCGTCAGGGGTTGCACGTATGCGGCAGCCCCGCACGTCAGCGTCATGCGCGGCGGGCGCACCGCACGCACAGCGGTCCCGGTCTCATTGTTGCCGGTGGAGAGTGCACCGAGGGTGCACAACCCCGGCATGTCGTCGTCGTGAGCGGCAGGCGCGCCAAAGGCCGCGCACATACGACGGTCCCAACTCGTCTTCGCCAGTGAAGAGTGCACCGAGGGCGCACGGCCCCGGCATGTCGTGGTCGTGGGCAGGGGCCGCGCACACACGGCGGTCCCAGCTCTCGTCGCCGGTGAAGAGTCCGGCATTGCGTTGTCGACGGAGTAGGCGAAGCGGGGTGCACCGGTGACTGTGCGTGGACGGTAGCCCCGATACGTGTGTCGGCGTCCTAGGAACAGGGTCCCCAGACTTGCCTGCCTGCGGCCCACGGTGTGGCTCCACCAGCGGCCCCGTACAGCCCATCTTCATCAACGAACATTCAAGACCCTCGCGAGGCGGAAGATGCAAGTCCTCCTCGGGGGCGGCCTCACCAGGCTGGCTCGCGAGGGGCGGAGAGATCAGGGCGAGGGGCACCTCGCGAGGTCCCTGTTACGCAAGCCATGACGACCGAGGCCAGGCGGGCGCCAACGCGTGCAGTGTACTCGTTTCCTCTTTGGTGCTAAAGAAGCAAGCGCAGGCGAGGAGTCCCGAGGCTTCAGGCAAAGATTATCATACCGGTGCAACAAGACAAGGACCAGCAGGACGGCAGGATGGAGGTCATCGTGGAGCCCAGGACGGCGTCACCACCAGAGCCTTTGGCAGGCGAAGACCATCTTAGTCAGGATAACCTATACTAGTTGTCTCCCTTCGAATTTGGCCGTTGTTGGATCCCTTCCCGCCTACATTTGGGAAGAGGACCAAGGCCACTATAAATAGGACTAGCCACCACAGTAGGAGGCAACTGATCTGGGACCATTCAGATCACCCTCAACCACACAAGCTCACCGAGCTCAAGAACACCTCTCCTCAGGAGGCTGTTCTTCCCTTGTACATGTTCATCCTCAGCCAAAGAGGCAATCCACCACACCACATTGGAGTAGGGTATTACACCACATCGGTGGCCCGAACCAATATAAACCATGTGTCCCTTGTTCGGCGAGTTTGACGTGCAGAGCTTTGAGATTGCGGTGAGAGCGTGAGCTAGGGGGAGGAGAGATCTTCGTGCGTACCCCAGTGTTCGAACCTCAAGGGTTTTGCCGGAACCCGAAATCCGACATTTGGCGCGCCAGGTAGGGGTGTGCTGAAGCTTTCCTTTCATCGATTCACGCTCCACCGCTCCACCGCATCCATGGCTGATGCACGTCGAGCACGCGCCGAGCGTTGGGCCGCCATCGCCGCCCGCGTCGCTCAGACGGCTCCTGTCGGCGGGCCTCCCCGTCATTCTCCGTCACCCGCCGCCAACGCCGCCACTGGCCCGGCGGGAAACGAGCAGCAACCGTCCTCGCTGCACCCCTCCGTGCGGCGGGACGGTCGCACCGCCACTCCATCGTTGACTCCGGCCGGCTCATCGTATCACGCTCGTCGCGCACCCGCGGACGCGCAGGCCGCGCTGCTCATGGCACGCGAGCTCCTGCGCTACAAGGACTGGCTGGACCGCATCGCCGAGCTCGTCAGCGCTGCTGGGGGCTCGTCTGCCCCATCTCTCTCGCTACCTCGCCCTTCTCCAGCTGCGGGTGACGTAGCCCATGGGGCGCCTCCGCCACCTCCACACCAAGACGTCGCCCTGGCACCAAGGCGCGCGGCCCCCCGGCATGACCCCCCGCGCCGAGCGCCCGCGCGAGAAGAAGGAAGCTGCCAAGAAGTTCCCCGGCCGCAAGAAAACGCCCCTGCGCTACCGGCGCCACCAGGACAAGACCGCGCACCACCCGCGGTGGCGGAACGCAGGCATAAAGGGCAGGCTCCGCCTCCACAGAGGGCCCCGGTGGCCACGGCAGGCTACCGCGCCTTCACTCCAGAGCTGTGTAGCATCGTCTGGCCGGGCAAGTTCAAGCCAGACCTGCCTCCTCGCTACGACGGCACCCCCGACCCCGCGGAGTTCTTGCAGCTCTACGAGTTGAGCATCGAGGCGGCCAATGGCGACGAGAAAGTCATGGCGAACTGGTTCCCCATGGCTCTCAAGGATGGTGCTCGCTCGTGGCTCCTGACCCTGCCCCCGGGCACGATCTCCTCCTGGGCTGAGATGCGCGACCGCTTCGTCGCCAACTTCCAGGGCACTCGCGACCGCCTGCCGGCCGCGGGTGACCTACACCGCATCAAGCAGCAGCCAGGAGAGACCCTGCAGAAGTACATCCAGCGCTTCAACAACGTTCGCCTCAAGATCCCCAAGGTGACGGATGAGGCCATCATTTTCGCGTTTTCCGACGGCGTCCGCGACGTCAAGATGAAGGAGGAGCTCGCCATCCATGAGGAACTATGCACGGCTCTGGAGCTGTTCAACATGGCGACCAAGTGCGCAAGAGCTGAGGAAGGGCGCCTTTCCCTCCTCGAGCTCCTAGCTACCGACCCTGAGGAGAAGAAAGCCAAGGCCAAGGACGTGAAGCGCAAGCGGGTGGCCATCCTCGCAGCGGAGCCAGACACGAAGCGCGGCTGAGACCACCCCGAGTCGTCCAAGTGCACGGCCACTGCTAGCGTCCTCCCAATGCTCTGTTCACCCGTCATCAGCAACGTCCAAGTCACCAAGACCCTCATCGACGACGGTGCAGGGCTCAATGTCCTGTCCATCGGGACTTTCGACAGCCTCCAAGTGCCATACGATTAGCTACAGCCTACCAAGCCCTTCTCGGGGGTGACCGATGGCTCCACCACCCCGATAGGGCAGGTCCACCTCCCTGTCACCTTCAGCAGTGCAACAACTACCGCACCAAGCCCATCGACTTCGACATCGCCCACATCCGTCTGCCGTACAACGCCATCCTCGGGTACCCTGCCTTGGCCCAGTTCATGGCAGTGACCCACCACGGCTACAACGTCCTCAAGATGCCAGCAAGCGGCGGAGTCATTACGGTCCCCTGCCAAGAAAGAGATACGGTGTGCTCCCTTGAGCGTGCCTTCCAGGCCGCTGCGATCGAAGACCCTGACAACGCAGGCCCCTCATATCCTCCTGAGGTCATTCCCAAGAAGAAGAAGCAGCTGCTCCGCCCAGGACCTCAGGAGAGCAGTGTCTCCAGCGGCACCACCTTAGGATCCACGCCCACAGTTGGGGCGCCTCCCTCCCTCGCATAGGAAGGCGCGCTCGGCGCCCTCCTCGGGCGAGGCTTGGGGGCTCTCTTCTGGAGGGCCTTAGACCTGGCCAACATCACGAGGGAGGCACTCGGGCACCACGTGGAGGCGTGCTTCGCGGCATGTTTCCCTCAGAAGGGCACTGGGCGAGGGGCTCCTGGCACTCAGGAGTTCATCGACAAGGCCACCCAGGAGCTTCAAGAAGCGAGAGCCATGCACGGCGATCGCCGCCCACCACCCGGCGCAGCTCCCCATCCAGGTCAGGACGGCGGGCTGCACGTCTGCATCGACATCCCAGGGCTCAACAGAGCTACGTCTCAGGAGCGCTTCTGGCCTTCGCGCTGGGCGTTGTGAGGGTCCACCTCACAGCTACGTCCGCATGGCGTTTGGCCTGCCGAGCGTGGCTGCCGCCCACCAGCGCCACCTGCGGAGCGTCCTGGCGGCTCAGGAGGCCAGGCATCACGCTGTCCTGGTGGAGATGGAGACAGTCCTCAAGGAATCGCCCGAGCCCCCAGAGCCTCCAGAGGCTCAGGGCCCTGGCGGCTCATGAGGAAGGACTCCTTCATCACGCATCTTTGGCTACCCCAGCACTCCTTCGACAACGGAACCAGGTGAAATTTTCAAAGTTTACTTAGCTGGGAGCGCCCCTCGAGCTGCATTATTCCCAGGCTGCACGGGCCTGTCCCTGCGGCATGTATCTTTCGCATCCTTAGCTTACTCTGTTGGGGGCGCCCCTCGGGCTGCATCATCCCCAGGCCGCTCGGGTCCGTCCCAATGGCATGTGTCGTCCTTGCCTTTATCTGGGTTAACCGGTTCTTCGCTTGAGCTGTCCCATGGTTATCACCTGTTTATCTGGTACACCCGAGACCATCCTCATTGCCTCGGGAGCCGTGCGCCAGTCGTTTCTCCTTAGGACCCCTCGCATGAGTAGGATCGACACAGCGTCTGTGCTCGAGTCCATCCCTGCAGCGTTGATAAACCCAACGACTGAGCTCTGTCTGGCGGGGCGGCCCCGTTCACATCACCTCCTAGGGTCGTTGGTGTCTGGCCTTCTCATGAGACAGCCTCGGGAAATTCGCTCGGCGCAGGTTGCCTAACCATCTCGCAGGATCACTAAAGCTATCAAGAACCAAGACCAGGCGCAACCCGCCTTGAGGTAGGGCCTCGTGAGTCCTGCGCTGGCTCACGAGTGCCCAGACACACCTTGTCTAGCCCTGCCGTGCAAGCCACATGTCAGGGCGGGGTTGTACACTCCCCGGGGGCTCCACTCAGAGGGAGCCCTCACCCACGCACCAGTGGAAGCACCATGATCCGCGCTGGCTGTCGACACTGCCGAGGAGCGGCTATGCCCATGCAAGTGCGGAAGCGCTATGCTCCGCGCTGGTGATAAACAACTGAGGGCGGCCCCGTGGCCGTACCAACCTCAGGGAGCCACCCGGCTCAGTGTCCAGCCTCACCGCAACGCTTTCCCCTCGGGAGAGTCGCATGAGGGGGCTGGGCACGGGGGGCTGCGCTCTGGCCCTGCCTAGCGTACGCCACCCTGCCAGGTCCCTCGGACCTGGTCATCGCGCGCCACTCCCGAGTGGGGCCTCAGCGAGGACAGGTATGAAGGTCTGTTTGAGCGTCAAGGGGGACTCCTGAGCATCGTGACTCAGGAGCCTATCTGGCCACGTAGCCCCTCACCCCTTGGTCTCGTCCTGGTGATCTGGACGACCCAACGGCGGCTGAGGTATGCGCGGGGTCGGGCCCTGCCGACGTAGAACACTAGGCCTACTCCCGCATCTCCTTCTTGTAAGCCGTTTACGCGTCAAGGGGGACTCCTGAGCATCGCGACTCAGGAGCCTAACTGGCTACGTAGCCCCTCACCCCTTGGTCTAGTCCTGGTGATCCGGACGACCCAACGGCGGCTGAGGTATGCGTGGGGTCGGGCCCGGCGGGAAACGAGCAGCAAGCGTCCTCGCTGTACCTCTCCGTGCGGCGGGACGGTCGCACTGCCACTCCATCATTGACTCCGTCCGGCTCATCGTCTCACGCTCATCGCGCACCCGCGGACGCGCAGGCCGCGCTGCTCATGGCACGCGAGCTCCCGCGCTACCGCCCGGTTGACGACCTCTACGAGGACTGGGTGGACCGCATCGCCGAGCTCGTCAGCGCCGCTGGGGGCTCGTCTGCCCCGTCTCTCTCGCTACCTCGCCCTCCTCCAGCTGCGGGTGACGTAGCCCATGGGGCGCCTCCGCCACCTCCACACCAAGACGTCGCCCTGGCACCAAGGCGCGCGCCCCCCCGCCATGACCCCCCGCGCCGGGCGCCCGCGCGAGAAGAAGGAAGCTGCCAAGAAGTTCCCCGGCCGCAAGAAAACGCCCCTGCGCTCCCGGCGCCACCACGACAAGACCGCGCACCTCCCGCTGTGGCGGAACGCATGCATCAAGGGCAGGCTCCGCCTCCACAGAGGGCCCCGGTGGCCACAGCAGGCTGTCGCGGCTTCACTCCAGAGCTGCGTAGCATCGTCTGGCCGGGCAAGTTCAAGCCAGACCTGCCTCCTCGCTATGACGGCACCCCCGACCCCGCGGAGTTCTTGCAGCTCTACGAGCTGAGCATTGAGGCGGCCAATGGCGATGAGAAAGTCATGGCGAACTGGTTCCCCATGGCTCTCAAGGATGGTGCTCGCTCGTGGCTCCTGAACCTGCCCCCGGGCTCGATCTCCTCCTGGGGTGAGATGCGCGACCGCTTCGTCGCCAACTTCCAGGGCACTCGCGACCGCCTGCCGGCCGCGGGTGACCTACGCTGCATCAAGCAGCAGCCAGGAGAGACCCTGCAGAAGTACATCCAGCGCTTCAACAGCGTTTGCCTCAAGATCCCCAAGGTGACGGACGAGGCCATCATTTCCGCGTTTTCCGACGGCGTTCGCGACGTCAAGATGAAGGAGGAGCTCGCCATCCACGAGGAGCTATGCACGGCTCTGGAGCTGTTCAACATGGCGACCAAGTGCGCAAGAGCTGAGGAAGGGCGCCTTTCCCTCCTCGAGCTCCCAGCTACCGACCCTGAGGAGAAGAAAGCCAAGGCCAAGGACGTGAAGCGCAAGGGGGTGGCCGTGCTCACGGCGGAGCCAGACACGAAGCGCGGCCGAGACCACCCCGAGTCGTCCAAAAGCAGTCGTCCGTTCTGCGCCTTCCACAACGTACACAGCCACAACACCAATGACTGTCAAGAGCTCAGAGCCATCCGAGATGGACGCTTCGGTCGATGCCCCGAGTGCAACGACCGAGGCTACGGCCGAGGTGGAGGACGCTGGGACGATCACGGCCCACGCCAGGAGTGGCGCGACCGGCCTCGTGAGGACCGCTGGCAGGACCAGCCTCGTGAGGGCGCGTGGAGGGATCAGCCTCGCGAGGACCGCCCTCATGGCAATGCTGGTCTCCCTCCATTGCTGCCACCGCCAAGAAGGAACGGCGACGACCATCAGAACGAGGGGGCTGGGGGCTTTCAGGAGCCACGCGCTATAGCCTGCATCTTGGGCGGAGCTCAGGCCCCAGCATCCCAGCGCATCTTCAAGCAGTTCTCTCGCGAGGTGAATGCAGCCCTTCCCAGGCTCGAGGCCACGCGCCCGCTCAGGTGGTCCAAGTGCGCCATCACCTTCAGTTCATCAGATCAGCTCAAGTGCGCGGCCACTCCTAGCGTCCTCCCAATGCTCTGTTCACCCGTCATCAGCAACGTCCAAGTCACCAAGACCCTCATCGACGGTGGCACAGGGCTCAACGTCCTGTCCGTCGGGACTTTCGACAGCCTCCAAGTGCCATACGATCGGCTACAGCCTACCAAGCCCTTCTCAGGGGTGACCGATGGCTCCACCACCCCGATAGGGCAGGTCCGCCTCCCTGTCACCTTTGGCCAGCTCAACAACTACCGCACCGAACTCATCGACTTCGACGTCGCCCACATCCGTCTGCCGTACAACGCCATCCTCAGGTACCCTGCCTTGGCCCAGTTCATGGCAGTGACCCACCACGGCTACAACGTCCTCAAGATGCCAGGAAGTGATGGAGTCATCACGGTCCCCTGCGAAGAAAGAGATGCGGTGTGCTCCCTTGAGCGTGCCTTCCAGGCCGCTGCGATCGAAGACCCCGACAACGCAGGCGCCTCTTATCCTCCTGAGGTCATTCCCAAGAAGAAGAAGCAGCTACTCCGCCCAGGACCTCAGGAGAGCGACGTCTCCAGCGGCACCACCTCAGGATCCGCGCCCACAGTTGGGGCGCCTCCCTCCCTCGCATAGGAAGGCACGCCCGGCGCCCTCCTCGGGCGAGGCTCCGGCCTCTCTTCTGGAGGGCCTCAGACCTGGCCAACATCATGAGGGAGGCGCTCGGGCACCACATGGAGGCGTGCTTCGCGGCACGTTTCCCTTAGAAGGGCGCTGGGCGAGGGGCGCCCGGCACTCAGGAGTTCATCGACAAGGCCACTCAGGAGCTTCAAGAAGCGAGAGCCATGCGCGGCGACCGCCGCCCACCACCCGACGCAGCTCCTCATCCAGGCGAGGACGGCGGGCTGCGCGTCTGCATCGACATCCCAGGGCTCAACAGAGCCGCGTCTCAGGAGCGCTTCTGGCCTTCGCGCGCTGGGCGTTGCGAGGGTCCACCTCACAGATACGTCTGCATGCCGTTTGGCCTGCTGAGCGTGGCAGCCGCCCACCAGCGCCACCTGCGGAGCATTCTGGCGGCTCAAGAGGCCAGGCATCACGCTGTCCTGGTGGAGATGGAGACGGTCCTCAAGGAACCGCCCGAGCCCCCAGAGCCTCCAGAGGCTCAGGGCCCTGGCGGCTCATGAGGAAGGACTCCTTCATCACGCATCTTCGGCTACCCCAGCACTCCTTCGACAACGGAACCAGGTGAAATTTTCAAAGTTTACTTAGCTGGGAGCGCCCCTCGAGCTGCATTATTCCCAGGCTGCACGGGCCTGTCCCTGCGGCATGTATCTTTCGCATCCTTAGCTTACTCTGTTGGGGGCGCCCTCGGGCTGCATCATCCCCAGGCCGCTCGGGTCCGTCCCAGTGGCATGTGTCGTCCTTGCCTTTATCTGGGTTAACCGGTTCTTCGCTTGAGCTGTCCCATGGTTATCACCTGTTTATCTGGTACACCCGAGACCATCCTCATTGCCTCAGGAGCCGTGCGCCAGTCGTTTCTCCTTAGGACCCCTCGCATGAGTAGGATCGACACAGCGTCTGTGCTCGAGTCCATCCCTGCAGCGTTGATAAACCCAACGACTGAGCTCTGTCTGGCGGGGCGGCCCCGTTCACATCACCTCCTAGGGTCGTTGGTGTCTGGCCTTCTCATGAGACAGCCTCGGGAAATTCGCTCGGCGCAGGTTGCCTAACCATCTCGCAGGATCACTAAAGCTATCAAGAACCAAGACCAGGCGCAACCCGCCTTGAGGTAGGGCCTCGTGAGTCCTGCGCTGGCTCACGAGTGCCCAGACACACCTTGTCTAGCCCTGCCGTGCAAGCCACATGTCAGGGCGGGGTTGTACACTCCCCGGGGGCTCCACTCAGAGGGAGCCCTCACCCACGCACCAGTGGAAGCACCATGATCCGCGCTGGCCGTCGACACTGCCGAGGAGCGGCTATGCCCATGCAAGTGCGGAAGCGCTATGCTCCGCGCTGGTGATAAACAACTGAGGGCGGCCCCGTGGCCGTACCAACCTCAGGGAGCCACCCGGCTCAGTGTCCAGCCTCACCGCAACGCTTTCCCCTCGGGAGAGTCGCATGAGGGGGCTGGGCACGGGGGGCTGCGCTCTGGCCCTGCCTAGCGTACGCCACCCTGCCAGGTCCCTCGGACCTGGTCATCGCGCGCCACTCCCGAGTGGGGCCTCAGCGAGGACAGGTATGAAGGTCTGTTTGAGCGTCAAGGGGGACTCCTGAGCATCGTGACTCAGGAGCCTATCTGGCCACGTAGCCCCTCACCCCTTGGTCTCGTCCTGGTGATCTGGACGACCCAACGGCGGCTGAGGTATGCGCGGGGTCGGGCCCTGCCGACGTAGAACACTAGGCCTACTCCCGCATCTCCTTCTTGTAAGCCGTTTGCGCGTCAAGGGGGACTCCTGAGCATCGCGACTCAGGAGCCTAACTGGCTACGTAGCCCCTCACCCCTTGGTCTAGTCCTGGTGATCCGGACGACCCAACGGCGGCTGAGGTATGCGTGGGGTCGGGCTCTGCCGACAAAGAACATCAAGCAAACAAGAAGGAAATGGCAAAATCTCAAACGAATATTACAAGACATATCGTTCTTCAAATACCAAATACAAGTTTAACGCCTCCACGAGGCATGGTACGTGTTGCAGAAGCAAAGCAGGAAAAGGAGTCGCTAGCAAGTCATCCCGTCATCCTTGGACACCGTCGCTGCTTGCAAGAGGTGCCCCTTCGACGGTGATGTTGCCCTCACCTGCGCCGCCCGCCGGAGTTGCAGGTTTAGCGGCACAACCAGTCGAGGGCGCAGGGTCGAAGGTGCGGAACTTCTGCAGCAAGGCCTCCACCTGGCTCTTCATGGCTTCAGCGGTAGCTGCGCATTGCTCGTCATCCACGGGGTCGAGCAGCTCATCAAGATCGGCGTCAGGATCACGAAGATGGAGGTGGCTGAAGACGCACGTCAGCACGGCCGAGGAAAGTGTGCGGGCTTCTTCCTCCACCAAGGGGCCAATCCCTCCCACGATGTCCTCAAGCACCGCGACCAGATGAGGAAGCAGCTGGGTGGGGCCCTCGTTGTCCGTAGCCAGAGGCTCCTCCAAGCCCTTCTCATAGAGTGCCCGCAGCGCCACGCGGGACCTCTCCTCGAAGGACTTGAAGGCCACGCGGTCCTCAGCCAGGACCTTCGCCTTGGTCTCCAGCTCGGCATTCTCTGCCTTCATCTTCTGCTCCAGCTCCTCCAGCCGGCTGCGCTCCGTAGCCTGCGCCTTCGCCAACTGCTCCAGCTCAGCGTCGCGACCCCTGACGGCGTCCTCTCAGGCCTTCATCTTCTCCTCCTCCGCCTGGCGGCCTCGAGCCTCGGCTGCACGCTCATTGCGTACGGTCTCCAGCTCGGCCTCCAGCGACCGGCAACGATCCTGGGTAGTCCCGGCGTCCTTCAGTGCCACCTCATGGGCAGTTGCAGCTTGGGCGGCAGCCTGCTTGTCCTTCTTGGATGCCGCCACGGCCTGGCTCAGCACCTCCCGGACGGATGCATCAGAGTGCAGCCAGCCAGAGATCAGCTCGAGGCGTCCGGCCACTAGGCGACGGTCGGCGCCCTGAAGATCACCCCACAGCCGGGCCAGCGTGAAAAGGGCGTGCTCCAGGGCGTCAGGCGAGGCGGAAGAGCCGCGGGCTGGTAGTGGAGCGGAAGAAGGAGGCAGCATCATCGCCAAGACCTGCAGGTTGAGGGCGGTGGAAGAAGAAGCCAGGAGCTCCGGAGCCTTCGGGGCCTCGGCCGACGAGCTGGGGATAAGCGCCTCAGGAGCTGGCGAGGCCTTGGCGGGTGCCCTATCCTGGGCACACTCCTCTGGACCTCGCGAGGACGACCGGGCCAGAGAAAAACGGGCGCCATCGCCGCCCTTCTGTGCCGGGGGAGGCGCGGCCGTGCCAAGATGCGGGGCCCCTGAGGGTGTGGCCGCCCCTTCCTTCCTCTTCTTCGACGATGACGTCAGCCTAAAAGATCAACGAGGAATCATCAGCAGGCCGCGACAGGAGCAGAAACAAGGGCAAGGTCAGGGACGGAAACTCACTGGTCCACGGCGGCGTAGTCTCGACGCCTCTTCAGAAGTGCGAAGCCTAGGGGCCTCGTGGCCTGAGGCGCGGGCGCACGGTCCCCAGGGGTCTGCGAGGCCACGGTGGCCCTGGGCGGCGGCGAAGTGGGGGCGTCACCCCGGGACACCAGCGACGATCTGCCCTTCGTCGGGACGCCGGACGTCGACTTCCCCGAGGGGGAGACACTGGACTTCATCGTAACCACGGTGGAGGACGGGACCTCCTTCGCCAGGTGGTTGTCGTCGTCGTCGGGCAAGGCGCGAAGAAGGTCAGCCTTGCGCGGAGGGGAGGTCTCCCCCAGACCCTTCTAGGGTGGCCGTCGAGTCTTGCTCCTCCTCCTCGTCGGAGGACACCACTACCGGAACCTTCGCCACCAGGGCCTCGGAAGGCGCTAGCGGCACAAGACCACGCTCAACGAAGACAGGCATGGTGGCGGCAACCTGCACCCTGTCCGGGTGACGGTACAACGGAACGAAGGAGTTCGGCGGGTACCCTTGGTCGTCCCCAAGCAAGGAGTGGAGGGCCGAGCCCAACTCCTCGGCAGAAAGGGCCTCTGAACACAGGCGGAGGTCATCTCCTTCGTCTCCGAGCTTCCACAAGGGAAGCGGGCGCGCCTGAAGAGGAGCCACGCGCTGCGCCATGAATTCTTTGACGATCATGGCCCCCGTCAGCTTCGCCGGCCTCGAGTCGCCAGGCTTCAGGTCAGCGGTCATCTTCTCCAACACCTGCACCGCCCGGGTGTCGGTAATCATCACGCGAAGCGACCCCTCTTGGGACGTGGGCATTTCCGTCGGCAGCACCAGCCGGGGGTGGGAGCACTTGGCGTCCATCAGGACCCACTTGCTCCTGAAGCCCTCGGTCTTCTTCCCGGCCTTCGAGATGGCGTTGGTCTTGTTGGCCGCGACGAAGCCAACACACCCTGAGCAGTGGCCCTCCTTAATCCGGACAAAGAAGAAGTGGTGCAGCAGTGCCACGGACGGCATCACTCCCAAGTACGCCTCGCAGTAGAAGGCGAAGATCGACAGGAGGAGGACGGAGTTTGGATGAAGATGGAGGGCGTGGATCTTGTAATGGCTGAGGACGGAGTAGAAGAAGTCAGAGAATGGGGGAACCAACCCGGCGACGATGCTGCTCATGAAGAAGGGGTAGAAGGTGCTACCTGAGGCCTCCGGCTCGGCGGAGCCGGCCCGAAGCCCAGTCTTCCTCTTCTCGTCACCCTCCGCCGTCATCAGGAGCACGGCGGCTAGGTTCTTCTCTGAGACGCTCGGCGCATCGAGCACCGGCTCATACCAAGAAGAAGAGGGAACGGCCCGAGCTTTCTTGGGCGCCATTGGCGGCAGGCTTGAAGGAGGATCTGGGCGGATCTAGAGTCTCTGGAAGCAAGGAGCGAGAAAGGGGATCTGGAGCGAGACGAAGGAAAGCAATGAAGGCAAATGCAGCCCGCGCCAGCCTTTTTATCAGACGGACAGTTGCCGAGGCAGCATGGGGAAGCGGAGACGCCCACGTCCTATCAATCGCCACGCGTCAACCGAGGCAGTAGGCTGTTGGGGCCCGCGGCGCTCCGCACTTGCCCTTTGGCTTCGCCTCGAAGCCAAGTCCGAGCGCGCCTTGGGCCCGGGGGGTACTGTCGGCGTCCTGAGAACAGGGGTCCCCAGAATTGCGTGCCTGCGGCCCACGGCATGGCTCCACCAGCGGCCCCGTACGGCCCATCTTCATCAATGAACATTCAAGACCCTCGCGAGGGGCCAAGCCTTGCGAGGCGGACGACGCAAGACCTCCTCAGGGGCGGCCTCACCAGGCTGGCTCGCGAGGGGCAGAGAGATCAAGGCGAGGGACACCTCGTGAGGTCCCTGTGACGCAAGCCATGAAGACCGAGGCCAGGTGGGCGCCAACGCGCGCAGTGTACTCGTTTCCTCTTTGGTGCTAAAGAAGCAAGCGCAGGCGAGGAGTCCCGAGGCATCAGGCAAAGATTGCCATATCGGTGCAACAAGAACAAGACCAGCAGGACGGCAGGATGGAGGTCATCGCGGAGCCTAGGACAGCGTCACCGCCAGAGCCTTTGGCAGGTGAAGACCACCTTTAGTCAGGATAACTTGTTCTAGTTGTCTCCCTTCGAATTTGGCCGTTGTTGGATCCCTTCCCTCCTACATTTGGGAAGAGGACCAAGGCCACTATAAATAGGACTAGCCACCACAGTAGGAGGCAACTGATCTGGGACCATTTAGATCACCCTCAACCACACAAGCTCACCGAGCTCAAGAACACCTCTCCTCAGGAGGCTGTTCTTCCCTTGTACTTGTTCATCCTCAGCCCAAGAGGCAATCCACCACACCACACTGGAGTAGGGTATTACACCACATCGGTGGCCCGAACTAGTATAAACCCTGTGTCCCTTGTTTGGCGAGTTCGACGTGCAGAGCTTTGAGATTGCGGTGAGAGCGTGAGCTAGGGGGAGGAGAGATCTTCGTGCGCACCCCAGTGTTCGAACATCAGGGGTTTTGCCGGAACCCAAAATCTGACATTTGGCGCGCCAGGTAGGGGTGCGCTGAAGCTTTCCTTTCATCGATTCACGCTCCACCGCTCCACCGCATCCATGGCTGATGCACGTCGAGCATGCGCCGAGCGTCGGGCCGGCATCACCGCCCACGTCGCTCAGACGGCTCCTGTCGGCGGGCCTCCCCGTCGTCCTCCGTCACCCGCCGCCAACGCCGCCACCGGCCCGGCGGGAAACGAGCAGCAAGCGTCCTCGCTGTACCTCTCCGTGCGGCGGGACGGTCGCACTGCCACTCCATCATTGACTCCGTCCGGCTCATCGTCTCACGCTCATCGCGCACCCGCGGACGCGCAGGCCGCGCTGCTCATGGCACGCGAGCTCCCGCGCTACCGCCCGGTTGACGACCTCTACGAGGACTGGGTGGACCGCATCGCCGAGCTCGTCAGCGCCGCTGGGGGCTCGTCTGCCCCGTCTCTCTCGCTACCTCGCCCTCCTCCAGCTGCGGGTGACGTAGCCCATGGGGCGCCTCCGCCACCTCCACACCAAGACGTCGCCCTGGCACCAAGGCGCGCGCCCCCCCGCCATGACCCCCCGCGCCGGGCGCCCGCGCGAGAAGAAGGAAGCTGCCAAGAAGTTCCCCGGCCGCAAGAAAACGCCCCTGCGCTCCCGGCGCCACCACGACAAGACCGCGCACCTCCCGCTGTGGCGGAACGCATGCATCAAGGGCAGGCTCCGCCTCCACAGAGGGCCCCGGTGGCCACAGCAGGCTGTCGCGGCTTCACTCCAGAGCTGCGTAGCATCGTCTGGCCGGGCAAGTTCAAGCCAGACCTGCCTCCTCGCTATGACGGCACCCCCGACCCCGCGGAGTTCTTGCAGCTCTACGAGCTGAGCATTGAGGCGGCCAATGGCGATGAGAAAGTCATGGCGAACTGGTTCCCCATGGCTCTCAAGGATGGTGCTCGCTCGTGGCTCCTGAACCTGCCCCCGGGCTCGATCTCCTCCTGGGGTGAGATGCGCGACCGCTTCGTCGCCAACTTCCAAGGCACTCGCGACCGCCTGCCGGCCGCGGGTGACCTACGCTGCATCAAGCAGCAGCCAGGAGAGACCCTGCAGAAGTACATCCAGCGCTTCAACAGCGTTTGCCTCAAGATCACCAAGGTGACGGACGAGGCCATCATTTCCGCGTTTTCCGACGGCGTTCGCGACGTCAAGATGAAGGAGGAGCTCGCCATCCACGAGGAGCTATGCACGGCTCTGGAGCTGTTCAACATGGCGACCAAGTGCGCAAGAGCTGAGGAAGGGCGCCTTTCCCTCCTCGAGCTCCCAGCTACCGACCCTGAGGAGAAGAAAGCCAAGGCCAAGGACGTGAAGCGCAAGGGGGTGGCCGTGCTCACGGCGGAGCCAGACACGAAGCGCGGCCGAGACCACCCCGAGTCGTCCAAAAGCAGTCGTCCGTTCTGCGCCTTCCACAACGTACACAGCCACAACACCAATGACTGTCAAGAGCTCAGAGCCATCCGAGATGGACGCTTCGGTCGATGCCCCGAGTGCAACGACCGAGGCTACGGCCGAGGTGGAGGACGCTGGGACGATCACGGCCCACGCCAGGAGTGGCGCGACCGGCCTCGTGAGGACCGCTGGCAGGACCAGCCTCGTGAGGGCGCGTGGAGGGATCAGCCTCGCGAGGACCGCCCTCATGGCAATGCTGGTCTCCCTCCATTGCTGCCACCGCCAAGAAGGAACGGCGACGACCATCAGAACGAGGGGGCTGGGGGCTTTCAGGAGCCACGCGCTATAGCCTGCATCTTGGGCGGAGCTCAGGCCCCAGCATCCCAGCGCATCTTCAAGCAGTTCTCTCGCGAGGTGAATGCAGCCCTTCCCAGGCTCGAGGCCACGCGCCCGCTCAGGTGGTCCAAGTGCGCCATCACCTTCAGTTCATCAGATCAGCTCAAGTGCGCGGCCACTCCTAGCGTCCTCCCAATGCTCTGTTCACCCGTCATCAGCAACGTCCAAGTCACCAAGACCCTCATCGACGGTGGCACAGGGCTCAACGTCCTGTCCGTCGGGACTTTCGACAGCCTCCAAGTGCCATACGATCGGCTACAGCCTACCAAGCCCTTCTCAGGGGTGACCGATGGCTCCACCACCCCGATAGGGCAGGTCCGCCTCCCTGTCACCTTTGGCCAGCTCAACAACTACCGCACCGAACTCATCGACTTCGACGTCGCCCACATCCGTCTGCCGTACAACGCCATCCTCAGGTACCCTGCCTTGGCCCAGTTCATGGCAGTGACCCACCACGGCTACAACGTCCTCAAGATGCCAGGAAGTGATGGAGTCATCACGGTCCCCTGCGAAGAAAGAGATGCGGTGTGCTCCCTTGAGCGTGCCTTCCAGGCCGCTGCGATCGAAGACCCCGACAACGCAGGCGCCTCTTATCCTCCTGAGGTCATTCCCAAGAAGAAGAAGCAGCTACTCCGCCCAGGACCTCAGGAGAGCGACGTCTCCAGCGGCACCACCTCAGGATCCGCGCCCACAGTTGGGGCGCCTCCCTCCCTCGCATAGGAAGGCACGCCCGGCGCCCTCCTCGGGCGAGGCTCGGGGCCTCTCTTCTGGAGGGCCTCAGACCTGGCCAACATCATGAGGGAGGCGCTCGGGCACCACATGGAGGCGTGCTTCGCGGCACGTTTCCCTTAGAAGGGCGCTGGGCGAGGGGCGCCCGGCACTCAGGAGTTCATCGACAAGGCCACTCAGGAGCTTCAAGAAGCGAGAGCCATGCGCGGCGACCGCCGCCCACCACCCGACGCAGCTCCTCATCCAGGCGAGGACGGCGGGCTGCGCGTCTGCATCGACATCCCAGGGCTCAACAGAGCCGCGTCTCAGGAGCGCTTCTGGCCTTCGCGCGCTGGGCGTTGCGAGGGTCCACCTCACAGATACGTCTGCATGCCGTTTGGCCTGCTGAGCGTGGCAGCCGCCCACCAGCGCCACCTGCGGAGCATTCTGGCGGCTCAAGAGGCCAGGCATCACGCTGTCCTGGTGGAGATGGAGACGGTCCTCAAGGAACCGCCCGAGCCCCCAGAGCCTCCAGAGGCTCAGGGCCCTGGCGGCTCATGAGGAAGGACTCCTTCATCACGCATCTTCGGCTACCCCAGCACTCCTTCGACAACGGAACCAGGTGAAATTTTCCAAGTTTACTTAGCTGGGAGCGCCCCTCGGGCTGCATTATTCCCAGGCCGTGCGGCCTGTCCCTGCGGCATGTATCTTTCGCATCCTTAGCTTACTCTGTTGGGGGCGCCCTCGGGCTGCATCATCCCCAGGCCGCTCGGGTCCGTCCCCAGTGGCATGTGTCGTCCTTATTCTCTGATGTTTGACGCACAGCTCGTCGTTGTGCTGCGCGCCTACTCGCCTTGCCTTCCCGGCCGCCTGCACGAAAAGGAAGACGAGCGCACGTCTGGCCGTCTCTCCCGATCAGATGCGATCTGATCGAGCTCCTTCGCCTTCCCCGTACTCAGGCTCCTGCTGAGCGCCTGCCTGAGTTGTGACGAGAGATGGCTGGCGGATGGATGTTTGCCTCCTGCCGTGCGTAGCTTCTCGGCTAGATCCCCGAGCTCTCCTGGGTCCGTCCCTCTCTCGTGGGCTAGATGCTTTGCTATTTATAGGCAGCTGGAGAAGGTAGGGCGTTGGGCCAGCCGCCGTCATCGTTCCGATATTTGTGGACGAGATATAGATGGTGATCGGTTTAAGATGATCACGCCGGTACTTCGACCCCTCGTCCAAGTCAATCGGCTCCTTGGTCGACAAGGCTGCAAAACAAAGCACAAGAAAATATTTGTGTACTTGGGTTGGGTCGCTTGTACATGTTTGCAACAGGAACTTGATCGAGCGGCCAAGTCTAAGCTGAAGCCAATCTCTTGTATATATGTGTAGTCGGCCGCCCGTCCGCGTACCCAAATACACGTATCCAAACACGGCCGCAATACAGTCAGACTCGGCCATGCAAGTGTTCGGGTATGTTGAGTATGTATTTTGTATTGCATGTATATTGGAGTTGTGGCCCACCTCCTAGTCTTGTATAGTTAAGGTAGAGGCCTTTCCTGTAATTATATATACGTGCACCACCACCCCATCAATACTACGTCTATTGTATTGCAAACTATCTCTTCTACATGGTATCATCTTGGTCAGTCCGACCCTAGGGTTTGCCGCCGCCGCCGCACCCCACCACCGCCGCACCACGCCGCCGCCGCGCCCTTCCCACTCTCAAGTCGCGCCGCCGCCTGTGCAGCCCCGCTTCCGCCTCCCGAGCCGTGCCGATCGCCGCCGCCGCCCTCCCGCTTGCGCCGCCGTCGCCCGTCGCGCCGCCTCCGCCCCGCTGCCTCCCTCCTGCAGCGCCGCACCTCCGCAGCCGCCGCACTCCCCGCCGCTGCTGCCTCTCCCACCCCTCCAAACCCTAACCCGACCCGCAGCCGCCGCCGCCTCTCCACCACGCCGCCGCCCCTAACCCTACCCGCGCACCGCCATGTCTTCGCCCGTCTCCTCCACGATCCGCTCGTCGAACCCCTTCGCCAGCCCCGAGCCCTCCGCCGCCGCCATCCGTGACCGCAACATTGAGGCCCGGGTCCCTATCCATCTCGACAGCTCCAGCACGTCATACTACGCGTGGAAGACGTACTTCAACCTCATCTTCCGCGAGTACTATCTCACTGAGCACATCGACGGTTCCGTGGACAGCGCGTACATGCGCGGCGATCCGGAGTGGTCCGCCATCGAGGCCACGATCATCCGTTGGTTCTACCAGACGGTCTCGAAGGACATCTTCCACACGGTTGTCGCCGAGGACGACGACGCCTGCGACGTGTGGGCCAAAATCAACGCGCTCTTCACCGACAACAAACTTCAGCGCCTTGTTTTCTTGCAGCAGGAGTTCTTCGGCTGTCATCAGGACAACTCCACCATCAACGAGTACTGCATGAGGCTCAAGATGCTCGCCGACCAGCTTCGCGACATCGGCGCCAAGGTCTCTGACGACCTCATGCTGAGCACCCTCACCGCCGGTCTTAACGAGGACTTCGGCAACGCGGCGTCGAACCTCACCCTCCTGCCGTAGCCCATTTTCCATCGCGTCATCGCGTACCTCAAACTTGAGGAGCACCGGATGACAAAGCTGAAGCAGCGGGTTCAGCACACCGCCCTCGCCGCCGGCACCACGCGCGGTGGTCCTGCTCCTCCGGCCGGGCCCCGTCAGCCCGCGCCCACTGGCTACTACCCGCTGCCACCCGCACCGCCCGCATCCCCCGCGCCTCCCCAGCAGCCACAAGGTGGCGGGGGCCAGTGCAACCAGCGGGGCGGCGGTGGCCGCTGCCAGCAGCAGCCGCAGGCGCCGGGCGCGAGGGGGGGAGGGTGCCCCGCTATCAGCAGCCACCCCCGCCGTGGGCCGCCGGGCAGAACCCGTGGACGGGCGTTGTCCATGCCTATCACATGCCCGTCCTGCGGGCTCCTGCACCGGGTCTTCTTGGTTCCAGCCCCGCGGGCCACCAAGCGTTCATCGGCGCCCCCTACCAGCCCTACGGCACTCTACTCGCACCGCCACCCCTTAGCGGCTACGGCGCACCCGCCCAGGCGCCGCCCTATGGAGGCCAGCCGGTACCTGCACCGTGGGACCCCGCCCTCCTGGCCGCCATACATTCGGCGCCATCGCCGAGTAACTATGGCGGTGGAGGCGACTGGTACATGGACTCGGGTGCTACTGCGCACACGACAGCTCATCCCGATAACCTATCCTCTTCCACTCCAGTTAACACACCCACTCGTATCACCGTTGGTTACGGTTTTTCTTTACCTATCACTCATGTCGGTAGCACTAGTTTTTCTTCTAGTTCCTGTTGACCCACAAGTATAGGGGATCAATTGTAGCTCTTTTCGATAAGTAAGAGTGTCGAACCCAACGACGAGCAGAAGGAAATGACAAGTGGTTTTCAGCAAGATAATTTCTGCAAGTGCTGAAACTGTAAGTAACAGAGTAGTTTGGTAGCAAGATAATTTGTAACGAGCAAGTAATGGTAATAGTAACAAAAGTGCAGCAAGGTAGCCCAATCCTTTTGAGGCAAAGGACAGGCCAAAACGGTCTCTTATAGTAAGCAAAATGTTCTTGAGGGTACACGGGAATTTCATCTAGTCACTTTCACTATGTTGATTCGATTTGTGTTCACTACTTTGATAATTTGATATGTGGGTGGACCGGTGCTTAGGTGTTGTTCTTACTTGAACGGACCTCCTAATTATTATTAACCCCCTCGCAAGCATCCGCAACTACAAGAAAAGTATTAAGAATAAATTCTAACCATAACATTCAACTTTTGGATCCAATCGGTCCCTTACGTAGTAGCGCATAAACTAGGATTTAAGCTTCTGTCACTCTCGTAACCCATCATCTAATAACTGCTCCACAATGCATTCCCTTAGGTCCAAATATGGTGAAGTGTCATGTAGTCGACGTTCATATGACACAACTAAGGGAATCACAACATACATACTATCAAAATATCAAACACATATCAAGTTGACATGATTACTTGCAACATGATTTCTCCCGTGACCTCAAGAACAAAAGTAACTACTCACAAATGATAATCATGCTCAAGATCAGAGGGGTATTAAATAGCATATTGGATCTGAACATATAATCTTCCACCAAATAAACCATATAGTAATCAACTACAAGATGTAATCAACACTACTAGTCACCCACAAGCACCAATCTATAGTTCCGGTACAAAGATTGAACACAAGAGATGAACTAGGGTTTGAGAGGAGATGGTGTTGTTGAAGATGTTGATGGAGATTTCCCTCCCCAAGATGGGAGAGTTGTTGGTGATGATGATGACGATGATTTCCCCCTCCGGGAGGGAAGATCCCCCGGCGGAATCGCTCCGCCGGAGGGCAAAAGTGCTCCTGCCCAAGTTCCGCCTCGAGACGGCGGCGCTCCGTCCCGAAAGTCCTCTTATTATTTTTTCTAGGTCAAAATGACTTATATACCAGAAGATGGGCACCGGAGGTGGGCCTGGGTGAGCACAACCCACCAGGGCGCGCCTGGGCTCCCTAGCGCGCACAGGTGGGTTATGCCCACCTGGTGGGCCCCCTCTGGTACTTATTGGCTCCAATATTCCTCAAATATTCCATAAAAAATCTCCATAAAGTTTCAGCTTGTTTGGAGTTGTCCAGAATAGGTGGCCTGACGTAGCTTTTCCAGGTCCAGATTTCCAGCTGCCGGAATTCTCCCTCTTTGTGTGTACCTTGCATATTATGAGAGAAAAGGCATTATAACTACTCCAAAAAGCATTATTATGCATAAAAATATCATAAATAACAGTAGGAAAACATGATGCAAAATGGACGTATCAGTTCCACACCTATCACTATGTCTAATGTCCTTGTCTCACCTGACTTAGTCACTAGTTTAGTTTCCGTTCGTTGTCTTACTCGTGAGAATCCACTCACTGTTGAATTTGACGGTGTTGGTTTTTCTGTGAAGGACGCTCGTACCCGGATGGTGCTTCATCGATGTGATAGCCCTGATGAGCTTTATCATGTGCACGCCGGTGCCTCCACCTCCACACCCGTCGCCCTCGCCGCCGGCATCGACCTTTGGCATGCTCGCTTGGGCCACCCCAACCCCACCGTTTTGTGTCAGATTCTTAGGAGTTTTTCTTTCTCGTGTAATAAGCTCAACGAGCATACTTGTGAGGCTTGTCGCATGGGCAAGCACGTTCGCCTTCCCTTTAATGCGTCTACTTCAGTGTCCACTTTTCCGTTTCAATTACTTCATATTGATGTTTGGACGTCTCCCGTTGCAAGTAACACGGGCTATCTATACTGCTTGGTGATTTTAGATGATTATTCTTATTATGTGTGGACTTTTCCTCTTCGTCGTAAATCCGATGCTTTAGCCACACTCATCGCCTTTTATTCCTATGTCACCACCCAGTTCGGTCGCCCCATACTCGCACTCCAGACTGTTAACGAAAAAGAGTTTGACAACATCGCTCTCCGCACACTTCTCGCCTCTCACGGCACCACCTTTCGTCTCACTTGTCCTTACACTTCCCAGCAGAACGGCCGCGCCGAGCGCATTCTCCGCACTCTTAATGACTACGTTCGCACGTTACTCTTTCACTCTAACGTGCCCGCCCGATTTTGGCCCGATGCTCTCGCCACCGCCACTCTATTAGTTAACATTCTTCCGTGTCGTCCTCGGTGGAACTACGCCCCTCACCACCTTCTCTTCGGTACACCACCGTCCTATGACGGTCTCCGCATCTTTAGGTGTCTTTGTTATCCTAGCACCGCGTCCAACAAGACGCACAAACTCGCACTATGTTCCGTCCCATGCGTCTTCCATGGCTACCCTCCTAACACCAAAGGTTACCGGTGCTATGATCCTGTCACTGATCGTGTGTACACCTCGAGACACGTGTACTTTGTCGAGACGGTGTTTCCTTTTTTTTCAGGTTTCTCTGGCTTCGGCTCCTTCAACGCCGGCCCCCGCGCCCCTTTCCTGGAGCGATGCGCGGCGGCGCCCCCGGCGGTCCCCTCGGCACGGCGCCTTCTGCCGCCACCGCCCGGTTTTTCGACTCTCTCCCCAGAGGTCGAGTCTAACCGGGCCCCCGGGTCCCCGTCTTCCTCCTACGAGGTTGAGCCGGTGGGTACCCCGCCCGCCACCCCAGCTGGAGCCGCCACCCCGACGACGGGCTCGACATCCTCCTCGCCCATCGCCCCCTCGGCCGCCGGCTCGGCTGGCGCTGCCGCGGCCGCGGCCTCACCGCCGCGGGTGCCCCCGCCACCACCGGCGCCCCAGCCACCGTCGTGACCACCCGCCGCTACCGCCGGCCTGGCTGCCCCGCCTCTTGGCGTAACGACCCGTGCCCGAGCAGGCGTGCTTCTGCCGAGCACGCGCTACTCCTCCGATGAGTATGTGTGCGCCGCCTCGACGTCGACGCCATCACCCATCCCCACCTCCGCTCGCGCTGCCCTTCGGGATCCCCATTGGCTAGCTGCGATGCAGGAAGAGTTCGACGCCCAACAACGCAACCGCACGTGGCAGCTTGTTCCGCGACCCCCTCATACCAACATTATCGCTGGCAAGTGGGTGTTTCGCCACAAGACTCGCTCGGATGGTTCTCTCGAGCGCTACAAGGCTCGGTGGGTGGTTCACGGATTTCGGCAGCGCGTGGGCGTGGACTTCACTGACACCTTTGCCCCATTTGTTAAATCGGGCACGATCCGCGCCGTGCTCCAGTTGGCGGTCTCGCGTGCCTGGCCTGTGCACCAGTTGGATGTCTCCAACGCCTTCTTGCACGGCCATCTTGCCAAGCAGGTGTACTGTGAGAAGCCCACTGGCTTCGTCGACGCCGAGCACCCAGACTTTGTGTGCTTGCTCTCCTGTTCTCTTTACGGGTTGAAGCAGGCGCCTCGGGCTTGGTACCAAAGTATCGCAGCCTTCCTGCAGTCTCATGGATTTCGGTCCACTCGCTCTGATGCCTCACTCTTCGTGTATCATCAGGGAGCTGACACTGCATACCTGCTGCTCTACATCGACGACATCATCCTCACGGCGTCCGCCCCCGATCTCCTTCAGTGGCTGACTGGTCGTCTTCATGATGAGTTCGCCCTCAAGGGCTTGGGGCCCCTGCACTACTTCCTCGGCATCGAGGTGGTCCGACGGACTGATGGCTTCTTACTGCATCAGCAGAAGTACGCCCACGAGTTCCTGGAGCGTGCCGGTATGCTTAACTGCAAACCGGTGCCCACCCCCGTCGACACGAAGGCGAAGGTCTCTGCTCTGGAGGGGTCTCTCGTGTCCGATGCAGCGTTTTATTGCTCCATTGTTGGTGCTTTACAGTACCTGACGCTAACTGGACCCGACCTGCAGTACGCTGTCCAGCAGGTGTGCCTCCACATGCACACTCCGCGTGACTCCCACTGGACCTTGGTGAAACGTATTCTCCGTTATATACGCGGCACCATGTCTCTGGGACTCACCCTGACATCCTCCGCCTCCACTGACCTCATGGCCTACTCGGATGCAGACTGGACTGGCTGCCCGGACACTCGACGCTCCACGTCAAGCTACTGCGTCTACCTTGGGCCCTCGTTGATCTCTTGGTCATCGAAGCGGCAGCCCACGGTCTCCCGCTTTAGCACCGAGGCAGAGTATCGCGCCGTGGCTAATGCCGTGGCCGAGTGCTCTTGGATCCGGCAGCTGCTCCAGGAGTTGCTTTGTGATGTTCATAAGGCCACTCTTGTCTACTGCGATAACGTCAGCGCGGTCTACTTTTCCGCCAACCCGGTGCACCATCGACGTATGAAGCATATTGAGCTTGATATTCACTTCGTGCGCGAGCAGGTTGCCCTTGGCCGTGTTCGGGTTCTTCACGTGCCGACGTCACAACAGTTTGCTGATGTGATGACTAAGGGATTGCGTACTTCCGTTGAGGAGTTTCGGTCCAGTCTCTTTGTCTCCGGCGACGCTTCGACTGCGGGGGGTGTTGAGTATGTATTTTGTGTTGCATGTATATTGGAGTTGTGGCCCACCTTCTAGTCTTGTATAGTTGAGGTAGAGGTCTTCCCTGTAATTATATATACGTGCACCAGCACCCCATCAATACTACGTCTATTGACTATTGTATTGTAAACTATCCCTTCTACAGGGTACATACATGTACACCGACGGTTCAGCGCGGGTATTTGGTCACGTATAGACCTGGCCTCCAGTACGTACAAGTACCAGTGCATACATCATGGCCATGCACGTATGTGCACATGCACTAGGGCATGCACGTTGGGCCATGCATAGTTTCAGAACTAAACACACACATGAGGAGGTTGTGTACTTAGGAAATTCATTCATTTCCATGAATAAATTTTCTTGTTAAATTACATACAAAAGTACATCAAACAAATGCCTCCCGTCGAGTCGACCTTGACTGCGGAGAAAGTCGAGTTTGACTCGACGAACAAGTCTTTTTTTTTTTGCCAAGGAACCTGGCGCAACTCATCCGGCTGCTGCCCGTCATCTTTTTTTTTTTTGAGTTGGCACTTTGCCTGAAAGCTAGCCATGGAGGTTCTTATTTCTGTTCTTCACCTAGCATTAGTGTGCAAACCATGGAGAAAGCCCACGCGAGCAACATAGGGCAGCGACCGCGGATGCGTATGTGTGCGCCCATGTGATGGCACGCCGTGCGAAGACTCGGCTGTACGCAGGGACTTGCCCGCCCACGCCGTACGCTAGCTCTCATCTAGATATAAATTAACTAACTCTCATCTAAGTTACATTAGCATGGAAAAAGAAAAAGAAAAAGTATGCAAGAATCTTTCAAATGGCCTAGGAGTTAGATGAGATTTTGTTAATTCTCATCTAGATGTGAATTAGCAAACGTGAAGAAGAAAACCATGCAAAATAGAGGAATGGCCTCAAAGGTTATCGGTCTGAGAACCATGACTTCACAGTACTTGCAAAAAATGAAAAAAAAAACACAATCCAGAAGAAGATAACATTTTACTTCCTATTTTCTATAAGAAAACAAGCCAAGATAAATATTTAACATTGGTGGACAGCAAGTTGCATACTATATTATCTAACCCCATATTATGACTAAAAGATTGAAATCAATAATTATTACAGGAAAGGAAACAGAACAATGGCTGGCTTTATTCATACAGCTAAACTTTCTCATCAGGGGGCTAGTGATATATTCTTCATGGCTGACTAGCACTCTTCAAAGGAAAAGAAGGGCATGCACCCAGACACCAACATGAGAAAAACTCAGGTGCATTTATAAAACAGAACAGACCAACACACGGCTTCAAAACTACAAGATTTGGCATATACCCAACGACTCAAGCCAACCATCTCATGTCCATTCCTCAAAACAGGGAGTGTAAGGTAGACCTTCCGGGAAATCTCCAGAAGCGCAAATAACATGCACTTTTTTGTTATTCATGTCGTATGACAATGTCTTCTCCTTTCTGTCAGTAAGGAAAATCATATCACATTCTGGATGAATTCCAAACATCCGGTAGACCTCATCTTCTTTGCGACAATCCCTTCCGAACAGTTCAAGGCAGCCAGCAGTACACCTTAGGGTCCACTGTCCACCATCATAGTTCTCAAGAGCCCAAACAGAGAGTTGGCAATCGTCCATCCGCCAGGCATACAGGCATCCTCGGGACTGCCCAAAGGAAGGACCAACATATATGTTTGTCATGGCAGGTGGCAATTTCATTTCCCGCCACACATTTCCCTCCATGTTTACCGTGACTATTGAAAGAAAGTTACAAAAATAGAGGATGGTGCCATTCAGAAAGAAGCACCGTGGATTATTAACTTAATCATCCAACCGGCACCGGATGGAAGTCCATCCTCTAGTTTCTGATGAGTAGATCTATGTCATCGGCAGGCCAATGCCAAATACGGGCGCAAACACCACAAAGCGTGAAGGAACGGCTGGATCAAAACCCAAAAAGTACTGGCCTGGGATGGCACGGAAGCGCTAGTACGTACTGTAGATGCTGCCGCGCGCGCGTGTGGGAGAGAGAGAAAACAAACAAACTCGCACACCATGCAAAAAAAAAAACTCGCTCGCTCCATCGTACGCATGCACGCAATTCATCAATTCCCGTCAAAACGTTGATCCATCCCGTCCCGTGTGAACGCGCGCTCATTCCGCGCGTGCGCGTTAGCCAATCTGAGGCAGGCATGCGCTGACGTCATGCATGCGTACGGTAGGGTAGCCAAATCGAGCTGCATGCCGCTGTTCAAGCGTGCCTCGATCCTTTTTTTTTTCTTCTTCTTCACGCGTGAAAATGAATAAAACTGGACTTTCTCGAAAGTTCAACACAAAATGTCCTCGATCTGAAAATATTTCACAAAATGGCCCTTTTTTGCATGACGCCCGTGGCTAGGGCGCCATGCCTCGATCCTTTTTTTTTATTCTTCTTCACGCATGAAAATGAATAAAACTGGACCTTTTTCGAAAGTTCAACACAAAATAGCCTCGATCTGAAAAATATTTCACAAAATGGCCCTTTTTTGCATGACGCCCGTGGCTAGGGCGCCATGCTAAAGAGCATGACGCCCCGGGCTAAGGCGTCATGGTCGTGACATGTAGCATGGGGCCATTTTGTGTTGAACTTTCGAAAAAGGGCCATTTTTGTCCATTTTCACTCTTCACGCACACGGCCTGCATCAATTCACGTCCCAGCACGCCAAGGGGGAAATGGTGACGTGACGTGACGCACTACCTCGCTCGCCTGCGCGCTCGCGAAATATCCGTCTCTCTCGCTTTCTTTCTTTTCCTCGAGAACAAAAAAAGCGAAGAAGGATTTTCTTTCTCAATGCCAAGCAAAAGAAAGAACTGACTTCTTTTTAAGGGTCTGTCTAGAACTCAGTCGACTGAGACTTAACAAAGTCTCAGTCGAGTGACGTCAGCATAGTTGTGGTGCTGCAAGCGGCATGGCTGGATGTTGCAAACGGCGATGAAAAATGTTGCAACGATACTGGAAGCAACGACAACATATGTTACAACCGTTCTGATAAAAATGCTACAACTGTCAAAGGATGATGTTACAACCGGTGAGATGACGTGCTACAATCGACAAGGGACGACTTGCTACAACCAACAAAACAGATGTTGCAACCGGCAGAAAAAAATGTTACAAACGATGGGACAAAAATGCTGCAAGGTCGACTGAGACTTCGTTAAATCTCAGTCGACTGATTTTTAGCAAGCCCGTTTTTTTAAACCTGATCCGGGGCTTGCTGTGTGTGCGTGTTTGTACTACGTCGTCACAGCATACGTCAAAATCGTAAAACAATATGGTAAGCAATCCAAACAATTAAAAATATATATAATGTGGTAAGCACCTGCTTTTGGAATTACATTGTATATATGACATGTTTTGAACGGGATCGAATATATCTAACATGGTTGGCTTAAAATAAACATGATTCAAGTCTCAAAATCGTGTTCTAAATTCCTTTGCTGCTCACGAAACTGCAAAAACATTGCGCCGGTGAGGCGATTTCTACTAACATACCCGGCGTCAACCAAATTGTCCCCATCCCCCGGCGGCGCCGCAATAGGAGACGCATCGTCCCCGTACGTCGTCGGTGGTTCGGTGCCCTGCCTTTCCTTGTAAGGCGACAACTGCCCTTTAAATTGCCATTCTTTCCTTGCCGGCCGCCCGCCTTTTCTTTGTGTCTCTCAAACATCGTACTCCCTCAGTTCGGAGATACACGTCGGAGAAATGGATAAACATGGATGTATATAGAACTAAAATACGTCTACATACATCTATTTCTCCGACAAGTATTTCCGGACGAAGGGAGTACGTTCCACCCACATGTACACTGCTTGCGAGTTTCCATGCATCTTTTCCTTTTTATTAAGATGATGAACAAGTACAAGAAGCTAGATAATATGCTAGTTTCATGGATGGACTCTCTTTTCTTGGTGTCCCACTTCCACACCCACGTACGTACTATAGTACGTCTCATCCATGTCTAGTGCTTTCTTTGTCTTGACGAATGTTACCATCTTTTCCCATTGATGATGACTTGACACGAGCATCAGCAGCTACCATGCATTAACCAAGACATGCATGCATGTCATGTCGTTGGGCCCATCTCATCCCATGGCCTAATATAGTCCCTCTGTTCTTAAATACTCCCAAGGCCGTCAGGGTCCTGTTTTACTGCCACGTCGCCATGCAGATCACCGGTGTGGCCCTGGTCACCGCCGGCGCTGTGCTGTCGATCACCAACTTCGAAAACGCGTTCAACAACACCCACCAGCGGATCGGGCTCTAAAATGCAACACCTATTCTGTACAGTTCATGTGCTTGGGATTGCGTCTTGATAACTTGTTAACTGAAGCTGCAGATTGAACAGCTTTTAAGTGAGACATTTTCCCTGGCCGGTGCTGCATTTTCCCTGGCCGGGAATCCCATGATCAATAAAAGGGAGATTTATACGCAATACCAATAAAGTGAGACATTCCAGGAAACCATAGTTTGCACTTCCCAAAACACAGTGACCTAGTGACCAAAATTTTGAAAGTGGTTACATGTTTAAAAAATGTATATTTATACACTGTAAGAAAATGGTCATCTAATTCGAAAAAAATGTTTCGAACAATTCCAAAAATATGTACGTTACATTTAATAAAATTTCCATGCATTACAAAAATATGTTCATGAAACTTTAAAATCAAAATTTTTATACAATGCAATATTTTTTTGGATTTTTTTAGTTTGTTTTTGAATTTACTGTTCACCACGGGAGCAGATGAGCTCGGGACACAAATAGCCACACTCGAATAGATGTGCCTATTGGCAGGACAAAATACTAAACATTGTTGGGAGACTTGCTTTGGTGCAGTCTAGTCTTAGTAATCTGCCCATTTATATGATGACTTTCTATCCCATCCTAGTGGGGTGAGAGAGGACCGACTTTTTTAGATTTGGAACAACTTGGCAAGGGGATAAAAATAAGAAAACAAATATCACCTTGCAAAATGAGTTGAAGTTGGTCAACCCAAAAACCAAGGGGGTCTAGGTATTGTCAACCTGGATTTACTGAAATTGGAAACACGGGAAGGCCTAGGTGCATGTTTAGCTAGTACTCCCTCCGTCCCAAATTACTTGTCGCATAAATGGATAGAAATGAATGTATCTAGAACTAAAATACATCTAGATACCTTCATTTCCGCGACAAGTAATTTCGGACGGAGGGAGTATTAAACATAAGCAGGGGGATTCCCAATTTTGGTCTGGCTTATTGTCAATCAAAACTTTTTCTACAAATTTGTGAAGAAAAAAAAGTAGAGAATGGTGCTAATGCTGGATTTTGGGAGGCATGGTAGGTAGATGATAAACCTTTAAACCAAATTTACCCAGGCTTTATGATATCTGTTTTACCAAAAACATTACAAATTCTGAGGTTTTTGATAAAGGTTGGGGTTATTTTTTTTTTAGAATAACACTGTGGGAGACACTCTGTTACAATGGAATGAAACCAAAGAGGGTTGTTTAGATGTTAGTTTGAATAAAAATAGAGGCACTGTCATCTGGTCTTTAACAAAAGATACTGCCAAATCCTTCTATAACTAGATGATCTTGAGTGATTTGAATTTTCCTTTCAAGTTCTCGTGGAAAGTTAAAATTCCACCCAAAATTAAAGTTTTTTTATCTGGTTTACTGTTCACAATAGTATTCCAACCATAGACAGCCTGATAAAAAGGGGTTGGACAAGTAACACAAATTGTGTTCTGTGGCAAAGAGGAGTCACTAGATCACCTTTCTTCTACATTGCTCTGTAGCTAAATTCACATGGAGTTTGTTGCAATGAACTTTTGATCTGAAACCTCCACTTGATAATATGGCCATTTTGTTTACCTCTTGGCTGTCCCAATATGGGAAAGAGGAAAAAAATGATGCTCTCTGATGGCATTTCTGCTATGCTGTCCATTTGGAATCGCAGAAACGAAATCTGTTTTGAACGCAGAAGTATTCTGGATTCTTTTGTGATTATCCAAAAGGTTTGCTCTTTAATAAGAACTAGGTCAATTTTATAGAAAAATCAGAAAAGGCGAAGGGAGCTGATATGGGGGGTAAGGCTACTTGAATGGGTAACAGATGAGATCTTGAACACTGCTAGAGGATGGCGCCCTGGAATTCTTAAGATTGCAGGTGGCTGAAGGAAGAATGGAAGTCTATCAAGGGGCCATTTCTAATGAAGCCATCTTCTGAGATACCTAAAGATGTTGTTTCATTATCTGTGATGAGTTTAGCCTGCTTTTGGTCTGTACCATGTTTTGAGGAATTCCTTGCTTAAATCTTAAATACTTTAGGTCTGAAGCTAGTTTTAAGTTTGTTCTCTGTCTTTGTGACTGACTGCAAACTTACACTTGGTTGAACTTGAACACTTGAGTTGTTGGTTTTGCAGCTGTCGCTCAAGATCAAGCTCCACGCCTTCATCCTCTGGTCGTCGGCCGGCTTCCTGGTTTTGGTCGGCGTGCTGCTGATCAGGTTCTCGAGCAACATGAAGAGCACCAAGGCCCATGGCTGTCAGGGTCCTCTTCTACTGCCACGTCGCCACGCAGGTGCCGGTGCCACGCTGACGATCACCAACTTCGAGAACACGTTCAACAACACCCACCAGCGGATCGGGCTCGCCCTCTATGGCCTCGTCTGGTTCCAGCCGCTCATCGGATTTCTTAGACCCGACAGATTAGTTAGACACATCAACAAACACATTGATTTCCTTAAACGTTCCTGATGAAAGTGTGTGATGGTTTGTGATCTCTTGTTCTTCAGATGAAAGTATGTGATGAAGGCAAGGAGCCTGTGGTGCCTGGTGCACTGGCTGCTGGGGGTGGCAGTGTGCGTGGTTAGGGTGGCCAATGTCTACATCGGCCTCCACACATACCGGGAGAGGACCAGCAGGAGCGTCGGGATCTAGAAGGCGCTCCTCACCGCCGAGGTCTCCGCCATGGCGCTCGTCTACCTCCTACAGGACAGGTGGAAACACGTCCTACGGCAAGAAGAGGCAGCCGCCGGTGACGGAGACGTCGTACCCGGCCAAGGACCATAAGCCATGATGCCGTAGCATGATGATGGTCGATGGGAGATCGCTTGGGCAAATGCAACACCGATGTTTACAGTTCATGAGCTGGAATTAAAATAGTTAGAAGAGGAAGATCAGAGACTCTGGTTGACTCAAAGACTCTGGTTAACTGAAGCTGCAGACTGGACAGCTCTTCAAGCGTAGATTGCATGATCAAGAAGATATTTATATCATACAACACTACAATCTGGTTAACTTCTCATATATGCCAAGTAGACAACCATTCAGCTCGTGGTACCCATACAGTGAGACAATTTCAGGAACCACAATGACAGTACGTTTGCACTTTCCAAAATACAGTGACCAAGTGCCCAAAGTGATTTCCTTGCACAAGTTCAGCTACCTACCGACGCATTTTAGTCTAAGTGAAAACACACCATCAGAAACAACAAACTACGGTTTGGAAGCGAGCTTGGTGATGAGTTCTGATGACCCACAAGTATAGGGGATCTACCGTAGTCCTTTCGATAAGTAAGAGTATCGAACCCAACGATGTCGAACCCAACGAGGAGCAGAAAGAAATGACAAGCGGTTTTCAGCAAGGTATTCTCTGCAAGCACTGAAATTATCGGTAACAGATAGTTGTGTGATAAGATAATTCATAACGGGTAACAAGTAACAAAAGTAACTAAGGTGCAGCAAGATGGCCCAATCCTTTTTGTAGCAAAGGACAAGCCTGGACGAACTCTTATATAAAGCAGAGCGCTCCAGAGGACACATGGGAATTGTTGTCAAGTTAGTTTTCATCATGCTCATATGATTCGCGTTCGTTACTTTGATAATTTGATATGTGGGTGGACCAGTGCTTTGGGTGCTGCCCTTCCTTGGACAAGCCTCCCACTTATGATTAACCCCTCTCGCAAGCATCCGCAACTACGAAAGAAGAATTAAGATAAATCTAACCATAGCATGAAACATATGGATCCAAATCAGCCCCTTACGAAGCAACGCATAAACTAGGGTTTAACCTTCTATCACTCTAGCAACCCATCATCTACTTATTACTTCCCAATGCCTTCCCCTAGGCCCAAATAATGGTGAAGTGTCATGTAGTCGACGTTCACATAACACCACTAGAGGAAAGACAACATACATCTCATCAAAATATCGAACGAATACCAAATTCGCATGATTACTTATAACAAGACTTCTCCCATGTCCTCAGGAACAAACGTAACTACTCACAAAGCATATTCATGTTCATAATCAGAGGAGTATTAATTATCATTCAGGATCTGAACATATGATCTTCCACCGAATAAACCAACTAGCATCTACAAGGAGTAATCAACACTACTACAACCCACAGGTATCAATCTGAGGTTTTGAGAGAAAGAACGGATACAAGAGATGAACTAGGGTTTGGAGAGGAGATGGTGCTGGTGAAGATGTTGATGGAGATTGACCCCCTCTCGATGAGAGAATCGTTGGTGATGACGATGGCTTCGATTTCCCCCTCCCGGAGGGAAGTTTCCCCGGCAGAACAGCTCCGCCGGAGCCCTAGATTGGTTCTGCCTAGGTTCCGCCTCGAGACGGCGGCGCTTCGTCCCGAAAGCTTCCTTTTGATTTTTTCCAGGGTAAAAGACACCATATAGCAGAAAATGGGCGTCGGAGGCCTGCCAGGGGGCCCACAAGGACAGGGGGCGCGCCCAGGGGGTAGGGCGCGCCCTCCACCCTTGTGGCTGGCTGGTGGGCCCCCTCTGGTGCTTTCTTCGCCCAATATTTTTTATTAATTCCAAAATGACTCTCCGTGAAGTTTCAGGACTTTTGGAGTTGTGCCGAATAGGTCTCTAATATTTGCTCCTTTTCCAGCCCAGAATTTCAGCTGCCGGCATTCTCCCTCTTCATGTAAACCTTATAAAATAAGAGAGAATGGGCATAAGTATTGTGATATAATGTGTAATAATAGCCCATAATGCAATAAATATCAATATAAAAGCATGATGCAAAATGGACGTATCAAGCTCGTTCACAATGGAGAGATCGGTTGCACCTATGTGCTTCCACTCACTGGTCTCCATGATTCCTCGCAAGTCTTCAGGGGACTGGACTTTGAGGAACTCCAGGCAGGCCTCCTTCAGTCCACGGCAATGGTGCTGAGCAGCTAGATTGGTGATAGAAAGCACCGAGCTCAGATGTATGTGCCCAGACAGGCTCTTTTCACACATTAACTTGAGGCGCTGGAGATCATACTTATCCGCTGTCGCAAGCAAATGTTGAAGCCACATAACTTCAGCTCCAGCTCCGCCTTGTTGTTCTTCTTCCGACTCCATCTCAAGCATCAAGTCTGTATCTGCACCTTCTTCTTGCTCTGCTTCTTCTTCCGCCTCCATCTCGGGTATCAAGTCGGTGTAGACAAAACTGATAATCCACAAGTATAGGGGATCGTTTGTAGCCTTCTTCGATAAATAAGAGTGTCAAACCCAACGAGGAGCTAAAGGCAGAACAAATATTCCCTTAACTTCTATCGACCACCGATACAACTCTACGCACACTTAACGTTTGCTTTACCAAGAACAAGTATGAAACTATTTTGCAAGAATAAAACTACGAGTACTTTGCAAGAAAATAAAAGTTATGTGTTTAGTAAAAGGGTTTTTGTCAACAAGAAAGTTATTTGTCCCTAGGCAATCGATAACAAGTACCGGTAATCATTCTTGCAATTTTACATGAGGGAGAGGCATGAGCTAACATACTTTCTCTACTTGGATCATATGCACTTATGATTGGACCCCTAGCAAGCATCCGCAACTACTAAAGATCATTAAGGTCATGAAACCCAACCATAGCATTAAGTATCAAGTCCTCTTTACTCCCATACGCCATAACCCACTTATCCGTGTTTGGGCTGCTGTCATCCCCCACAACACTGACAGTAAGCAAACCATGGACATATTGCAACACCCTACAGCAAGGATCCCTCATGTTTGCGCGAGACGGAGGGCACCGTAGGACAGCACCATAAATAAAATATACAATCATACCAACCAAGATCACGATTAACCCACAGGACAAAACGGATCCACTCAAACATCATAGGATAACCAAATATCATTGGGAAATAATATATGGAGTTGAGCACCATGTTTAAGTAGAGATTACAGCGGGGAAGAGAGGTGTTACACCGCTGCAAGAGGGGGAGAGAGTTGGTGTTGACGGTAGCAAGATTGTTGATGTAGATCGCCGTCACGATCCTAGCCCCGGCGGCGTTCCGGCACCACCGGGAGAGAGGGGGAGAGAGCCCCCCTCCTTCTTCTTCTTCCTTAGCCTCCCCCCTAGATGGAAGGAGAGTTCCCCCTCTGGTCCATGGCCTCCATGGCGGCGGAGGGGCGGGAGCCCCTCCGAGATTGGATCTCCCTCTTTGTTCTCTTCTGTTTCGCGTTCCCCAGATCTGGCCGAAAACTGTTTCTTATATTCTCGGAGATCCGTAACTCCGATTGCGCTGAGATTTTAACACGATTTTTTTCCGGATATAAGCTTCCTTGCGCCCGAAGTAGAGCTCCAACTGACGTACGAGGTGAGCACAACCCACCACCATGCGCCTGGGGCCTAGGGCGCGCCCTAGTGTCTTGTTGGCTGTGTGGGCCTTCGTTTGTGGTGATTCCAACTCCCAAAAATCACATATATTCCAAAATAATTCTTCGTAAAATTTTATTGCATTTGGACTTCGTTTGATATGTATTTTCTGTGAAACAAAAAACATGCAAAAAACAGGAACTGGCACTGGGCACTGGATCAATAGGTTAGTCCAATAAATCATATAAAAAGTTGCCAAAAATATGTGAAATTTGTATAATATTGGCATGAAACAATCAAAAATTATAGATACGATGGAGACATATCAGCATCCCCAAGCTTAATTCCTGCTCGTCCTCGAGTAGGTAAATGATAAAAAAGATAATTTTTGATGTGGAATGCTACCTAACATAAACTTGATCATATGTCTAGTCATGGCATGAATATTAAGACATAAGTGATTCAAAGCAATAGTCTATAATTTGACATAAAGACATCAATACTCAGGCATCCCAACAAATAATCATGTCTTTCAAAATATCAACGCTAAAGAAAGCTATCCCTACAAAATCATATAGTCTTGTCAAGCTCTGTCTTCTTAATACAAAGTATTTATCATGCACAACCCCGATGACAAGCCGAGCAATTGGTTCATACTTTTTAATGCGCTTCAGCTTTTTCAACCCACGCAATACATGAGCGCAAGCCATGGATATAGCACTATGGGTGGAATAGAGTATGATGATAGGGGTAAATATAGAGAAGACAAAAAAGTAAGAAAGTCTCACATCGACACGGCTAACCAACAGGCTATGGAGATGCCCATCAATTGATATCAACATGAGGAGTAGGGATTGCCATGCAACAAATGCACTAAGAGCTATAAGTGTATGAAAGCTCCATATGAAAACTAAGTGGGTGTGCATCAAATCCTATAATGAAAAATTCCCACTAGTATATGAAAGTGACAACATAGGAGACTCTCCGTATGAAAAACATGGTGCTACTTTGAAGCACAAGTGTGGTAAAGGATACTAACAATGCCCCTTCTCTCTTTGTTTATTTTTTTCTTCTTTTTTTTCTTTTCTTTTTTTCTTTTTCTTTTTTCTTTTCTCTTTTTTTTTCTCATTGTCCGGAGTCTCATCCCGACTTGTGGGGGAATCATAGTCTCCATCATTCTTTCCTCACTGGGGCACTACTCTAAAAATGAATAATGATGATCATCACACTTCTATTTACTTATAACTCAAAAGAAATAAAAATTACAACTCGATACCTATTACAAAGTATGACCCTATATGAATGCCTCTGGCATGTACCAGGATGTGCAATGATCTAGCGTAACATGTATGAAAAATGATGAACGGTGGCTGAGCCACAACTACTATGTCATCTATATGATCATGCAAAGCAATATGACAATGAATGCTCAAGTCATCAAACGGAAGCGGTGGAAGTTGCATGGCAATATATCTCGGAATGGCCATGGAAAAGCCATAATAGGTAGGTATGGTGGCTGTTTTGAGGAAGATATAATAAGGCTTATGTGTGATAGAGCATATCATATCACGGGGTTTGGATGCACCTGCGAAGTTTGCACCACGTCTCGATGTGAGAAGGGGCAATGCACGGTACCGTAGAGGCTAGCAAATTGCAGAAAGGTAAGAGTGCGTATAATCCATGGACTCACATTAGTCATAAAGAACTCATATACTTATTGCAAAAGTTTATTAGCCCTCGAAGCAAAGTACTACTACGCATGCCCCTAGGGGGATAGATTGGTAGGAAAAGACCATCGCTCGTCCCCGACCGCCACTCATAAGGAAGACAATGAATAATAAATCATGCTCCAACTTCATAGCATAACGAGAGACTATACGTGCATGCTTCGGGAATCACAAACCTTAACACCAATATTCTTACTAACCACAACCGTTTACTAGTACCTCCCACATATTCCATCTCTATATCGCAAAACTATTGCAAGGAATCAAACATATCATATTCAGTGATCCATAAGTTTTATGTAGGATTTTATGACTAACCATGCAATTGACCAATTCCTGTTGACTCTCTAAATAGATATAAGTGAAGCAAGAGAGTTTAATTATTTCTACAAAATACCATGCTCTAATAAATATAAGTGAAGCAAAAGAGCATTCTACAAATAACGGTTTTCTATGTGAAGAGAAACAGGCAATCCAAACTTCAAATGATATAACTGAAGCACATGAAGCACTCTATAAAGCCACACTCAAAAGATATAAGTGAAGTGCAAAGAGCATTCTATAAATCAACCATGGACTATCTCATACCAGCATGGTGCATAAAAGAAAAGTGAAAAATAAACACAAAAGACGCTCCAAGATTCACACATATCACATGAACGAAACGAAGACGAAAACATACCGATACTTGTTGAAGAAAGATGGGATGCCTTCCGGGGCATCCCCAAGCTTAGATGCTTGAGTCTCCTTGAATATTTACTTGGGGTGCCTTGGGAATCCCCAAGCTTGAGCTCTTGCCTCTCCTCCTTCTCCTTATATCAAGACCTCCTCGATCTTTGATCACTTCATCCACACAAACTCAACAGAAAGCTCGGTAAGATCCGTTAGTATAATAAAGCAAATCACTACTCTAAGTACTGTTGTAAACAAATTCATATTTTGTTTTTGCATTGTAGCTACTGTAATATAACTTCTCCATGGCTTATACCACCGATAAAAATCGATAGTTTCATCAAAACAAGCAAAACAATGCATCAAAAACAGAATCTGTCTTAAACAGGACAGTCTGTAGCAATCTGAACACCTACCATACTTCTGTACTCCAAAAATTCTGAAAAATTAGGGAAAAATAAAAATTTTGTATAGAAATACTTTGCAAAAAGTTTCAGAAACTTTCGATGTTGTAGTAAAAAATGTAAAATCGCGCACTACAGCCAAGGTTTCTGTTTTTGCACCGCACATAACAACAAGCAATCTACTCATCCTAAAGGCAAATCTTGGCACAATAATTTTACAATAAAATGGATTTGTACAAGGGGATAATTATTTTTGTTGAAAAGTCTCTGCAATTCAATACTCACAAAGTTTCCATGGGCATGAACAAAGTTCAAGGCATGCTCCCGCTTCCACGGTGCTCGTCTATCTCACTTTCACTTTTCTTTTTGTGAAGTTTTAAGTTACCCTCTATATTTTTGTTTTTAAACTATATAAAATCACTCAACAGAAATAAATGACTCTCTAAAACTTCCGGGTTGTCTCCCTGGCAGCGCTTTCTTTAAAGCCATTAAGCTAGGCATAAAGTGCTCAAGTAATGAATCCACCAGGATCCCATGGTATATCAAAGCCAATTTTAATTAATAATGATTTGGCATTTAGTAGTGAGCACAAAGAAACATATATCATGCAATGACGAAGTCTAACTCTCTTCCTATGCATTGGCATGTCATACAAGAACAATTCATGCACATCAAGTAAGGGCCAATACATAGCATAAGCAGTTTCTTGCAATTTTATCGTGTTGGAAACATAAAGAGGCGGAGATGTAGTTCCTCTCTCATAATAATTGCAAGTAGGAGCAGCAAGCACATGCATATTATATTTATCAAAATTATCATGTGCAACGGTAAAAGGCAACCCATCAATATAATCCTTAATAAGAACAAACTTCTCTGATATAGTGTAGTTTGGAGAATTCAAAAAGATAATAGGACTATCATGTGTGGGTGCAATAGCAACAATTTCATGTTTAACATAAGGAACAATAGCAAGTTCATCTCCAATAGCATAATTCATATTGGCATCATGGCCACAAGCATAGCAAGCATCAAGTTCATCAAAAAGGGATATTTCAAAAGAATCAACGGGATCATAGCAATTATCATAGCATTCATCCTTCGGTAAGAACGAAGGGGAATTAAACAATGTATGAGTTGGAGGGTTACTCTCATTAGAAGGTGGGCACGGGTAGCTAATCCGCTCTTTCTCCTTTTGTTCTTCACTCTCCTCATCATCTTTTTCATCCAATGAGCTCACAGTTTCATCAATTTCTTCTTCCATAGACTCCTGCCAAATATTAGTCTCTTCTTGGACAGCGGAGACTTTCTCAATAAATATATCAATATCATAATTGAATTTATAATTATCATAGCAATATTTAAGGATAGCAAAATTTTCAGGTCTATAAACTGAATCATCAAAATATTCAAACTTTTCAAACAAAGATTCAATTTCATAAGCACCCTTAAAAGCAATAAATTCTTCAATTCGTTCCACATCATAGTAATCATATATACCTCTAGAATAAGAAGCCAAGGTTTCATTATCATTAAATTCACATGAAAAGGGAAGGTGTGGAGCCTTCATCCTAGAGCAACAAGTATAATCATATCTCAAGCATAAATCCCGAGCATACCAATGCAACATATAAATTTGATCCCATAAAAGTTTTCCTTTTTGTGTCAAGTGATAATCCCTAAAGTATTCATGTTGATCCAACATTACTCCCATTATATAGTTGAATGGGGTTTTCTCAGGATTATCAAAGTAGTGCATAATATCTTTCACATAACGAGCATCGAGGGTTTTAGGAGGTTCCCCATCTCCATGAGTAGCAAGTACCACTAATTTTTTTGGTGTTTCGTGTTCCATATCCATAACTAAGGATAGAGAACAACTTAGAACAGAAAATAAAAACTACTTAGTGATAAAGCAAACAAGCACACACGAGAATATTGTAGGGTAACACAGCAGAAAACAAAAAACTTCCGACCTACGCACCAGCCCAGGACAACTATGGAGACTGCATACAAGGTTTGATCATTTTCGTTACCGACTCGTAGCGCAGCGGAAGTAGAGTCGATGACAATCGGCAGTGCAGATCCCCGCAGCTAGGATTTACAACCTCCCAACCGCGAGGATGTATACCCTCATCCGCCACTCGGACAGCCCTCCGGAAGGCAGTCGGACAGTCCCCCGGACGGTGTCGCGGACAGCCCTTCGGGAGGACCCTCGAAACTCGGACGGTTACTCGGACAGCGCTTCGGGAGGACACTCGAATAGCCCCTCGGGAAAAAGGACGAAACTACGACCTCTCTATGGGGTTGCACACATACGGTGTCATCTATCCGGCAGAGCTTCGCCGTCCAGAACTAGTTCCCACCGGAACCCAGACAGCCTTTCGGCACTACGAAACTATTTCGTGGGAGGGAGAAAAGAAAGGCAGATCATGCATGCCATGTGTGAGATAGTTGGAGTGGTGGTTTGGGGCAGCCCATCCACCTCTATTTATAGGAAAGCCAAGGGGCAAAATTGGCATACAAAAGTACCAAAGTGCCCCTACTTTATGTCATACATAAAAGAATAAAAGGCAAAAAGGTGTGCCATGTGGAGCTCCATGGAGGAGCACCACCATGGCCGGCCACCTTCATGGGGACCCCCCCCCCCCCCCAAGGGGGCTTCCTTAGTGCCTAAGGCATTCTAGAAGCCTTTTGGGAAAATCCCAAAAGGTGCTTTCCATAAAAATCCCAAAAAGCACTTTCACTATTCACGACGACATTTTTCAGCGTCCGTTCGAACTGAAAATATTTATGTGGGCTTAGAACATTTCCAGTACCCACTAAAATAATTTTCAACACGTTCCAGAACAATTCCAGATTAGTGATTTTCATCTGCGAAAAGCATCTGAAGTAGTTCCGGCAGCTTCGGAACATTTCCGGTTTTCATCTCGGAAAATTCCCAGAAGTTTCCAGAATGATTCTGGCACCCTCCAAGAATTATCAGGCATGTGCCGAAACCAATTTGACTTAATGGAATACCCCGAAACAACTTTTCAGTTTCACCAAAACTCATCCGGTGTTCTCTTTGCGGAACTTCTCCGTTGTCCGAAACTTTTTCGGTGTCCGGAACTTTTTCGGTGATTTTCTCTCAGACTCCCTGTCTAGTATTCAGCAGATAGATGACCCTTAAGCGTGTGACCCTATAGGTTCAGTGAAGTATAGACATGACCGGAACACTTTCCGATCAATGATCAGCATCGGAGCCGTGGACACCCATATTGACCCCTATACCCACACGAATGAATATTCGAGTGAACCTCCAGTTCCCGTGTGCTATTCCTGTTGCTTCGCGATATGTTACAAATACCCGAGGTGAGACATGTTGGCATCCATGTGGATCAACAACTTGTCTACTAAGCCAGTTACCTCGTTACCGGTATTGTTCTCTTTTCTCGTTCCCGTGTTCCGGCATCCCCGTGATCAAATCACAAAGTGTCTGGCCAGGCGATGATGGATACCGTAACACCGAGAGGGCCCAGTGATATCTCTCCATCGTCGGAGGAGCAAATCCCAATCTTGAGCTATCAAGTTACTTGACACACTTTTCCATGAACTCGTAAGCCGCCGTAATAGCCACCCATTTACGGATGACGTTTAACAAACCCCAAAGTTCATGAAGTAAGCATGAAGAAACTAGATACTCTCATGGTCTAAGGAATCATGCAAATGTTAACCATCTCTGTGTTATTAACCATTAACTTGTGATGAATGTATCTCATAGCATAACATCAAATTGGGTCGATTCAACACAAATGTTCTTCTAACATTGTGCCCTCAAAGTTGCCGGCATAGCCATGCCCATGATCAGGAAAACAGAACCATCATGCAACACTTGAGCTAGTCTTAGAGGCCAGACTAGGAATACATTTTACCGTTTATTATTCCACACGTGCATATGAGTCTTCCTCCGAGCCTCGTTTTATTTGCAGACTCGAGAACCATAGCAATTATAGCATGGAACACAAACATAATTATGAACAGGGAGATAATCAATAACATTTATTATTGCCTCTAGGGTATATCTCCTACAGATTCCCACTTGCACTAGAGTCAATAATCTAGTTAATGCTAATGCACTTTACACCTGTGGCACACCGGTGTAAATATGCTTCGCTTGTGGTATAGCCTGATGTCCAACGGATCTGACGACTTCAGCTCCGTGTGTATCTTTGCATATCCTCGCGTTTTCACGCTTTCACAAAATTCATATTTTGTGTGGACTTGGCTTGGTATGTATGCGAATCACAGGTCGAACCTGGATTCCTCAAACTGAGTTATGGAGCAACTACTTGCAGTAGTGTCCCATTGACAAAAGCCATCTTGGAACCATACTAAGTTCATGAATGAACTATATGATTCAACATCTTTGTTGCTTTAAAAGCGGCAACATACTTCGCCTCTGTTATAGAATTCGCCACAGTAACTTGTTTGAACAAATTCCAACTAACTGTGCCACCATATTGTGTGTTACACAAAACCCTCAATTTAAATCAAAAATCGCATGGAGAAATGATGAAGACTGTATCGATGTAACCTTTTACAATGAACTCTTCATGATCTCCACTTGCGAGAAAACATGTCAGCAGTGCTACTCTAGCACTCAATGACACTTTTCACTGTTGTCCTTTGATCAGTACTTTTGATCACTTTGGTATCTATACTCGCAACAACTTTGGGAGTATTGGACATATCTGGTTGTTATACATACCATGGAATACATGATTAATCCAAACACAAGAGTGTGTGGAATCTCCATGCATCATGTATTTTGCTCATCAGTGTTTTGGGACACCGAGTCTTGCAAAAACTCTTTCCATGTGACTTCGGCAAGAATCACTCCTTGACGTTTTTAATGCTAAAAGGTTTTAGCATTTTGTCAATATGTATCTTTGCTCAGCCCCATTAGGTAAATCTATCTCCATAGATCATCATGCCTAATATAAAGGCTATTTAGCCCAAGCACTTCATCAAAAAACTATTTTCAAATGAAGTCCTAATTCGTGTCAAGAAATTTATTTCCAATTAACAATGTGTCAAGCACACAACGTTTTTAGAAATATTATTATGCTCCCACTTACTTTCTTGAATCACAAGCATCTTCGTTACCCATTGATGAAGTCAAAACCCCTTTGACCATTTCATCAAAACACGAAGATTCCAACTCCATTTTGCTCTCTTCTGTCCATCGCTGGAACTCTATAGTATGCACACTCACTAGCATCCTTTGGACTGACAAAATACCTTGGACTGTAACACATGCAAGTCCTTGGTTTCATTTCCATCAGATGGAAATTCTTCCGTCATCCTTGTTTCATATCTCATGATTGAAATATGTATTAATTGCTAGTTCAACCCGAACCGACTTTAAGCATCGCTACGGTGAAACATCCGCATCATAGTCAACTCCTTGAACTTGTTATTTCAACAAGTTGAGCTTTATGGATAAAACATTTTTATCCGTATCAGTTTTTAGTTCCATAAATATTCGTTAGACTCTAAGTCTTCCGAAAGGTGTATTAAGATTTTAATCTTGAATCACTTATATGGAAACTATCTCGGATTGTATTGGCATTTAGCCAATTCTGGAGTCAGGGCCCATCAACGCTTCCTTGTGTATCGTAGGTATACTGTTGTCTAACAACAATATCTCGTTTGCGCACCTGAGAGGTTTGCACGAGCCTTGCCTACGTGGTTCAGCTGCAAGTTTGACCGAAGTCCATACATTTTATTGTAGAGACTTCCGTATCAGTCGCAGTAGGAAACTCTGGAATTACTTCCAAGGTCTCTTTCCTTTGATCTGATGACGAAGATGCTGTTTATCTCGTCGAGTTGCACTATTCTCCCACTCACCTTTTTGAAAGAACCATTTTCTTCAAAAAGCATACCGTTCTTTGTGGCAAACCTATTTGCCTCGGCATAGTGAGGGAGGAATACCCAACATTTTGGGATAACCTACAAAGTAGCACTTGTCTGATTTGGAATAGGTTTGTAACCTTTTACACAAGCCCCATATTCCAAATGTTTAAGAAAAGATATAACATGGTTGGGCGTACCGTACCATGGCGTCATTTCAACAGACCTGATGGAGCTCTTTTCAGTGTAAAAGCCGTAGTCTCTAAAGCATCACTCTTTTAAAAGGGATAATGGCAAATTTATTTATGTCATCTTTGATCTTATCATGTCATAAATGGTTCGATTACATCTTCACGGACTTTCCACTTGCAGTGGTGTTCCGGGAGGTGCAAGTTATGAAACCCCCTTCACAACTCATCAGACATTCGCTAAACTTGTAACTCAAACATTCTTTTCTGCAATCGAATTGTAGAAACATAATTTTCTTGTTACAATAACTTCTACTTCATTTTTGAAAACCTTTCTAATGATTTCAAAAGATCCAGACTTACGTCTCATCGAGTAAATATCCATATATCTACTTGAGTCATTTTTGAAGGTAGACAAATCCACTGTTTGCAAAAACATTTATCGGACTACATACATCAAAATGTATGATCACCAATACGTTCTTTGCTCGTTCCTTATGGCCTGTGAATGGTATTTTAGTCACTTCACTTTTCGGAGAAAAGTTGCAAGTGTCAGATGATTCAAAATCAAACGACTTCAAAATCCATCATAATGGAATTTTCCATGCGGATTTCTCCAATGTGACCAAATGCAGTGCCACACTTGTGTGGTATTCTTTTAGTCTTGCGACATTTAGCGTCAGTGTTATGGATGTATCATATTACCATCAATATTCATAACATACATCCCATCCTGATGGAAGTATGGCCCCTTATGTTATTCATAATACTGAACAACAATTGTTTTTCTATGAACAACCCTTTTGCAACAACATTGTGCAATGGGCTAGAGTGTATGAAACTCTAAAATGAATTATGAAAGTAAACACAGAGGTAATATATTATTATCATTATTCATAACATACATCTCATTCATAATGAAAGTATGGCCCTTATGTTATTCATAACACCGAACATCTAAAGTTCTCTTATGAACAACCTTCTTGCAAGATACCTTATGCAAAGGGCTAGAGTGTGAAACTCTAAATTGAATTATGAAAGTAAATACATAGGTAATACACGGATGGAAGGTATAGTAACATTTACTATGTTCCACGTGTGTATCTCAACCTCATTCCTGGCTAGTCTTTCAGGCCATAGTAGTTCTTACATCGAGTTGCAACAGAATTCAATCGAGCGGGTATCTTTGTGATTAACTCACAATACCCAAGAATTAGTGATTAACATGTTTAACCATAATTCCCAAGAACTATATCTTTGACCAGCCTTCTATACATCAAAAACTTGTATGACATTCATACATGAGCTGGATATTCCAGTCTTCTTTCCTTTTGCCTTTATACTTCTAACAGTTTAACTTTTAGTATTTCTCCTACTCTCAGAAGGAGCACCCAACTTAAGACTGGCGTTAGCCCCAGACTTCCTAGGCATGAAAGTTTCACTAACACCCTTCGGACACTTCCTTTCTCTTTAAGTTGTTGTTTTATTCACCTTTCATCATATGACAGGCGTTCTTCTGGATCCCTCTCTTATCAGTCTAATGCATAGTAAACTCCTTTACTAATAGTTTGCATACAAACATTGCTTTGGATATCTCATATCTTTTAGCCTTCGTCTGTCTCTGAAAATGATTTTCAGATTCCATGAACATCACATAACTATCCAAACTTTCGAAGTTCGGGTCTCATGGAAGCAAACATATTGCACTTGACTGAAACGGAATTCTAGCTTTTGGATTGAAGGACGAGAGTCACATGATCCATAGCATTAGCGGGAGAATACCAAAAGTATGCGATAGGACAAAGTCCTTCTCGGCACTCTTGAGGACAATCCTCACATTACATTACCAACCATAAAGTTTTAACCAGATATTTAACAGCTATTCAATTTTAATAGGGAAGGTGGAAACGCGAGCCATTATTCTATAACTATTATGCAAACCACACTTAGACAGTGTTCATAATTAATTGCACTGAGAATTAAAAGAATTAATTCTACAGAGCGCTCCCACTCAAATCAATATCTCTCATAATTGATTTTGAGTGATTCAAGATCCGCATTTCAATTGTTCGCCATTGGTGTAACACCACTGATGACGAAAATCTCAACCGGTTGGCCAACGTGCCAATCACATCTCTATGTGACTCTTGTTCATCTTTCGATGCATGTGTTCCGAGCTCATGACGGTCATGCCTGAACGTCAAGACAACCAAGTGATCTCGCTGCGAGGTCTCAACTCACCCGCCTCACACTTCCCTAATCGTTCGTACCCATGTGACACGGCGCACCCCGAAAAGTTAGGTGCCGTGACGGTGCTACACTTGGGAGAACACTAACTACTTGATATTTTTGTGAGAGATCACCCTAATAAAAGCGACTACCGCGCAATCAAGAAGGGTGCAACATAAGGGATAAACATCTCAGCCAATTCATAATAGCATGATATGGTATAGCCCTTTCTGACGGAGAAGTCTTGTATTTCTTCGTCTTCGGCATTCGCGTCGGTGTTCACCTTCGCGAAGATTGCCACCATCTTGTCGATGCACCATATAATATTGCTATCTCTATAGCTAATAAAATAATGCATTACAACAAGGTTGACACACAGGTCATTTAAAGTGCAATCATATGGCTCCAGCCATCATGCCGAATCATGACACGCAGGTCATGTTAATCAATTTATATCATATAGTCATCTCATACATAATCAAATTATTATGAGCACTGCTATACCACATCACATGCACATGCAAACCATCCTGCAAAACCAAGTTAGACGCCTCTAATCGGTTCAGCAAAAACTTGTTTTACGTGGCTTCTAAGGTTTCGAAACAAACCGAAGCTACCAACGTCCATCATCAAGTATGATAATTCAAGTCGCTAGATTAACTTCGCGGGGTGTATGAAACACGAGATAATAAAATCTCAAGCCCCATACTGAACTTCGTCATACGCATGACCCCCGTGCAGATCATATTTGCATTGCCCTTTCGTCTGCGAAATTTCATCTTTCTTTTTAACTACGGTGGAATTCAATGAACTGTTAGCACTTCGTTGATCAATCAGGATCGCGGATTGCCAGAACATTGAAACTCCACCATGCCGTTATCAAGATCAGAAATATGCAAATTCCAGGGAAGCAACAAGAACATCGGGTAACAGATTTCATCTGCTACCCGCACAAATAATTTTCAGTAATAGAACTCATCTACTACCTAATTATATTGTGCAACACCCATACATCTCATGTATTCTAGATCGCAACCTGCATCTACGCATAGCACGGCTCATGATGCCACTGTAGGGTAACGCAGCAGAAAACAAAAAATTTCCGACCTATGCACCAGCCCAGGACCACTATGGAGACTGCATACAAGGTTTGATCATTTTCGTTACCGACTCGTAGCGCAGCGGAAGTAGAGTCGATGACAATCGGCGGTGCAGATCCCCGCAGCTAGGATTTACAACCTCCCAACCGCGAGGATGTATACCCTCATCCGCCACTCGGACAGCCCTCCGGGAGGCAGTCGGACAGTCCCCCGGACGGTGTCGCGGACAGCCCTTCGGGAGGACCCTCGAAACTCGGACGGTTACTCGGACAGCCCTTCGGGAGGAAACTCGAACAGCCCCTCGGGCAAAAAGACGAAACTACGACCTCTCTACGGGGTTGCACACATACGGTGTCATCTATCCGGCAGGGCTTCGCCGTCCAGAACTAGTTCCCACCGGAACCCAGACAGCCTTTCGGCACTACGAAACTATTTCGTGGGAGGGAGAAAAGAAAGGCAGATCATGCATGCCATGTGTGAGAGAGTTGGAGTGGTGGTTTGGGGCAGCCCATCCACCTCTATTTATAGGAAATCCAAGGGGCAAAATTGGCATACAAAAGTACCAAAGTGCCCCTACTTTATGTCATACATAAAAGAATAAAAGGCAAAAAGGTGTGCCATGTGGAGCTCCATGGAGGAGCACCACCATGGCCGGCCACCATCATGGGGGACCCCCCCCCCCCCCAAGGGGGCTTCCTTAGTGCCTAAGGCATTCTAGAAGCCTTTTGGGAAAATCCCAAAAGGTGCTTTCCATAAAAATCCCAAAAATCACTTTCACTATTCACGACGACATTTTTCAGCGTCCGTTCGAACTGAAAATATTTATGTGGGCTTAGAACATTTTCAGTACCCACTAAAATAATTTTCAACGCGTTCCAGAACAATTCCAGATTAGTGATTTTCATCTGCGAAAAGCATCTGAAGTAGTTCCGGCAGCTCCGGAACATTTTCGGTTTTCATCTCGGAAAATTCCCAGAAGTTTCCAGAATGATTCTAGCACCCTCCAAGAATTATCAGGCATGTGCCGAAACCAATTTAACTTAATGGAATACCCCGAAACAACTTTTCAGTTTCACCGAAACTCATCCGGTGTTCTCTCTGCGGAACTTTTCTCTCAGACTCCCTGTCTAGTATTCAGCAGATAGATGACCCTTAAGTGTGTGACCCTATAGGTTCGGTGAAGTATAGACATGACCGGAACACTTTCTGATCAATGATCAGCATCGGAGCCGTGGACACCCGTATTGACCCCTATACCCACACGAATGAATATTCGAGTGAACCTCCAGTTGTCGTGTGCTATTCCTGTTGCTTCGCGATATGTTACAAATAACCGAGGTGAGACATATTGGCATCCCCGTGGATCAACAACTTGTCCACTAAGCCAGTTACCTCGTTACCGGTATTGTTCTCTTTTCTCGTTCCCGTGTTCCGGCATCCCCGTGATCAAATCACAAAGTGTCTGGCCAGATGATGATGGATACCGTAACACCGAGAGGGCCCAGAGATATCTTTCCATCGTCGGAGGAGCAAATTCCAATCTTGAGCTATCAAGTTACTTGACACACTTTTCCATGAACCCGTAAGCCGTCGTAATAGCCACCCATTTACGGATGACGTTTAACAAACCCCAAAGTTCAGGAAGCAAGCATGAAGAAACTCGATACTCTCATGGTCTAAGGAATCATGCAAACGTTAACCATCTCTGTGTTATTAACCATTAACTTGTGATGAATGTATCTCATAGCATAACATCAAATTGGGTCGATTCAACACAAATGTTCTTCTAACATTGTGCCCTCAAAGTTGCCGGCATAGCCATGCCCATGATCAGGAAAACAAAACCATCATGCAACACTTGAGCTAGTCTTAGAGGCCAGACTAGGAATACATTTTACCGTTTATTATTCCACACGTGCAAATGAGTCTTCCTCCGAGCCTCGTTTTATTTGCAGACTCGAGAACCATAGCAGTTATAGCATGGAACACAAACATAATTATGAACAGGGAGATAATCAATAACATTTATTATTGCCTCTAGGGCATATCTCCTATAAATATTCACCCCACGCTATTGCTCCCCGGCAACGGCGCCAGAAAAAGGTCTTGATAACCCACAAGTATAGGGGATCGTTTGTAGCCTTCTTCGATAAATAAGAGTGTCGAACCCAACGAGGAGCTAAAGGCAGAACAAATATTCCATCAAGTTCTATCGACCACCGATACAACTCTATGCACACTTAACGTTTGCTTTACCTAGAACAAGTATGAAACTATTTTGCAAGAATAAAACTACGAGTACTTTGCGAGAAAATAAAAGTTAGGTGTTTAGTAAAAGGGTTTTTGTCAACAAGAAAGTTATTTGTCCCTAGGCAATCGATAACAAGTACCGGTAATCATTCTTGCAATTTTACATGAGGGAGAGGCATGAGCTAACATACTTTCTCTACTTGGATCATATGCACTTATGATTGGACCCCTAGCAAGCATCCGCAACTACTAAAGATCATTAAGGTCGTGAAACCCAACCATAGCATTAAGTATCAAGTCCTCTTTACTCCCATACGCCATAACTCACTTATCCGCGTTTGGGCTGCTGTCATCCCCCGCAACACTGACAATAAGCAAACCATGGACATATTGCAACACCCTACAGCGAGGATCCCTCACGTTTGCACGAGACGGAGGGCACCGTAGGACAGCACCATAAATAAAATATACAATCATACCAACCAAGATCACGATTAACCCACAGGACAAAACGGATCTACTCAAACAGCATAGGATAACCAAATATCATTGGGAAATAATATATGGAGTTGAGCACCATGTTTAAGTAGAGATTACAGCGGGGAAGAGAGGTGTTACACCGCTGCATAGAGGGGGAGAGAGTTGGTGTTGACGGTAGCAAGATTGTTGATGCAAATCGCCGTCACGATCCTAGCCCCGGCAGCGTTCCGGCGCCACCGGGAGAGAGGGGGAGAGAGCCCCCATCCTTCTTCTTCTTCCTTGGCCTCCCCCCTAGATGGAAGGAGAGTTCCCCCTCTGGTCCATGGCCTCCATGGCGGAGGGGCGGGAGCCCCTCCGAGATTGGATCTCCCTCTCTGTTCTCTTCTGTTTCGCGTTCCCCAGATCTGGCCGAAAACTGTTTCTTATATTACCGGAGATCCGTAACTCCGATTGCGCTGAGATTTTAACACGATTTTTTTCTGGATATAAGCTTCCTTGCGCCCGAAGTAGAGCTCCAACCGACGTACGAGGTGAGCACAACCCACCACCACGCGCCTGGGGCCTGGGGCGCGCCCTGGTGTCTTGTGGGCTGTGTGGGCCTCCGTTTGTGGTGATTCCAACTCTCAAAAATCACATATATTCCAAAATAATTCTCCGTAAAATTTTATTGCATTTGGACTTCGTTTGATATGTATTTTCTGCGAAACAAAAAACATGCAAAAAAACAGGAACTGGCACTGGATCAATAGGTTAGTCCAATAAATCATATAAAAAGTTGCCAAAAATATGTGAAAGTTGTATAATATTGGCATGAAACAATCAAAAAATATAGATACGACGGAGACGTATCAAAAACCGAGCAAGGCCTTGAACACATTCGGTTCCATGTCTTGTATCTGTATGGCACCAGCCGTACTGCTCCCCTCCTTCATGGGGCCAAAGAGCTCTGCCATGAAGACAGGGGAATGGGATGCCAGCACACACCGGTGCGCAGCAAACGTCTTGTGGCCGACCTCGAACGTCACATCGGCGCCCACCTTCGTCACAAAGAGACAGTTCAGATGCTCACTTATGTTAGATGGTGGCACAATCAAGGGAGCAGTGGCAGCTTCGGCGATGATGAAATCGCACCGGATGGTGAAGCAATCCTCCTTGAGATGCTCTGACTTCTCAAGGTCCTCTACTTTTATGAGACCATGAGAACCCCAATTAGAATCAGTGGCAGAGAAGTCACATGTTTCCAATGAATGGATGAATGCAGGCTCTTGCTGGTCAAGCTGATCAATACAACTAAAACGCAGATGCGCTTTCACGGGACCATTTCTTTTAACATCCTCCTGATCAAGGACAAGAATAACAGACAGGAAACCGGCATCATCTGGGTGATAACCATTGGGATAGAACCACAGAGCCCATCGATAGCCTCCAGCTCGGAAGGAGCAACCCTTGATGCACTGTCCATTGGGCAGGTCTTTGATGCGGGAGTACCCTTGGTCCACAAGCAGGTGATACCAGCTGCCGCTGCCGGCTGCGCTGGAGCCGGCGTTGATCTTGGCAGACTCCGCGGACGGCTACCGCAGCCTGCCGGCAGCAACTACGGATACACCGGCGAACGACATGATACCTGCACTTCACTTGGGCGATGTGGAGTGGAGCAGCAGGGGTCGCTAGCGACAGGGGAGAAGGTAGCAAGGAGAGGGTGGCGCTGGGGAGAGCGAGGCAAGGAAGTGGTTGACGGCGAGGTGTAAGCTGCGCAAGAGAGTGGTCGGCGGCGGCGGTGGGGGAGGCATGAGAATGAGACTAGGGATTTGGTGTTGGGGAATAGAGAGAGGTAGTGGCGAGCAGAGTAGAGCAGCTAGTTTATTAGAAACGGGGCCCAGAGAAATCCCGCGCGGTCCGCTCAAAAATTCCCTCCTGAGATCATCTCCAACAGCCACGCAATCGCGCGGCGCGTTAAAAAAGTGTTTGCAGCGTGCTGATCATGAGTTTTTGCGCGGCGAGGAGCGCTTGCTCCAGCGGCCGCTGAAAAGTTTAGCGCGGGCGAGCCGCTGCAAAAAAACTGCGCGCGCGCTCTCGCACAAACAACATTGCACTCCAAACACAACCAAAAAGATCAAACACAAACAAAATAAATCAACAACAAATAGTTCAATTTTATTATTACAACTCAAACAAATAGTTTATCTTGCAATAGAACAAATAGTTCAACAATACAACATCAAACGCACAAATCATGATGCTCTTTGTCAGCCATTCCATGCACACCACTCCTCGATGAGATCCTTCTGAAGATCATCATGCGTTTTGGCACGTCGAATGGCATGATAGGAGGCAACAAAACGGGCCACCCTGACAGCCCTCCGCCGCACTCGCACGGGATGTCCCAAGAGCTCATACGGAGAGTAGTCTAAATCTTGGCCACGCTCATTCTCGATGATCATGTTGTGCATGATCACAAAAGCGTGCATGATGTACCAAAGCATCTTTTCCAAAATCTAGCCGGTCCTCTCACAATAGCAAATTGGGCTTGCAAAATCCCAAAAGCTCTCTCCACATCTTTTCTAGCCGCCGCCTGAGCATTGTGGAAATCAAGATTTTTCTTACCTTCCGATTTTTTTCAACGGCTTCACAAATGTTTGCCACTTTGGGTAGATGCCATCCGCAAGATAGTAGCCATAGTTGTATGTATGGCCATTTGCTACAAACTGCACCGGTGACAGTTCACCATTTGCAATCTTATTCATCAGTGATGACCGATTAACAACGTTGATGTCATTCAAAGATCCAGGCATTCCAAAAAAAGCATGCCAAATCCAAGTCTCTTGATCGGCCACCGCTTCAAGGATTATAGTGGAACCCTTTTTTTGGCCGTGGAATTGCCCATGCCATGCCTTAGGACAGTTCTTCCAACTCCAATGCATGCAATCTATTGAGCCAAGCATACCTGGGAAGCCGCGAGCTTTGTTCATCTCCAAAAGCCTTGCATAGTCTTCAGCATTGGGAGATCTCAAATACTCCGGGCCAAACACTTGCACAATTCCGACTGCGAAGCGCTTGACACACATGATGGCTTGACTCTCACCCATGGCCAAGTGGTCATCAACTAGATCAGCCGGAATACCGTATGCAAACATACGCAAAGCGGCTGTCACCTTCTGAAAGGTGCTATGCCCGAGCTCTCCGGTGGCATTCCTCCTTTGCTGAAAAAACCGATCATGGCTCGCTAGTTTCTCTGCAATGCGCCTGAACAACTCGGTGCTCATCCTAAACCGGCACCGGAAGTACGACTCGGGGTACACGGGATTATCCGCAAAATAGTGCCTCATCAATCTGTTGTGGGCATCGATCCTATCCCTCCAAATTTTCTGCCGACCCATAACCGAACCACCGTGCTTCGGGTTTTTATTGATGTGCATAGCTAGGATCATTGCAAGATCCTCCTCCTCTTCAATATCAAATCCTTCTTCGGAAGAATCATATGACGAACTCATCTACAATGTTCAATTTAAACTAGGCTATAAAAACTACAAACAACATGCACCAAATTCATGTAAAAAATGTGAAGTTGAAGCAATACATACCTTCAAGCGTTTTGTCGAACACCTTGTGGGCGCCGAGCGGCAGTGGGCGGCCGGGCGCTGTTCGTCGGAGGAATGGCGCGCGCGAGGGGCGGCGGCGACCGGAGGGAGACGGAGGAGGCGGCGGCGCGGGGATAGGCCGGGGAAGCGCCGGAATGGTCGCCGGAACAAATGGGGTGGTGCGGGCGGCGGCGCCAGCACCTGGGTCGGGGTAGGTGGAAGTCGCGAGCGGGCGCAGCAAATAAACGGCGCGCGATGGCGTTTCGGACCGTGCGCTGAACTCTTTTTGCCGCGTGCGCGGTTATTGCGCCTCCGCTGGAACTCCTGGAGCGGTTGCGCGCGCGCAAAAAACCTAAAATTTTCAGCGCGGCGGTTATATAGCGCGGCTGTTGGAGATGCTCTGAGTCCTCACCAAAAACGCTTTTAAGCGAAATCTTTTGGAGCGGGCGCAATTGGACAAGTTCTCCCGCCAACGTTTCGGGGGCGAGTTGCAAGCGACCGCCCGCGTCAGAGCGTCGCGAATGGGCTGGTCCAGGTAGGTTGCAGGTAAGTTCGTTTTTCTCTTTTATTTTAATCTTACTTTCGAACATATTGTAAAATAAAATATTTCAAAACATAAAAAAAATAAAAAGGTGAATTTGAAAAAAAATTAGCACAATGTGAAACAATTGTTAGATTAATTAAAACCAAATGTTGATATCATATTATAAAAAATGTTTGTGGAATTAAAAAACATGTGTTTAAAAAATTGTATTTGAAATTATAAAAAATGTTAATCATATATTTGAAAAAAATTATAAAAGGATATAAAGTAAATGTTTCAAATGTATATGAAATATATTCATAGCATACAAAGAATATTTGTGACATTTTAATAAAATTCACATGTTTCAAAAAACATTATGTGACGTTATGAAAAAAATTAATCATGTATTAGGAAACTGTCAAACGTATATCAAATAAATGTTTCGAACGTATATGAAGAATTTACAATGTTTATGAAAAAGTTAGGCATTCAACATGTATTTGAAGGAAATGATGATCATTTGTATTAAAAATGCAAATCATGTATTAAGAATTGTACATAGAAAACCGAGGAAAGCGATACGAACAACACATAGAAAAAAATCAATAATAAAAGGTTCTAAGACCGATGAAAACCATAAAGAAAAACACATAAAAGGAATGAAAGAAAAAGTCCGAGGAAAACCGTGAAAAACAAAGAGTAATGAAGAAAACCGAATAAAATCAATGAAACCAAAGAAAGGAAACCAAAAAATGAAGAAACAAAGAAAGAAAACAAAAGAACTAGTGAAAACCAAAGAAAACAGAAGAAAATGAAGAAAAAATCAGTGAAAACCGAGAAAAAACAAAGAAAGAAAAGAAAAGAACAAGTGAAAACCAGAGAAAACCGAAGAAAATGAAGAAAAAATCAGTGAAAACCAAGAAAAAACAAAGAAACCGAAATTATAACGAAGGAAAAAAATGAACAAATCGGTGAAAAAACATTAAAAAAAACAGAGCGAACCGACCAAACGCAATGGTCGGACGCGAACGAGTGAGCTCCGATGTTCTAATGGGCCGGCCCATATGGAGGGCGAAGCGAGTGCGCTGCGGGCAAGATGATAGCTCACGTGATGTTTTATTCTTCAAGTTCCGACCAGAAAGGTGTTGGATAGGGCGCCGTCCTGGGTCATTGTAGCCAGTGGCGAATCTAGGAAGATAACCGAGGGTTGGCTCAAAATTAAAGTTTAGTAAACCAATCTCTATTCTTGACCAAAATTTGGATCAATTCGGTAACATAGCCATTTCTTCTAGTCGTGTTGTCTAAATAAGCCCAAAGTTTTGTGAATTACTACTGGGAATATGTACTGTTTATCGAAATTGTACGGGACTTCAAAAAATTTATCTAACAAAATAACCACCATCTCCCAATCATGTTGTGCAAATAAGCTCAAATTTTCCTACCCACGTGTGAAACTCCCATCTAGGGTTTCCTTGACTCTCGCCGGCGCCGCCGGTCCGCCTCATCCCCTATGGTCCTTGGACCATGGAGGCACGGTGGATCCCGGCCCTTGCCGGCGGGAGAGCTCCGTTTTTAGATGCTTTTCTGAGTTTTATTAGGATTTGTGCCATGCTCAAGAAGACGAGGCGGCGGCGGCTTCTTGAAGATGGAATAAGATCCTCCCCGCCTAGCCCCCCGTCCCGGTGATGTTTCAAGCATCGCCAGAAGGCGTGTGGAGGTTTGTCTCCGACGGATCTTGTGGGATCCGGTTGGCGTTTGTCTTCGGTGGATCTGATTGGATCCGGTCTTCGTTCGTCTATGTTTGTGTGTCTGCAGGTTGGATCCTTCCGACCTATGCTTCTCTTCATCGGCGGCGGTTGCTGTTCTAGTGCGCTGGTCCTATGGGGCCTTCGGCTCCCTCCAATGCTTGTAGTCGTCGCTAGGTGGTCTACGGACCTGGATCTTTGTACTACCTTACAGTTGATGAATAGATCGGAAGTTTTCTCGCAAAAAAAAGCTCAAATTTTCCTAGATTACAAATAGACATGTGTGGTATTTGTTATTTTTTATAGATTTTTTAAAACACATATCATGTTCATATAGACCAAGAAGACTTATTGTTTGTTTTTAGGCCCGGAATAGATATTTTGTGTTCTAATGTAGTAGCAAGAGAAGGTCAAATTACGTCAGTTTCCCCTGCATGACAAACTTGTGAGGTAGGCCAGTTGGTTATCGAACTATTACCTGTAATTCTTATGAGCATGAATAAAGTTACAGGAGTTTCTAAAAAAACATAACTACTATCTCCGTTCACATCCTCCCGAAAGCACAATTTTCTTTTTCTGCTGGAGCAGTATTAGAGAAAAAAAAATTAGAAGGTAGGCTTTAGCCTGTTGAAGCATGCGTACTAGAATCGCCACTGACTGTAGCGAACCTACGATTGGAGTCAAACATTTTCAATCGGTTTTTTTTTTATTTTGTTTCTCCCTAAAACCTAGACATTTTTCAAAAATTTGAGAACTTTATTTAAAAATTGTGAATATCGTGTAAACTTTTGTGAACGTTTTTTCACATGCGAACATTTTTTTAATATGAGATTTTTCTAAAAAAATAAACACTTTCTAGGAAAGAAGAACATACTAAAATGCATTTTTAGAATTGTGAACATACTTGAAATTTCCAAACATTTTTATGTTTTTTTAAAACATTGTTTTTAAAAATGGTAAAAAATTAAGAATATTTTTTAAAATTCTGATTATTTTTAAATTTCTAAACAAAATTTATTTTTAAAATAATTTCAATGATGTTGTTTTTAAGGAAAACAAGAAAAAAATAAAAAAATAGGAAAAAAGAAAAAAAGAAAAAAAAACATCAAGAAATTAATAGGAAAGAAATGGAAAAGGTTTGTGCCGGAACCTTTTAGTAGGTTTCTGATGAGGGAATTGACGGAGCGAAAAGTCTGAGTATCCTAGGTAAGGTGACGAACGTGGCCGAAAGTACCAGAACGTAGCTCGCACGCTTACCCAGGTTCGGGCCTCTGATGAGGAGTAATATCTTACGTCCTGCTTTGTGTTGTTATTCATGGTGGGTATACCTTGTGCGAGGGTTTTGTGTTGTTATTCATGGTGGGTATACCTTGTGCGAGGGGAGCGTGTCGTCACCAGGATTCGAACTCCGAACCTCAAGCTGGTGGGGAGAGTAGCTAACCACTATAACAGAACTGAGGAGTCGGTGACGAATGAGTTACGCTCAAACATAAGAACTATCTACAACGCAGAATCCAAGCAGTTTTTGAATCTTTTTCGAACATTACATGGACATGGTGAACAAATTTTTAAAACGCAAGTAACGTTTAAAAGTCTGACAATTTTTTGAACAGCTCGAACAGATTTTGAACTTAAAAAAAAAGACTAAAAATTGTGAACATGTTTTGACAAAAACAAAATTTGAAATTCTCAAATATTTCTAAAAAAGCAAACATTTGTTGAATTTTGAGAACAAAATTTGATAATGGAAACATTTTTTGAAATTCTAAACAAAAAACTTGAACATTTTTTGAAATTCCGAAACATTTTCAAAAAACGCAGACATTTTTTGAATTTGTGAGAAAATATATGTCGAACATTTTATGAAAAATAAAAAGAAACTTGAAAAGGCAAAAGAAGTGAAAAAGGAAAAAAGGAAACAAATGAGAAAGAAACAGAAAATGAAAAGAAGAAAAAAGGAAAAGGAAAGAAAATGAGAAAAAAAAAACAAGAAACTGAAAACCGGTTCAGGGAACCTCCTGGAAGGTTCCAAAAACTGGATGGGATAATTCTGTGTGTGCATCAATTTGCATAAGCAGCTGCAATGTCAATATCTATTACTGTACCTCACAAGAGAACGTTCTATATATTTAATTGCTAGCTGCACCCACCTCATTGATCTGTAGATGGATTTAATTAAGTTGAGGAAAACAGAATTGTATCCTCAATTGCAGCCCCAAGGTAAAAAAATATGTAAAAAGAGAAAAAAGGTTGGGATTAGCATCTAAGGCAACATGACAAAACTGGGGGGAAAACTCACAATATGTTTGATGTGCATGTGTTTTGACAGGTTGACTATCCATGTCCTAACAGAGTACAACAATAAAAAAGTAAATACTAACGAGAAATTGATTCTTGCTTTTACCTGCATGTTGATCACAAAAGCCTTCTTTTTTCTCATCATCTTTGACTACGTGATCAGATTCTTCTATTAAACTGCAAGAATCCTCAACAAATTATTTAAGACATCATATAGGAATGCAGTATTGCTACATTATCCAGGTAGACAGGTTGCAAATATTCATCATCCACATACTGAAGATCTGAAACTGCATGTTCAAGTAGAAACAACACCGTGCATTATCAGATCAGATCACATGGCAATGTTTGGCCAAACTTACAGCTTGCACTCCCTCATCTCCTTAGTCTAGCTCCATCATATGCCGTTTGGGATGCCTATTAAGAGTCGTTGCTCTTGACTATCTTCTTGGAGGTGTTTGTTCCTGCCGAGGTCCGAGTGAGACTGAATCATCAGCATCAATGCTACTGTTTGATTCTCTTGCTTGCAAACTCAATCTATGGTTCTTCAGATAGCCTGGAGGGATCGAACTAAAGCTACGAGAGCGTTCAGCCATTGGAGGTAAAATGGTTGAAGTTTTCCTTTTCTTCCCTGTAAATAAGTTTCAGAGATTCTTTCCATGTTCCTATCCGACTTTGGATGCAAGAATCTGAATGTGTCATTGCAGAACTGCTATCATTGACACTCGGTTGAACACTTGAACTGTTGTTTTTGTAGCTGCAGCTCAAGCTCCACACCTTCCTCTCCTGGTCGTCGGTCGGCTTCCTCATGCCGATCGGAGTCCTGGTGATCAGGTTCTCGAGAAACGTGAAGAGCGCCAAGGCCGTCAGGGTCCTCTTCTACTGCCACGTCGCCACGCAGGTAGCCGACGTGGCCCTGGCCACCACGGCCACAGCGCTGTCGATCAGCAACTTCGAGAACGCGTTCAAAAACATCCACCAGCGGATCGAGCTCGCCCTCTAAGGCCTCGTCTGGCTCCAGCCGCTCATCGGATTCCTCAGACCCGACAGGTTAGTTAGACACATAGACAAACACATTGATTTCCTGTGAATGTTCCTGATGAAAGTGTGTGATGGTTTGTGATCTCTTGTTCTTCAGATGAAAGTATGTGACGAAGGCGAGGAGCGTGTGGTACCTTTTGCACTGGCTGCTGGGGGTGGCGGTGTGCGTGTTCAGGGTGGCCAACGTATACATCGGTCTCCACACATACCAGGAGAGGACCGGCAGGAGCGTCGGGCTCTGGACGGCGCTCCTAACCGCCAAGGTCTCCGCCGTGGCGCTCGTCAACCTCCTCCAGGACAGGTGGAACCATGTCGTGCGGCAACCTCCTCTAGGACAGGTGGAACCATGTCGTGCGGCAAGAAGAGGCGGCTGCCGGTGACGGAGAGGTCATACCCGGCCAACGACCACAAGGTGGTGGCCGTGATGCCGTAGCATGACGATGGGAGCTCGCTTGGTCAAATGCAACACCAATCTGTACAGTTCACGAGCTGGAAATAAAATAGTTAGGAAAGGAAGATCAGAACCATAACCTTGGATTAAGTTAGCTGAAGCTGCAAATTGGACAGCTATTAGAGCGTAGATAGATACAAACACGCAGTGTGGCATTTTACCAAACATGAGATTTATATTCTACACAAACTTCTTGTATGCCAAGCAGGCAACCATTCAGCTCGCGTAGATAGATGCAGTGAGACAATTTGAGGAACCACAATGATAGTTTGCACTTTCCAAAATACAATGACCAAGTGCCCAAAGTGAATTCTTTGCACAAGTTCAGCTACCGAGCCATTTTAGTCTAAGTAAGAACACACCATTACAACCAACGAACTACGCTTTTGAGGCAAACTTGGCGATGAGCTCATTCAGAACAGAGGGGTCAGTTGCAGACATGCGCTGCCAGTCGCTGGTCGCCATGACTCCTCCCAAGATTGCAGCAGATTGTACTTTGAGGAACTCCAGGCAGGCCTCCTTAAGTCCGTGGCAATGGTGCTGCGCTGCCAGACCAAGGATGGCTGTCACCGAGCTCAAATCTATGTTCTCCGACAGCCTCTCTTCACACATCGACTTGAGCCGCTGGAGATCAAACCTATCTGCCGCGATAAGCAAGTGTTGCAGCCACGTAACCTCATCGGCGCCACCTTCTGCTTCTGCTTCTCCTCCCAACTTTGTCATCTTGGGCATCAAATCTGTGTAGATGAAACCAAGCAAGGCGTTGAACACGTTTGGTTCCATGTCTTGTATCTGTATGGCACCTGCCTTGGTCCCCTCTTTCATGGGGCCGAAGAGCTCCGCCATGAAGACGGCAGAACGGGTCGCGAGAATGTTCCGGTGAGCACTGAAGGTTTCATGGCTGACCTTGAACGTCACATCGGCGCCAACCTTGGTCGCAAAGAGATGTTTCAGATGCTCGCATAAGTTAGATGGCGGCACCTCAATGAAGGTAGTAGCAGCGGCTTCGGCGATGATAAAGTCGCACCGGATGGTGAAACAATCATCCTTGAGATGCTCTGACTTCTCAAGGTCCTCTTGTTTTATATGACTTCGACCCCAGCTACGGTTGTTAGCACAGAAGTCACGTTCTGTGCTTGCACGGATGCGTCTATGTACTTGCTTGTCAACCTCATCAATGAAACTAAACTGACGACGCACCTTCACAGGTCGTGCAACATCCTGATCAAGGCTGAAAAAAATGGAGATGAAACCAGCATCTTCCAGGCAATCACCATTTGGATACAACTTCACAGCCCATCGGTAGCCTCCAGCCACAAAGGAGCGACCCTGGATGAACACTCCGTTGGGTGTGTCCTTGATGCGGGAGTAACCTTCAACCACAAGCAGATGATGATACCAGCTCCCGCTGCTGTTCGTGCTGGAGTAGATGGCTGACGCCGCGGACGACGGCTGCAGCAGCCTGCCGTCAGCAACGACGGATACGCCGACGAACGACATGGTTCCTGCGATCTTGTGGGCTAGCACTTTGGCGATGTGGAGCAGCAGGGGTCCCTGGACGAGCGGCGAGGCGGTGGCAGGGGAGGCGTGACGTTGAGTGGGCGGGGGAGATTGACGGAGGGAGGAGCGGCGAGCCGGCGGCAGGGGAGGACGTAGCAAGGCGAGGGTGGCGTTGAATGGGCGGGGGGAGATTGACGGAGGGAACGGCCGCACCGGGGAGGGGTTTCGGCAGGCCAGTCGGCGCTGGGGAGATTGACGGGTCGACGGCGAGGCGGCCCTGGGGAGAGGTGAGCAGGGGAGTGGTCTACGGCGAGGCAGCCCTGAGAGGTCATCGACGGCGGGGCGGCATTGGGGACAGCGAGGCGGCGGGGGGCGTGAGACTAGGGATTTGGAGTTGGGGACGGCGGCGGTGCGGGAGTGGGGAGCAGAGCAAGGGCGCGACCATGTGTCGCTTGCAGCGACCCTAGCGTAGCCACGCGTCGTCAAAGATGCACCGGCTGGCTGGCCCATTAGCCAACCGAGTGGAGGCTTTCATTTGTTTTTTCAAGGACAAGTCTAGCCAGCGTTCGGCTGCTTGCTAGCCTTCCCGGCCGGCCTAAAATATTTTTTTTAAGGTGCATTTCTTTCTTTTAGTTTGCTGTTCCTTTCAATTTAACGGTTTGTGTTATTTAAAAAATACTTACATGTAAAGAAATATATATATAGTGATCTAAAGGCTCTTATATTTATTTAGAGAGGGAGTACATGACATTGTAAAAAACATGTTTATACAATGTAAAATAATGTTCATGTAATTAAAAAAGAAAATTATTTTGCACCCTTCAAAAATATTCCCGTGACATTTTCGAAAAATGTTAGTACAATATAATTTTTAACACATATTTGAAAAATGTTCAAAACATGAATTTGTAAAATATTAATCATGTATTTGAAAAATGATAAATATGTATACAAAATATTTATCTTGTACACAAATTTTTTACAACGTGTATGAAAAGAGGGGACATAAAAATGTTAACCATGTATAAAAATGTTAAAAGTTCATAAATATGTTCTTGAAGTATACAAAAAATGTACAATTTGTATGAAAGAAAGAAGACTTGTGTTGAATAAAAAGAGAAAGAAAAGAAAAAAATAAAAACCGGTGAAGAAACATAAAAAACAAAGAAAACCATTGAAAACCAAAGAAAGAAGAAAAAGGAAAAACGGAAAAACAAAAAATATGGTAGAGAAACATAAAAAAGAAAATCAATGAAAACCAAAAAGAAGAAAAACAAAAAAAAAATCAGTGAAAACCAAAGAAAGAAACAAGAAAACCAAACAAAAACATAGAATACAGTAAAAAAAGAGTAAGAAAACGAAGAAAAACCATAAACAAATAACCACTAAAAACTGTACAGAAAAATACACAAAAAAGAAAAGAAAAAACAATGAAACCGTAAAGAAAAGAAAAAAAGTCTGTTTTACTACCCTGAATAAAGTGGTGGTTCACGTTACCCCTGATCTATTTTTTTTCTCCTTTCACCCCCTAAGCAAACCCATACCAGACGAAAGAACCCCCTGACTGGTTTGTCTCAACTTGCTGCTGATGTGGCACTGGTGAACGGTGGTTTTGACCCGCGGGTGGGCCTCCCTTGTCAGGCGCCGCTGAGATAGAGCTGCCCCGCATCGCTTCATTCTTTCCTGCCCAAATTCCCCATTCTCTCTTCTCTGTCATCGGCGATGGAATCATCAGGGCAGCGTTGATCGGAGACAGGCCATAGTGCTCGGAGTGGCGGCGACGGCGATGGTGCATCCCGGTGACTCTTCCCCGATCTGTTGCCTCTCCCACAACATCTCTCTTATCCCCGTCCTCAAACCCTAGAGTGAAGGCGCAGTCGATGCGGCTGCTGCTCGAAGCGGATTGACTGATTCCATGGCGGCGCAGACGAATTGAGGCCAGTCCCATCTGCGTACCTGAGTACACAGTGCCCATCTGTTTGTTCTCTGATCTAGTTGCTGTACAAAGAAGAAAAAACTTATATTTTCCCAAATGATAAGTGAAGGAAATATGGCCTAGAGGCAATAATAAAGTTGTTATTTTATATTTCCTTATTCATGATAAAGGTTTATTATTCATGCTAGAATTGTATTAATCGGAAACTAAAATACATGTGTGAATACATAAACAAATACCGTGTCCCTAGTAAGCCTCTACTAGACTAGCTCGTTGATCAAAGATGGTTAAGGTTTCCTAACCATAGACATGTGTTGTCATTTGATAACGGGATCACATCATTAGGAGAATGATGTGATGGACAAGACCCATCCGTTAGCTTAGCATAATGATCATTCAGTTTTATTGCTATTGCTTTCTTCATGTCAAATATATATTCCTTCGACTATGAGATTATGCAACTCCCGGATACCGGAGGAATACCTTGTGTGCTATCAAACGTCACAACGTAACTGGGTGATCATAAAGATGCTCTACAGGTATCTCCGAAGGTGTTTGTTGAGTTGGCATAAATCAAGATTAGGATTTGTCACTCCGAGTATTGGAGAGGTATCTCTGGGCCCTCTCGGTAATACACATCATAAGCTTGCAAGCAAATGACTAAGGAGTTAGTCACAAGGTGATGTATTATGGAATGAGTAAAGAGACTTGCCGGTAATGAGATTGAACTAGGTATGAAGATACCGACGATCGAATCTCGGGCAAGTAACATACCGATGGACAAAGGGAATTACGTATGTTGTCATAACGATTCGACCGATAAAGATCTTCGTAGAATATGTAGGAGCCAATATGGGCATCAAGGTTCCGCTATTGGTTATTGACCGGAGAGGTGTCTCGGTCATGTCTACATAGTTCTCGAACCCGTAGGGTCCGCACGCTTAACGTTCGTTGACGATATAGTGTTATATGAGTTATATGTTTTGGTGACCGAATGTTGTTCGGAGTCTCGGATGAGATCACGGACATGACGAGGAGTCTCGAAATGGTCGAGAGGTAAAGATTGATATATAGGAAGATAGTATTTGGACACCGGAAGTGTTTCGGGACTTACCGGAAAGGAATCGGGTCACCGGAAGGGGTTCCGGGCACCCCCCGGCAAGTTATGGGCCAAAGGAGGGGACAGACCAGCCCACAAGGGGGCTGGTGCGCCCCCTCCCTTGTTTGGCCAGCCCTAGGGAAGGAAAAGGGGGAGGGCTAGCCCCTCCTGCCTTTCCCTCTCATGGAGAAAGGAAAGGGGGGGGGGCACCCTCCCCTGCCTTTCCCCGCACTCCAAATAAGGAAAGGGGGGGGGGGGGGCGGCTTGGGAGGGACCCCAAGTAGGATTCCTCCTACTTGGGTGCCTCCTTTGGCTGCTCCTCCCTCCCTCCCACCTATATATATGTGGGAGGGGGGCGCCTAGCACACAACAGACAATTGCCTAGTCGTGTCCGGCACCCCCTTCCACAGTTTACACCCCCGGTCATATTTTCGTAGTGCTCAGGCGAAGCCCTGCGGAGATAGATTCACCATCACCGTCACCACGTCGTCGTGCTGCTGGAACTCATCCACTACCTCGCCATCTTGCTGGATCAAGAAGGTGGAGGACGTCACCGAGCTGAACGTGTGCTGAACGCGGAGGTGCCGTACGTTCGTTACTCGATCGGTTGGATCACGAAGAAAGTTTGACTACATCAACCGCGTTGTTAAGCGCCTACGAGGGTACGTACACACACTCTCCCCTCTCGTTGCTATGCATCTCCATGGATAGATCTTGCGTGTGCGTAGAACGTTTCCCAACAATAAGTGCCACACGTGTGGCATGAAGTAACACCACCCTGACATTTTCAACACTAAAGTTGCCATCCAGACCCCCCCCCCTCCCCGCACCCAAAAAATGAAACTTACATCCAAACAAAAAGTTGTCATGCTTCACAACTAAAGTTGCCATCCTCAAGTAACTAAACTTGCCATAACAAAACATCAAGGCGGAATTGCTTCGTGCCACACGTGTGGCACTTATCAGGGTCCTATATTTTAGGATTTAATTGTTGTTTTCTTGCTGTTATAATTTTGTAGGTTAAGCAATGGATAATCTCGATTGGTAGGTGTTCTTTTCTATTACAATGGACAATTTGAAGAGTCAAGGGTGTGTTTTTCATATTTTGGTGGTTCTGTCAAGCTCACTTTTATTTAGAGGGACAATATCACTTTAGCATATGTTAGGGAGCAGCTTGCAGACATAAAGATGGCTTACCATGGTCAAGAATATTAAGAGACAATCATAGGCTGTACTGGTTGTTTCCTAGAAAGAATGTTAGAGATAGGCTGAGAAGGTTAGACACTGATGCAAATGTGTATTTTATGGACAAATGCATTACAGATGGCGGTGTTGTGGTATATATGTGAACTTAGAAGAGGAATGATGCTGAAGATGGACAAGACAGTGGTTCTGAAAGTGGAGAAGAAAAGGAAGAAAATAATGCAAAAATGAAGAGAAGCCACAAGAGCACAAGGACAGTGATTGGAAAGATGAGAATGAAGATTGTTCCAATGAGGATGACTTAGAGGATTGTTCCAATGAGGATGACTTAGAGGATTGTTCTGATGAGTATGGGGATGAGCATGAGGATACTGCTGAATTACCTGAAAATGCAGAAAATATATAACCTCAGACTGGAACTATTCCCGAATAGGATGTTGCGCAAGATGATCTGAGTGATGAATGTGAAAACCTTGATTGGTGTCCTGGAGATGAAGATAGCTCAGGGGAAGATGATGAAGCAGAGGAGCTTAGAAAGCATGCTAAGGAAGTGCTTAGTAAAGATAAGGATGAACTTGTCACTTGATGAAGAGAAGGAAGTCAAATAAAATACATCACAAATAATTCCTATCGATAAAATGGATGAAGGAAATGATAGTCCTTACATGGATTCCAGTGAGGAGTATAGTTATGATGAGGATGAGTATGGAAATTAAATGAGGAAATCAAGATTTCCCAGATTTGATAGCAAGGCTGCAATTCCTGTCTTCACCTTAGGATGACATTTAGGGGAAGAAGTTGGTTCAAGAAGGCTGTTGTGACATTGGTTTGGTGCGGTCTTGTCTGAGTAATCTGCCCGTTTATATGATATCTTTCTATCCCATCCCAGTCGTGAGAAAGAGTGACTTTTTTAGAGCTAGAATAACTTGCCAAGGGGATAAAGATAAGAAAAAATACCACCTTATAGAATGGGTTCAAGTTTGTCAACCCAAAAAACAAGGGGGGCTAGGTATTGTCAACATGGATTTACTGAACAAGGCATTGTTGACCCAATGGGCCTGAAAATTGGAAACACATGAAGGCCTAGGTGCATATTTAGCTGGTACTAAACATAAACATGGGGATTCCCAATTTTGGCCTGGCTTGTTGTCCCAATGGGCCTGGAAACCTTTCTACAAATTTATGAAGAAAAAAGTAGGGACTGGTGCTAATACTGGATTTTGGGAGGCTTGCTAGGTAGATAATAAACCTTTAAACCAATCTTATCCTAGGCTTTATGATATCTGTTTTATTACCAAATACATTACAATTTCTAAGGTTTTTTATAAAGGTTGGGATCATTTTATTTTAGAAGAACATTGTGGGGAGACACTTTGTTACAATGGAATGAAACCAAAGAGAGTTGTGCAGATGTTAGTTTGAATACAAATAGAGACACTCTCATCTGGTCTTAACAATACATGTTGTCTATACTGTAAAATCCTTCTATAACCAGATGATCTTGAGTGATTTGAATTTGCCTTTCAAGTTCTTGTGGAAAGTAAAGTTCCACCAAAAATTAAAGTTTTTATCTGGCTTACTGCTCGCAATAGTATCCCGACCAACGACAACCAGATGAAAAGGGGTTCGGCAGGCAACAAAAATTGTGTGTACTATGGCAAAGAGGAGTCAATAGATCACCTTTTCCTACATTGCTCTGTACCTAAATTCATATGGAGTTTGTTACAATGCACTTTTAATCTGAAACCTCCACTTGATAATATGGCCGTCTCAATATGGGAAAGATTGAGAAAAAATGATGCTTTCTGTTGGCATTTCTGCTATGCTTTGGTCCATTGGGAACCGTAGAAACGAAATCTGTTTTGAACGCAGAAAGATTCTGGATCGTTTTGTGATTATCCACAAGGCTTGCTCTTTAATAAGCTCTAGGTCAATTTTATAGAAAATCAGAAAAGGCGAAGGGAGCTGATATGGGGGGTAAGGCTGCTTGAACGGGTAACAAATGAGATCTTGAACACTGCTAGAGGATGGCGCCCTGGAATTCTTAAGATTGCAGGTGGCTGAAGGAAGAATGGAAGTCTATCAAGGGGCCATTTCTAATGAAGCCATCTTCTGAGATACATGAAGATGTTGTTTCATTATCTGTGATGAGTTTGGCCTGCTTTTGGTCTGTATCATGTTTTGAGGAATTCCTTGCTTAAATCTTGAGGACTTTAAGTCTGAAGCTAGTTTTAAGTTTGTTCTCTGTCTTTGTGACTGACTGCAAACTTATACTTGGTTGAACTTGAACACTTGAGTTGTTGGTTTTGCAGCTGTCGCTCAAAATCAAGCTCCACGCCTTCATCCTCTGGTCGTCGGCCAGCTTGCTGATGTCGGTCGGCGTGCTGCTGATGTTGGTTCTCGAGCAACATGAAGAGCACCAAGGCCATCAGGGTCCTCTTCTACTTGGGCAAATGCAACACCGATCTATACAGTTCATGAGCTGGAATTAAAATAGTTAGAAGAGGAAGATCGGAGACTGAAGCTGCAGATTGCACAACTTTTCAAGCGTAGATAGGTACAACACTACAACACTACGCAGATTGCATGAGCATGATCAACAAGAAATTTATTTCATAAACTAACTTCTTATATGTGCCAAGTAGGCAACCATTCACTTCACGGTACCCATAGAGTGATACATCTCAAGAACCACAATGATAGTTTGCAATTTCCAAAATACAATTACCAAGTAGCCAAACTGAATTCCTCGCAGCTTGTTCAGTTGCCGAGGCATTTTAGTCTAAGTGAAAAACTACGCTTTGGAAGCGAGATTGGCAATGAGCTCTTTCACAATGGAGAGATCGGTCACAGCTATGTGCTCCCACTCACTGATCGCCATGATTAATTGCATGTCTTCAGCAGACTGGACTTTGAGAAACTCCAGGCAGGCCTCCTTGCACTACTAGGGAAATGCTTATACACAGGAGCTCATCAGTAGCGCTTTTAAAAAGGAAGCGCTGCTGCTAAATAGAAGTAGCGCTTGGGCTGAACAAGCGCTGCTACTATGAACATAGCAGTAGCGCTGTAGATAGAAAACACGCTACTACTATAATTGCCAGACGGTTGCAGGTAGGCTAGGTATACTAGTAGCGCTCATATGCTAAAAGCGCTACTGCAATTGTACTTAGCAGTAGCGGTGGTTGAGAACCAGCGCTAGTACTACGGGGCACCTTATCCGTACACGGCCCGCGCGCGTCCTCACTCTCCCCCTCACACTCTCACTCACTCCGCCGCGCGCCGTCGCCGTCGCCGCCATCGTCGCTGCCTGTAACACCCCATGTAATTAACCACAGTGATCACCCTTAGTTAAAGCCATGTCAGCAAGATTAACAGTGCCTAATCATCATTGCATTTCAAACTCCTAATTCAAACTTCAATTAAATTCAAAGTAGAAAATAAAAGTTATTCAAAACAGAAACTAAAATGTTCATTAAATAAAAAATATACCAGAGACAATTCTAAAATTGTAACCAACAATTAATAAATTAATTTAGTGGCTCTAACAGTACCAAAACAGCAAGGTTTAATACATTTTATTTAATACAAAATTTGTGTGAACTCCATTTGCCTCCTAACCAATTTTTAGCGGTACCAACTAATGCACTGTATTTATTGGAAGAAGTTACCTAGTTTACAAAACAGTGTTTGGGGCCACACATATTAGAAAAACAGAAAACAAAAGAAAACAGAAACAGAAAATAAAAGAAAAAGAAAAAGGCCGCAGCGCCTGGGCCTAAGGGGCACAGTGCGGCCCAGCCCACCGCCTGTCGCCTCCCACCTCCGCACTGCTCCTCCTGCGCTGCTGTCGCCTCTGCCGCACGCCGCGCACCGGCCCCCCTCGTCCCTGGTCGACAACACGCCGCGCGCGCCAGCCACTGATCGGTAACTCCCCCCCCCCCCCGACCCCGTGGACGTAACCTAGCCGCCCCACTCCCTCTCCTCTTCCCCGAGCGCCACCATGGACGGCTGCGGCTGAGCTGCGCGGCCGCCGTGCCCTGTTCGTCTCCCCGACGTGCCCACCGTGCTCGCCGTCGTCACCTTCTTCGACCGCGCCAACGAACCGAAGCTAGGAGCCACCGCAGCGCCTCCCCGAGCCTTCTTCCTCCCTGGATCGCCGCCGCACACCATCGTCGATTCCGGCTACTCCGCGCCTCCCCGAGCATGCTGCCACCTCCCTACGGATCCCAGTGAGCCCCGCGTCTCTCCTCTCACTCCCCCGCGCGAATCCATCGCCGTAGCCGCCACGTTAGAGACGACCGAACGCGCTTCCACTGAGCTCGTCGCCGACGTGTCGTCGGTGACCAAATGGTCCCGTGGCCGTATCTGCTAACTTCCCCGCATCGCGTAGGGCCTCACAGCGTAGTTAGTTTGGTCGCGCGCGTGCTGCTGCTGCGTCTTCTTCACCGCCCGAACGCCGCCGTCAGCCATCACCGTCATAGCGCTCAGCTCGGGCCTCCCCAGCTCTGGCCACCGTCACCACTGGACGCGGCGTGGAGTGGCCGTCCCAGTGCAACAAACCGCACCCAAAACCGTGCCCCGTAGCGCATTTCCGGGCTCGCCGGATATCTCTGCCGCGTTCGGCGCTCGCCGGCGCGTCTCCGGCGACCGACGCCGACGTGGCCAGCTGGGGCCCGGCCCCAGCGCCACTGCCACTGGGCCCCAGTGGGGTCCGTTGTCCAGTCAGCGCTGCTGACTAGGCAACCCGTGTCACTGACACGCGGACCCCACTGCTGAAACGTTTTAAAACAAATAAATAAAATGTTAGCTAATTAATTAGTTAATTACATCACTAATTAGCCACTGACCAGTAGGGCCCACCATCTAATTTAGTTAATTAGTTAAATTAACCCTGTTAATTAACTACAGAGGCTGACATGTGGGTCCCACTGGACCCACCTGTCAGGTTTGACTCCGGTCAGCCCCTGTTGACCTGCTGACGTCACACCTAGGTCATGCTGACATCATCATTTACTATTCTGGATAATGTTGGATTAGAGGATTAAATCAATTCCAGAAAATATTTAAAACTTTAGAAAATCATATAAAATAAACTGTAGCTCAGATGAAAATAATTTATATATGAAAGTTGCTCAGAATTTCGAGACAGATCCGAATACGTGGTCCGTTCATCTGTCAGATGCCCCTAGCTACCTGAACAAGGAACTTTTAGAACGATTTCGTTAAATGAATAGTGCTCAACTTTAATAGTATAAATCCAACTTAAATCCTAAAATAACTAAAATGATTTAGACCTGTCTTTAGGCAACCCTGCACTGCCCGTTAGCATAGCCTGCTCTGTGTTGCATATGTTTGCCGTGTATTTACTGGTTTCCTCCCCCTCTTCTCTCTCGGTAGACCCCGGCACCGACGTCGTCCCCGAGACCGACGCAGCTCAGGAGCCCGACGACACCGTTGACGACCTTGCCTTTGCCGCCGAGCAACCAGGCAAGCACCCCCCCTTTGAGCTTGCCTATATCGCCTACTCTCTTCTCTCTTGTGCTTGCATTAGAATTGCTGCTGCTTCTGCTTTACCTATTCTGATGCATGACCTGATCTTGTAACCTGCTTTTGATAATTACCTGCTTATCCTAAACTGCTTAGTATAGGTTGGTTAGAGATCCACCAGTGACCCCACTTGTCCCAACTGCCCCGCTGGATTATTAGAAGAACCGATCAACGGGATCGAAGACCATGCCCCAGCACCGCACTTCACCCCCTTAGTTGTACGACACTACTGGGTTACTACCGAGTGCCGAGGGTGATACCTCGTCAGCACTTCTGATGTTAACCTTGTAGGTTAGTTCATCGGTTAAGGTCATCGAGGGTGATTCCTCCTTCTCCACTCCCGATAACGACACTGTCGTGCAACTCCTCAAGAGTGGACCTCAAGGGTGATTCCTCCTTCGTTCACCTTGACGATAACATCAGGTGGAATTCCATCGAGGGTGATTCCTCAGGGTTCCCCTTGGTGTTAGACACATGGTTACTATGGTTACTATGACTTTACAACTGATACTTGGAAAGGCGGGTCGACCCTGAGGGGTACCTGCGAATGATGGGATGTCGGGTTGACCTGGAGGTTACCTGTGTGATGAATATGAGGCGCGGCCGGGCATTCTTAGCCCTTGCCACAAGTCCTCGAGACGGGGCGACGGGGTCACATCGATCGTGAGTCTCTGCTCGTTTCCGCATGCCCCTAATCCACTAACGATTTGGATATTTGATTCGAGTGGGCCTCTGGCCCGATAGCACTAACCATCACGCGGGAATAAATATGGGTACTCTGCATCGTATGCATCAGCCAAAAGCTCTGTCAGACATCCAGTTTAGCATGGCGGCATGGACGGACCGGCCCCATCCTGTAGTGGTGGTGCCTGGCTTCACCGTGTGCGCAACGACCCGGAGTGCACTGGGCGATGGCCCAAGACCCCGGAGTGCTTAGGATGTAGACCGACGGGGACCTCTCTGCTAAGCTCTAGGTAGGGCTACGGTGTGTCGTTTGGCCGAGGCCGGGCATGACCCCGAAAAGTGTGTCCGGCCGGAGTTAAGCGAGCGTGGTGGTAAGTTGGTGCACCCCTGCAGGGAAGAACTAATCTATGCATAGCCGGATCCTCGGTAACGGACGCTCGGAGTTGTATCCCGATCGATACAACTAGAACCGGATACTTGCAATGACAAATGGATACTATGGCTCTGGGATTGCTTTCTCGCGGGGAGTCGAGAAAGGATCTCTGACCGAGGTTGTTACTGATTACTGCTACTACCTTATACTGTGCTAATCTACACTCTTCTAATGCTGCAAGACCGTTGAAGATGCTAGTCTTCGATAGGACTAGGCCTTCTCTCTATTCTGGCATTTCTGCAGCCCAGTCCACATATACAACCTTCCTTTGATAATGTTGCATATGTAGTGTAGATCCTTGCTTGCTGAGTACTTCGGATGAGTACTCACGGTTGCTTTGCTTTCTTTTCCCCCATACCCCTTTTGGTGTAACCAGATGACGGAGCCCCTGAGACAGCTGCACCCGCCGACGATCGCTTCTACTACCCTGAGGGTGGATACTACTACGAGTTGGCCGATGACCAGGAGTAGGTTCGGAGGGTCCCAGGCAGGAGGCCTGCGCCTTTCGATCGTAGTGTTTTGTTTTGCCCCCGCCTTTCTATGGGCCTATATTGTTTAACTTATGTTTGTACTCAGATATCTAACGCTTCCGCTGATGCTTGTTTGGCATCAAGCTTATGTATTCAAGCCCTCGAGGCCCTGGCTTGTAATATAATGCTTGTATGCCTTTATTTATGTTTTAGAGTTGTGTTGTGATATCTTCCTGTGAGTCCTTAGACTTGATCGTGTGCATTTGCGTGTATGATTAGTGCACGATTGAGCCGGGGGCGTCACAGGTTGGTATCAGAGCCGACTGCCTGTAGTATTCCCCCTTTCCAACTCCTTGGCCGAAGTTGAGTCTAGTGGTCCAAAACTGTTTTACTAACATGGCTGTGTGGCTTACGGGCCCACGTCGCCAACTGGGTGGTACTAGGATCTTTTATTCCTCGTCTTTACTCTGGGACTCTGATCTCTCTTCTATTCGGGTTAAATGAATTTTACTAACGCCGACACTTAGGATCTCGTAAATCTCGTCTATCCGGAGAGCTGGATATATGTGCTTAACTCCTTACCATTGATCTGATTAGTCTGATAATCATTTTTCTTTCCATTGTTTTATTTAACCTTTCTCTCCGAGTTGCATTATACTTCTCATTGTCATTTGACAATCCTGATTTTCCTCTGTTTCAGATGGATCGTTTGTTTCCACCACGCCCTACGACGTAGCTTGTGCTTCACACTTTGGCTCGTGATGCCCCTGGTTTTCTAGCTGTCCTGATCGCTCTCTTGACCAGACTTGGCTACCGCTGGTACCCCGAGTACTTGGTCTACAAGGATTACCGCGGTTCAACCAAGAGCAGTACCATGCTGATGTCCGTATCTATGATCAGCACGATGACTCTGACATTGAGCTGCACCTTTTCCACGATATTGGCGTGACGATTGAGATGGCAGTCCATGATGCCGCATACTTTGCTGTCGCACGTCTCCGAGGAGAGTTCAGCAGTATTTTGGATGCCTCTGAGTTCCGATACATTCCGTATGCCCCGGCTGGAGATGCTACTGGATACTACACAGCTATCTGTGCGCCGTATGAGCCTCGTCGTTACGACCTGCGAGTTCTGATTCAGTGCACTCAGGCTCTGGATCGCACTGTCCGGGCACTTGCCGTCGAGTTGGTTGCCACTCGAGCACGCCTCTACGACACTATGATGCAGTTGCTACCAGCTGTTCATGCAGGGATACATCCGGAGCACATCCTTTACCCGCGCAGGACTTAGATGTATACGGGTATTGATTGGCCTGCTGTTAGAGGACACACACCTACATGTGGACCTCTTCTTACAGCTCGCGACCGGGTTCTGCACCAGAGTGCACATGGAGCGCAGGATCCTTCCGCGATGAACATTCGTCGTCCGCACTTGCAGTTACCCTGTTTCAGTGGTCCTCCCCGGCGTTGATGTAGCCTTTGCTATGTCTCGTTGTGTACTTCCTTACTAAAGGAAATATGCCCTAGAGGCAATAATAAAGTTGTTATTTATATTTCCTTATATCATGATAAATGTTTATTATTCATCCTAGAATTGTATTAACCGAAAACTTGATACATGTGTGAATACATAGACAAAACAAAGTGTCCCTAGTATGCCTCTACTTAACTAGCTCGTTGATCAAAGATGGTTAAGTTTCCTAACCATAGACATGTGTTGTCATTTGATAAACGGGATCACATCATTAGGAGAATGATGTGATGGACGAGACCCATCCGTTAGCATAGCATTATGATCGTTAAGTTTATTGTTGTTGCTTTCTTCATGACTTATACATATTCCTCTGACTATGAGATTATGCAACTTCCGAATACCGGAGGAACACCTTGTGTGCTATCAAACATCACAATGTAACTGGGTGATTATAAAGATGCTCTACAGGTGTCTCCGAAGGTATTTGTTGGGTTGGCATAGATCGAGATTAGGATTTGTCACTCCGAGTATCGGAGAGGTATCTCTGGGCCCTCTCGGTAATGCACATCATATGAAGCCTTGCAAGCAATGTGACTAATGAATTAGTTACGGGATGATGCACTACAGAACGAGTAAAGAGACTTGCCGGTAACGAGATTGAACTAGGTATGATGATACCGACGATCGAATCTCGGGCAAGTAACATACCGATGATAAAGGGAATAACGTATGTTGTTATGCGGTTTGACCGATAAAGATCTTCGTAGAATATGTAGGAGCCAATATGAGCATCCAAGTTCCGCTATTGGTTGTTGACCGGAGATGTGTCTCGGTCATGTCTACATAGTTCTTGAACCCGTAGGGTCCGCACGCTTAATGTTCGATGACGATTTGTATTATGAGTTATGTGATTTGATGACCGAAGTTTGTTCCAAGTCCCGGATGAGATCATGGACATGACGAGGAGTCTCGAAATGGTTGATAGGTAAAGATTCATATATTGGAAGGTTGCATTTGGACATCGGAATGGTTCCGAGTGATTCGGGCATTTTTCCGGAGTACCGGGAGGTTACCGGAACCCCCCGGGAGAAGTAATGGGCCTATTGGGCCTTATTGGAGGAGAGGAGAGAGGCCACGTGAGAGGGGCGCGCCCCTCCTTGCCCAAACCGAATTGGACTAGGGGAGGGGGCCGGCCCCCCTCTTTCCTTCTCCCTCTCTCTCCCTTCCCCTTTGTAACACCCTTGTGTAATAGCCACTGTGGTCAGCTGCTAATAATGCCAAGTCATATCATTTGCAGTGATTAAACATAGTGGTTAACCAAAGCAAACCAACTCCATTTTGAAAATCAACTCAAATTCATAAGTGAAATATGAAGTTGATCAAACACTGTTGGAAAAATGTTCATTAATTGGCAAATAATCCAGCAACATTTATAAAACCATCATCAAAATAATTGGAGTTAGATAAATGGCTCAAACAACTTGAAACAGCATCAAAACAGCATTATTAAATCCATTTAAAATCATATTAAATTCAAATGGAATTCAAATTCACCCAAACCAATTTTTTGTGAAGGCCAACATTGCACTGTAATATTTGAGCCAAGATTCATATTTTACAAAATAGCACAAGTGGCCTAACTAATTCACAACAGAAAAGAAATAAAAGAAAATGTAAAACAGAAAACAGAAAAAATAAGACGAGGCACTGTGCACTGGGCCTTAGTGCACAGTGCCCCGACAGCCGGCCCGACTGGCCCAACCTCTCTCTCTCCCTCGTGCTGTCGTCTTCCCCCTGGTCGAGCACGCGCGCGCCGCCCGCGCGTCGACACGCCGGCACCCGCCGACAGTACAGGGCCGCGGAGGGGATAAGGTCGAGCTCCACCACTTCCCCTGGTCCTCCCCGTCACTTCTCCCCTTTCCCCCATCGCTCGCTCCGTCCTCCTTCCCCCTCAGATCCACCGCGGCCGAACGCCATCGCCGCCGTCTCCGTCGTCCCCGCGGCCACCGTCGGCCCCGTGCTCGCTGAACGGGTCGAGGAGCTCCGCCGTCATCTTCCTCAACCTCTGGTGTCTCTGGTTGGCGCCGGGGAGCTCCACGACGAGCAGCTCGAGCTGCCCCCTTTGCTGCTGCCGCCGTCAATCCTCCTCGTCTCCGGCGACGCCTCTGCGCTACTAAACCCCCAAGGGCCACCGTGTGCCGCACTGTAAGCCCCAGCTCCCCCTCTGCCCCATCGCGTAGTTCTAGCTAACCGCCGCACCATCGCCGCCATGATCGAGCTCTGCGCGCCGCTGGTGAGCTCCGTCGACGCGGCCACGACCATCGTTGGCAGCGCCCGAGCCCAGAACCGTGCTCCTGGTGCTCCCAGGAGCACGTAGCACACGCGCACGCGCTCTCCCGTACCCCCTAGCTATGGATTCGTCGAAGCCCGAACTCCGGCCGCCGCATCGGGCTCATTTCTAGCGAGCATCGGCCACTCCAGCCGCTGCCACCGCCCCCGCTGGACGCGCGAGCTCACTAGTTTTCGAACGCAAGTGGAAACGCGCGAAACGATGCACCACAGCCGAATTCCGGCCACTTCCGAGCCTCTCCGCCGCGTTTTTCGTCGCCGCCGGCGCATCACCGGCCACCGCTGACGTGGCGCCACCTGGCCCACCCCCAGTGACACTGACAGTGGGCCCCGCGGGTCCCAGTTGACTGGGTTGACCCAGTCAACTGCTGACTGGGCAACCCAGTGTCACTGACACACGGGCCCCACCACATTTAATCTAATTAAAATGTTTTAATAAATAAAACAAATTAGTTATACTAATCACTCACTGACATGTGGGCCACACCCCTAATTAACCCTGTTAATTAAATTAATTCACTGTTAAGATAAACAGAGGCTGACATGTGGGTCCCACTGGACCCACATGTCAGGTTTGACTGGTCAGCCGCTGTTGACTTGCTGATGTTAGCATTGCGTCATGCTGACGTCATAATCCAATTATGTTAATAAAATAATTCCATAAAATCAAATAAACTTTAAAAATTAATAACTTTTAAACTGTAGCTCAGATTGAAAAAGTTAAAACATGAAAGTTGCTCAGAACGACGAGACGAGTTTGATCGTGTCGTCTGTTTCTTTGCCGGAACCTCCTACGTAGGAGAACTCGTAACTTCGGGCCCGATTCCGGTAGATGAATAGTGCATAATCACCGGTTAAGAATTCCAATTTAAATCCTAAAATAACTAAAATGACTTAGATGCATCTTTAGGCAACCCTGCACTGCATCGTATCATAGCACGCACCGTGTTACATCTGTTTGCATTATGTTTACCTGTTTCTTCCCCCTCTTTTCTATCGGTAGACCCCGCCGTTGACATAGCTCCCGAGGCAGACGCAGCTCCGGAGTACGACTACGTCCCCGACGACACCACTGACGACCAGCCTCTTGCCCCAGAGGAAACAGGCAAGCACCCCCATTTTGAGCATGCCTATATCGCCTATTCTCTTCTCTCTTATGCTTGCATTAGAATTGCTACTGCTACTGTTATCCTATATCTGCTGCATAGCCTGTTTATTGTAACCTGCTTTGTTACCTACCTGGTTATCCTAGACTGCTTAGTATAGGCTGGGTAGAGACCTAACAGAGACCCCACTTGATCCCGACTGCCCCGCTGGATGTCAGAAGACCCAATCAACGGGATTGAAGACCAGACCCCGGCACCGCACATCACTTCTCCCTTAGTTGCCGACACTACTGGGTTACTATCGAGTGCCGAGGGTGATACCTCGTCAGCACTTTTGATGATAACCTTGTAGGTTAGTTAATCGGTCGTCGTAAGCGAGGGTGATTCCTCCTACACCACCCCGATAACAGCGTCGTCGTGCAACACTTCAAGTGTGGACCTCGAGGGTGATTCCTCCTTCGTTCACCTTGATGGTAACATCAGAGGGAATTCTATCGAGGGTGATTCCTCAGGGTTCCCCTTTGATGTTGGACACACGGCTACTGTTGATACTGAGATTTATACTGTACCATGTTACTAAAGACGGGTCGGCCCTGAGGGGTACCCGCGCGAGCATAATGCGAAGTGATGAGGAGTCGGGTTGACCTGGAAGGTGCCCGCGAGGTAATTACGAGGCGTGGCCGGGCATTCTTAGCCCTTGCCGCAAGTCCTCGAGATGGGGCGACGGGGTCGCATCGATCGTGAGTCTCTACTTGTTTCCGCGCGTTCCTAATCCACTAAACGGTTTGGATATTTGATCTGAGGGGCCTCTGGCCTGATAGCACTAACCATCACGTGGGCATAGTATGGGCGTTCTGCGTCGTATACTTCAGCCAAAGCTTAATAGACGTCAGCAACTGAGCGGCACACGCTGGGTTGGACTGGTAACGCAACCGCGCTTGTATTAAGGGGTTGCTAGGTCTGCTCACCGGTGGTGTACGCAACGTGCAGGAGCGTCCATGGCGATGGCCCAAGACCCCTGGGGGCATAGGTTAGTCCGGCGTGCTGACCTCTCTGTTAAGTATTTGGTCAGGTTGCGGCGTATCGTTTGGCCGAGGCCGGGCATGACCCAGTAAAGTGTGTCCGGCCGGAGTTAAGCGAGCGTGGTGGGTAACTTGGTGCACCCCTGCAGGGAAGAACTTATCTATCGATAGCCTGTCCTACGGTAACGGACACTCGGAGTTGTATCCCGATCGGTACAACTAGAACATGACTTGAGATGAGATGGATAGTATGGCTCTGGGATTGCTTTCTCGCAGGGAGTCGAGGAAGAATCTCTGGCCGAGGTTGATGACATTATTACTACTTTACATTATGTTATTCTGCTCTTTTCTAATGCTGCAAGACTGATGAAGATACTGAAGATGCTAGTCTTCGATAGGACTAGGCTTTCCCCTCTATTCTGGCATTTCTGCAGCCCAGTCCACATATACAGCCCTCCTTTGAAAATGTTTCATAAGTAGTGTAGATCCTTGCTTGCTGAGTACTTCGGATGAGTACTCACGTTTGCTTTACTTTCTTTTCTGCCCATATCTATATGACGCCGCCAGATGACAGAGCCCCTGAGATAGCAGCCCCCGTCGACGACTACGGCTACTACTACTACCCTCCCGGAGAGTACTACTACGAGGAGCCGACCAACGACCAGGAGTAGGATTTGGAGGGTCCTAGGCAGGAGGCCTACGCCTTTCGATCGTAGTATTTTATTTTCCCCCGCCTCTGTGAAGGCTTATCTCTTTGTTCTGTAATATATCTGTACCCAGATATCTAATGCTTCCGCTGACACTTGTATGCCATCAAGCTATGTATTCGAGCCCTCGAGGCCCCGGCTTGTAATATAAAGCTTGTATGAATTTATTTATGTTTTAGAGTTGTGTTGTGATATCTTCAAGTGAGTCCTTAGGCTTGATCGTGTGCATTTGCGTGTATGGTTAGTGCACGATTAAGCCGGGGTCGTCACACCCTTTTCCCTCTTCGGTGGAAGGAAGGAGAGGGGGCCGAATCCTACTTGGACTGGGAGTCCAAGTAGGACTCCCCCCTTGGCGCGCCCCCTTCTAGGGCCGGCCTCCTCCTCCTCCTTTATATACGTGGGGAGGGGGCACCCAAAGGCACACAAGATCAATTGTCTTAGCCATGTGTGGTGCCCCCCTCCATAATTTTACACCTCGGTCATATCGTCGTAGTGCTTAGGCGAAGCCCTGCGCCGGTAACTTCATCATCACCGTCACCACGCCGTCGTGCTGATGGAACTCTCCCTCATCCTCAACTGGATCAAGAGCTCGAGGGACGTTATCGAGCTGAACGTGTGCAGAACTCGGAGGTGCCGTACATTCGGTGCTTGATCGGTTGGATCGCGAAGACGTTTGACTACATCAACCGCGTTAAGCTAACGCTTCCGCTTTCGGTCTACGAGGGTACGTGTACACACTCTCCCCTCTCGTTGCTATGCATCTCCTAGATAGATCTTGCGTGAGTGTAGATTTTTTTTGAAATTGCATGCTACGTTACCCAACAGTGGTATCCGAGCCAGGTCTATGCGTAGATGATATTCATGAGTAGAACACAAAGAGTTGTGGGCGATAATAGTCATACTGCTTACCACCAACGTCTTACTTTGATTCGGTTGTATTGTTGGATGAAGCGGCCCCGACCGACATTACATGACCGCGTTCATGAGACTGGTTCTACCGACGTGCTTTGCACACAGGTGGCTGGCGGGTGTCTGTTTCTCCAACTTTAGTTGAATCGAGTTTGACTACGGCCGGTCCTTGTTGAAGGTTAAAACAGCACACTTGACGAAAAATCATTGTGGTTTTGATGCGTAGGTAAGAATGGTTCTTACTAGAAGCCCTTACCAGCCACGTAAAACTTGCAACAACAAAGTAGAGGACGTCTAACTTGTTTTTGCAGGGCTTGTTGTGATGTGATATGGTCAAGACAAGATGTGATACATGTTATTGTATGAGATCATCAGGTTTTGTAAAAGTTATCGGCAACTGGCAGGAGCCTTTTGGTTGTCGCTTTATTGTATGAAATGCAATCGCCATGTAATTGCTTTACTTTATCACTATGTGGTAGCGATAGTCGTAGAAGCAATAGTTGGCGAGGTGACAACGACGCTACGATGGAGATCAAGGTGTCAAGCCGATGACAATGGAAATCATGATGGTGCTTTGGAGATGGAGATCAAAAGGCACAAGATGATGATGGCCATATCATGTCACATATTTTGATTACATGTGATGTTTATCTATTATGCATCTTATTTTGCTTAGTACGGCGGTAGCATTATAAGATGATCCCTTACTAAATTTCAAGGTATAAGTGTTCTCCCTGAGTATGCACCGTTGCGACAGTTCGTCGTGCCGAGACACCATGTGATGATCGGGTGTGATAAGCTCTACGTTCACATACAACGGGTGCAAGGTAGTTTTGAACGTGCGGAATACTCGGGTTAAACTTGACGAGCCTAGCATATGCAGATATGGCCTCGGAACACTGGAGACCGAAAGGTCGAACATGAATCATATAGTAGATATGATCAACATAGGGATGTTCACCATTGAAAACTACTCCATCTCACGTGATGATCGGACATGGTTTAGTTGATATGGATCATGTGATCATTTAGATGACTAGAGGGATGTCTATCTAAGTGGGAGTTCTTAAGTAATATGATTAATTGAACTTAATTTATCATGAACTTAGTCCTGATAGTATTTGCATATCTATGTTGTAGATCAATAGCTTGCGATGTAGCTCCCCGTTTATTTTTGATATGTTCCTAGAGAAAAATAAGTTGAAAGATGATAGTAGCAATGATTCGGACTAGGTCCGTGATCTGAGGATTATCCTTATTGCTGAACAAAAGAATTATGTCCTTGATGCACCGCTAGGTGACAGACCTATTGCAGGAGCAGATACAGACGTTATGAACGTTTGACAAGCTCGGTATGATGACTGCTTGATAGTTTAGTGCACCATGCTTTACGGCTTAGAATCGGGGCTGCAAAGACGTTTTGAACGCCACGGAGCATATGAGATGTTCCAAGAGCTGAAATTGGTATTTCAGACTCATGCCCGTGTCGAGAGATATGAGACCTCTGACAAGTACTTTGCCTACAAGATGGAGGAGAATAGCTCAGCTAGTGAGCATGTGCTCAGAATGTCTGGGTACTATAATCGCTTGAATCAAGTGGGAGTTAATCTTCCAGATAAGATAGTGATTGACAGAATTCTCTAGTCACTATCACCAAGCTACTAGAACTTCGTGATGAACTATAATATGCAAGGGATGACGAAAACGATTCCTGAGCTTTTCGCGATACTGAAATCGGCGATGGTAGAAATCAAGAAAGAACATCAAAGTGTTGATGGTTAACAAGACCACTAGTTTCAAGAAAAAGGGCAGAGGAAAGAAAGGGAACTTCAAGAAGAACGGTAAACAAGTTGCGGCTCCCGGGAAGAAGCCCAAGTCTAGACCAAAAGCCTGAAACTGAGTGCTTCGACTGCAAAGGGACTGATCACTGGAAGAGGAACTGCCCCAAATACTTGGCGGATAAGAAGGATGTCAAAGTGAACAAAGATATATTTGATATATATGATGTGTACTTTACTAGTATTCAAAGTAGCCCCTGAGTATTTGATACTGGTTCAGTTGCTACGATTAGTAACTCGAAATAGGAGTTGCAAAATGAACAAAGACTAGTTAAAAACGAAGTGACGATGGGTGTTGGAAGTGATTCCAAGGTTGATAAGATCACCATCGCACACTCCCTTTACCTTCGGGATTAGTGTTAAACCTAAATAAATGTTATTTGGTGTTTGCGTAAAACATGAATATGATTGGATCATGTTTATTGCAATACGGTTATTCATTTAAGTCGAAGAATAATTGTTGTTCTATTTACATGAATAAAACCTTCTATGGTCATACACTCAATGGTTTATTGAATCTCGATCGTAGTGATACACATAATATTAATGCCAAAAGATGCAAAGTTAATAATGATAGTGCAACATATTTGTGACACTGCCGTTTAGGTCATATTGGTGTAAAGCGCATGAAGAAACTCCGTGCTGATGGACTTTTGGAATCACTTGATTATGAATCATTTGATGCTTGCGAACCATGCCTCATGGGCAAGATGACTAAGACTCCGTTCTCCGGAACAATGGAGCGAGCTACAGACTTATTGGAAATAATACATACCGATGTATGCGGTCCGATAAGTGTTGAGGCTCGTGGCGGGTATCGTTATTTTCTGACCTTCACAGATGATTTGAGCAGATATGGGTATATCTACTTAATGAAACATAAGTCTGAAACATTTGAAAAGTTCAAAGAATTTCAGAGTGAAGTGGAAAATCATCGTAACAAGAAAATAAAGTTTCTACGATCTGATAGCGGAGGCAAATATTTGAGTTACGAGTTTGGCCTTCATTAAAACAATGTGGAATAGTTTCGCGACTCACGCCATCTGGAACACCACAGCGTAATGGTGTGTCCGAACGTCGTAACCGTACTTTATTAGATATGGCGCGATCTATGATGTCTCTTACCGATTTACCACTATCGTTTTGGGATTATGCATTAGAGACAGCTGCATTCACGATAAATAGGGCACCATCTAAATCCGTTGAGACGACACCGTATGAACTGTGGTTTGGCAAGAAACCTAAGCTGTCGTTTCTCAAAGTTTGGGGTTGCGATGCTTATGTGAAAAAGCTTCAGCCTGATAAGCTCGAACCCAAATCGGAAGAAGTGCGTCTTCATAGGATAACCAAAGGAAACTATTAGGTACACCTTCTATCATAGATCCAAAGGCAAGATATTTGTTGCTAAGAATGGATCCTTTCTAGAGAAGGAGTTTCTCTCGAAAGAAGTGAGTGGGAGGAAAGTAGAAACTTGATGAGGTAATTGTACCTTCTCTTGAATTGGAAAGTAGTTCATCACAGAAATCAATTCCAGTGATGCCTACACCAATTAGTGAGGAAGTTAATGATGATGATCATGAAACTTCAGATCAACTTACTACAGAACCTCGTAGGTTATCCAAAGTATGTTCCGGACCAGATTGGTACGGTATTCCTGTTCTGGAAGTCATGTTACTAGACCATGACGAACCTACGAACTATGAGGAAGCGATGATGAGCCCAGATTCCGCGAAATGGCTTGAGGCCATGAAATCTGAGATGGGATCCATGTATGAGAACAAAGTATGGACTTTGGTTGACTTGCCCGATGATCGGCAAGCCATAGAGAATAAATGGATTTTCAAGAGGAAGACTGACGCTGATGGTAATGTACCTGTCTACAAAGCTCGACTTGTTGCAAAAGGTTTTTGACAAGTTCAAGGAGTTGACTACGATGAGACCTTCTCACCCGTAGCGATGCTTAAGTCTGTCCGAATCATGTTAGCAATTGCCGCATTTTATGATTATGAAATTTGGCAAATGGATGTCAAAACTGCATTCCTTAATGGATTTCTCAAAGAAGAGTTGTATATGATGCAACCAGAAGGTTTTGTCGATCCTAAAGGTGCTAACAAAGTGTGCAAGCTCCAGCGATCCATCTATGGACTGGTGCAAGCATCTCGGAGTTGGAATATACTCTTTGATAAGTTGATCAAAGCATATAGTTTTATACAGACTTGCGGTGAAGCCTGTATTTACAAGAAAGTGAGTGGGAGCACTACAGTCTTTCTGATAAGTATATGTGAATGACATATTGTTGATCGGAAATGATGTAGATTTTTTTTCTGGAAAGCATAAAGGAGTTTTTCAAAGAAAGACCTCGGTGAAGCTGCTTACAGATTGGGCATCAAGATCTATAGAGATAGATCAAGACGCTTGATAAGACTTTCGATGAGTACATGCCTTGATAAGATTTTGAAGAGAGTTCAAAATGGATCAGTCAAAGAAAGAGTTCTTGCCTGAGTTGTAAGGTATGAAGTTGAGTAAGACTCAAAACCTGACCACGGCAGAAGATATAGAGAGAATGAAAGTCATTCCCTATGGCTCAGCCATAGGTTCTATAAAGTATGCCATGCTGTATAACAAACCTGTTGTGTACCTTGCCATGAGTTTGGCAAAGGGGTACGATAGTAATCCAGAAGTGGATCACTGGACAGCGGTCAATGTTATCCTTAGTTACCTAAGAGGACTAAGGAAATATTTCTCGGTTATGGAGGTGATAAAGAGTTCATCGTAAAGAGTTGCCTCGATGCAAGCTTTAACACTGATCTGGATGACTCTGAGTCACAATCTGGATACATATTGAAAGTGGGAGCAATTAGCTAGAGTAGCTCCATGCAGAGCATTGTAGACATAGAAAATTTGCAAAATACATACGGCTCTGAATGTGGCAGACCCGTTGACTAAACTTCTCTCACAAGAAAAACATTATCACACCTTAGTACTCTTTGGGTGTTAATCACATAGCAATGTGAACTAGATTATTGACTCTAGTAAACCTTTTGGGTGTTAGTCACATGGCAATGTGAACTAATCACATAAAGATGTGAACTATTGGTGTTAAATCACATGACGATGTGAACTAGATTATTGACTCTAGTGCAAGTGGGAGACCGAAGGAAATATGCCCTAGAGGCAATAATAAAGTTGTTATTTATATTTCCTTATATCATGATAAATGTTTATTATTCATGCTAGAATTGTATTAACTGGAAACTTGATACATGTGTGAATACATAGACAAAACAAAGTGTCCCTAGTATGCCTCTACTTGACTAGCTCGTTGATCAAAGATGGTTAAGTTTCCTAACCATAGACATGTGTTGTCATTTGATAAACGGGATCACATCATTAGGAGAATGATGTGATGGACGAGACCCATCCGTTAGCATAGCATTATGATCGTTAAGTTTATTGTTGTTGCTTTCTTCATGACATATACATATTCCTGTGACTATAAGATTATGCAACTTCCGAATACCGGAGGAACACCTTGTGTGCTATCAAACGTCACAACGTAACTGGGTGATTATAAAGATGCTCTACAGGTGTCTCCGAAGGTATTTGTTGGGTTGGCATAGATCGAGATTAGGATTTGTCACTCCGAGTATCGAAGAGGTATCTCTGGGCCCTCTCGGTAATGCACATCATATGAAGCCTTGCAAGCAATGTGACTAATGAGTTAGTTATGGGATGATGCACTATAGAATGAGTAAAGAGACTTGCCGATAACAAGATTGAACTAGGTATGATGATACCGACGATCGAATCTCGGGCAAGTAACATACCGATGACAAAGGGAATAACGTATGTTGTTATGTGGTTTGACCGATAAAGATCTTCGTAGAATATGTAGGAGCCAATATGAGCATCCAAGTTCCCCTATTGGTTATTGACCGGAGATGTGTCTCGGTCATGTCTACATAGTTCTCGAACCCATAGGGTCCGCACGCTTAATGTTCGATGACGATTTGTATTATGAGTTATGTGATTTGATGACCGAAGTTTGTTCGGAGTCCCGGATGAGATCACGGACATGACGAGGAGTCTTGAAATGGTCGAGAGGTAAAGATTCATATATCGGAAGGTTGCATTTGGCATCGGAATGGTTCCGAGTGATTCGGGCATTTTTTCGGAGTACCGGGAGGTTACCGGAACCCCCCGGGAGAAGTAATGGGCCTATTGGGCCTTATTGGAGGAGAGGAGAGAGGCCACGTGAGAGGGGCGGGCCCCTCCTTGCCCAAACCGAATTGGACTAGGGGAGGGGGTCGGCCCCCCTCTTTCCTTCTCCCTCTCTCTCCCTTCCCCTTTTCCCTCTCCGGTGGAAGGAAGGAGGGGGGGCCGAATCCTACTTGGACTGGGAGTCCAATTAGGACTCTCCCCTTGGCGCGCCCCCTTCTAGGGCCGGCCTCCTCCTCCCCCTCCTTTATATAAGTGGGGAGGGGGCACCCAAAGGAACACAAGATCAATTGTCTTAGCCGTGTGCGGTGCCCCCCTCCACAGTTTTACACCTCGGTCATATCGCCGTAGTGCATAGGCGAAGCCTTGCGCCGGTAACTTCATCATCACCGTCACCACGCCGTCGTGCTGATGGAACTCTCCCTTGTCCTCAACTGGATCAAGAGCTCGAGGGACGTTATCGAGCTGAACGTGTGCAGAACTCGGAGGTGCCGTACGTTCGGTGCTTGATCGGTTGGATCGCGAAGAGGTTCGACTACATCAACCGTGTTAAGCTAACGCTTCCGCTTTCGGTCTACGAGGGTACATGGACACACTCTCCCCTCTCGTTGCTATGCATCTCCTAGACAGATCTTGCGTGAGCGTAGAATTTTTTTGAAATTGCATGCTACGTTACCCAACACTTACCGCGTGCCTGCGTGCCGCCTAGCATGTCTAGCTTTTAAATTTGCGCTGTTATGTTGTCCGCATGTACCCGACTCTATGTATGGATCTGTATGTCTTAATTGACTACTGTTAAGTATCTATTACACTGCTTAATTAATGTCGTGTTACATCATGCTTCTTGCTAAACCCTCGCAATTGCTTTTACTAAACTACCCCTATTGGAACGTAGCAGGATGGTTAGACCAGGTGGTCGTGGTCGTGGTCGTGCCCCTGAACGCCCACCACTGCCAGATTATATGGCAGCTATGATGCAACAGTTTGAGCTAAACCATCAATTCATGACTGGGATTATGGGTCAGTTCCCGCAACAGAACAACCAGAACCAGAACCCTCCTTCAATAACTCTGCCAGAATTTATGCGACTTAACCCCACTCTGTTCCGCAACTCTGAGAAGCCACTGGATGCTGATGACTGGATTCACGACATCACTCACGAGATGGAGTCTGCGAATGTCTCCCCTGCCAACTTTGTCGCCTTCGCGTTCTTTTTCTTAAAGGGCCCCGCTGCTCAATGGTAGGACACACACAAGCGTACACTGCCTGCTGGAACAGCCGTTACTTGGCCTGAGTTCTAGGCTGCTTTTCGTGCGCGATATATTCCTCAAGGAATTATGGACCGGATGAAAACCCAGTTCCGCAACCTCTCTCAGGGCAACAAGACTGTCGAAGCTTATCAGCGGGAATTCCTTGACCTGTCCCGCTATGGTGAAGAAGACATCGCCACCGATGCCCGTAGACAAGAGAAGTTCCGCAATGGACTCCACCCAGACATCGAGCTTGCACTTGCTACTCAAGACTTCACCGACTTTACTACTCTTGTGAACAAGGCTATTCTGCTAGAGACTGCTCACATGAAGCATAAGGAGTCACAGAAACGCTATCGTGATGCTGGCTCATCTTCGGGCTCAGCACAGAAGCATCGAGTCTGGATTCCCAACAACGCGATCCGTCCAGCTGCCCCTGCGCCAAGGAACAACTATGCTACACCACGTGTTCCACCCAATGCTCCTCTTCGTCCTGAAGATGGTCTGTGCTTCAAGTGTCGCAAACCAAGCCACCTTGCTAAGGACTGCCGCCAGACTCAGAATCAGTTGGCTTTCCCTCGTACTGGCCGTGGCAATGATCGTGGCAACAATCAGGCCCGCAACTATAATACTGGGTCTGCTGCTCATGGTCGTGGACACACTTACAACATTGATATTGAACAAGACCAGGATCAACCTGCCACTGTGATGGGTACCCTTCTCGTTAACTCAGTACCTGCTTCTGTTTTATTTAATTCAGCAGCATCACATTCATTCATCTCTGAAAAATTTGCATTCATGCATGACCTTCATTATGAGGAAATGCATACTCCGTTAGTCAGCTGGGCTAGTGAATGACCGTGCCCAGATAACTCAAAATGCTGAGGCTAAAATATACACCGTGAATGCGTTGAACGCTTCTCCGCTTGAGGGGATCAAAAATATTCCAGTCGTTCGAGATTTTTCCGAACGTTTCCTCGGAAGAACTTCCAAGAATACCCCGCTTTCTTTCAGTCTTCTTAATTCCAGGGACGAGAATTCTTATTAGTGGAGGAGAATTGTAACACCCCATGTAATTAACCACAGTGATCACCCTTAGTTAAAGCCATGTCAGCAAGATTAACAGTGCCTAATCATCATTGCATCATATTGCATTTCAAACTCCTAATTCAAACTTTAATTAAATTCAAAGTAGAAAATAAAAGTTATTCAAAACAGAAACTAAAATGTTCATTAAATAACAAATATTCCAGAGACAATTCTAAAATTATAACCAACAGTTAATAAATTAATTTAGTGGCTCTAACAGTACCAAAACAGCAATGTTTAATACATTTTATTTAATACAAAATTTGTGTGAACTCTATTTGCCTCCTAACCAATTTTTAGCAGTACCAACTAATGCACTGTATTTATTGGAACAAGTTACCTATTTTACAAAACAGTGTTTGGGGCCACACATTTTAGAAAAATAGAAAACAAAAGAAAACAGAAACAGAAAATAAAAGAAAAAGAAAAAGGCCGCAGCGCCTGGGCCTAAGTGGCACAGTGCGGCCCAGCCCACCGCCTGTCGCCTCCCACCTCCGCACTGCTCCTCCTGCGCTGCTGTCGCCTCTGCCGCAAGCCGCACACCGCCCCCCTCGTCCCTGGTCGACAACACGCCGCGCGCGCCCGCCCCCTGCTCGGTTAACTCCCCCCCGACCCCGTGGACGTAACCTAGCCGCCCCACTCCCTCTCCCTCGCTCCCTCTCCTCTTCCCCGAGCGCCGCCATGGACGGCTGCAGCTGAGCTGCGCGGTCGCCGTGCCCTGTTCGTCTCCCCGACGCGCCCACCGTGCTTGCCGTCGTCACCTTCTTCGACCGCGCCAACGAACCGAAGCTAGGAGCCACCGCAGCGCCTCCTAGAGCCTTCTTCCTCCCCGGATCGCTGCCGCACACCGTCGTCGATTCCGGCTACTCCGCGCCTCCCCGAGCACGCTGCCACCTCCCTACGGATCCCAGTGAGCCCCCACGTCTCTCCCCTCACTCCCCCGCGCGAATCCATCGCCGTAGCCGCCGCGTTAGAGACGACCGAACGCGCCTCCACTGAGCTTGTCGCCGATGTGTCGTCGGTGACCAAATGGTCCTGTGGCCGTGTCCGCTAACTTCCCCGCATCGCGTAGGACCTCGCGGCGTAGTTAGTTTGGTCGCGCGCGGGCTGCTGCTGCGTCTTCTTCACCGCCCGAACACCACCGTCCGCCGTCACCGTCGTAGCACTCATCTCCGGCCTCCCCAGCTCCGGCCACCGTCACCACTGGACGCGGCGTGGAGTGGCCGTCCCAGTGCAACAAACCGCGCCCAAAACCATGCCCCGTAGCGCATTTCCGGGCTCGCCGGAGATCTCTGCCGCGTCCGGCGCTCACCGGTGCGTCCCCGGTGACTGACGCCGACGTGGCCAGCTGGGGCCCGCCCCCAGCGCCACTGCCACTGGGCCCCAGTGGGGTCCGTTGACCAGTCAGCGCTGCTGACTGGGCAACCTGTGTCACTGACACGCGGGCCCCACCACTGTGATGTTTTAAAACAAATAAATAAAATGTTAGCTAATTAATTAGTTAATTAAATCACTAATTAGCCACTGGCCAGTAGGGCCCACCGTCTAATTTAGTTAATTAGTTAAATTAACCCTGTTAATTAACTACAGAGGCTGACATGTGGGTCCCACTGGACCCACCTGTCAGGTTTGACTCCGGTCAGCACCTGTTGACCCGCTGATGTCACACCTAGGTCATGTTGATGTCATCATTTACTATTCTGGATAATGTTGGATTAGAGGATTAAATCAATTTCAGAAAATATTTAAAACTTTAGAAAATCATATAAAATAAACCGTAGCTCAGATGAAAATAATTTATATATGAAAGTTGCTCAGAATTTCGAGACGAATCTGAATACGTGGTCCGTTCATCTGTCAGATGCCCCTAGCTACCTGAACAAGGAACTTTTAGACCAATTTCATTAAATGAATAGTGCTCAACTTTAATAGTATAAATCCAACTTAAATCCTAAAATAACTAAAATGATTTAGACCTGTCTTTAGGCAACCCTGCACTGCCCGTTAGCATAGCCTGCTCTGTGTTGCATATGTTTGCCGTGTATTTACTGGTTTCCTCCCCCTCTTCTCTCTCGGTAGACCCCGACACCGACGTTGTCCCCGAGACCGACGCAGCTCAGGAGCCCGACGACACCATTGACGACCTTGCCTTTGCCGCCGAGCAACCAGGCAAGCACCCCCCTTTGAGCATGCCTATATCGCCTACTCTCTTCTCTCTTGTGCTTGCATTAGAATTGCTGCTGCTTCTGCTTTACCTATTCTGATGCATGAACTGATCTTGTAACCTGCTTTTGATAATTACCTGCTTATCCTAAACTGCTTAGTATAGGTTGGTTAGAGATCCACCAGTGACCCCACTTGTCCCAACTACCCTGCTGGATTATCAGAAGACCCGATTAACGGGATCGAAGACCAGGCCCCGGCACCGCACTTCACCCCCTTAGTTGTACGACACTACTGGGTTACTACCGAGTGCCGAGGGTGATACCTCGTCAGCACTTCTGATGTTAACCTTGTAGGTTAGTTCATCGGTTATGGTCATCGAGGGTGATTCCTCCTTCTCCACTCCCGATAACGACACTGTCGTGCAACTCCTCAAGAGTGGACCTCAAGGGTGATTCCTCCTTCGTTCACCTTGACGATAACATCAGGTGGAATTCCATCGAGGGTGATTCCTCAGGGTTCCCCTTGGTGTTAGACACACGGTTACTATGGTTACTATGACTTTACAACTGATACTTGGAAAGGCGGGTCGACCCTGAGGGGTACCCGCGAATGATGGGATGTCGGGTTGACCTGGAGGTTACCCGTGTGATGAATATGAGGCACGGCCGGGCATTCTTAGCCCTTGCCACAAGTCCTCGAGACGGGGCGATGGGGTCACATCGATTGTGAGTCTCTGCTCGTTTCCGCAAGCCCCTAATCCACTAACGATTTGGATATTGGATTCGAGTGGGCCTCTGGCCCGATAGCACTAACCATCACGTGGGAATAAATATGGGTACTCTGCATCGTATGCATCAGCCGAAAGCTCTGTCAGACGTCCAGTTTAGTATGGCGGCACGGACGGACCAGCGCCATCCTGTAGTGGTGGTGCCTGGCTTCACCGTGTGCGCAACGACCCAGAGTGCACTGGGCGATGGCCCAAGACCCCGGAGTGCTTAGGATGTAGACCAGTGGGGACCTCTCTGCTGAGCTCTAGGTAGGGCTGCGGTGTGTCGTTTGGCGGAGGCCGGGCATGACCTCAAAAAGTGTGTCCGGCCGGAGTTAAGCGAGCGTGGTGGGTTAGTTGGTGCACCCCTGCAGGGAAGAACTAATCTATGCATAGCCGGATCCTCGGTAATGGACGCTCGGAGTTGTATCCCGATCGATACAACTAGAACAGGATACTTGCAATGACAAATGGATACTATGGCTCTGCGATTGCTTTCTCGCGGGGAGTCGAGAAAGGATCTCTGGCTGAGGTTGTTACTGATTACTGCTACTACCTTATACTGTGCTAATCTACACTCTTCAAATGCTGCAAGACCGTTGAAGATGCTAGTCTTCGATAGGACTAGGCCTTCTCTCTATTCTGGCATTTCTGCAGCCCAGTCCACATATACAACCTTCCTTTGATAATGTTGCATATGTAGTGTAGATCCTTGCTTGCTGAGTACTTCGGATGAGTACTCACGGTTGCTTTGCTTTCTTTTCCCCCCATACCCCTTTTGGTGCAACCAGATGACGGAGCCCCTGAGATAGCTGCACCCGCCGACGATCGCTTCTACTACCCTGAGGGTGGATACTACTACGAGTTGGCCGACGACCAGGAGTAGGTTCGGAGGGTCCCAGGCAGGAGGCTTGCGCCTTTCGATCGTAGTGTTTTGTTTTGCCCCGCCTTTCTATGGGCCTATCTTTGTTTAACTTATGTTTGTACTCAGATATCTAACGCTTCCGCTGATGCTTGTTTGGCATCAAGCTTATGTATTCGAGCCCTCGAGGCCTTGGCTTGTAATATAATGCTTGTATGCCTTTATTTATGTTTTAGAGTTGTGTTGTGATATCTTCCCGTGAGTCCTTTGGCTTGATCGTGTGCATTTGCGTGTATGATTAGTGCACGATTGAGCCGGGGGCGTCACACTGCCGTCGCCCACCGTCGGCCACCAGCGCCCCCAAGGTCCCTCCCTCCTCCTCCTCCCTCCGGCGGCCCCCTCCTCCTCCTCCCTTCGGTGGCCCCCTCCTCCTCCCTCCTCCTGCTCTCATCCTCCTCCTCCCTCCTCCTCCCCCTCCTCCTCCCTCCTCCTCCCTACCTCTCCTCCTCCTTCTATCAATGAAAGTTTTTTAGTTGCTTTTTTTTTTTTTGTCTAAATTTATGACTTTTTTCGTACGCCCTGTATCTGCTTTGCGCTTATTGTTTTTTGTAAATGTAGGTTTTTGAATACAATGATTTCGTTCGATGTCGGTATCAAATGTAGGTTTTTTTAATAATGTAGGTTTATGGGATTTGTAGATGGATGGATGGACAGATGTTAGGGTTGATGGGTATTTTTAGTAAATGTATAGGTCTTTTCAATTTTTAGGGTTAAAACAAGGTTTTTTGTAAATGTTAGAGCTAGAACTAGGATGTTTTTTAGTAAGTGTTTAATAGAAATAGTTTATTTAGGAATGGTTAATAGAACTAGTTTATTTATAGTAAGTGGTTAATAGAACTAGTTTATTTATAGTAGTGGTTAATAGAACTAGTTTATTTTATAGTAAGTGCTTAATAGACTAGTGAATAGGTTTTTTTGAATACAAAAAAATTTAGTAATAGAAAATTTTAGTGATATAATTTTTTAGGTTAGAAAATTTTCAATTATAGAAATCTATTGGAATGCTATATGAGAAATTTTTAGGTATCAAATTTAGTAATAAAAATTTAAAATTATTAAGAAAATTTAGGTATAGAAATTTTTTGTAATTTTGTTTTTCAATATAGAAATGTATTGGAAAATTTAATTATTTTTATGTCATTATCACTTTGTCATCAAAGAATGCTATATGAGATTTGATGATCTAAAATTTTACTCGGTGGAATATGCAGGCTTTGTAGACTCGTGTCTCGTTGGAGTGATCGTCATCCGAGCTACCTCTACTTCCTCTACACCCGAGTCGGTGAGCTAAAAGTCCACCTCCTCCTTCTCTACTCCTCGGTGTTGAATAGAGTAGAACTAGGGTATTTAGTTATGCTTCTTAACCAAATGAAATGTTCGGGTTATAAGATATATTGAAATGTTTTTGTCAATATTGAACCATTGAAATGCATCGTTGTATGTGTATGGACATCTTTGTATCGCAGGGAGAATCCGAGTGGCCTATGTTTTGCCAAAGTGTTGATTCATTTTCGTTCCGGCAAATTTCAGGCGCTCGATATGTCCTATTTTAGCAAAGGTCATGCCAGATTTTTTCGTGGATTTAAGCATGACTTGGGCTAGAATATGTAGGAAATATTGAGTGCCCCAGATTTGCTAGAAAGAGAATTAAACGACATTTCGAGTTGACTTTAAGTCTGTCGGGGCTCCATACATGACAGTCAAAAAATCAGTGAGGGAGAGTCTCCACCATATATGAGAGAAGAAGAATGCCGACTGTTGTCGTGGGGGTCGCTTCTCCTTCTTCTCTTTGTGCTAGACCTTTGTTATGCACTAGGGGAAGAAGGAGTAGCGACCATCATCGACGGTCAAAAAATCGGTGAGGGAGTGTCCACCATATATGAGAGAATAAGAATGTTGATTGTTGTCGTGGGGGTCGCTTCTCCTTCTTCTCTTTGTGCTAGACCTTTGTTATGCACTAGGGGAAGAAGGAGTAGCGACCATCATCGATGGTCGAAAAATCGGTGAGGGAGTGTCCACCATATATGAGAGAAGAAGAATGCCGACTGTTGTCGTGGGGGTCGCTTCTCCTTCTTTTCCTTGTGCTAGATATTTGTAATGCACTAGGGAAAGGAGGAGTAGCGACCATCACCGACGGTCGCAATATCAGAGAGGGAGTGCCCACCATATACGTGAGATGAGAGTTTAGGAAGGAAGACTCGACAGACCTAAAGTCAACCCGTTGCATATTGAGTAATAGTGATCTGTGTGTTGAGTTTCCTGGTAGTTGCCTTCGATCGATTTTCAATTAATGTCTCAACTATGAACATAGGAAATGTCTGACGACGAAAGGGAATTCGGTATGTGCGAATACTGCAAAGACGAGCGCGGCCTGTGCGACAGGCCTCACCTAGTTGGTGGTAGGCGCTTCAGCATCATGCTGGATGAGAACTTCGAAGTTGATATAGTAAGTCACAACGACAAGTCTTTTTTCGTAATTAAGCATGACTTCTGCTTCTTTTGCTTCAACTTATAATTTTAATTTTTTACTATTCTACTAGCGTATCCCCTGCCATGCAAGAATTTATGTCTTGGATAAGATCAGTTTCAGTACTATGGAAAGTATGGAGGTAAAGAGAGTTCACTTGAGGACCGAGCATGGTTATACTTTTGCCGTAAAATTATACAATGCAGACACCTACTCCTATTTTGAATGCAAAAATTGGAGAGCACTATGCAAGGCTTATGCATTTGAGCCTGATATGCTTATCACCTTTGATATTCGTCCGGAAGATGAAATTGAAGGTAATATCGACATCTGGGTCGATGTGCAGACGCCTCCAGTTCTACCATTATGTGAGTTTCTCAACCATATTTATTAAGTAATTTATATTGTTTATTTAAAAATAGTTGACAACTAATTTCTATTGACAGCTTATTTCCATTCAAGCAAACATGCCCGGCGCTTGGTAGACAGCACCTACTACTGTCCCGGGGCTGAACTAAACTGCGAGGTGATAGGTCATTATGTTTCATGGCTTGAGGATCTTGATACTGTCAAGACAGGTTATTTTCCTGAACTTCGAAATATTAGTACTCAAAACGTGCGACCACTAGTGTGCGTATTGAACTACGGTCACATCTATTTAGGAAAGATGGTAAGATTTTTACTATTTCTCCTCAGTGCATCTTTTGCATACATTATTTTTAAGCTAAACTTCATTGCTAAGTATGTTACTATGATGTTCTTCAACAGGGACTCCCGATGAATGTTGTGCCTCGTTGGATCGAGCCTAAAGGTCGCATGACAATGGTTAGCTTACGGCCAAGACATCCTACATTGCACATGAGTGCATTCATGATTTCTCAAAGCGAGTAAGTCTTAATAGTCAAAGACTGGAGCAAAATTGTGAAGGATCACAACAAAGAAGTACTAGGGAGCAGCAATCAGAAGCGCAGCCCACAATTAGGAGACAGGTTCATCTGCATTCTCCAATATGATGAAGCAGGAGTGCTACACATGTTTTATACTATTTTACCTGAGAGAGAGCAGCATGAGTGATTAGCTAGCTAGAATGAGTTTGAAGATGATGATGTGCTATACTATGACTATGATGATTAAATAGCTAGTGTTGGTGGTAATGACTATGATGATTATTATTAGCTAGTGTTGGTGGTGATTAGATAGTACACTATGACTATGATGATTAAATAGTGTTGGTGGTAATGACTATGCTGATTATTAGCTAGTGTTGTTGGTGATGATATGATGCAAGAGTTTTTATATTAATATGACGATGATGTTGATCATGATAGAATGTGGATTAGGTTCAAGTGGAGGCAACATGTGGTGCACATCGAAAGTACTACTAATCCAAACTAGATTAGGTTCAAGTGGATTAGGTTCAAGTTTGGATTAGTAGTATACTTTCGACATGCACCACATGTTGCCTCCACTTGAACCTAATCCACATTCATTTCACCCACTATTGTATATACTAACTAATCATGGTCATAAAATCATATGATGAAAGTACTGTATATAAAACCTATACAAATACAGCGAAAATAAGCTGCATTTTCAAAAATACAGAAAAAATAAGCAGTAGCGCTTTTCAAAAGAAACGCTACTGCTACTTACTATTATCAGCAGCGCTTTTCTATGACGAGCGCTACTGCTAACTAGGTATAACAGTAGCACTGGAAAACCAGCGCTACTGCTACCAGTTAGCTGTGGCGCCTTACTGGTAGCGCTTGTACAAGCGCTATTAGTGGCTATAAAACCAGCGCTACTACTAGGGTTTTCCCTAGTAGTGTTGAGTCCATGGCAATGGTGCTGCGCTGACAGATCAAGGATGGCCGTCACCGAGCTCAAATCTAAGTGCCTCCACAGCCTGTGTTCGCACATCGACTTGAGCCGCTGGAGATCATACCTATCCGCCGCTGCAAGCAGGTGTTGCAGCCACCTAACCTCATCGACTCCACCTCCTTCTACTTCTGCTTCCCCTTCCGCCTCCATCTTGGGCATCGAGTTAGTGTAGATGAAACTGAGCAAGGCCTTGGACACATTCGGTTCCATATCGTGTATCTGTATGGCACCAGTTGTAGCAATCCCCTCCTTCATGGGGCCGAAGAGCTCCACCATGAAGATGGCGGAACATGCCGCGACAATGTTCCGGTGAACAGCAAAACTCTCGTAGCCGACCTTGAAAATCACATCGGCGCCAACCTTGGTCGCAAAGAGATGGTTCAGATGCTCGCTTATGTTAGATGGTGGCACCTCGGTCAAGGGAGCAGTGGCGGCTTCGGTGATGATGAAATCACACCGGATGGTGAAACAATCATCCTTGAGATGTTCCGACTTCTCAAGGTCCTCTTTTTTCATGAAACGATGGAAACCAAAACCATAGCCTCTTTTATGGAAAGAGGATGTTTGGATTGCACGGACATGTGCCTGTTCTTGCTTGTCAAGCTCATCAATGAAACTAAACTGACGGTGTGCCTTCACAGGCCGTGCAACATCCTGATCAAGGGAAAGAAAAACAGAAATGAAACCAGCATCTTCCGGGCGATCGCCATTGGGATAAAACTTGAGAGCCCATTGATAGCCTCCAGCTTTGAAGGGGCGACTCTTGATGACCACTCCGTTGAGCGTATCTTTGATGCGGGAGTAACCTTCCACCACAAGCAGACGATGGTACCAGCTGCCGCTGCTGGCCGTGCTTGAGTAGGACGACGGCTGCAGCAGCCTGCCGTCAGCAACGACGGATACGCCGGCGAACGACATGATTCCTGCTATCTTGTGGACTAGCACTTCGGCGATGTGGAGCAGCAGGGGTCGGGCGAGCGGTTTCGGTAGGCGAGTCGGCGCTGCGGAGAGTGGTGCAGGGGAATGGTCGACGGCCAGGCGGCCCAGAGGAGAGCTGCGTAGGGGAGTGGTCTACGGCGAGGTAGCGCTCGGAAGTGATTGACGGCGAGGAGGCATTGGGGACGGCGGCGGATTTGGCTTGGCGGCGGCGGTGATGCGAGACTGGCGAGCAGAGAATAGAAACGGGGAGTGGCCCAGGAAAATTTAGCACGGTGGGCTGAAAAGTTCCGCCCAGGAAAATTTAGCACGGTGAGCTGAAAAATTCCCTCTGGCCCAAGCAATAAATCCTTAAAAAACACCAGTACACTATTGGAAAAACATATCCAAATATCTAGAGTCTCGAAGTCTTGTTCCTTCCGCAGCGTCGTGCCATGAGCAAAGCTCGTTGCCACCTCTACGCTTCCATCTAAACGGAACAAACTAGCTTAAATCCAGTAGCTTGTAGAAGCAGCAGCCGAAAAATTGTCGAAGTATACAAGAAGAAGCAGATGACCGCAATCTATGAAACTAGTCGCCGCTTCGGAGAAGCAAATGCCATAGAGGACCTGTAGAATGTCCCAGTTCCAGCCAGACGGAGTCAGGGAACACAAATCTCACACGCTCCTCCGATGAGGTCAAAGGTTGTCCAACCTTCATCAACCGGAAAATGGAGCCAGAGAATATGGGCATACATCCATATGCCGGGGGGGGGGGGGGGGGGGGGGGGGGGGTGGGGGGGGGGGGGGGGGGGGGGGGGGGGGGGGGGGGGGGGGGATATGACAAAAAATAGACATTTCTAGACAATCTACAACTACAAATATGAAAAAAGGCAAAACTGGTCTTCAGAAAATAAAAGAAGACTTTCTACATACACTTAGATAACATCTGATATCTAGAGTGTTGGGGAAAGCAAAACTACGTTAATGTGGTCGGTCATTATGTTAACCAGAATTGGGAACTACAAAAAAGAATTGTAGGACTCGAATTAATTGACGAAGCACATACTAGTAAGGTCCTAGGTCAAGCTATAACTAAAAGTGTACACGTCTTCTCTCCGCATGCAAACGCCACCCGTTCATCCGCATGTGACATTTAACATGTGCTTGATACGTCTTCAACGTATCTATATTTTTTTATTATTTCATGCTATTATATTATCTGTTTTGGATGTTTTATATGCATTAATATGCTATTTTATATTATTTTTGGGACTAACTTATTAACCTAGAGCTCAGTGCCAGTTTCTATTTTTTCCTTGTTTTTGAGCTTCGCAGAAAAGGAATATCAAACGGAGTCCAAACGGAATAAGATCTTCGCGATGATTTTTCTTGGACCAGAAGACACCCAGGAGACTTGGAGTGCAAGTCAGAAGAGCCACGAGGCAGCCACAAGGGTGGAGGGCGCGCCCCCCTACCTTGTGGTCCCCTCGGTGACCCCCTGACCTAGATATTCCTCCTATATATTCACATATATTCCCAAACCACCAGAAACATCCACGAAAACACTTTTCCACCGCCGCAACCTTCTGTTCCCGTGAGATCCCATCTTGGGGCCTTTTCCGGCATCCTGCCGGAGGGGGATTCGATCACGGAGGACTTCTACATCAACTCTATTGCCCTTCCGATGAAGCGTGAGTAGTTTACCACAGACCTACGGGTTCATAACTAGTAGCTAGATGGCTTCTTCTCTCTCTTTGATTCTAAATACCATGTTCTCCTCGATGTTCTTGGAGATCTATCCGATGTAATCTTCTTTTGCGGTGTGTTTGTCGAGATCCGATGAATTGTGGATTTATGATCAGCTTATCTATGAATATTATTTGAATCTTCTCTGAATTCTTTTATGCATGATTTGATATCTTTGTAATTCTCTTCGAACTATCGGTTTAGTTTGGCCAACTAGATTGGTTTTTCTTGCAATGGGAGAAGTGCTTAGCTTTGGGTTCAATCTTGCGGTCTCCTCACCCAGTGATAGTAGGGGTAGCGAGGCACGTATTGTATTGTTGCCATCGAGGATAAAAAGATGGGTTTACATCATATTGCTTGAGTTTATTCCTCTATATCATGTCATCTTACTTAAAGCGTTACTCTGTTCTTCATGAACTTAATACTCTAGATGCAGGCAGGAGTCGGTCGATGTGTGGAGTAATAGTAGTAGATGCAGGCAGGAGTCGGTCTACTTGACACGGACGTGATGCCTATATTTCATAATCATTGCCTTAGATATCGTCATAACTTTGCGCTTTTCTATCAATTGCTCGACAGTAATTTGTTCACCCACCGTATTATTTGCTATCTTGAGAGAAGCCTCTAGTGAAACCTATGGCCCCCGGGTCTATTTTCCATCATATAAGTTTCCGATCTACTATTTTGCAATCTTTTACTTTCCGATCTATAAACCAAAAACCCCAAAAATATTTACTTTATCTTTTGTTTAGTTTTATCTATCTCTATCAGATCTCACTTTTGCAAGTGACCGTGAAGGGATTGACAACCCCTTTATCGCATTGGGTGCAAGTGTTTGATTGTTTGTGCAGGTATTGGTGATTTGTGCGTTGTCTCCTACTGGATTGATACCTTGGTTCTCTAACTGAGGGAAATACTTATCTCTATTTTACTGCATCACCCTTTCCTCTTCAAGAGAAAAACCAACACAAGCTCAAGAAGTAGCAGGAAGAATTTCTGGCGCCGTTGCCGGGGAGATCTACGCCAAGTCAAGACATACCAAGTACCCATCATAAACTCTCATCTCTTGCATTACATTATTTGCCATTTGCCTCTCATTTTCCTCTCCCCCACTTCTAAAACGATTTTCAAAAAGATTTGCCTTTTTCGTTCGCCCTTTTTCTCGTTCGATCTTATGTTTGCTTGTGTTTTCATGTGCCTTCTATTTGCTTGCATCTTTGCTTGCTAAGAAATCTATTGATATGGATCCACTCAAAGTTTTCTACTTGGATCATCTTCGATCCATATGTGCTCGTGCTGAAACCCCAACTAGTTTAGTTGAGGGAAAATCTTTAGATGAGCATGCTCATTTTGTGCGTCATCGTTTGTCTGAAAAAGGGAGACTCTTATGGAATCAAATAAATTGTTTGCTATGTTATGCTTAGAATCTTTGTGAACTTTGTGATTTTACTTGTTACTCTAAGAACCCTAAAAAACACCTTCCGTACCTATGTGAATTTAATGATAATGAGATCTTATCTTCTTATGAAAAGGGTGTTTACAGTTACTATGATATCGAACAAATTAAAGAATTTGTTACTTTTAAGTGTGCTTATGAAGTTGCTTCTTTGATTGAAAAGTATGATATTACTCTCTACAAATCTGAAAATTTTGACATACCTAAATATTGGTATGAAAACTATGCTCATAATGTCTATGTCAAAGAATTTATTACGAGAATGACCGTTGCTTTGGAAGAAAATAATGATATGCATGAATCTATAGATAATTATGATTCTGATGATATGATTGAAATATCCCGTGATGAACATGATGCTTGCTATTCTTATGGTCATGATTCCAAAATTTATGGAGATGAATTTGCTATAGTTCCTTATGTTAAACATGAGATTGTTGCTATTGCACCCATACTTGATAGTTCCTTGAATCAAAAGCATGATTGCAATGATGTTACTATAAAATCTATTAATGTCAGTTGGGCTAATGATATGCAAAACCCTAAGCTTGGGGATGCTAATTTTGCTATGTCCACTACTTGTTGCAATGATCATGATTGGGGTGATAATGCTTCTTATGATCTTGAAAATTTATTTAAGCATCATGATGAATCTGTCTGCTATAATATTGAAAGTGGGTTTGGAAGAGTGTCAACTTTAGAAAATAATGATCCCACTACTTTGGAGATTGATAAGTCTTATGAAATTTTTGATAAAAGTGGGTTTGGAGAGGTCATGACTTTAGTTAATATTAATCCCATTATTTTGGAAGAGTGTCAACTTTGCATGCATGTGGGTCATGTTGAGAATATTTTATGTGATAGCTATATTGTTGAATTTGATTATGATCCCATATTTAATTATTATGAGAGAGGAAAATATGGCTGTAGAAATTTTCATGTTACTAAATTTCCTCTCTTCATGTTGAGATTGTCTATGTTTTATTCTTCTTCCTTGCATATGCTAGTTTTTGTTTACGTTGATTATTTGTTTGATTATAAAATTCCTATGCATAGGAAGTATGTTATACTTAGATGTGTTTGTCGCATGTCTTATGATGCTCTCGTTGTGCTTCAATTCTTGTCTTTCATGTGAGCATCATTAAAATTATCAATGCCTAGCTAAAAGGCTTTAAAGAAAAGCGCTTGTTGGGAGACAACCCAATATTTTTCCTTGCAGTTTTTGAATAAATAATTCATCTAGCCTCTGGTTAGATGTGTTCTTGTGTTTTAATTAGTGTTTGTGCCAAGTAAGACCTTTGGGATGGCTTACGCTGATAGTTGATTTGTTCTTGCTGAAAAAACAGAAACTTTTGCGTCCAGTCACAGAATTGTTTAAATTCACTAGAGCGTGGAAAAACCCTGAATTTTTTAAAAAAGATTGATATACAAATTTCCTCTGTTGTCCTAATTGTTCAGAATTTTTAGAGTTACATAAGTATTCGAACAATTCAGATCTTCGTAGACTGTTCTGTTTTTGACAGATTATGTTTTCTTTGTGTTGTTTGCTTATTTTGATGAATCTATGGGTAGTATCGGGAGGTATGAACCATGGAGAAGTTGGAATACAGTAGATATTACACCAATATAAATAAATAATGAGTTCACAACAGTACCATAAAGTGGTGATTTATTTTCTTATACTAACGGATCTCATAAGATTTTCTGTTCAGTTTTGTGTTGTGAAGTTTTCAAGTTTTGGGTAAGGATTTGATGGACTATGGAATAAGGAGTGGTAAGAGCCTAATCTTGGGGATGCCCAAGGCACCCCAAGGTAATATTCAAGGACAACCAGGAGCCTAAGCTTGGGGATGCCCCGGAAGGCATCCCCTCTTTCGTCTTCGTCTATCGGTAACTTTACTTGAGGCTATATTTTTATTCACCACATGATATGTGTTTTGCTTGGAGCGCCTTGTATGATATGAGTCTTTACTTTTTAGTTTGCCACAATCATCCTTGCTGTACACACCTTTTGAGAGGGAAAAATATGAATCGTGATTTATTAGAATACTCTATGTGCTTCACTTATATCTTTTGAGCTAGGCAATTTTGCTCTAGTGCTTCACTTATATCTTTTTAGAGCACGGCGGTGGTTTTATTTTATAGAAATTGTTGAACTCTCATGCTTCACTTATATTATTTTGAGAGTCTCTAAATAGCATGGTAATTTGCTTTGGTTATGAATTTATTCCTAATATGATAGGCATCCAAGAGGGATATAATAAAAACTTTTATATAAAGTGCATTGAATACTATGAGAAGGTTGATTCCTTATGATTGTTTTGAGATATAGAGATGGTGATATTAGAGTCATGCTAGTGAGTAATTGTGAATTGGAGAAATACTTGTGTTAAGGTTTGTGATTCCCATAGCATGCACGTATGGTGAACCGTTATGTAACGAAGTTGGAGCATGAGGTATTTTTTGATTGTCTTCCTTATGAGTGGCGGTCGGGGACGAGCGATCGTCTTTTCCTACCAATCTATCCCCCTAGAAGCATGCGCGTAGTACTTTGTTTCGATGACTAATAATTTTTTGCAATAAGTATGTGAGTTCTTTATGACTAATGTTGAGTCCATGAATTATACGCACTCTCACCTTTCCACCATTGCTAGCCTCTCTAGTGCCGCGAAACCTTCGCCGGTACCATATACCTTCCTCAAAACAGCCACCATACCTACCTATTATGGCATTCCATAGCCATTCCGAGATATATTGCCATGCAACCTTCCACTGTTCCGTTTTATTATGACACGTTCCATCATTGTCATATTGCTTTGCATGATCATGTAGTTGACATCGTATTTGTGGCAAAGCCACCTTTCATAATTCTTTCATACATGTCACTCTTGAGTCATTGCACATCCCGGTACACCGCCGGAGGCATTCATATAGATTCATATTTTGTTCTAAATATCGAGTTGTAATTTTTGAGTTGTAAGTAAATAAGAGTGTGATGATCTTCATTATTAGAGCATTGTCCCATGTGAGGAAAAAAAAGGGAGGCCAAAGAAGCCAAACAAAAAAAAAAGAGAAAAAGAGAGAAGGAGCAATGTTACTATCCTTTTTTCCACACTTGTGCTTCAAAGTAGCACCATGATCTTCACGATAGAGAGTCTCCTATGTTGTCACTTTCATATGCTAGTGGGAATTTTTCATTATATAACTTGGCTTGTATATTCCAATGATGGGCTTCCTCAAATTGCCCTAGGTCTTCATGAGCAAGCAAGTTGGATGCACACCCACTTAGTTTTCTTTTGAGCTTTCATAAACTTATAGCTCTAGTGCATGCGTTGCATGGCAATCCCTACTCACTCACATTGATATCTATTGATGGGCATCTCCATAGCCCGTTAATACGCCTAGTTGATGTGAGACTATCTCCCTCTTTTTTGTCTTCTCCACAATCACCATATTCTATTCCACCTATAGTGCTATGTCCATGGCTCACGCTCATGTATTGCGTGAAAGTTGAAAAGGTTTGAGAACACCAAAAGTATGAAACAATTGCTTGGCTTGTCATCGGGGTTGTGCATGATTTGAATATTTTGTGTGATGAAGATGGAGCATAGCCAGACTATATGATTTTGTAGGGATAAGCTTTCTTTGGCCATGTTATTTTGAGAAGACATAATTGCCTTGTTAGTATGCTTGAAGTATTATTGTTTTTATGTCAATATTAAACTTTTGTTTTGAATCTTATGGATCTGAACATTCATGCCACAATAAATAAAATTACATGGATAAATATGTTAGGTAGCATTCCACATCAAAAATTCTGTTTTTATCATTTACCTACTCGAGGACGAGCAGGAATTAAGCTTGGGGATGCTTGATACGTCTCCAACGTATCTATAATTTTTTATTGTTCCATGCTATTATATTATCTGTTTTGGATGTTTTATATACATAAATATGCTATTTTACATTATTTTTGGGACTAACTTATTAACCTAGAGCCCAGTGCCAGTTTCTGTTTTTCCTTGTTTTTGAGCTTCGCAGAAAAGGAATACCAAACGGAGTCCAAACGGAATAAAACCTTCGCGATGATTTTTCTTGGACCAGAAGACACCCAGGAGACTTGGAGTGCAAGTCAGAAGAGCCACGAGGCGGCCACAAGGGTGGAGGGCACGCCCAGGGGGGTAGGGCACGCCCCCCTACCTTGTGGGCCCCTCGGTGACCCCCTGACCTAGATCTTCCTCCTATATATTCACATATATTCCCAAACCACCAGAAGCATCCACGAAAACACTTTTCCACCGCCGCAACCTTCTTTTCCCGTGATATCCCATCTTAGGGCCTTTTCCGGCATCCTGCCGGAGGGGGATTCGATGACGGAGGGCTTCGACATCAACTCTATTGCCCTTCCGATGAAGCGTGAGTAGTTTACCACAGACCTACGGTGTAACATCCCCAGCATCACACTACAATAATCCCTTATGATCAATGCCAAGTCATCCTCCTTTGCATTGTTTAATCACAGTGGTTAGACCTTTCATTTCAAATTTCTCTCTGAAATCAATTCAAATTCAAAGTGCAAAATGAAGTTGCACAAAAGTTACTGGAAAAATGTTCATCGTTTAGCATAAATTCCAAAATAAATTGATGTTAAGGAAAACAACATCACCCTTGTGTAAAGATGAACAGTATCAATTAAATCAATACCAATTCAACATTTTTAAATGCTATCCCATTTATGAAAAATCCATCTGATTTCACTTTGCCTCCAAATTAATTGTGGCAGTGCCAAATATTGCTAGAGAGTTTTGTGGCTTAGTTCCACATTTTTCTAAAATGTCTGGTGGCCCACAAAAATCCTTTTCTATCTCTGTTAATAAATAAAAGAAACAGAAAAACTTAAAAAGAGAAAAGGCCAGAGGCCACTTACCTGCACCCACCTATTACTGGGCCGAGCCCAGCCAGCCCAACCTACCTGCTCCTCCCCCTCGTGTCACTACCGCCATGGCTGGAGCCTGCCGCTCAGGCCGCTGGCCGCCACGGTGACAGGGCAGTCGGGCGGAGGGGATAAGGACTCCCCCGTTCTTCTCCCCTGGCACCCCCTGCTCACTCTCTCCCTCCCCCTAGCCCATTCCTCCTCGCTCCCCTTCCCTCTCCCTATCTGGAGCCCCACCCGACGCGGCCGTCGCCGGTGCCTCGTCAGTGGCGCGGCCACTGACCTCATTGGCGCCCGGGAAAGCATCTCGGAGCTGCGCCGTGGCCATCCCCATCTCCCTGGACCGCCAGTTCGTCTCGGGGAGCTCCGCATCTTCCCCGAGCTCGGTTTCCTCTTCTCCGGCCGCCGTACGCCTCGTCATCGTTTGCCACCACCGCACGTCAACCCACGTTCCCGAGCTCGCCCGCGACTTCCACTGTGAGCCTCCGATCCACCGCAACCCCTCCCCTCTCTCCTACCTCCCCCCTAGTGACAACACCGCCGCGTCCGTAGTTCCGGCGCCGCCCGTTGCCATCGCCGCCGTCATTCGGAGCAGCAGCAGTCGTGTCCGAGCCCATGGGCGAGCTCCGTGTGCTCCGTAGAACCCGCCGGTATGCTTCGTTTGGTCGCCGGCATTCCGCAGCACTGGGCCCGTGCAACCACTGAGCCTCGCCGCCGCCACTGTCGCCGTCGCGGTCGATTCCGACCATCCATGCGCCGGCCATTTGCATCATGGGATGCGCGGCCAGCCCCTCTACCGATCCGTGCCAGCCACCGCTCGAATGGTCGCCAGAGGCCAAGTTCCGACCACTGCCGCCAAGTCGGGCCTCGCCGCTGGCGCGTGCGAGCGTTTTAACCTCGCCTGGGCCCTGACCAGTGGGCCCGGGGCGTTAACCGTTAGATTAGGCCCTAACTAAACTACTAATAGCCACTGACGGTTGGCCCCTTTTAATGTAGCGATTAGAGTTAGGTTTAATTAGTCAAACTACTAACGGTCAATGACACTGGGTCCCACCCCTCTAATTAACCCCCAGTTAAATTAACTAAACCCTGATAATTGGCTAAGACACTGACTGGTGGGACCCACTGGTCAGTTTGACCAGTCAGCGGGTCAGCTGACTGCTGACGCAATGCTGACGTCACTAATGACGCGATAATCAGTTTCTGTTAATTTAAAAAAATTCAGGAAAATGCTAAAAACTTTGAAAAGTCATAGAAAATAAACCGTAGCTCAGATCGGAAAACTTTCAACATGAAAGTTGATCAGAACGACGGGACGAATCCGATCGTGTCGTCTGTTACCATGTCGGAACCCTCTATGTAGGTGAACCCGCAACTTTCCCTCCGTTTCTGGTAGATGAATAGTGCATATATACCGGTTAATAAATCCAACTTCAATCCTAAAATAACTAAAATAATTTAGACATATCTTTATGCAACCCTGCACTGCACCATAGCATAGCATGCTCCGTGTTGCATATGTTTGCTGTGTATTTATCTGTTTCCTCCCCCTCTTCTCTCTCGTTAGACCCCGATACCGACGTAGTCCCCTAGGCTGACGTAGCTCCGGAGGTCGACTACGCCCCTGACGACCAGATCTTTGCCGCAGAGCTTCCAGGCAAGCACCCCCACTTTGAACATTCCGATGTCGCCTATTCTCTTCTCTCTTATGCTTGCATTAGAAATTGCTGCTGTTACTGCTTTACCTATTCTGATGCACGGCCTAATTTTGTAACCTGCTGTTGATAATTACCTGATTATCCTAAACTCTTAGAATAGGCTGGTTAGTACCCCAGTGACCCCCAGTTGTCCCAGTTGCCCCGCTGGATCCTCAGAAGACTCGATCAACCGGATCGACACCCTAACCCAGCACCGAACATCACTTCCCCCTTATCGGTACGACACTGCAACGTTTCTATCGAGTGCCGAGGGTGATACCTCGTAAGCACTTCTGATGTTAACTCTGTGGAGTAGTTACTACTCCCGATAACGACTTTGTCGTGCCACACCTCAAGTGTGAACCTCGAGGGTGATTTTCCTATTACGTTCACCCTGATGGGAATCCAACGAGGGTGATGCCTCAGATTCCTTCTTGGTGTGGTAGCCACACGGGTGCCTTTACACTACTGTTGTTTCTGATTAAACATGATAAAGATGGGTCGGCCCTGAGGGGTACCCGCGCGAGCATGTGATGCGAGTGTTGTGGAGTCGGGTTGACCTGGAGGGTGCCCGCGAGATAACTACGAGGCGTGGCTGGGCATTCTTAGCCCTTGCCGCAAGTCCTCGAGATGGGGCGACGCGGTCACATCGATCGTGAGTCTCTGCTCGTTACCGCGCGCTCCTAATTCACTAACGGTTTGGATATTTGATCCGAGTGGGCCTCTGGCTCGATAGCACTAACCATCATGTGGGAACAGTTATGTGCACTCTGCGTCGTATGCATCAGTCGAAGCTTAATGGACGTCAGCGACTGAGCGGCGCGCGCTGGGTTGGACCGCGTTAAGCATCCTCCGTTGTACTGGAGGCTGCTAGGAGTGCTCACCGGCCGCGTACGCAACATGCAAGAGCGCCCGGGGCGATGGCCCAAGACCCTTGGGTGCATAGGTTTAGTCCGGCGTGCTGACCTCTCTATTAAGTCTAGGTCGGGTTGCGGCGTATCGTTTGGTCGAGGTCGAGCATGACCCAGAAAAGTGTGTCCGGCTGGAGTTAATCGAGCGTGGTGGGTAAGTTGGTGCACGCCTGCGGGGAAGAACTAATCTATGCATAGCCGATCCTCGGTAACGGACACTCGGAGTTGTATCCCGATCGATACAACTAGAACTGGTGACTTGTGATGAGAATGGATACGATGGCCCTGGGATCGCTTTCTCGCAGGGAGTCGAGGAAGGATCGAAGGGCGAGTTGGATGATGACACTACTATTACTTTACATTATGCTAATCTGCACTCTTCTAATGCTGCAAGACCGCTGAAGATGCTGAAGATGCTAGTCTTTGATAGGACTAGGCTTTCCCTCTATTCTGGCATTCTGCAGCCCAGTCCACATATACAGCCTTTCTTTGATAATGTTGCATATGTAGTGTAGATCCTTGCTTGCTGAGTACTTCAGATGAGTACTCACGGTTGCTTTGCTTTCTTTTTCTCCCCATATCCGTTTGTCGCAACCAGATGACGGAGCCCCTGAGACAGCTGCCCCCGCCGATAGCTACTACTACTACCCTCCCGGCGAGTACTACTACGAGGAGCCATCCGACGACCAGGAGTAGGTTCGGAGGGTCCCAGGCAGGAGGCCTGCGCCTTTCGATCTAGATTTTATTTTGCCCCGCCTTTCTAAAGGCTTATCTGTTTCTCCTGTATATCTGTACCCAGATATCTGATACTTCCGCTGACGCTTGTATGCAAGCTTATGTATTCGAGCCCTCGAGGCCCCTGGCTTGTAATATAAGCTTGTATGACTTTATTTATGTTTTAGAGTTGTGTTGTGATATCTTCAAGTGAGTCCTTAGGTTTGATCGTGTGCATTTGCGTGTATGGTTAGTGCACGATTAAGCCGGGGGCGCCACGGGTTGGTATCAGAGCCGACTGCCAGTAGGAACCCCCTTTCCAACTCCTTGGCCGAAGTTGAGTCTAGCATCCGAAAAACTGTTTTACTAACCTGGCTGTGTGGCTTACGGGCCCACATCGCCAATTGGGTGGTATTAGGATCTTTTATTCCTCGTCTATACTCTGGAACTCTGCTATCTCTTCTATTCGGATTAAATGATTTTGCTAACTCTGGCATTAGGATCTCGTAACCACTTCCTCCCGGAGAGCCCCTTCACCACAGATGATCGACTGTTTCATCAGAAGACTCTGAAGATACTTCTCGATGTTACCCGAGACCCTGTGCCTACTGCCTTGCAGTTCCTTTCCGCCTGAACACACCTACGAATAAATCCTCATACTTACCCGAGGTCCGTTCGTCCCCAGTTATTCTTGTGATTCCCAAAATACCTTGTAATACTATCTGACCTTCTGAGATTCCTTTGCAGTCTATTGCTCTTGAAATTCTTGCATGCCTGCACTATGGCTAATTCCATATGTCTAGTAATCCCCGTCAACATCCTTTGCCAATTACCATTTTGAATCCCCTGAATCAATATGCTGCGAATGTTCGCAATCATCAGTCGATTCCTAGAACTCATCCTTCCGGCTCAGACGTCATTCTGGATGTGAGCTGGTTCTCGGTAAATCAATCCTTGATTGATTGGCCATCTAATTCTATTCAACATACTCATCTTCTTATCAGAGCCTCTGCCTCTAATCCCCCCCAATTTTGGAATCGTAAACCCTTCGTATTCAAGCTTTGGCTTATTCAGATGATTCCATAAACCGATTCCTTTGCATCCCTTCTTCTTCTAGTTGAGTACTGATACTCACATCAGCTCCTTTGCGGACCACCTGATCTTTTGGTGGATTACTATCCGGCAGCTCCTTCGTATTTCAAAGCATTGACGACTTTCCCCTGGTACAAGATGCCTCTGGCGAATTGTATCATCTACTCCATATCGCCAGCCCTTTGCTTTTGAGCGTGTATCCGATGCTCCTGTTAGTGTGTGGTATAGTTTCGTAAAAATGTCCCGATGGGATGAACCTATCCTTCCCTAATCCGTGTGAACTCGAAAGTTATGCGAGTCATACTCTTCTGGTGCTTCACCAGATAAATCTTCCGCACTACAAATTCTTTGAAAATGAGGAGTGAATGAAAGGTTATGCATTGAAGAAGTGGAAGTCGACCTTGAACCTTTGTGTTCATGCCCATAGACACGATGTAGAACCTATCATGGAAGCTGCTCGTAAAAGTAATTCCCTTGGTATAAGTTTATCTTATATCTGGGATCTGGTCTTTGCCATCATGGTTCCGACCATGATTGTTCTTCTTTGATCCCATTTCTCGGACAGATTAAGGCACTTGTCTTCTGCAAACCAATATGCCTGCCCAACCTCTATCTTGATTTACCCTCGAGTATTACCCCCTGGTATCTCGGGAATATCACAGGAACTACATAACTTCTTATGAGTTCTTCATCAAACTACTATTGATCACCAGTTCCAATATCCCCGGGTTCTGAGATGCTGGTCACTCGAGAACACCGGTAAGTGAATCGATTCCGCACTCCGATTCAATAACTCTAAGTATTTTTTGTTGCTTACGAGTTTAATAAACCTTCGATTCTTTTCTAGCCTGATCGCCTATATCCCTATCGTGCAAATTTCAACTGTGCTACCTGGTCCCTATAACCCAGAGCAACTTCCGACGATGAGCTAAGCTTACGTCGATCTTCCTCATCTTATCATTTCACCTCGAACAACAAGCTTGATTTCGAGCTTGTGTCGTATCCGTGGTCCTAATAACCTCTCGCTTCGGCATTCCTTTTGCTTGATGTCATCGCTGACCGATTACATCTTCTTGAAACCTCTCGACAAATGTGTCATGATCATTGTCAACATTGTGAGCTCTTCCAGGATATCAATCGAATTCATGATGAGAAATACCATCCTCGCCCCTCGATGATTGTGTTATCATCGACAACATTCTTTCCTTTTTCCCCGACACAAACTTGCTCATATGAACTTTGGGAATACATCCTTTTTGACATGTCGGTGGTTTGCTGCTGGAACCGTCGACCCCATCCTCATCTTTTCCTTGCTGAAATTGTAAGACTTATTTTAGCCCAATGCTAAATGTTTCTTGCTCTATTATCCAAACACCGTTGTATGGGTAATATCATGAAATTTTCCTCGCCCCTTTATCTACATACTTTTGAACTTGTTGCCCTATCATGTATATCCTGCTCCGCTTTTCCTTGAGCAGGATGTACTCCCAATTCTTGTGTATAAACACATTTTCATTTCCATTGGTTTGTTTAACCTTCTCGCGATCTATATGATATAAGCAGAAATAATTCCCTGTTTATGAAAACCCCTCGAAGTACAATTCGGCCAGTAAGACCCCGTTACTATTGTTGATGACATTCCGGTAACCACCGATGGACGAGAACTTTGCCTATTGGTCTGCCTTGTTCAACGAGCAGGAAAATGGTTCTCTTCGTCCCTCGCCCTTGGTACCAATGTTGTTACCAACATAACTGACAGGCTTTTCGCTGACATGTCCTATTGTCGTGACCGTGCAAGATGTCACCGTTCTCCCTACTTTTGATCGACCCCTTCACAGCTCCACAAGATCGGAACCTGACTCTCCTGAAAAACCTTGATTCCGAAATATTCTTGCATTTGGCTTCGTATCATATCACGAACCACCCTCCGAGAGGTAATCCATTTCCGATGCTCTGAACCTCTTTTCTCACTATGTTCAGGTATCGATCGGATGTTCAATCGTTTGAAACTTCTTATTGTACCTTCATACTTTGCTCTTGATGGTTTCTTAAGTTTCAACTCGAGAGATACTTCTGCCTCATTCCCTGGATTGTCCACCAGATAATTGACACCATAAGGGTCAGTTCTCCCGAAGTTACCCTTTACTCCCTCACTAAAATCTCGGGACAAGATTTCTTGTAGTGGAGGAGATTTTAACATCCCCAGCATCACACTACAGTAATCCCTTATGATCAGTGCCAAGTCATCCTCCTTTGCATTGCTTAATCATAGTGGTTAAACCTTTCATTTCAAATTCCTCTCTGAAATCAATTCAAATTCAAAGTGCAAAATGAAGTTGCACAAAAGTTACTGGAAAAATGTTCATCATTTAGCATAAATTCCAAAATAAATTGATGTTAAGGAAAACAACATCACCCTTATGTAAAGATGAACAGTATCAATTAAATCAGTACCAATTCAGCATTTTTAAATGCTATATCATTTATGAAAAATCCATCTGATTTCACTTTGCCTCCAAATTAATTGTGGCAGTGCCAAATATTGCTAGAGAGTTTTGTGGCTTAGTTCCACATTTTTCTAAAATGTTTGGTGGCCCACAAAAATCATTTTCTATCTCTGTTAATAAATAAAAGAAACAGAAAAACTTAAAAAGAGAAAAGGCCAGAGGCCACTTACCTGCACCCACCTGTTACTGGGCCGAGCCCAGCCAGCCCAACCTACCTGCTCCTCCCCCTCGTGTCACTACCGCCATGGCTGGATCCTGCCGCTCCGGCCGCTGGCCGCCACGGCGAGAGGGCAGTCGGGCGGAGGGGATAAGGACTCCCCCGTTCTTCTCCCCTGACACCCCCCTGCTCACTCTCTCCCTCCCCCTAGCCCATTCCTCCTCGCTCCCCTTCCCTCTCCCGATCTGGAGCCCCACCCGACGCGGCCGTCGCCGCTGCCTCGTCAGTGGCGCGGCCACTGACCTCACTGGCGCTCGAGAAGGCGTCCCGGAGCTGCGCCGTGGCCATCCCCATCTCCCTGGACCGCTAGTTTGTCTCGGGGAGCTCCGCATCTTCCCTGAGCTCGGCTTCCTCTTCTCCGGCCGCCGTACGCCTCGTCGTCTTTTGCCACCACCGCACATCACCCCGCGTCCCCGAGCTCACCCGTGACTTCCACTGTGAGCCTCCGGTCCACCGCGACCCCTCCCCTCTCTCCTACCTCCCCCCTAGCGCCAACACCGCCACGTCCGTGGTTCCGGCGCCACCCGTTGCCATCGCCGCCGTAATTCAGAGCAGCAGCAGTTGTGCCAGAGCCCATGGGCGAGCTCCGTGTGCTCGGTAGAACCCGCCGGTATGCTTCGTTTGGTCGCCGGCATTCCGCAGCACTGCGCCCGTGCAACCACCGAGCCTCACTGCCGCCATCATCGCCGTCGCCGTCGATTCCGACCATCCACGCGCCGGCCGTTTGCATCATGGGATCCGCGGCGAGCCCCTCTACCGATCCGTGCCAGCCACCGCTCGAATGGTCGCCAGAGGCCAAGTTTCGGCCACCGCCGCCACGTCGGGCCTCGCTGCCGGCGCGTGCGAGCGTTTTAACCTCGCCTGGGCCCTGACCAGTGGGCCCGGGGCGTTAACCGTTAGATTAGGCCCTAACTAAACTACTAATAGCCACTGACAGTGGGCCCCTTTTAATGTAGCGATTAGAGTTAGGTTTAATTAGTCAAACTACTAACAGTCAATGACACTGGGTCCCACCCCTCTAATTAACCCCCAGTTAAATTAACTAAACCCTGATAATTGGCTAAGACACTGACAGGTGGGACCCACTGGTCAGCTTGACCAGTCAGCGGGTCAGCTGACTGATGACGCAATGCTGACGTCACTGCTGACGCGATAATCAGTTGCTGTTAATTTAAATAATTTCAGGAAAATGCTAAAAACTTTGAAAAATCATAGAAAATAAATCGTAGCTCAGATCAGAAAACTTTCTACATGAAAGTTGATCAGAACGACCGAACGAATCTGATCGTGCCGTCTATTACCATGTCGGAACCCTTTATGTAGGTGAACCCGCAACTTTCCATCCGTTTCCGGTAGATGAATAGTGCATATATACCGGTTAATAAATCCAACTTAAATCCTAAAATAACTAAAATAACTTAGACATATCTTTAGGCAACCCTGCACTGCACCATAGCATAGCATGCTCCGTGTTGCATATGTTTGCTGTGTATTTATCTGTTTCCTCCCCCTCTTCTCTCTCGTAAGACCCCGATACCGACGTAGTCCCCGAGGCCGACGCAGCTCCGGAGGTCGACTACGCTCCTGACGACCAGATCTTTGCCGCAGAGCGTCCAGGTAAGCACCCCCCTTTGAACATTCCGATATCGCCTATTCTCTTCTCTCTTATGCTTGCATTAGAAATTGCTGCTGCTACTGCTTTACCTATTCTAATCCATGGCCTGATTTTGTAACCTGCTGTTGATAATTACCTGCTTATCCTAAACTGCTTAGAATAGGCTGGTTAGTACCCCAGTGACCCCCAGTTGTCCCAGTTGCCCCGCTGGATCCTCAGAAGACTCGATCAACCGGATCGACACCCTGACCCGGCACCGCACATCACTTCCCCCTTATCGGTACGACACTGCAGCGTTACTATCGAGTGCCGAGGGTGATACCTCGTAAGCACTTCTGATGTTAACTCTGTGGAGTAGTTACTCGGTCGTGGTCATCGAGGGTGATTCCTCCTTCTCCACTTCCGATAACGACGCTGTCGTGCCACACCTCAAGTGTGAACCTCGAGGGTGATTTTCCTCTTACGTTCACCTTGATGTTTACATCAGGTGGGAATCCAACGAGGGTGATGCCTCGGATTCCTTCTTGGTGTGGTAGCCACACGGGTGCCTTTACACTACTGTTGTTACTGATTAAACATGATAAAGATGGGTCGGCCCTGAGGGGTACCCGCGCGAGCATGTGATGCGAGTGTTGTGGAGTCGGGTTGACCTGGAGGGTGCCCGCGAGATAACTACGAGGCATGGCCGGGCATTCTTAGCCCTTGCCGCAAGTCCTCGAGACAGGGCGACGGGGTCACATCGATCGTGAGTCTCTGCTCGTTACCGCGCGCTCCTAATTCACTAACAGTTTGGATATTTGATCCGAGTGGGCCTCTGGCCCGATAGCACTAACCATCACGTGGGAACAGTTATGGGCACTCTGCGTCGTATGCATCAGCCAAAGCTTAATGGACGTCAGCGACTGAGCGGCGCGAGCTGGGTTGGACCGCGTTAAGCACCCTCCGTTGTACTGGAGGCTGCTAGGTCTGCTCACCGGCCGCGTACACAACGTGCAGGAGTGCCCGGGGCGATGGCCCAAGACCCCTGGGTGCATAGGTTTAGTCCGGTGTGCTGACCTCTCTATTAAGTCTAGGTCGGGTTGCGGCGTATCGTTTGGCCGAGGCCGGGCATGACCCAGAAAAGTGTGTCCGGCCAGAGTTAATCGAGCGTGGTGGGTAAGTTGGTGCACCCCTGCAGGGAAGAACTAATCTATGCATAGCCGATCCTCGGTAACGGACACTCGGAGTTGTATCCCGATCGATATAAGTAGAACTGGTGACTTGTGATGAGAATGGATACGATGGCCCTGGGATCGCTTTCTCGCAGGGAGTCGAGGAAGGATCGAAGGGCGAGTTGGATGATGACACTACTATTACTTTACATTATGCTAATCTGCACTCTTCTAATGCGGCAAGACCGCTGAAGATGCTGAAGATGCTAGTCTTTGATAGGACTAGGCTTTCCCTCTATTCTGGCATTCTGCAGCCCAGTCCACATATACAGCCTTTCTTTGATAATGTTGCATATGTAGTGTAGATCCTTGCTTGCTGAGTACTTCGAATGAGTACTCATGGTTGCTTTGCTTTCTTTTTCTCCCCATATCCGTTTGTCGCAACCAGATGACGGAGCCCCTGAGACAGCTGCCCCCGCCAACAGCTACTACTACTACTACCCTCCCGGTGAGTACTACTACGAGGAGCCGTCCGACGACCAGGAGTAGGTTCGGAGGGTCCCAGGCAGGAGGCCTGTGCCTTTCGATCTAGATTTTATTTTGCCCCGCCTTTCTAAAGGCTTATCTGTTTCTCCTATATATCTGTACCCAGATATCTGATGCTTCCGCTAACGCTTGTATGCGAGCTTATGTATTCGATCCCTCGAGGCCCCTGGCTTGTAATATAAGCTTGTATGACTTTATTTATGTTTTAGAGTTGTGTTGTGATATCTTCAAGTGAGTCCTTGAGCTTGATCGTGTGCATTTGCGTGTATGGTTAGTGCACGATTAAGCCAGGGGCGTCACATACGGGTTCATAGCTAGTAGCTAGATGGCTTCTTCTCTCTCTTTGATTCTCAATACCATGTTCTCCTCGATGTTCTTGGAGATCTATCCGATGTAATCTTCTTTTGCGGTGTGTTTGTCGAGATCTGATGAATTGTGGATTTATGATCAGCTTATCAATGAATATTATTTGAATCTTCTCTGAATTCTTTTATGCATGATTTGATATCTTTGTATTTCTCTTCGAACTATCGGTTTAGTTTGGCCAACTAGATTGGTTTTTCTTGCAATGGGAGAAGTGCTTAGCTTTGGGTTCAATCTTGCGGTCTCCTCACCCAGCGACAGTAGGGGTAGCGAGGCACGTATTGTATTGTTGCCATCGAGGATAAAAAGATGGGGTTTAAATCATATTGCTTGAGTTTATTCCTCTACATCATGTCATCTTACTTAAAGCGTTACTCTATTCTTCATGAACTTAATACTCTAGATGCAGGCAGGAGTCGGTCGATGTGTGGACTAATAGTAGTAGATGTAGGCAGGAGTTGGTCTACTTGACACAGACGTGATGCCTATATTTCATAATCATTGCCTTAGATATCGTCATAACTTTGCGCTTTTCTATCAATTGCTCAACAGTAATTTGTTCACCCACCGTATTATTTGCTATCTTGAGAGAAGCCTCTAGTGAAACCTATGGCCCCCGGGTCTATTTTCCATCATATAAGTTTCCGATCTACTATTTTGCAATCTTTTACTTTCTGGTCTATAAACCAAAATCCCCAAAAATATTTACTTTATCTTTTGTTTAGTTTTATCTATCTCTATCAGATCTCACTTTTGCAAGTGACCGTGAAGGGATTGACAACCCCTTTATCGCGTTGTGTGCAAGTGTTTGATTGTTTGTGCAGGTATTGGTGATTTGTGTGTTGTCTCCTACTGGATTGATACCTTGGTTCTCTAACTGAGGGAAATACTTATCTCTACTTTGCTGCATCACCCTTTCCTCTTCAAGGGAAAAACCAACGCAAGCTCAAGAAGTAGCAGTGCGATTGCTGAGAAACCCACACTGCGGCGCCCACATGCAAATGCCACACGCCCTCCGCCCGCCGGCATTAAACAACCCACCGCTTGGCCTGGCCGGCATCAACTATTTATACATGGCCAGGCCCGGCGTGATCCGCACCACACTTCCGCTCCCAATCTCCTTTGTGCACCATGCCCGCCATGGCCTCGAGCTCCATAGCACTGTGGGGCAGCCTCTCCATCGAACAGAAGGAGGAACTCTCCGGCATTGCGGCTGGCTGGTAGGCTTGCCAAGCTAGCCGGTGCTGGCTTGCTTGCCGGCGAGCTTTCCGAAGAGCGGCGACGCCGATGAGACAAAGGAAGAAGTGGCCGACGACGAGGCGGATCCACCGCCTTTGCCTCTCCATGTCGACATCACCTTGGAGCAGGCGCGGGCGCACTTCACCGAGATGATGGCGGAAGAGGAGGATATGGCGCTCCGGCAGGTTCATGAGGGAAAAAGGTACAACGTCCGGTTCGCGGAGGAACAAATCGTCGCCGACCAAGCGAACGACGGCGCCTTCACGACCATGGTGGCAGACGGCCTGGGCTTCTTGGATGAGCAGCAGGCGTTGCTCCTCTAATACCGCAGTGCTTGCGAGACCCGCCTTCAGCGATGGCGGTTGCGCGTCTTGTGCGCAGAGAAAGACGCCCAATACGTGGATATTGGCAGGGCAGCGGAGGAAGAGGAGATGCAGGAGACCGCTGACGTCGCCAGCTCCGTGTCTACGGAGCTGCTACCGCCGTTCGTGCCCCGCCACCACGAGGATGAGACCGACACGTCCACGACCAACGTTGTCAACACAACATAAGCGAGTGAGGAAGAGTAGAACATGAGAAGCCACCGCAGCTTGGGTCTCCCCTCCCGCTGAAGCTTCACTTCCCAGGGCTCACGGCTGACCGGTGAGCTTGCAGGACATGGGGAAGCCATGTCGTGGGAAACGGGTGCCTCTGTGGCCGACGATCATTTATAGTAGGTTAATAAAGCCTAGTCGGACTATTGTTTAGTTCAAATATGTCAAAAATGTAATGAATTTCATCCGTTTTAAGTAAAAATCATCCGGTTTGCATGACCTTCATCCATTTATCACTGTCCGTGGACAGTGGGGGTCAGCGTTGAAGATGCCCTTATTGAATGGCATTTTTTCCTATTAGACCATGCCAATTTCAATTCATGTAACCATGGCAAAAATATGCTTTGGATCATGGTAACGTTTTTTCATGGCAATGTTTATTGGAAAATTGTATGATGATAGATCAACATGTGTCCACCATGGCAATTTTAATTTCGATAACATGTATATAGCATGGCAAATCAACATCCCCATGGAAAAAAATAGTAGAAACCGTGGCATTTTTTTTTGTAGAAACCATGACAATTATAATGTACATGCCATGGCAAATCAACATGTGTCCCCATGACAAATTATATTTTTGTGTATAATAAACCATGGCATTTTTGCTTGGCAATTGGTTTTTTTTGCCATGGATTTTTTTTTGTAACAATAACATGTACAAACCATGGCAGATGAACGTGTGTCCCCACGGAAAATATTTTTTTAGTAGAAACCATAACATTTACAATGTTTATACCATGGCAAATCAACATGTGTCCCCACAGCAATTTTTTTGTTCTTGTAGAAACCATGGCAAAATATAGTCGTGGTAGTTTACAAAACCTGCCTCCTGCAAAAAAAAAAGCTTAGGGTTCCTCTGCCTCCCGCCGCCGCCGCTACTGCCGCCGGTCCGCCTCATCTCCGGTGTCCTTAGGACCATGGGGGCGCAGTGGATCCCGGCCCTTGCTAGTGGAGGGCTCCGTTTTTAGATATTTCTTTGAGTTTTGTTAGGGTTTGTGTCCTACTCAGGAAGACAAGACAACGGTGGCTCCCTGAAAATGGAATAAGCTTCTCGCCGCCTAGTCCTGGTGATGCATCTAGCATCATCGGTGGGCACATGGAGGTGTGTCTCCGACGGATCTGTCATTGGTAGATTTTCTCTGATCTGATCGTCGTTCATCTACTTTTGTATGTCTTCTGGTTGCATGCTTCTGATGTACACTTTTTTTTTTGCGGGAATCATAGGGTATTTATTCCAAGGTTATAGAATTACAATCTTCAGCGACTAGTTCACTGACACACGGAGGGGGATGGTTTAGCCAGCACGCAGTGCTATCCCCATTCCGTCCAAATGTCGCTAAACAATGTGCAACTCTATTTTGAAAGCGAGAAATTTTTACTGGAACAACTACCCTATCATTCATGGAACATTTAATCTCAGTAATCAAATGACCATATGCCGATCTGTCAAGGGAATCATCCGTGAGCGCTTTAAGAGCAACTGCACAATCGGACTGAAGTTGTATAGGTAAGCTTGATCTTTCAAGTGCCAAGGAGAGCCCTTCCATCATTGCTTGGATTTCAGTTTCTAAGGCATCATTGCAATGGAAGAGTCTTCTATATGCTGCGAAGATCATCTTGCCGTTATTATCTCGTAAAATCATCCCCGTGCCAGCCTTGCCATCATGTGCGGCGTAAGAACCATCGACCGATAAGGCAACCCAACCCTGAGTTGGGTTCGGCCATGGTAAGCTTGCGGGAGTAGTAGCCTCAGCCGCCAGATTATTCGTCACCACATCCAGGACCATCGGAGATTTTCCTTTAATAATTTCTTCTACACTGGATGAAATTTGGCAATACGAATTATAGTAGCTACTCAGAAAAGAGCATGACACCTCCACACTTGGTATAGAATTGCCATGTGAAAGTTCATTACGGAGATGCCATGTGCGCCATAGCACCATGATGATCATATCCCTGATTTGCGGCTGAGAATGTGCCAGAAGATGGAGAAGCCATTCGTCACCTGTACAAGTGATATCAGTACGGTTGGGGAGAGGCCATTGCTTTTGCATCGAATCCCAAAAAGCTGCTGCATTTGGACAAACCAGTAGAGCATGAAAAGATGACTCTCTTTCCCTCCCACACAAAGGGCAATTGCCATGAGTACCCAGGTGGCGTCGGTGCTTCTTTAAGTTGGTAGCTAGGGACCCCGAAGCTACCTGCCATGCAAACATTCTCATCTTAGGTGGAACCGAAGCTTTCCAGACAAGGTTCCAAATCGCTCGATCCCCTGTTGGGCTAGAGCTTGACGCACCAGGAGAAAACTGCTCTGTATGTACAGTCATAGCTAGGTGGTATGCAGTTTTTACTGTGAAGGATCCTGACCTATCCAGTGGCCATGAAATATAGTCTTCCTGTTGTCGCGGGGACGTACGGATCTTCAAGATGGCATCAATATCGGCTTGACAAAAAAACTGCTGCAGCAGGTCCACCTTCCATGCGCCATTAGGTTGCAGGAAATCAGCAACCCTATTGAGCCGGCAGTTCCCTTTCGGGAGCAGAGGGGTATACGGTGCACCACGAGGTATCCATGGATCACGCCAAACCCGAATATCTTCCCCATTGCCAACTCGCCACAACATTCCTCTTTTCACTAGTTCCAACCCATGTTCGATGCCTTTCCAAACCGCCGATGAATTGCTCGGAAATACCGTGTCTACTAAGATCCCATTTGGATAATATTTGGCTCGGAGCAGTCTCGCGCACAAAGATTCAGGTTGCACTAAAAGTCTCCAAGCCTGCTTAGCAAGCAAGGCTTGGTTATATGCTCTCATATCCCTAAAGCCAATGCCACCTTTGGACTTTGGTAAGATCATCTTATCCCATGCTGTCCAAGCCATTTTCTTCTTTCCATTTTCTACGCCCCACCAATACTGCCTTATCATTTTTGTCAACTCATCACAGACCGAAAACGGTAATTTGAAGACACTCATGACATAGGTGGGGATGGCTTGAGCCACTGATTTTATCAACACTTCCTTACTTGCGGATGAGGAATATCTCTCACTCCAGTCCACAAGTCTCTTCATCGACGGTGGTTGCTGTTATGGTGCGCTGGTCCTATTGGGTCTTGGCACGACAACTTCCCGATTGTTTACCACAACAAGTTTTGCTCGGCTCCGGCGAGGAAGGGCAATGACGGCGGCGTGCCTTCGACTCGCTTCTGTGCTTGTAGTCATCGCTAGGTGGTATACTGATCTAGATATAAATTTTATTATTTTTGCTGTTTGTTGTACTATAAAGACGAATAAAACAAAAATTTCCCCGCAAAAAAAAAGAAAGAGAAATGTATAATACATGGATAATTTTGAACATGATGGCATTTTTATTTATACTTCATGGCGTTTTTCTGTGTTGTTCTTAACTTGTCAAATTGATGAGCAAAATACGGGTCTATCATCTGTCACAGGAAAATGGGCATTTTTTTTTCTGCCCAATTTAGAGAATCAGATACGTTTCACGGGGAGGGGTTCGCTGAGAGGGTTCCGTTCGCTCGCTCGCTCCTCCCCAGCTGCCGTCAACCAGATTTTGTGGTCCTAAATCAAAGCTACAAGAGCGTTCAACCATTCAATGGTCACTGTGGTAACCATTGGAGGTAAAAAATGGATGTGAAGTTTTATTTTCTTCCTTGCCAATAAGTTTGAGATTCTTCCATGTTCCTATCTAACTTTGGATGCAAGAATCTGAACGTGGTTGACCAGTTGTTTTTGCAAGCAGCTGACGCCCAAGCTCCACGCCTTCCTCCTCTTGTCCTCGGGCGGCCGCCCGATGCCGCTCGGGGTGCTGCTAATCAGAGTCTCGAGCAGCGAAGAGCGCCAAGGCCGGCAGGGTCCTCTTCTACTGCCACGTCACCACACAGGTCGCCTGCGTGGCCCTGGCCACCGACGCGGCGGCGCTGTCGATCACCAACTTCCAGAACGCGTTCAACAACGCCCACCAGCGGCAGCGGATCGGGCTCGTCTGGCTCCAGCCGCTCATCGGCTTCCTCAGGCCCGACAGTTATGTACAGATACATGGACGAACACCTTGATTTTCCTGACTGATTTCTTTGATGTTTTAGGTACTGCGTGTACCTGGCGCACTGGCTATGCTGGGGGTGGCCCATGTTTACATCGGCCTCCACACGTACCCGGAGAGGACCGGCCGGAGCGTCAGGCTCTGGACGGCGCTCCTCACCGCCGAGGTCTCCGCTGTGGCGCTCGTCTACCTCGTCCAGGACAGGTGGAACCACGTCATCCGGCAAGAAGAGGCCGCCAGTGGCGACGAGCGGCAGTCGGAGACGGAGACGTCGGAGGAGCCGTCGTACCGGCCAACGACCACAAGGAGGTGGCCGTGATGCCGTAGCATGACGGTGGGAGCTGCTTGGGAAAATGCAACACCGATTATGTACAGTTATGTGCTGGATTTAAAAAGAGTTACAAGAGTACACCGCGTTAGCGCATTGCATGGTTAACAGCAGCAAATTGCTGGTTGGTTTACGCTAACTACTTGTATGCCACGCAGGCAATGGTTGCGCTCACAGTACCAGTACATTATAGCCAGACATTTCAGCAACCACAGTGACCATAGTTTGCACTTTCCAAAACCCAAAATGCAGTGGCCAAAGCGAAATTCTCGCACAAGTTCACAGTGACGAAAATACACTGTTACAATGAACGAACTACACTTTGAAAGCAAGCTTGGCGATGATCTCGTTCAGACCAGAGGGATCGGTTGCTGTTATGTGCTGCCAGTCGCTGGTACCCATGACTCCTCGCAGCTCTTCAGCGGACTGGACTTTGAGGAACTCCAGGCAGGCCTTCTTGAGTCCACGGCAATTGTGCTGCGCTGCCAGACCAAGGATGGCCGTCACCGAGCTCAAATCTATGTGCTACGACAGCCTCGCTTCACACATGGACATGACTCATGAGCCGCTGGAGATCAAACCTATCCGCCGCGGCAAGTAAGTGAAGCAGCCACATGACCTCAGCTCCGCCTTCTTCTCCTCCTTCCACCTCCATCTTGGGCACTGAGTCGGTGTAGATAAAACCGAGCAATGCCTTGAACACGTCTGGTTCCATGTCTTGTATCTGTATGGCATCAGCCGTGGTCCCTTCCTTCATGGGCCCAAAGAGCTCAGCCATGAAAACGGGTGAATGTGCCGCGAGAATGTTCCGGTGACCAACAAAGCTCTCATGGCCGACCTTGAACACCACATCGGCGCCAACTTCCGTTATAAAGAGATGGTTCAGGTGCTCGCATATGTTAGATGCCGGCACCTCAATGAAGGTAGTACTGGCTTCGGAGATGATAAAGTCGCACCGGATGGTGAAACAATCATCCTTGAGATGCTCCGACTTCTCAAGGTGCTCTTGTTTTATGAATCGACGTCGACCCCAACCATGGTTACTCCTCAAGAAGTCACGTGTTTTCCTTGCACGGATGCGTGCAGGTTGTTGCTTGTCAACCTCATCAATTAAACTAAACTGACGCTGCACCTTCACAGGCCGTGCAACATCCCTGTTCAAGGATGAAATAAATGGACATGAAACCGGCAGCATCCATGACATCACCGTTGGGATAGAGTTCCAGAGCCCATTGATATCCTCCAGCTCGGAAGGAGCAACCCTTGATTCTCTCTCTATTGGGCAGCAGGTATTTGGTGCGGGAGTAACCTTGTACCACAAGCAGGTGATACCACCAGCTGCCACTGCTGGCCGTGCCGGAGTAAATGGCCGACCCCACGGACGGCTGCAGCAGCTTGCCGTCTGTAACCACGGATACACCAGCAAACGACATGATTTCAGCGATCTTTTGAGCTAGCGCTGTGGCAATGAGTTTTGACGTCCTCTTCCCAATCCATATACGGCACAGGTTGTATCCCAACGGTTGGCACGGAACAGCAGGTTAAGTTGAGGAAGGTGAGGCTGGCGGCGAGCCGGTGGCAGGGGAGGACGCAACAAGGGTGGGTGGGGGCAGATTGACGGAGGGGGAGGCGAGGGGGACGGGAGGGCTTTCGACCGGCTAGTCGGCGGAGGGGAAAGCGGCCGGCGCTGGGGACTAATCGACGGCGAGACGGCGATCGGTGAGGCGGAGGTGCGAGAGCAAGACGGGGAACAAGACGAGCGATTTGGTGTTGAGGGCGGCGGCGGTGCGAATAAGTAATTTTACCGGAGCCGGGATGTACCTTGGATCCACCCTTCGTCCATTTCGTTAAGATCTGTGCGGTCTCCGTCCGTATAAAGTATAAACTAGTAATTGCAGTCCCAACTCTATACACTGGTAATACAAGTGTGGGTCCCTTTGCATGCAACAGCTTTTGTGAGGAGAAAGTACACTTGCATGCATGGTACATATATTATCCCTCTCTCTCTCGCCCCACACAAGACCTCTATTTAATTTCTTTGGGAAAATTTTGGATGATAAATATGCTTTGAATCTAAACTTTGTTTTGAAAAAAAATTATATATTTGAATTCAGGGTGACAAGACCTTTGAAACAAGACCGATCTTGGATATATTTTGAACAATTTGAATTTTATAGTTTTCATATTTTAGTTCTAGTTGTATTTCACAAACATCATTTTCACACATTGAATAAACAACTTGACAAACATATTGAAATATGTTTCATGTATCTCATAAATACCAGTTTCATATATTTTAAATAATCATTTGAACGGATTTGAAATAACTCATTTAACATATTTCCACACACCAATTTTTTTCAGAAAAATGATTTCACTCATTTAAAAAAATATCAGTTAAGAAAACAAATTTCACTTGTTCTAAAAATAGATTTCACTAATTAAGAAAACAAATTACACTAATTTCCAAAAGATATATTTCACTCATTTCAAAAAACACATTACACTCACTCAATTGAAATACTATACTATATTTCACTCATTTAATAAAATTGATTTCACTCATTAAAAATATAGATCTCAAAAATAATTTCACTCATTTTAGAAAACACATTACGCTCAATTACAGAATTAGATTTCACTCAATTTAGATAAACACATTACACTCACTCAATTGTAATATTATGTTTCACTTGTTTCAAAAAACTGATTTCACTCATTCTAAAAGATAGATTTCACTCATTTCACTAGTTTTAGAAAAGAAATTCATTTACAAAAGATAGATTTCACTCATTTCAAAGAATATAATCCACTCATTCCAAATCAGTATTTCACTAGTTTGAAAAACACATTTCACTGATTTGGAAAACTGATTCACTCTTCACAAAAAAAATCTCTAATACTAATTTCACTTCGTATTTATGAAATATCTTGAAACGTATTTCACTCGTCACAAAAAACAGTTTCAAACATTGAAATAGACAGTTTCACAGAACAATGGATATATTTCATTTTTTTCAAGTATCTTATTTCTCACATTTCACTCATTTCAGAAAACGCATTACACTTACTCAATTAAAATACTATATTCCACTTGTTTCAAAAAACTGATTACACTAATTACAAAAGATAGATTTCACTCATTTCACTAGTTTCAGAAAAACACATCACAGTCACTAATTTGAAATAACAATTTCACTTGTTTCAAAGATAGATTTCAATTAGTTTTAACACTAATTGGAAATAATCAGCTTCACATTCTTTTAAATAACTAGTTTCATATATTATTTTTAAATAACAAGTTTCACATATTTGCACCAAAATATGTTTCATATACATTAAAAACAAAAAAAATCCCATTTCAAAAAAATTCGTTTCACTCCATTCAAAGAACTTATTTCAAAAAACTGATTTCACTCATTTGAAACGTTGAACTTTAATCATGTTTAAATGTATTCAAGATTGATCTTGTTCTAAAGGTCTTGTCGCCAGGAGTTCAAATATATAAAATGTTTCTAAAATGGGATTATAGTTTTAAAGATATGAATGAATGAAATTGGTAATGAGAAAATAAAAGGCAGGATTTAATCTCGCATGCGGATGCACCTTTACGTGAACGAGAAGAGAGAATGCATGTAGGATTTAATCTCGATCAGGCATGCATCAAGTACTACTTTATCACTGACATTGACCTGCCATCTGATGTGACACAATGTTGAATACGCCATGCTCTTTGGGAATACACTAATACACGTGAGATGTGGGCCAGCAAAGCGCACGAATCGCAAAGTGGACAAACGGCAGATGGCTAGCCGGTACCTCCCGCCACCGGTAAAAAGGAGTTTGCGGGCGGCAGTGGGCGAGCGACAAATAGCTAGGTTTTATTTTTCTTTTGAGACAAGCCAAGCAAGTAGCTAGGTTACAAATAGTGGCGCGGCCCACGAAAAATCCGTGCTTGGGCTGAAAAGTATAGCCGGCTGGCCTAATTTTTTTACAGTGGATTACCCACCTAGGCCAACCTTTGCGTCGCGCTTTTTTATAACCAAGAGAGTCCATGCGTTGTTGCAACAGAAGAAGAAAATACCGCACGTCCTAAGTCCTAACCCAATAACCATGACTAAGACCTCAATAGGTCTTGCCGACGCGTCTCTCTCTCGGCATAAGATGAGAAATCTATTTTTTTTTCATGCAAGATTTTGCGAGGCGTACATGCGCGGTTATCTACGGTTTCTTTCGTCTCCAATTTGGCTTTGATGGGTGTTCATGGCAATCTTGGTCGGTGTCGGTATGAAAGAAAGATGGATCGTGCGCTATTGACTAAGGTTGCACTCTAAATAGCATTTAAAAACTATGTAACATGTAAAATCTCTACTCCTATAAAAGACTCAGTGGTGATGATGGTGTATCTGTCTATTGGGAAACGTAGCATGCAATTTCAAAAAAAATCTATGCTCACGCAAGATCTATCTAGGAGATGCATAGCAACGAGAGGGGGAGAGTGTGTCTACGTACCCTCGTAGATCGAAAGCGTAAGCGTTTGACAACGTGGTTGATGTAGTCGAACTTCTTCTCGTTTCGACCGATCAAGCACCGAACGTACGGCACCTCCGAGTTCTGCACACGTTCAGCTCAATGACGTCCCTCGAACTCTAGATCCAGCAAAGTGTCGAGGAAGTAGATGAGTTCCGTCAGCACGACGGCATGGTGACGGTGATGGTGAAGTGATCCGCGCAGGGCTTCGCCTAAGCACTACAAAGATATGACCGGAGGCGTAAACTGTGGAGGGGGCGCCGCACACGGCTAACAATTGTTGGTGTGTGTTATAGGCGCCCCCTCCCCATGTATATATAGGTGGGAGGGGGAGGGGGACAGCCTTGGGGCGCCCCAAGTACGAGGAATCCTACTTGCGGGCCTAGTCCAATTCGGCACCACCCCTTACCATATTTTCCGGAGGGGGAAGGAAGGAGGAGGGAGGAGGGAAGGAAGGGGGAGGCCGAATCCCTCCCCTTCCTTCTCTCTTCACCTCTTTCCTTCCTCCTCTGGTTCGGCCCATATGGGGGGCGCACCAGCCCCTGCTGGCTGCTGCGTTTCCCCTCTTGGCCCATCATTAGGCCCATATCTTTGCCGGGGGTGCCCGGAACCCCTTCCGGTGACCCGATATGTACCCGGTACCCTCCGGAACACTTCCGGTGTCCGAATATTATCGTCCTATATATCAATCTTTACCTCTCGACCATTTCGAGACTTCTCGTAATGTCCGTGATCTCATCCGGGACTCCGAACAACATTCGATCACCAAATCACATAACTCATATAATACAAAATCATCATCGAACGTTAAGCGTGCGGACCCTACGGGTTCGAGAACTATGTAGACATGACCGAGACACCTCTCCGGTCAATAACCAATAGCGGAACCTGGATGCTCATATTGGCTCCTACATATTCTACGAAGATCTTTATCGGTCGAACCGTAATGACAACATACGTCATTCCCTTTGTCATCGGTATGTTACTTGCCCGAGATTCGATCGTCGGTATCTTCATACCTAGTTCAATCTCGTTACCGGCAAGTCTCTTTACTCGTTCCGTAATACATCATCCCACAACTAACTCATTAGTCACTTTGCTTGCAAGGCTTCTTATGATGTGTATTACCGAGAGGGCCCAGAGATACCTCTTCGATACTCGGAGTGACAAATCCTAATCTCGATCTATGCCAACCCAACAAACACCTTCGGAGATACCTGTAGAGCAGCTTTATAATCACCCAGTTACTTTGTGACGTTTGATAGCACACAAGGTATTCCTCCGATATCCGGGAGTTGCATAATCTCATAGTCAAAGGAATATGTATATGACATGAAGAAAGCAATAGCAATAAAACTGAACGATCAATATGCTAAGCTGACGGATGGGTCTTGTCCATCACATCATTCTCCTAATGATGTGATCCCGTTCATCAAATGACAACACATGTCTATGGTTAGGAAACTTAACCATCTTTGATTAACGAGCTAGTCTAGTAGAGGCTTATTAGGGACACTGTGTTTTGTCTATGTATCCACACATGTATCAAGTTTTCGGTTAATACAATTCTAGCATGAATAATAAACATTTATCATGGTATAAGGAAATATAAAATAACAGCTTTATTATTGACTCTAGGGCATATTTCCTTCAGTCTCCCACTTGCACTAGAGTCAATAATCTAGTTCACATCGCCATGTGATTAACACCAATAGTTCACATCGCCATGTGACCAGCACCCAAAGGGTTTACTAGAGTCAATAATCTAGTTCACATCGCCATGTGATTAACACCAAAGGGTTTAATAGAGTCAATAATCTAGTTCACATCGCCATGTGATTAACACTCAAAGAGTACTAAGGTGTGATCATGTTTTGCTTGTGAGAGAAGTTTAGTCAACGGGTCTGCTATATTCAGATCCGCATGTATTTTGCAAGTTTCTATGTCTACAATGCTCTGTATGGAGCTACTCTAGCTAATTGCTCCCACTTTCAATATGTATCCAGATTGAGACTCAAAGTCATCTGAATCGGTGTAAAAGCTTGCATCGACGTAACTCTTTACGACGAACTCTTTATCACCTTCATAACCGAGAAATATTTTCTTAGCCCTCTAAGGATAATTTTGACCGCTGTCTAGTGATCTACTCCTAGATCACTATTGTTCCCCCTTGCCAAACTCATGGCAAGGTACACAACAGGTTTGGTACACAGCATGGCATACTTTATAGAACCTATGGCTGAGGCATAGGGAATGACTTTCATTCTCTCTCTATCTTCTGCCGTGGTCGGGCTTTGAGTCTTACTCAACTTCACACCTTACAATACAGGCTAGAACTCCTTCTTTGACTGATCCATTTTGAACTCCTTCAAAATCTTGTCAAGGTATGTATTCATTGAAAATCTTATCAAGCGTCTTGATTTATCTCTATAGATCTTGATGCCCAATATGTAAGCAGCTTCACCGAGGTCTTTCATTGAAAAATTCTTATTCAAGTATCCTTTCATGCTATCCAGAAATTCTATATCATTTCCAATCAACAATATGTCATCCATATATAATATCAGAAATGCTACAGAGCTCCCACTCACTTTATTGTAAATACAGGCTTCACCGTAAGTCTGTATAAAACCATATGCTTTGATCACCTCATCAAAGCGTATATTCCAACTCTGAGATGCTTGCACCAGTCCATAGATGGATCGCTGGAGCTTGCACACTTTGTCAGCACCTTTAGGATCGACAAAACCTTCTGGTTGCATCATATACAACTCTTCTTTAAGATATCCATTAAGGAATGCAGTTTTGACGTCCATTTGCCAGATTTCATAATCATAAAATGTGGCAATTGCTAACATGATTCGGACAGACTTAAGCATCGCTACGGGTGAGAAAGTCTCATCGTAGTCAACTCCTTGAACTTGTCAAAAAACTTTTGCGACAAGTCGAGCTTTGTAGATAGTGACATTACTATCAGCGTCAGTCTTCTTCTTGAAGATACATTTATTCACAATGTCTTGCTGATCATCGGGCAAGTCCACCAAAGTCCACACTTTGTTCTCATATATGGATCATATCTCAGATTTCATGGCCTCAAGCCATCTATCGGAATCTAGGCTCATCATAGCTTCTTCATAGTTCGTAGGTTTGCCATGGTCTAGTAACATGACTTCCAGGACAGGATTATTGTACCACTCTGGTGCGGAACGTGCTCTGTTCGACCTACGAGGTCCAGTAGTAACTTGATCTAAAGTTTTATGATCATCATCATTAGCTTCCTCTCTAGTTGGTGTAGGCATCACGAGAACGGATTTCTCTGATGTGCTACTTTCCAAATTGAGAGAAGGTACAATTAACTCATCAAGTTCTACTTTCCTCCCACTCACTTCTTTCGAGAGAAACTCCTTCTCTAGAAATGTTCCATTCTTGGCAACAAAGATCTTGCCTTCGGATCTGTGGTAGAAGGTGTACCCAATTGTTTCCTTAGGGTATCCTATGAAGACGCACTTCTCCGATTTGGGTTCGAGATTATCAGGCTGAAGCCTTTTGACATAAGTGTCACAACCCCAAACTTTAAGAAACGACAGCTTAGGTTTCTTGCCAAACCATAGTTCATACGGTGTCGTCTCAACGGATTTAGATGGTGCCCTATTTAACGTGAATGCAGCTATCTCTAATGCATAACCCCAAAACGATAGTGGTAAATCGGTAAGAGACATCATAGATCGCACCATATCTAATAAAGTACGGTTACGACATTCGGACACACCATTACGCTGTGGTGTTCCAGGTGGCATGAGTTGTGAAATTATTCCACATTGTTTTAAATGAGGGCCAAACTCGTAACTCAAATACTCGCCTCCGCGATCAGATCGTAGAAACTTTATTTTTTTATTACGATGATTCTCCACTTCACTCTGAAATTCTTTGAACTTTTCAAATGTTTCAGACTTGTGTTTCATTAAGTAGATATACCCATATCTGCTCAAATTATCTGTGAAGATCAGAAAATAACGATACCCGCCGCGTGCCTCAACACTCATTGGACCGCATACATCGGTATGTATTATTTCCAATAAGTCATTGGCTCGCTCCATTGTTCCGGAGAACGGAGTTTTAGTCATCTTGCCCATGAGGCATGGTTCGCAAGTATCAAATGATTCATAATCAAGTGATTCCAAAAGCCCATATGTATGGAGTTTCTTCATGCGCTTTACACCAATATGACCTAAACGGCAGTGCCACAAATATGTTGTACTATCATTATCAACTTTGCATCTTTTGGCATCAATATTATGAATATGTGTATCACTACGATCGAGATTCAATAAACCATTTACATTGGGTGTATGACCGTAGAAGGTTTTATTCATGTAAACAGAACAACAATTATTCTCTGACTTAAATGAATAACCGTATCGCAATAAACATGATCCAATCATATTCATGCTCAACGCAAACATCAAATAACATTTATTTAGGTCCAACACTAATCCCGAAGGTAGAGGGAGTGTGCGATGGTGATCTTATCAACCTTGGAATCACTTTCAACACACATCGTCACCTCGCCCTTAACTAGTCTCTGTTCATTTTGCAACTCCTGTTTTGAGTTACTAATCTTAGCAACTGAACCGGTATCAAATACCCAGGGTCTACTATGAACACTAGTAAAGTACACATCAATAACATGTATATCAAATATACCTTTGTTCACTTTGCCATCCTTCTTATCCGCCAAGTATTTGGGGAAGTTCCACTTCCAATGACCATTTCCTTTGCAGTAGAAGCACTCAGTTTCAGGTTTGGGTCTAGCTTTGGGCTTCTTCACGGGAGTGGCAACTTGCTTGCCATTCTTCTTGAAGTTTCCTTTCTTTCCCTTGCCCTTTTTCTTGAAACTAGTGGTCTTGTTAACCATCAACACTTGATGCTATTTCTTGATTTCTACCTTCGCCGATTTCAGCATCGCGAAGAGCTTGGGAATCGTTTTCGTCATCCCTTGCATATTATAGTTCATCACGAAGTTCTAGTAACTTAGTGATAGTGACTAGAGAACTCTGTCAATCACTATCTTATCTGGAAGATTATCTCCCACTTGATTCAAGCGATTGTAGTACCCAGACATTCTGAGCACATGCTCACTAGCTGAGCTATTCTCCTCCATCTTGTAGGCAAAGTACTTGTCAGAGGTCTCATACCTCTTAATACGGGCATGAGTCTGAAATATCATTTTCAGCTCTTGGAACATCTCATATGCTCCATGGCGTTCAAAACATTTTTGAAGTCCCAGTTCTAAGCCATAAAGCATGGCGCACTAAACTATCAAGTAGTCATCATACCGAGCTTGTCAAACATTCATAACGTCTGCATATGCTCCTGCAATAGGTCTGTCACCTAGCGGTGCATCAAGGACATAATTCTTCTGTGCAGCAATGAGGATAATCCTCAGATCACGGACCCAGTCCGCATCATTGCTACTATCATCTTTCAACTTATTTTTCTCTAGGAACATATAAAAAAATAGGGGAACTACATCGCGAGCTATTGATCTACAACATAGATATGCAAATACTATCAGGACTAAGTTCATGATAAATTAAGTTCAATTAATCAAATTACTTGAGAACTCCCACTTAGATAGACATCCCTCAAGTCATCTAAATGATACGTGATCCAAATCAACTAAACCATGTCCGATCATCACGTGAGATGGAGTACTCATCAATGGTGAACATCTCTATGTTGATCATATCTACTATATGATTCACGTTCGACCTTTCGGTCTTCAGTGTTCCGAGGCCATGTCTGTACATGCCAGGCTCGTCAAGTTTAACCCGAGTATTCCGCATGTGCAAAACTGTCTTGCACCCGTTGTATTTGAACGTAGAGTCTATCACACCCGATCATCACGTGGTGTCTCAACACGACAAACTATCGCAACGGTGCATACTCAGGGAGAACACATATACCTTGAAATTTAGTGAAGGGATCATCTTGTAATGCTACCGCCGTACTAAGCAAAATAAGATGCATAAAAGATAAACATCACATGCAATCAAAATATGTGACATGATATGGCCATCATCATCTTGTGCTTTTGATCTCCATCTCCAAAGCATCGTCATGATCTCCATCGTCACCGGCTCGACACCTTGATCTCCATCATTGCGTTGTGGTCGTCTCACCAACTATTGCCTCTACAACTATCACTAACGCATAGTGATAAAGTAAAGCAATTACATGGCGTTTGCATTTCATATAATAAAGAGACAACCATAAGGCTCCTGCCGGTTGCCGATAACTTTTACAAAACATGATCATCTCATACAACAATGTATATCACATCATGTCTTGACCATATCACATCACAACATGCCCTGCAAAAACAAGTTAGACGTCCTCTACTTTGTTGTTGCAAGTTTTACATGGCTGCTACGGGCTTCTAGCAAGAACCGTTCTTACCTACGCATCAAAACCACAACGGTGATTTATCAAGTTTGTTGTTTTAACCTTCAACAAGGACCGGTCGCAGTCAAATTCGATTCAACTAAAGTAGGAGAAACAGACACCCACCAGCCACCTTTATGCAAAACTAGTTGCATGTCTGTCGGTGGAACCGGTCTCATGAACGTGGTCATGTAAGGTTGGTCCGGGCCGCTTCATCCAACAATACCGCCGAATCAAAATAAGACGTTGGTGGTAAGCAGTATGACGATCACCGCCCACAACTCTTTGTGTTCTACTCGTGCATATCATCTACGCATAGACCTGGCTCGGATGCCACTGTTGGGAAACGTAGCATGCAATTTCAAAAAAATTCTACGCTCACGCAAGATCTATCTAGGAGATGCATAGCAACGAGAGGGGGAGAGTGTGTCTACGTACCCTCGTAGACCGAAAGCGAAAGCGTTTGACAACGCGGTTGATGTAGTCGAACTTCTTCTCGTTCCGACTGATCAAGCACCGAACGTACGGCACCTCCGAGTTCTGCACACGTTCAGCTCGATGACGTCCCTCGAACTCTTGATCCAGCAAAGTGTCGAGGAAGTAGATGAGTTCCGTCAGCACGACGGCGTGGTGACGGTGATGGTGAAGTGATCCGTGCAGGGCTTCGCCTAAGCACTACGAAGATATGACCAGAGGCGTAAACTGTGGAGGGGGGCGCCGCACACGGCTAACAATTGTTGGTGTGTGTTCTAGGCGCCCCCTCCCCACGTATATATAGGTGGGAGGGGGAGGGGGGTAGCCTTGGGGCGCCCCAAGTAGGAGGAATCCTACTTGGGGGCCTAGTCCAATTCGGCCCCACCCCTTACCATATTTTCCGGAGGGGGAAGGAAGCAGGAGGAAGGAGGGAAGGAAGGGGGAGGCCGAATCCCTCCCCTTCCTTCTCTCTTCCCCTCTTTCCTTCCTCCTCTGGTTCGGCCCATATGGGGGGCGCAGCAGCCCCTGCTGGCTGCTGCGTTTCCCCTCTTGGCCCATCATTAGGCCCATATCTTTGCCGGGGGTGCCCGGAACCCCTTCCGGTGACCCGATATGTACCCGGTACCCTCCGGAACACTTCCGGTGTCCGAATATTATCGTCCTATATATCAATCTTTACCTCTCGACCATTTCGAGACTTCTCGTCATGTCCGTGATCTCATCCGGGACTCCGAACAACATTCGGTCACCAAATCACATAACTCATATAATACAAAATCATCATCGAACGTTAAGCGTGCGGACCCTACGGGTTCGAGAACTATGTAGACATGACCGAGACACCTCTCCGGTCAATAACCAATAGCAGAACCTGGATGCTCATATTGGCTCCTACATATTCTACGAATATCTTTATCGGTCGAACCGTAATGACAACATACGTCATTCCCTTTGTCATCGGTATGTTACTTGCCCGAGATTCGATCGTCAGTATCTTCATACCTAGTTCAATCTCGTTACCGGCAAGTCTCTTTACTCGTTCCGTAATACATCATCCCGCAACTAACTCATTAGTCACTTTGCTTGCAAGGCTTCTTATGATGTGTATTACCGAGAGGGCCCAGAGATACCTCTCCGATACTCGGAGTGACAAATCCTAATCTCGATCTATGCCAACCCAACAAACACCTTCGGAGATACCTGTAGAGCATCTTTATAATCACCCAGTTACGTTGTGACGTTTGATAGCACACAAGGTATTCCTCCGGTATCCGGGAGTTGCATAATCTCATAGTCAAAGGAATATGTATATGACATGAAGAAAGCAATAGCAATAAAACTGAACGATCAATATGCTAAGCTAACGGATGGGTCTTGTCCTTCACATCATTCTCCTAATGATGTGATCCCGTTCATCAAATGACAACACATGTCTATGGTTAGGAAACTTAACCATCTTTGATTAACGAGCTAGTCTAGTAGAGGCTTACTAGGGACACTGTGTTTTGTCTATGTATCCACACATGTATCGAGTTTCCGGTTAATACAATTCTAGCAAGAATAATAAACATTTATCATGGTATAAGGAAATATAAAATAACAACTTTATTATTGCCTCTAGGGCATATTTCCTTCACTGTCATCCGTCATTTCTGACCATTAGATCTGCATCTAACGACTGTGATGTAAGTTGTGGTCTTTTTGCAACAATATCCCACTTCCCTGCTACAATTTGCAGAAAACCCCTTAGTATCTTGGAACCAAGCATATTCCTCCTTACCTCATCAAAACAATCCAAGGAATATATTTTGAGTGAAACATAATATATTTTTAGTGATATATGTATATCAAAACTAGACTGTTTTCTTTCAAATTTATGAATATGTATTATTCTACTTTGGATCCGTTGCAACGCATAGGCACATTGCTAGTAACTTCATATTTCACATATTTTTTCAATCAAATTTCATATATATGGGTATTTTAAAAAGTATTATTTTAAAAAGATATGGGTATTTTAAAAATTGAAGTTAGGGTTTAAAAGATATGGGTATTTTAAAAAGTATTATTTTTTCTAGATGGAATACGGGTTAATTATAGAAATGACATGGGGTTTTCTGTAAAAATGCTGACAGTGAACGGGTAGAAGCAATCCGTGCTTTATTAGTAGGTATAGATAAAAGAACTTCAGGCCTCTCTCCAAAAAAGAAAATAGAGCCACCTTTGAGTCGTTATTTGTCTTCATGGATCCCTGAAAAAATTAATCGAATTCCAGAAGCTTCGTTTATTGTAACTAAAACCCTATTACAATCAGCCAGCATGCTATTTCGCTAGAATGATATGATAACTGTTTTGATTTTAAAGGTGAAAAATCCCGAAATTATCACCCAATATGACCCATTTAAATGATGTTGGAGTACCTGCATGTCACACCCAGTGTTTTGCATGTCACACCCAGCGAAGGTAGAGCGAGAGGAGAGGTCGAGGAGGACAGGGATCTCACCCTGATGACGACAGCGATGTCAGGAAGGCAAAGGGAGCTCAGAGGCGTCGACCTCGTCATCAATGGCGGGCGCCGGGGCATGAGCGCGTGGCGAGGTAGGCTCGGGGACGCGGAGCTGCCTGTGGGCGCGCCAGGAGCTTCGCGCGGACATCGCGAGGCCAAGGGAGCAGACGGTGAGGCCAGTGTCGAGGTGGCGATGCAGATCTGCGACAGACGATGATCGGTCAGAGGCGAAGAAGATGGTGCTGGATGGCTCGATTGGGGGAACCCCATGTCAATCTACTGGACAACGACGAAGAGGGAGGCACAAAGGAGCTAAGGGACATGCCGAAGCTTCGAGGGTTGCCGGTTGCTACGGTTGCGACGGTCGGCGGTGTGACTAGTGCGCGGTTACGTCCATGGCGTCGGGCAACGACAAAAATATTTCTGGACCCGGGTGCTGGAGGCATAGAGGGACCCAAGCAGCGACGGGGGTGCAGCGCCGCCACGCGTCGTTCGCCGACGGTCGACGGGGTCGGGGGCGACAGTGGCGGCTCTGAGAGGAGGGATGAGGCCGACGAGAGAAGAGAGAGAGGCTTTTTTTCTTCTGAATCTAAAAAAAAGGGTTGTTGAGTTGGCTGCTGAGTCAGCGCCCAGTCAGCTCTGACTCGGTCAAAACTGGTTGACCAGCCTAAAAACAAAACCAGGGTTGTCTTTTAAACTTTGTGGTATGTTAAGGGTGTAATTCGTCCGGTTTTAGAGTTGAGTGTTGTAAATCGAACCGAGTGGTTACTTCAGGGTTGAAATGTGGACTTTTCTCTTTATCATATGGCTGATAGAAAGCTAACATCAAACTAATTGCTTGACGTTTTGTGTTTATTGAGTGCTTCATTGGGGGTTTAATTCATAAAGACCCAAATTGTCCCCAATGATCATGCCATATGGGTAAACCCTAAAATTATTAATTTTTAAAATTATTTTGGGCAAAAAGAAATTAAACCCATTTTATTTTGCAAAACTCCAAAATAGAGCACTGAACGAAAAGTGTATATTTTTTCAAAACAAAATTTTATTAAAAAATAATTTCTCAGGTCTACTATATATAACTTCACTACTCTCTTCAAAGATAATAGTTTAAAAGTTACTTAAGTATTTATTTTAAATTCTTTTTGAATGGTCCAAAAATGGCTTTTAATAGGAAAAATATACTTGTTTTATTTAAACTTCCCCAAAAATTTATCTCTTTGGACCATTTTGATCATCCTGTAAACTTTTCACCACATGGACATGTGCATTATATTTCTCAAAACACCATCAAACACCTTCTGGACTTTTCTAGGGTTTGAAATTTTGCTACATGTAAGCTCTTCAATAAATTCCCAAAAAATCTCATAGCCTCATTTTCTGTCTACCTTCACTCTAGTAAAGCTTCACTAAGTGAATCATGGCATAACTATTTTAAATCTAGAGCAAACACCTTCTTCAAAAATTTCTAGATCGTTGTTTTTACCATGTAACATGCTCAAATTTACACCAAATTTTTACCACAACCTCACCTCCACTCTCTCTTCACTCCAGCAACCATCTCTTGGCCAAGCTCAATGATTGCAGGGATAAAATCCAAGCTTTTTAACCCCTGTACAGTAATGGCATAGCTCTCTCTCCCTTCCATACTCCTTTGTTTAGGACCCCAGGACCGAGTGGACAAGCCCACAACCATTCATGGGTGCTCTGGAGCGAGCTATAGTGCACCAGGGCACTGTACCCACACCAATCCCGAGCAGCCAAGTAACCTCGACCCTCCTCACGCGTCATAGCCACTAGGCATGGACGTCTTCACGTTAACGAAAGTAAACAAACAATTCAAAATAATGTATTTACTTATATCCAATTTGATTCAAAGTTTTTACGTGGTCGTCAACCTACCAAAAAACAAAGATGGTTTTCAAATGCTTTTGTTTAGATTCCAATGCCCATTATACTAGTGTAGGCTCGACACCATATCTCAGTGTTGCTTCATCTCATGAAGTCAACAAATTAAAATAAAAATAACAGAAAATAAACCATGGAATGAGGAATTATTTTTAACGAGTTACATGAACATTTTCATTACATAATGAACTGGTATCATGGATTATGGAACACATTTTAAAAATTGGGTGAACCCTATTTTTTCTATTGGAAACATTTATAGGAGTTACATGAATAGTTTGTTTGACACACATGAACAAATGCAAATATTCTACTAGTAAGTACACAAATAAAAATATTCAACATGATAAAAAAACTATGTTCCACATATATAAACTCCATTATTTTATATAAATAATAAAGAAATAATATCAAAATTAAAAATATTGGTAGGAAAATAGTTTATTCATATTATATTAATATAATTTCATAAAATTGTATGTTTTAAGATTAACCAAAAATAAATTAAAATATAACGAAGACTAGAGGACCATCCAATAAGAAACATAAAGAACATATAAAAATCAAAAGTATAAGAAGTGTTAAAAATAAAGTAAAAAGGAATAAAATAAAAATACAAAAGGAAATCCCCATGCTATTTGAAATTATTTGGGTCTAGGACAATAGAAAATTATGTTGATCGGCCCTTATTCTCCGCAACAAGTGAACAGTAGGATTTTCACCTTTTGATAGGATAGCAAAAAGAGAAGAAAAAAAGATAATGTAGAATAAAATAACTACTAAAATGGAAACATCATTTTCAAATAGCAAATAAGTAAAACAAAAGTTAATAAAGAAGAAGAAAGAAAAGGGAGAAAACTGCCATGAAAGAATTGTTTTCTACACTCGCCTAACTCGAGTTAGGGGGGCACGTAGAGGATTCTTCCTTCCTGCAAAGAGCGGGCATTAGGATTTCACATTCCAGATGAATTCACTAGCTCCCATCCTGAGTCACATCCACAAGGGAGAGTGGTTCATAACAATGTTTTCATGAATTTTTGTTGGGAAAACTACATTTTTCAGCCGTCAACTTTTGGAAGTGTAGAAATGACCCTTTAACTCCAAAAGCAACAAACCTTAGTCCCTCCACTTTCAAAACTAGATAAGTAGTCCGTTGTGCAGCTCTGCAGCTTTAGGTGGTTTCCTTCCGACGTGGACTTTTTTTTTACTCTAACTTACAAGTGTGGGCCCCACCACATCAACCACCTTTTCACTTTTATTCGTGGTATTTATCTCTCACTTTACCTATGGATCTCACATGTAAGAAGAATATTCAACCTACAAACCAAAGACGCCTTTTTCTTGAAGCCTCTGAGTGTCGGTGTTCCTCGGCCACCCAGTAGGCATGCAGCGGGGTTAGTAGGGCCGGGCGGCCGCAACGACTTGGGCGAGATGTTTGGAAATATGTCCATTTTGTAACACTAATTTTTATTATAATTTACTCTTTATTAATGATATTTTGCATATTATTTCTCAATTCTAATATCTTTTCTCTTCAATTTGCATGTAACACGCAAAGAGGGAAATTCTTAGGAAAATACCGGACAGATGGATGTTGGGAAACGTAGTAGAAAACAAAAAAAAACTACGAGCAACCAGGAACACTATGAAGATGCAATAACGGTTTAGATCAGATCGTTACCAACTCTGAGCTACAGCGGAAGAAGACGAGTCGATGTAAATCGTACTTGAAGTCCCTTGAACCATTCATGAATGATCCCTCGAACGGAAGACCGAAAGCACGGTCTCTCCACAGATTGCAAGCGTACAGTCTTCACTATCCGGCAGCGCTTCGCTGTCCAGAGCTAATTGTCGCTGAAAAATTAGAGGGGAGAGATAATAGCCACACTGGGCTTCTAACTATCAAAACAGCGAATGGTAACTCAATGAATCTTGACGAAAGTAATTTGGTGAAACTCTCGTGTGTCCTCGAGAATGCTCTGATCCATATAGGTAAAACCACTGGCTTGTTCTTAGCATAATTAAGGATTGGGCCACTTGTTGCACAGTTGCAATTTTTGTTACTCTTTCTGTAAAGAAATATAAGAGCGTTTAGATCACTAAAGTATGATCTAAACGCTCTTATATTTCTTTACAAAGGGAGTACTATTTACTTTGTTGCAATTACTCTCGCTTTCAAACAATCCATCAAACACTCTTTGGAGCTATTGCAGTGATCTCTTGTTAGTTTCCATTAACCAATTCCTTATGCTCCTTGAGGCGGCGATGGGAAGTGATCGATAATGAGACCGTGAGACTAGGGGTTTGGCGTCTGGGGGCGGCAACGATGCGAGAGTGGCAAGCAAAGAAACTATATGAGAAATGGGGCGCGACACATGAAAATTCCGCATGGTGGGCTAAAAATTTCCTGTCTGGCCCAAATATAAGCATTTTTTTCTGGCGACGAACGCAAGGCCTCCAATGTTTCCTATTCATCGCTATAAGTGCCCGTTATAGGCATTCCTGCAAACGGGCGCACACCCTCCTCCCTTCCTTTGCTACTAATAGGCCGACCCATATGATGGCACCCTTTTGTTCAGGTTTTTTTTTGGAACGGTTTTGTGCGGTTTTATATTTTCCTTTTTCTTTTCTTTTTCTTGTACCTCTTTCGTTTTTCTTTTTTCTTTTTCGTTCTTTTCTATTTTCTTTTTTCAAATTCAATGGACTTTTTTTCAAATATGATGAACTTCTTTTCATTTTTTGATGATTTTTTTTAAATTGATGAACTTTTTTTTGAAATTTGATGAATTTTTTACAAATTCGATGAACTTTTCTAAAAATTGATGAGCTTTCTTCAAATTTGATTAACTTTTTATTAAAAAAATGATGAACTTCTTTTCAAAATTGATGATTTTTTTTAAATTTGTTGAACTTTTTTCAAATTCAATGAACTTTTTTCCAAACTTGTGAATGTTTTCTGAAATTTCAAATACATTTTTGAATTCATAGATTTTTTGTGATTTTTTCGTTTGAAAGTCAACAGTTGACCGGTTAACCACGACCAGCGGCGAACCCAGGCGACCAGTCAAAGAGCAGCCATCGAACGTGCGTGTTTTGGGCCGGGTCCAGTAGCGTGCCTTCTTGAGCGCCAGGACCCCTAGTTGACGCCAAAGGCGCTGACTAGGAGCTCCCTGTTTCAGCCCCCGTGTGTTGATCATATACAACCTGTTATTTACGCATCGCTAAAAAAAATGTTTGTTACACTCAAAATCGGCGTCACGCGAATAGGTGTATATTATGTACTTACAAAAAATTATTGAAAAAAACATTCAAATACTTGGGGAGGGAGAAGTCTTCTTTCTCTTGGGAAAGTCGGAGGACCAAGATATACAACCATGCTATCCACTCCACATGACAGCTCAACTTAGACAAACATGCAGAAGGAAACACTAGACCCGAAGAACCAGATCGAAGGAGACACCACCTCCCACATGCCTACCACCAAAACGAATAAGTATCATCGGAAGTAGGTCGAGGCGAAGGTCTTCCTGCCTGGGCGCCCACAGCGGCCACGTGGAGCTCCTTTGGTCCCGGTTCGTAAGCCAACCGGGACTAAAGGTTTTGGGCATTAATCCCGTTTGTTTTGTCCCGGTTCTAGAACCGGGACTAAAGGCCCTCTGAAACCGGGATTAGTACCCTATTTTCTACTAGTGTCATGTCACCACTATAGAGCAGAGACAAACCCTAAATTTATTCCTAACCCCACTTGATCAAAGCCGTGGGCCGGTCCCCACCCCCTATCATCGCCAGAGTGACAAACGGAGGAAGAAGGGGGCCCTCGGACTCGGTAGATAAGTTGTTGCCGCCTGTCTCCTAGGTCAGAGAGGGATAGTGGAAAGAACGACAATGAATTTCGCTTGCCCATGGAGTTCGTAGTCGGCGCGTGTTGCTGCGGAGTGTCCATTGTCCCCTGATTGTCACTTTTCCTACCACTTAAAAAATCACATAATTTTTTACTAGATTATCACTTTTTCAACCACTTAGAAAATTGCATATCTGTCGAGTGTTTCCTCTGGTCTCCACATATCTAAATGTCTCCCAAGTGTTACATATAATTTTCTACCACTTGAAAAATTAGCTGCGGAACACTCAGATGAGCTCTGGACCCTAGAAATTTATGGTATCGGCTGCTTCTATATTAGAGACTAGGTGACATCCTGTGTGTTGCTGCGGAAGTATGTGCAAACAATTCGGTGTGGATATGAGATTTTTTTTAGCAAAAAGGAAGAGATGTACCTAATCCAAATAAAATACATGTTTCAATCATGCTAATCATGTGTTACACAGAGACAAACTCAATATATAGTTCCTTGGAAAAATAAATAGCAACAACCCTTGATGTGCGAAGAAAGAATATTATTAAATTGTAAGAAGATAATGACTACTCTGGTTGTTTGGTGAAAATAGTTAACAATTCTGTAATTCAGGGTCACCTCTGGTCTTACGAGGAAGCAGGTACAGTACAAAAAGATGTCAATATGTGTATGTGGGGGGGGCCTGCTTAGAAAAGAGAGAATGAAATAATAATATGGTTCAACATATAAATTATGTTGAACCACAATTACAGTTTACATCGTAAGCAATATAGTAACACGGAATATAAGAACCGAGGTTAAAAGAAAGGACTAAGAATTGGCATATGTACCAGAAAATCTGGAGTGCAGCGTATATTGAGCCAAAAAGATACAAATGACCCTACAACTCACGAGTAAAATTTCAATAAAGAAAGAATAATCAAAAGCTTATGAAAATGCTTTGATTCCCATCATGGTAATCTGATGGGAAGGCATATGCATGACAGAGCAGTGGAACCTGAAGAATAATATAATGTTAAGTTCAGAATAATACACACCTTTACTTTGCACCTTACCTTATAGTACAAAAACAATTTCAAATTCATTTTACCTTGGTAAAAAGAATATGGTTGTGGAAAGTCAAAATTTGTGAGATATTTATTCCTCAAAAGCTAGATCTGCAACCTCAACATGGCACCATGTCAGAGTTATATCGACACCATCTTCTTTGCATGCCCTTTCAATGCTCAAGGCAATTCAGTGAGAAAAAAACAGAAAATACTAATGATCATGACTTCCTTTCGGGGATTAAAACCTGACATCCAAGAAGTGTTAGTTATTTTGTTGCAGTTGAATACCAGAGGAACAAATGTGAAAATTAATGATAGAAGTAGTAACGTTCTGAACTCCACTGAACTTCTTACAACATTCTTTTTAGCAAAGCTCACATTCAATCTAGTGCTTGCAGATGACGTCTATATCATTCTCTGAGTTGTTATGTCAGAATTTGCTACAAAAACACGGTGCAGCAATTTGCATAATAAAACTCTGCTGCCGTATCAATATCTATTACTACTATTTACTACTCCCTCCGATCCAAAAAAGTGTCGTGGTTTTAGTTCAAATTTGAACTGAAACCACAACATTATTTTGGATCGAAGGGAGTACCTCACAAGAGAACATTGTTCATATTTAATTGCTAGCTGCACTCACCTCATTGATCTGCAGATGGATTTAATTAAGTTGAGGAAAACAGAATTGTGTCCTCAATTGCAGCCCAGGGTCAAAGAATATGTAAAAAAAAAAAAGGTTGCGATTAGTATCTAAGGCAAGGCAACACAACAAAACTGGGGGGAAAAGTCACAATATGTTCGAGGTGCAGGTGTTTTGTGGAGAGATTGACTATCCATGTCCTAACAGAGTAAAGCAATAAAAGTAAATACCAACGATAAATTGCTTCTTGATTTTAGCTGTTTGTTGATCACAAAAGCGTTTTCTCTCTCATCATCTTTGACCACATGACCAGATTCATCTATTAAACTGCAAGAATCCTCAATAAATTATTTAAGACATCATATAAGAATGCAGGATTGCAACATTATCCAGGTAGACTGAAGATCTGAAACTGCATGTTCAAGTAGAAACAACACCAAAGCTATGAGAGCGTTCAGCTATTGGAGGTAAAATGGTTGTGAAGTATTCCTTTTCTCCCCTGTAAATAAGTTTCAGAGATACTTTCCATGTTCCTATCCAACTTTGGATGCAAGAATCTAAATGTATCATTGCAGAACTGCTATCATTGATACTCTGTCGAACACTGGAACTGTTGTTTTCGCAGCTGAAGCCCAAGCTGTCGTTGCAGCTCAAGCTCCACACCTTCCTCCTCTGGTCGTCGGTCGGCTTCCTGAAGCCGGTTGGCGTGCTGTTGATCAGGTTCTCGAGCAACGTTAAGAGCTCCAAGGCCGTCAGGGTCCTCTTCTACTGCCACATCGCCACGCAGGTCGCCGGCGTGGCCCTGGCTACCGGGGGCGCTGTCGATCACCAACTTCGAGAGCGCGTTCAACAACATCCACCAGAGGATCTGGCTGGCTCCAGCCTCTTTTGACGTGAACAGCAGGAGCTCTGCTTTTGCATTGAAGAAGAATAGAAGTCTTACAACATCCAGTCGAGCCTAGGCAAAAATCCTGGCCGACACCCATCAATCAAGAACAAAAATTAAAAAAACCTGAAAAAAGATAACAGACGCCTCCCACATCTATCAGCCCTCATTGACCGCCGAATTGGTGGCCTCGTAGAACACCCGTACCTCATCTCTGATCATCCCAGCAAGCGCGACCGGGGTCAACTCCTTCTGCTCAAATACCCTTCGATTTCTCTCCTTCCAAGTGCTCCACGCAATGTAAGCTGCTAATGTGATTTGCTCCCTGTTCTTCTCCTTGGTCCCACTGCCTGCGCAAAGGCCAGACTACCATTCCCCAATGTTTACTGCCGAGGGAGCCCTTATGGCCATCCTTCCATTCCCTTGCTGGAACTGCATCCAGACCTCTTTGACAAAGCAGCAGCCTAGGGTGATGTGATCGGCCGTCTCTTTTTCTTGGTCACACAGAGCACACATGACATTATGAGGCCATCCCCTTGCTTGCAGGCGATCCGCTGTCCAATTCCTGTTTTGGAGCAATAACCATAGGTAGAATTTGACCTTCCCCTCCATCTTACTCTTCCACACTTTTGCCAGGCCAGGTTTGACCACTCTGGCCACAAATTGTATGTCATAGGCAGAGGCGGCCGAGTAGCCCTGATTGGCAGTAAGTGTCCAAATAATCTTGTCATTACTGACCGTAAGATGTATCAGCTGGACTTCTTCCCACAGCCGCACGAACTGACTGAGCTGCACCTCTGTTGTCATTCTTTGTAGTCCTTGCATCCATCTTCCGCGGTGAATTGCCTCCCAGACCGAGATCTTCTTGAACCTGGCCAATTGGTACAGCTCCGGAAATATTATGCACGGGGCTTCCCTGTTTAGCCATCTGTCCGTCCAGAACGCAGCGGTTCGCCCATCCCCCAGCTGGATCGATGTGCAGCTCGCAAATAGCTGCTTGTCCTTCTCATCACAAGGTGTCGGTGATCCCTTCCACGGTCTGGCTCCAGCCTCTCATCAGCTTCTTCAGACCCCACAGGTAGGAGCACATCGACGACGAACAAACACATGATCCACACGCTTAGATTCTACTATCAAACTTCGTGTGTTTTTTCCCCTATCATCTCCTTGATGTTTCTTGTCTGGTCATTTTGTGTTTCTGCTCAGGGGCGTGAAGGCGAGGAGCATGTGGTACCTGGCGCACTGGTTGTTGGGGGTGGCGGTGTGCGTGACACATACCGGGAGAGGACGGAACTCCTCACCGCCGTGGCGCTCGTCTACCTCATCCAGGACAGGTGGAACAAAGTCGTGCGGCAAGAAGAGGCGGCCGCCAGTGGCGGAGACGTCGTACGAAGGTGAGAGCTCGCTTGGCCAAATGCAACACCAATCTGTACAGTTCATGAACTGGAAATAAAATAGTAAGAAGAGGAAGATCAGAACCATAACTCGTGTGGTTAACTGAAGATACAAACACGCAGTGTGGCATTTTGCCCAGCTGGTGATTGCATGATTAAGAGATTTATATTCTACACAAACTTAAGATCAGAAGCAAGTAGGCAACCATTCAGCTGGCGGTACCCATACAGTGAGACAATTTCAGGAACCACAATAATAGTTTGCACAAGTTCAGCTACCGACGCATTTTAGTCTAAGTGAGAACACATCATTACAACCAACGACCTACACTTTCGAGGCAAGCTTGGCGATGAGCTCGTTCAGAACAGAGGGGTCAGTTGCAGATATGTGCTGCCAATCGCTGGTCGCCATGACTCCTCCCAAGATTGCAGCAGATTGTACTTTGAGGAACTCAAGGCAGGCCTCCTTAAGTCCACGGCAATGGTGCTGTGCTGCCAGACCAAGGATAGCCATCACTGAGCTCAAATCTATGTGCGCCGACAACCTCTCTTCACACATCAACTTGAGCCGCTGGAGATCAAACATATCCGCCCCGACAAGCAAGTGTTGCAGCCACGTAACCTCAACACCGGCTTCCCCTTCCACATCCATCTTGGGCATTGAGTCAGTGTAGACGAAACTGAGCAAGGCCTTGAACACATTCGGTTCCATGTCTTGTATCTGTATGGCACCGGCTGTAGCAATCCCCTCCTTCATGGGCCCGAAGAGCTCTGCCATGAAGACGGCAGAACGGGACGCGAGCACACACCGGTGCGCGGCGAATGTCGCATGGCCGACCTCGAACATCACGTCGGCGCCCACCTTTGTCACCAAGAGATGATTCAGATGCTCGCTTATGTTAGATGGTGGCACCTCGATCAAGGGAGGAGCAGCAGCAGCTTCGGCAATGATGAAATCACACCGGATGGTGAAACAATCATCCTTGAGATGCTCTGACTTCTCAAGGGCCTCTATTTTCATGAAACGGTGGAGACCAAAACCATGGTCTTTTTTATGGAAAGAGGATGTTCCCATTGCACGGAGGCGTGCAGGTTCATGTTTGTCAACCTCACCAATGAAACTAAACTGATTGTGCGCCTTCACAGGCTGTGCAACATCCTGATCAAGGGAAAGAAAAACAGAAATGTAACCAGCATCATCCAGGAGGTCACCATTGGGATAAAACTTGAGAGCCCATTGATAGCCTCCAGCTTTGAAGGGGCGACTCTTGATGACCACTCCGTTGTGCGTATCCTTGATGCGGGAGTAACCTTCAACCACAAGCAGGTGATACCAGCTGCCTCTGCTGGCTGCGCTGGAGCCGGGGTAAAACATGGCCGACTCCGGGGACGATGGCTCCAGCAGTCGGCCGTCGGCAACGACCGATACGCCGGCGAACGGCATGATTCCTGCGATCTTACTTTGGCAATGTGGAGCAGCAGGGGGCGCTGGGCGAGCGGCAGGGGAGGACGTAGCAAGTGGAGGGAGTGGGCGGGGGGAGAGGCGGCTTGGGGGAACGGCCGCTCGTTTCGGCAGGCGAGTCGGCGCTGGGGGTCGCTGGGCGAGCGGCGAGCCGGCGGCAGGGGAGGACGTAGCAAGTGGAGGGAGTGGGTGCTGGGGAGAGCGGGGCAGGGGAGTGGTGGACGTGGAGGCGGCCCTGGGGAGAGCTAAGCAGGGGAGTCGTCTACGGCGAGGCGGCGGTGGGAAGTGATCGACGGCGAGGCGGCGGTGGGGATGGCGGCGGTGCAGGAAGCGTGAGACTAGGGATTCGGCGTTGGGGGCGGCGGCGGCGAGATAGTGGCAACCCTCGCGCGCGGAGATGGGCCGGCCCACGCGACTGTTCCTGCCTTTTTCCTCACGAGACGGTTTGGGCAGAACCAACCGTTTTTTTTCTTCTAAATTATCAGTACTCCTCTGTTCACTTTTGTAAGTCGTTTAACACAGCTAAAATTGAACTGTTTTACCCCTCAAAAAAAATTAAACTGTTTTAGATGCTGTCTTAAATGTCTAAAAGATGTGAACGGAGGGAGTACTATTTCTATGCTTCTACGCGTCCGCGGCTGGTCTTATAAAGAATCGGCCGGGTCAAAGACCTAATGGCAGCACACCAACATCTGCTGGCATATACGGCAACCAAGTCCGGAAGATATTGCAGCAATTGTTGAGAAACGTTGCATGGAAACAAAATAAAAAATCTACGCACACGCAAGATCTATGAAGGAGATGCATAGCAACGAGAGGGGGAGAGAATCTATATACCCTTGTAGATCGCTAAGCGGAAGCGTTTATCACGCGGTTGATGTAGTCGTACTCTTCGCGATCCGATCACGATCCAACCGATCTAGTGCCGAACGGACGGCACCTCCGAGTTTAGCACACGTGCGGCTTGATGACGTCTCCTTCTTCTTGATCCAGCAAGCGGGAGAGGAGAAGTAGATGGGATCGCAACCAACACGACGGCGTGGTGGTGATGGTGGTGGTGGAGCACCGACAGCGCTTCGCTAAGCATCGTCGGGACGAGGCGGTGGAACTACGGAGTAACGAGAGAGAGAGTGGTGCCAAGGGCTTGGTGTATCCTCTTGAGGTGCCCCCTCCCCTCTATATATAGGTGGAGGGGCGTGGGAAACAGCCCCTCCAAGCCCTAGGGCGCAGCTAAGGGGGAGAGGACTTGGACTCCAAGTCCTTCCTACTAGGACTCATTCCTTTTTTGCCTTTCCTACCCACATGGGCTTTTGAGGACTTGTGCGCCTAGCCCAATAAGGCCAGGGCGCCTCCCTGCAGCCCATGCTAGCCCTTGGGTCATGGTGAACCCACTTGTGGACTTCCGGACCCCTTCGGTGTAACATCCCCAGCCTCACACCACAATGATCACCCTCTGATCATGCCAAGTCACCATGATTAACTATGTTTGATCATCATTGCATCATATTTCATTTCAAAATTCCAATGCAAATTGCAATTCAAATTCAAAATGGAAAATAAAAGTTGTTCAAATCAGAAACTAAAATGTTCAATCAATAGCAAATAATTCATAGGCAGTTACGAAATGGTAACCAACATTAATGGGATTAACTAAGTAACTTCAACAACCTCAAACAGTGGCTGAAAACAACATTTAATAAACCTTTTAATTAATTCAAAATAAGTATGAAGTAGTATTTACCCCGAACTAGTTTTTGGTGTTAGGATATAATGCACTGTGAATTATGAGCTAGGTCACATTTTTTATAAAATTCATTTAGTGCCCAAACAATTAGCAAAACAGAGTTGAAAAGGAAACAGAAAAAGGAAAAATAGAAAAAGGCCTAAAGCCTTACTGTGCACTCAAGCCTGCGTGCTACAGGGTCGGGCCCAGCCCACCTAGCCGCGTCGTCTTCCTCCCGTGCGCTGTCGCGCGCCCGCGCCGACACGCCGACGTCTGTCGCCTTGTCGAGCATCCCGCGGCTCCCCGGCGCTTATATGGTCTGCCCCGAGCCCCCTCGCCCGTTCCCCGAACCCTAGCGCCCCCAGTTTCCCCCTCCTCCTCGCTCTCCCTCTCAGATCCCGCTCGCCCGAGCGGGCTCGTCGCCGACGCCTCGTCGTAGGCGTGGCCACCGGCACCCGTTCGACGCCCCGTCAGGTCCAGGAGCTTCGGCCTGGTCCTCCTCTTCTTCCTCGACACCGGATCAGGATCGGGAAGCAACGCCAACGCCGCATTCGACCTCGCCTCCGCCCACGGCCACCGCATGACCTCGCCGCCGATCTGCTTCACCGGACCTCCCCGAGCCTCTGCCTAGACGCCACGCTCCCACGATGAGCTCCTGCGTCGAACGTGCCCTTCCCTGCCCCCTCTAGCCGTCCCTAGCTACCGCTCCGGCGCTTGGCCGAGCCCTCCGCCGCCTGGCCTCGTCGCCGGCGTGGCCACGGTGACCTTATGGTCCCGTGCGTGCCACCGTTGCGTTCACCGCACCGCGTAGGCCTCGACTAGCTGCTCAGCTTCCCCGCAAACGCACTGTAGCCCCGATCCCGATGACGACCGAACTGTGGCGTCCGCCGCGCCGCTCGCTGTCGCCGTTCCCGGCCACCGCAGCCTCTACCACCACCCCAAGTCGCCTCGCCGTCGTCTTCTCGTTCGAACGAGCACGGCTGCGCTCGAAATGGCGTTGTGTGCGCAAAACCCGAGCCACGCCGCCGCGTTTGGCTCGCCGGAGTCAGCTCCGGTGCGTCTCCGGCCGATGTCCGACGTGGCGTCCACGTGGCACCGCCTGGGCCACTGACTGGTGGGCCCAAGGGCCCACTTTGACCTGTTGACTTGGGTCAACGCTGACGTGGCCGCCCCCTGTGTCTATGACATGTGGGTCCCGCCTGAAATAAATGGATTAAATTAAATAGATAATTAGTTAATTAGCTAATTAGTTAATTAAACTACTAAACACTCACTGACCAGTGGGCCCCACCCACTAATTAACCTATTTAATTAAACTAACCCCTCTGATTAAAGCCACTGCCACTGACATATGGGTCCCACTGGACCCACCTGTCAGGTTTGACTGGTCAACCGACCAGTTGACCTGCTGATGTCACCTCTACGTCATGCTGACGTCACCAAATACTATTCTGGATAATGTTTGATTTAAATAATTAAATAAATTCCAGAAAATGATTTAATCTTCGAAAATTCGTAAAAAATAAACCGTAGCTCAGATCGAAAAACTTTCTACATGAAACTTGATCAGAACGACGAGACGAATCTGATCGTGCCGTCTGTTTCCATGTCGGAACCCCCTACATAGGAGAACCCGTAACTTTTAGCCCGATTCTGATAGATGAATAGTGCATACATACCGGTTAATAAATCTCACTTTAATCCTAAAATAACTAAAATGACTTAGACATATCTTTAGGCAACCCTGCACTGTATCCTAGCATAGCATGCTCTGTGTTGCATATACTTGCTATGTATTTATTTGTTTCCTCCCCCTCTTCTCTCTCGTTAGACCTCGGTACCGACGCAGTTCCCGAGACCGACGCAGCTCGGTGTAACATCCCCAGCATCACACCACAGTGATCATCCTCAGATATTGCCAAGTCATCATGATCATCTTCATAAAATGGTATTAGGAAATAATTCAACTTCAATTCCAAATTCAAATTGTAAGTCAAATATTTATTTCTTCAAACAGCCAAACTAAAATGTCCATAATGTTGCAAATATTCCCAAGGCATTTATAAAATTGAAACCAACTTCATATAAATTCCTAAAATGCCCCTGGACATTTTAACAGTAGTCCAGCAGCACTTAATCTGTCCTTTTCAATTTCTAAAAATATCTAACCTATTCCTTTGGCCTCCAAACTTTTTGTGGCAGTGTCTAAAATCACCAGGGAATTATTAAGACTTTTCCCATATTGTTCCTAAGTGATTAGGATGCCTAAATAAGTCCTTCTTCCCTCTCTATTTATTAATAAAAAGAAAAACAGAAAAACAGAAAAAGGGGAAGTGGCAGAACACTTACCTGGTAATGGGCCGAGCCCAGCCCAACTACCCTCCTTGCCTCGCTGTCGTCTCCCCCGTGGACGACCGCGCCCGCGCCGGTCGCCGCGCGACACCGCGACGGGGAGCAGGGACGCGAGGGAATAAGGCCGCGCCGAGCCGTTCCCCCTGGCCACCTCCTCCATTCGCCTCTCTCTCTCCCAGCGCTCGCATCGCTCTTCCCCCTTCTCTGCTCGCGCAACCGAGCGCGACCGCCGCTCCCGTCTCGCTGAGGTCATGGCCAACGGCCTCCCCGAGCCGCTCCGTTGTGTTCACCGGCTCCCTCGGCGTCGTCTTCTTCTTCTGCGCAACCGCGGACGGCTGGAGCTGCTACCCTGCAGCGCCACTACCCCTTCGTCAACCTCGGGCCGCCGGTGATCCCTTTCCTCCCCGCCGCCGTTCGGCTGCTCCTAAACCTCCCGACGAGCCTCCGTGAGCTCCTACGTAAGCTTCTTCCCCTCTCCCTTCTCCGTTTGAGCTCCATTCCGAGCTCTAAGCCACTGCTGCCGTCGCACCCAAACATTTCTCCGCGGACCTCGTCGCCGGCGACCGACCGGTGACCATTCGGTCTCGGGCTCGGGCCCGTTGAGAACGCGCGCTCCCGTAGATCGTCACTAGCTGTTTAGAACGCCCGCACGCGCAACGCTCTATCATTCCCGTAGTTCGCCCAAAAGATCTCACCGCCGGCGTCATCACACCACCCGATTCCGACCACCGTAGCTTGCGAGACCTCCGCCGTTCGACGCCGCGCGAAGAGGCTGATATGTAGGACCAAACCGCACTCGAAATAGTGGACCACAGGAGAAATCCGAGCTCGCCGGAGCTTTCGGACGCGTCTGGCACTCGCCGGAGCTCATTCCGGCGACGGCGATGACCTGGCCCCAGTGGGCCCCGCCCCGTGTCGCTGACCACTGGGCTCCGCAGCCCAGTTGACCGAGTCAACTCGGCTGACTGGGCAGCTGAACCGCTGACAGGCGGGCCCGGCTAATTTAAATGATTTAAGAAAAATAAATAAAATGCTAATTAATTTGATAATCCTAATTAAGTTAATTAGTTGACTAATATGACACTGACTAATTAACCCAGCAAATTAGTTTAACCCCCTCTGTTAAAGTCTCTGTGAGTGACATATGGGACCCACTGGTCAGTTTGACCAGTCAACGGGTCAGTTGACCTGCTGACGTCATGCTGACACACTGCTGACGTAATAATCTATTTCTGTTAATTAAATAAATTCCAGAAAATCAAATAAACTTTAAAAATTCATATCTTTTAAACCGTAGCTCCGATCGAAAAAGTTAAAACATGAAAGTTGCTTAGAACGACGAGACGAGTTTGATCGTGCCGTCTGTTTCCATGTCGGAACCCCCCTACGTAGAAGAACTCGTAACTCCGGGCTCGATTCCGGTAGATGAATAGTGCCTAATCACCGGTAAATAAATACCACTTTAACCTTATAATAACTAAAGTGACTTAGATGCATGATTAGGCAACCCTGCACTGCATCATAGCATAGCACGCACCGTGTTGCATCTGTTTGCATTATGTTTACATGTTTCTTCCCCCTCTTCTCTCTCGGTAGACCCCGACGTTGACGTAGCTCCCGAGGTAGACGCAGCTCCGGAGTACGACTACGTCCCCGACGACACTACTGACGACCTTGCCCTTGCCGCTGAGCAAACAGGCAAGCACCCCCATTTTGAACATGCCTATATCACCTATTCTTTTCTCTCTTATGCTTGCATTAGAACTGCTACTGCTACTGTTTTCCTATATCTGCTGCATAGCCTGATTATTGTAACCTGCCTTGCTACCTTGCTGGTTATCCTAGACTGTTTAGAATAGGCTGGGTAGAGACCCGACAGAGACCCCCACTTGATCTCGACTACCCCGCTGGATATCAGAAGACCCGATCATCGGGATTGAAGACCAGACCCTGGCACCGCACATCACTTCCCCTTAGTTTCCGACACTGCTGGGTTACCGTCGAGTGCCGAGGGTGATACCTCGTTAGCACTTCTGATGATAACCTTGTAGGTTAGTTAATCGGTCATGGTAAGCGAGGGTGATTCCTCCTACACCACCCCCGATAACGACATCGTCGCGCAACGCTTCAAGCGTGGACCTCGAGGGTGATTCCTCCTTCGTTCACCTTGACTATAACATCCAGTGGGATTCCATCGAGGGTGATTCCTCAGGATTCCCCTTGGTGTTAGACACACGGTTACTATTGATATTATGACTTGCACTGAACCATGTTACTAAAGACGGGTCGGCCTTGAGGGGTACCCGCGCGAGCTTAATGCGAAGTGATGTGGAGTCGGGTTGACCTGGATGGTGCCCGCGAGATAACACGAGGCGTGGTCGGGAATTCTTAGCCCTTGCCGCAAGTCCTCGAGACGGGGCGACGGGGTCACATTGATCGTGAGTCTCTACTCGTTTCCGCGCGCTCCTAAACCACTAAACGGTTTGGATATTTGATCCGAGGGGCCTCTGGCCCGATAGCACTAACCATCACGTGGGCATAGTATGGGCGTTCTGCGTCGTATACATCAGCCGAAGCTCTATTGACGTCAGCGAGGAGCGGCCCGTTTTGGATTGGACTGGGAACGCAACTGCGCTTGTATAAGGGGTTGCTAGGTCTGCTTCCAAAACGTCCTCGCAACGTGCAGGGTTCCCGGGGCGAAGGCCCAAGACCCCCGGGGGCATAGGTTAGTCCGGCGTGCTGACCTCTCTTTAGAGCCTAGGTCGGGTTGCGGCGTATCATTTGGCCGAGGCCGGGTATGACCCAGTAAAGTGTGTCCGGCCGGAGTTAAGCGAGCGTGGTGGGTAAGTTGGTGCACCCCTGTAGGGAAGAAACTTCTATCGATAGCCTGTCCTATGGTAACGGACACTCGGAGTTGTATCCCGATCGGTACAACTAGAACATGAGATGAGAACTGGATAGTACGGCTCTGGGATTGCTTTCTCGCAGGGAGTCGAGGAAGAATCTCTGGCCGAGGTTGATGATATTACTACTACTACTTTACATTATGTTCATCTGCTCTCTCTCCTAATGCTGCAAGACTGATGGAGATGCTGAAGATGCTAGTCTTCGATAGGACTAGGCCTTCCCCTCTATTCTGACATTTCTGCAGCCCAGTCCACATATACAGCCCCCTGTTGAAAATGTTGCATATGTAGTGTAGATCCTTGCTTGCTGAGTACTTCGGATGAGTACTCACGTTTGCTTTATTTTCTTTTTCCCCATATCCATTTGATGCCACCAGACGTCGGAGCCCCTGAGCCAGACGCCCCAGTTGACGACCAGTACTACTACCAGCCCGGAGAGTACTACTACTACGAGGAGCCGACTGACGACCAGGAGTAGGATCGGAGGGTCCAGGGCAGGAGGCCTACGCCTTTCGATCGTAGCTTTTATTTTTACCCCGCCTTCTAAAAGGCTTATCTCTCTCTCTCTGTAACATATCTGTACCCAGATATCTAATGCTTCCGCTGACGCTTGTATGCCATCGAGCTATGTATTCGAGCCCTCGAGGCCCTGGCTTGTAATATTAAGCTTGTATGACTTTATTTATGTTTTAGAGTTGTGTTGTGATATCTTCAAGTGAGTCCTTAGGCTTGATCGTGCGCATTTGCGTGTATGATTAGTGCACGATTAAGCCGGGGTCGTCACAGGTTGGTATCAGAGCCGACTGCCCCTAGGTATCCCTCTTTCCAATTCCTTGGCTGAAGTTGAGTCTAGTGGTCCAAAAACTGTTTTACTAACTTGTCTGTGTGGCTTACGGGCCCACGTCGCCAACTGGGTGGTATTAGGATCTTTTACTCCTCGACCTTTACTCTGGGAACTCTGATCTCTCTTCCTTTCGGGTCAAATGATTTTACTAACTCTAGCATTAGGTTCTCGTAACCACTTCCTCCCGGAGAGCCTCTTCACTACAGATGATCGTCTGCTTCATCAGAAGGTTCTGAAGATACTCCTCGCCGATAATCGAGACCCTGTGCCACTGCTTTGCAGTTCCTGATCACCGACAAACCCCGTGGATAACTAACCACCCTTGTCGTTTGTATCTTCATTCCCAATTACTCCTTTATGTACGAGATACCCCGAAATACTCCTCATTAATCCGGGAATCTTTTGAGCCTACTGTCGTGCAGCTTCCTTCGCATTGCTGTTAATTGCTCACATTACCGGGGATCCGTTCACCCCCAGTTGTTCTTGTGTTCCTGAAATATTTAATAATGCTATCTGATCTCCCGAAAATCCCCTGCAGCCTATTGCTCTTGAAATTCTTACCTGCTTTCATTATGGATAATTCCATACATCTAGTAACCCCATCGGCCTCCTTTGTCGCCATCATTTTGAGTCCCTTGATTCATTCTGCTGTGAATGCTTTCTATCATCCGCCGATTCCTAAAATTCGTCCTTCCAGCTCATTCACTATTCCGGACATGAGTTGGTTCTCGGCTAATCAAGCATTGGTTGATTGTCCAACTAAACCTGTTCAATTTACATGTCCTTTTTGCCCAGGTGATCTACCGGCCACTACTCACTATGGAGGTCGTGATTCCTCTGGATATTATACTTGAGTTATTCAAGTATTTCCTTAATCAGATGTGCTTGCTTCCCGTTCTTCCTCGGGGGACTCTCAGGTGGAACCAGTCGTTAAAGCCTTACCCCATTAGTTCTCACGGATCACTTGATTCCTTATGTGGACAATTATCCGACCGATTCTTCTCTATTCTAAGAACCTTGTCGGTTCCTTCCCCATTGGCATTTCCTTTAGCACTGAAGTATTCTCTACTTCTTGCCGTCTGTATATCCCCCCAGCTTGCATGGCACGGAAAGGCAGTGCATTCCTTCTCCATATGGACTTGGGACTGACTACTGACCAGGACAGGTCACGTAACCATGGGTGGAGATCTCTGCAAGACGGAACACTAAAGATGTCCAACAAATTCTACTCAACCTAACCGTCTTTTGATCAGAACTTTTCCTCCTGACTCTTCGTTTGAACCATTACTCCTTTGTACTTGAACGTCGGAATATTCCGATGTTTCTATAATCTGATGCCGATACATTCTTTCTTCTTCTGGTTGAGTACCGCTACTCACGTCAGATCCTTTGTCATCTAACTGATCTTTTGGTTAGATTAATATCCGACAAAATCCTTCATATTCAAACTTCTTATGAGCCTTTCCCTTGGTATATAGTACCTCTGATAAATTGTATCATCTGCTTTGACTTCGATACCCTGCTTTTGAACTCACATCTCTTGCTTGGTTGATGGTTGTATAGCTTCGTAAAAATGTCCCGATGGGTTGAACCTATGCTTTCCCTAATCCATGTGAACTCGAAAGTTATGCGAGTCATACTCTTCTGGTGATTCACCAGATAAATTTTCAGCACTACAATTTCTTCGAAAACGAGCAGTGAATGAAAGGTTGTGCATTGAAGAAGTGGGGGTCGACCTTGAACCTTTGTGTTCATGCCCATGGACCCGATGTAGAACTTATCATGGAAGCTGCTCGTAAAATAATTATTTTCTGGGTACAAGTTCATCTTGTATCTATAAATTGATCCTTTGCAATCGAGGTTTCGACCATATTTCCTCTTTGATTCCATTTTCTGGATAAGTTAAAATACTTGTCCTCTGCAGATCATTTCACCCGTCCAACCTCTATTCCGATCTACCTCGAGTATTGCCCCTGTTATCTCGAGGACACTGTGTCATTGCACTAACTCTTGTAAATTCTTGTGGGATGATACTCCATCACATCATTCCTAGCCTGATCGGCTATATTTGTATCGTGCCAACTTTTAACTGTGCTAACTGGTTCTTATGCCCGGATCAATTTTCGACGATGAGCAAAGCTTGCATCGAACTTCCGCATCCTATCATTTCATCCTGAACAACAAGCTTGATATAAAGCTTGTGTCGTACCCATGATTCCAATAACCTTTCGTTGCATCATTTCTTTGGCTTGATGTCGTCGCGGCTCGATGGCATCTTCATAGAATCTCTCGACAAAATTGTCGTGATCACCGTCAACACTTTGGCTTCTTCAGAGATGTCAAATGAATTCATGGCTAGAAATACCATATCTGCCCCTCGATGATTGTGATATCATCGATGACATCCTTGACTTTCTGCCAACACAGACCTGATTGTGTTTGGTTAATCCTCATGTTCCGAGATAATCCTGGAAGTGTCTCTTTGTATCTCTTGTGATCTTTCGATCCAACCCCTACTTGAAACACCACATCCTTGCTGCCTAGAAGCATGACTGCGGTAATCCAAACACCAACTTGAACATTAAAAGCCTTGATCCATTATCCAAACACCGATGTATGGGTAATAGCGTGATTTTCCCTCGCCCCTCTATCTAAATGCTTTTGAACTTGCTGTCCCATCATGTATATCATGCTCCGCTTTTTCTTGGACAGGATATACTCCCAACCCTGGTGTGAAAACACATTTTCCTTTCCATTGTTCTGTTTAATCTGATAATCACAATTTCCTTTCCATTGTTTTGTTTAACCTTTCTTATGATCTATATGATGTAAGCATAAATAATTCCCTGCTTATAAAACACCCCGGTCTACAACCTCGCCAGTGGGACCCTGTTACTATTGTTGATGACATTCCGGTAACCACCGATGGACAAGAACTTTGCCTTTTGGTCCGCCTCGTTCAACGAGCAGGAAAATGGTTCTCTTCGTCCCTCGCCCTTGGTACCGACGATGTTGCCGACATAGCTGACAAGCTATCTTCTGACATACCTTGATGGTGTGACCGGTAAAATATCACCATTCTCCTTACCTTTGATCGACACCCTCCACAGTTCCACAGGATCGTAACCTGACTCTCCAGCATATCTTTGATTCCGAAGCATAATATGCTCTTGGTCCTGTGTGCTATCGCGAGCCACCTTCCGACGGATGATCTACTCCCCATACCCTGAACCCCCTTCTCACTCCCTGTTCGGGTATCGAACGGATGTCCATTCACTTGAAACCTCCCATTATACCTTCATACTTTGCGCTCGATGTTTCCTTAAGTTTCAACTCGAGAGATTCTTCTGTCACACTCCCTAAATTGTTTCCCAGGTAATCGACCCGATAAAGGTCAGTTCTTCCGAAGTTACTCTTGTCTTCCCCACTTAAATCTCGGGACGAGATTTCTTGTAGTGGAGGAGATTTGTAACATCCCCAGCATCACACCACAGTGATCATCCTCAGATATTGCCAAGTCATCATGATCATCTTCATAAAATGGTATTAGGAAATAATTCAACTTCAATTCCAAATTCAAATTGTAAGTCAAATATTTATTTCTTCAAACAGCCAAACTAAAATGTCCATAATGTTGCAAATATTCCCAAGGCATTTATAAAATTGAAACCAACTTCATATAAATTCCCAAAATGCCCCTGGACATTTTAACAGTAGTCCAGCAGCACTTAATCTGTCCTTTTCAATTTCTAAAAATATCTAACCTATTCCTTTGGCCTCCAAACTTTTTGTGGCAGTGTCTAAAATCACCAGGGAATTATTAAAACTTTTCCCATATTGTTCCTAAGTGATTAGGATGCCTAAATAAGTCCTTCTTCCCTCTCTGTTTATTAATAAAAAGAAAAACAGAAAAACAGAAAAAGGGGAAGTGGCAGAACACTTACCTGGTAATGGGCCGAGCCCAGCCCAACTACCCTCCTTGCCTCGCTGTCATCTCCCCCGTGGACGACCGCGCTCACGCCGGTCGCCGCGCGACACCGCGACGGGGAGCAGGGACGCGAGGGGATAAGGCCGCGCCGAGCCGTTCCCCCTGGCCACCTCCTTCATTCGCCTCTCTCTCTCCCAGCGCTCGCATCGCTCTTCCCCCTTCTCTGCTCGCGCAACCGAGCGCGACCGCCACTGCCGTCTCGCTGAGGTCGTGGCCAACGGCCTCCCCGAGCCGCTACATTGTGTTCACCGGCTCCCTCGACGTCGTCTTCTTCTTCTGCGCAACCACGGACAGCTGGAGCTGCTACCCTGCAGCGCCACTACCCCTTCGTCAACCTCGGGCCGCCGGCGATCCCTTTCCTCCCCGCCGCCGTTTGGCTGCTCCTAAACCTCCCGACGAGCCTCCGTGAGCTCCTACGTAAGCTCCTTCCCCTCTCCCTTCTCCGTTTGAGCTCCATTCCGAGCTCTAAGCCACTGCTGCCGTCGCACCCGAACATTTCTCCGCGGACCTCGTCGCCGGCGACCGACCGGTGACCATTGGGTCTCGGGCTCGGGCCCGTTGAGAACGCGCGCTCCCGTAGATCGTCAATAGCTATTTAGAACGCCCGCACTCGCACCGCTCTGTCATTCCCGTAGTTCGCCCAAAAGATCTCGCCGCCGGCGTCGTCACAACACCCGATTCCGACCACCGTAGCTTGCGAGACCTCCGCCGTTCGACGCCGCGCGAAGAGGCCGATCTGTAGGACCAAACCGCACTCGAAATAGTGGACCACAGGAGAAATCCGAGCTCGCCGGAGCTTTCGGACGCGTCCAGCACTCGCCGGAGCTCATTCCGGCGACGGCGATGACCTGGCCCCGGTGGGCCCCGCCCCGTGTCGCTGACCACTGGGCCCCGCACCCCAGTTGACCGAGTCAACTCGGCTGACTGGGCAGCTGAGCCGCTGACAGGCGGGCCCCGCTAATTTAAATGATTTAAGAAAAATAAATAAAATGCTAATTAATTTGATAATCCTAATTAAGTTAATTAGTTGACTAATATGACACTGACATTAGGCCCCACTGACTAATTAACCCAGCAAATTAGTTTAACCCCCTCTGTTAAAGTCTCTGTGAATGACATATGGGACCCACTGGTCAGTTTGACCAGTCAACGGGTCAGTTGACCTGCTGACGTCATGCTGACACACTGCTGACGTAATAATCTATTTCTGTTAATTAAATAAATTCCAGAAAATCAAATAAACTTTAAAAATTCATATCTTTTAAACCGTAGCTCCGATCGAAAAAGTTAAAACATGAAAGTTGCTTAGAACGACGAGACGAGTTTGATCGTGCCGTCTGTTTCCATGTCGGAACCCCCCTACGTAGAAGAACTCGTAACTCCGGGCTCGATTCCGGTAGATGAATAGTGCCTAATCACCGGTAAATAAATACCACTTTAACCTTATAATAACTAAAGTGACTTAGATGCATGATTAGGCAACCCTGCACTGCATCATAGCATAGCACGCACCGTGTTGCATCTGTTTGCATTATGTTTACATGTTTCTTCCCCCTCTTCTCTCTCGGTAGACCCCGACGTTGACGTAGCTCCCGAGGTAGACGCAGCTCCGGAGTACGACTACGTCCCCGACGACACTACTGACGACCTTGCCCTTGCCGCTGAGCAAACAGGCAAGCACCCCCATTTTGAACATGCCTATATCACCTATTCTTTTCTCTCTTATGCTTGCATTAGAACTGCTACTGCTACTGTTTTCCTATATCTGCTGCATAGCCTGATTATTGTAACCTGCCTTGCTACCTTGCTGGTTATCCTAGACTGTTTAGAATAGGCTGGGTAGAGACCCGACAGAGACCCCCACTTGATCTCGACTACCCCGCTGGATATCAGAAGACCCGATCATCGGGATTGAAGACCAGACCCTGGCACCGCACATCACTTCCCCTTAGTTGCCGACACTGCTGGGTTACCGTCGAGTGCCGAGGGTGATACCTCGTTAGCACTTCTGATGATAACCTTGTAGGTTAGTTAATCGGTCATGGTAAGCGAGGGTGATTCCTCCTACACCACCCCCGATAACGACATCGTCGCGCAACGCTTCAAGCGTGGACCTCGAGGGTGATTCCTCCTTCGTTCACCTTGACTATAACATCCAGTGGGATTCCATCGAGGGTGATTCCTCAGGATTCCCCTTGGTGTTAGACACACGGTTACTATTGATATTATGACTTGCACTGAACCATGTTACTAAAGACGGGTCGGCCTTGAGGGGTACCCGCGCGAGCTTAATGCGAAGTGATGTGGAGTTGGGTTGACCTGGATGGTGCCCGCGAGATAACACGAGGCGTGGTCGGGAATTCTTAGCCCTTGCCGCAAGTCCTCGAGACGGGGCGACGGGGTCACATTGATCGTGAGTCTCTGCTCGTTTCCGCGCGCTCCTAAACCACTAAACGGTTTGGATATTTGATCCGAGGGGCCTCTGGCCCGATAGCACTAACCATCACGTGGGCATAGTATGGGCGTTCTGCGTCGTATACATCAGCCGAAGCTCTATTGACGTCAGCGAGGAGCGGCCCGTTTTGGATTGGACTGGGAACGCAACTGCGCTTGTATAAGGGGTTGCTAGGTCTGCTTCCAAAACGTCCTCGCAACGTGCAGGGTTCCCGGGGCGAAGGCCCAAGACCCCCGGGGGCATAGGTTAGTCCGGCGTGCTGACCTCTCTTTAGAGCCTAGGTCGGGTTGCGGCGTATCATTTGGCCGAGGCCGGGTATGACCCAGTAAAGTGTGTCCGGCCGGAGTTAAGCGAGCGTGGTGGGTAAGTTGGTGCACCCCTGTAGGGAAGAAACTTCTATCGATAGCCTGTCCTATGGTAACGGACACTCGGAGTTGTATCCCGATCGGTACAACTAGAACATGAGATGAGAACTGGATAGTACGGCTCTGGGATTGCTTTCTCGCAAGGAGTCGAGGAAGAATCTCTGGCCGAGGTTGATGATATTACTACTACTACTTTACATTATGTTCATCTGCTCTCTCTCCTAATGCTGCAAGACTGATGGAGATGCTGAAGATGCTAGTCTTCGATAGGACTAGGCCTTCCCCTCTATTCTGACATTTCTGCAGCCCAGTCCACATATACAGCCCCCTGTTGAAAATGTTGCATATGTAGTGTAGATCCTTGCTTGCTGAGTACTTCGGATGAGTACTCACGTTTGCTTTATTTTCTTTTTCCCCATATCCATTTGATGCCACCAGACGTCGGAGCCCCTGAGCCAGACGCCCCAGTTGACGACCAGTACTACTACCAGCCCGGAGAGTACTACTACTACGAGGAGCCGACTGACGACCAGGAGTAGGATCGGAGGGTCCAGGGCAGGAGGCCTACGCCTTTCGATCGTAGCTTTTATTTTTACCCCGCCTTCTAAAAGGCTTATCTCTCTCTCTCTCTCTGTAACATATCTGTACCCAGATATCTAATGCTTCCGCTGACGCTTGTATGCCATCGAGCTATGTATTCGAGCCCTCGAGGCCCTGGCTTGTAATATTAAGCTTGTATGACTTTATTTATATTTTAGAGTTGTGTTGTGATATCTTCAAGTGAGTCCTTAGGCTTGATCGTGCGCATTTGCGTGTATGATTAGTGCACGATTAAGCCGGGGTCGTCACACTCGGGAGCTCGATGACTCAGTTGACGACCTTGCCTTTACCGCAGAGCAACCAGGCAAGCACCCCGCTTTTGAGCATTCCGATATCGCCTAATCTCTTCTCTCTTATGCTTGCATTAGAATTGTTGCTGTTATTGTTATCCTATTTCTGCTGCATAGCCTGTTTATTGTAACCTGCTGTTGATACCTACCTACTTATCCTAAACTGCTAGTATAGTCTAGGTAGAGACCCATCAGAGACCCCACTTTGTCCCGACTGCCCCGCTGGATTATCAGAAGACCCGATCAACGGGATCGAAGACCAGGCCCCGACACCGCACATCACTTCCCCCTTAGTTGCCCGACACTACTGGGTTACTATCGAGTGCCAAGGGTGATACCTCATCAGCACTTCTGATGTTAACCTTGTAGGTTAGTTCATCGGTTGTGGTCATCGAGGGTGATTCCTCCTTCTCCACTTCCGATAACGACACTGTCGTGCAACTCCTCAAGAGTGGACCTCGAGGGTGATTCCTCTTTCGTTCACCTTGACGATAACATCAGGTGGAATTCCATCGAGGGTGATTCCTCAGGGTTTCCCTTGGTGTTAGACACACGGTTACTAATGTTACTATGACTTTACTCTGAACCATGTTACTAAAGACGGGTCGGCCCTAAGGGGTACCCGCACGAGCTTAATTGCGAGAGATGTGGAGACGGGTTGACCTGGAGGGTGCCCGCGAGATAATTACGAGGCGTGGCCGGGCATTCTTAGCCCTTGCCGCAAGTCCTCGAGACGGGGCGACGGGGTCACGTCGATCGTGAGTCTCTGCTCGTTACGCGCGCTCCTAATCCACTACGGTTTGGATATTTGATCCGAGGGGCCTCTGGCCTGATAGCACTAACCATCACGTGGGCATAGTATGGGCGTTCTGCTTCGCATACTTCAGCCGGAGCTTAATAGACGTCAGCGACTGAGCGGCGTGCGCTGGATTGGACTGGTAAAGCCCGCTCTTGTATTAGGGGGGCTAGGTCTGCTTTCAGCCGCCTGACGCAACGTGCAGGAGTTCCCGGGGCGATGGCCCAAGACCCCTGGGGGCATAGGTTAGTCCGGCGTGCTGACCTCTCTGTTAAGTATTCGGTCGGGTTGCGGCGTATCGTTTGGCCGAGGCCGGGCATGACCCAGTAAAGTGTGTCCGGCCGGAGTTAAGCAAGCGTGGTGGGTAAGTTGGTGCACCCCTGCAAGGAAGAAAACATCTATCGATAGCCTGTCCTACGGTAACAGACACTCGGAGTTGTATCCCGATCGGTACAACTAGAACCTGACACTTGAGATGATAACTGGATAGTATGGCTCTGGGATTGCTTTCTCGCAGGGAGTCGAGGAAGGATCTCTGGGCGAGGTTGATGGTACTACTGCTACTTTACTTTATGTCAATCTACACTCTTCTAATGCTGCAAGACCGCAGAAGATGAAGAAGATGCTAGTCTTCGATAGGACTAGGCTTTTCCCCTCTATTCTAGCATTTCTGCAGCCCAGTCCACATATACAGCCTTTCTTTGAAAATGTTGCATATGTAGTGTAGTTCCTTGCTTGCTGAGTACTTCGGATGAGTACTCACGTTTGCTTTGCTTTCCCTTTTCCCCATATCCTTTTAATGCAACCAGATGACGGAGCCCCTGAGTCTGTTGCCCCCGCCGACGGCTACTACTACTACCCTCCTGGCGAGTACTACTATGAGGAGCCGACTGACGACCAGGAGTAGGTTCGGAGGGTCCCAGGCAGGAGGCCTGCGCCTTTCGATCGTAGTGATTTATTTTGCCCCGCCTTCTTAAAGGTCTATCTCTGTTTCTGTAATATATCTGTATTCAGATATCTGATGCTTCCGCTGACGCTTGTATGTCATCGAGCTATGTATTTGAGCCCTCGAGGCCCTGGCTTGTAATATTAAGCTTGTATGACTTTATTTATGTTTTAGAGTTGTGTTGCGATATCTTCAAGTGAGTCCTTAGGCTTGATTGTGTGCATTTGCGTGTATGGTTAGTGCACGATTAAGCCGGGGTCATCACATCCGGAATCCTCCGGAACCTTCTGGAAGCTTCCCGGTACAATACCGAAAAAACTGCACCTTTTTCCGGAACCCAAAATATGACTTCCCATATATAAATCTTTACCTCTCGACCATTCCGAGACTCCTCGTGACGTCCGGGATCTCATCCGGGACTCCGAACAACATTTGGTTACCACTCATCAAATATCCCAATACTACTCTAGCGTCAAACGTTAAGCATGCGACCCTACGGGTTCGGGAATTATGTAGTCATGACCGAGACACCTCTCCGGTCAATAACCAATAGCGGGACCTGGATGCCCATATTGATTCCTACATATTCCACGAAGATCTTTTATCGGTTGAACCTTTATGACAACATACGTAATTCCCTTTGTCTGTCGGGATGTTACTTGCCCGAGATTCGATCGTCGGTATCTCTATACCTAGTTCAATCTCATTACCGGCAAGTCTTTTTACTCGTTCCGTAATACATCATCTTGCAACTAACTCCTTAGTCACTTTGCTTGCAAGCTTCTTGCGATGTGTATTACCTAGAGAGCCCAGAGATACCTCTCTGATACACGGAGTGACAAATCCCAATCTCGATTCACACCAACTCAACAGACACCTTCGGAGATACCTGTAGAGCATCTTTATGATCGCCCAGTTACGTTGTGACGTTTGATAGCACACAAGGCATTCCTCCGGTATCCGGGAGTTGCATGATCTCATGGTCGAAGGATCATATGCTATGCTAACGGTTGAGTCTTGTCCATCACATCATTCTCCTAATGATGTGATCCCGTTATCAAATGACAATTCATGTCTATGGTTAGAAAACCTTAACCATTTTTTATCAACGAGCTAGTCTAGTAGAGCTCACTAGGGACACGGTATTTGTTTATGTATCCACAGATGTATTTAAGTTTACGGTCAATACAAATCTAGCATGAATAATAAACCTTTATCATGATTAAGAAAATATAATAATAACCATTTTATTATTGCCTCTAGGGCATATTTCCATCAGCAATGTCCATTCAAGTAATCACTATATGAATAATATAAGAGCATGTAGGAAAATTGTCGCGAAGAAGAAGAGTGTTTGGATGAAACCAAGAGAAGGGTTTGTCTGCATCAATGTAGATGCAGCTTTTGATATAGAATCTTCTACAGAAGGTATTGGAGATGTGGCCAGGGATGAAATGCGACAGTTTCTAGCTGCGTGCGGTGAAGAAGTATCTTATGCTGTTGATGCGGCTACAATAGAAGCGCTAGCTGCTTGACGTGGAATCGCTTTGGCAAATGAGATGAGCTATAACAAAATTATTACTCAATCTGATTGCCTTGATGCCGTTGAAACTATGCATGCGGGAGGATTCTTGTCGACGGCAGCTGCTCTGTTTTATGAGGGTTTTTGTATACAGGCTACTACTTTTAGTAGAGTTGGGTATTTATTCTGTAATAGGGATGCCGATTTTGTTGCTCATAGCCTAGCTTGGGAGGCTGATCACAATCACAATGTTTGGGTTGATGAACCTCCTAGTTTTATCATTTATTTGCTTGTGGATGATGTAACAACTTTTTTAAACACATTACTATCAAAGTCGCTCACATACACGAGCATACGCTCAACCCTATGAACACACGCACATACCTTACCCCTATGAGCACCTCTGAGAGACTCAGTATGGGAGAAATTGTACAAGACTGAAGAAAAACAGCCGAAGAAACAAGAGAAAATGAAGCCAGAAATTGAATCTGAATCCGTGCAAACACTCACTCTCTAGACAAAGACAGGACCGTAGCACTGGAGTTTACCGCGGCCTTACAAATCCTCCCATTTCTCCGGAGCCATACGCTTCAAGTGATGTAAACCGTAGCTGAGCATTCATCCACTTATGCCCATCTTTTCCTCGGGCGTCTAGTCTTTCACAACCAATCATTGATTGAAACGGCAGTCAGGGCGCCCGGAGAACAGCAGCGGTCAGGAACCAAGTTTCCTTCGCAAACACCATGGTGCTCTCAGTTCCTTCTTCTCGGTCTATCCGCTGTCCAAAGCGTGTTCTAGAGGAGAGTCCAGATGAAGAATTTGAATTTCATCTCGGCTTTCATGTTCCAAACCTTCTCAGGCTGAAGTTGAGGGATACGGGATCAGAATTGCACATCACAAGAAGATTTGGTTGAGTACTGTCCACTGGCTGAGATCTTCCAGAATATCTAATCAGGTTTTGGCTCAAGAGTGATGGACTGATTTCTTTTTTCCAAAAAAGGAAATGAACATGTCCAGCACATCTGCAGAGGAGATATTACCCAAACCCCTCATCCAAGATCCATTGGGGATAGCATCTTTCACCATGAGATTCTTAGATCTAGCCATAGTGAAAAAGGTTGGTGCCAACTCTTTCGGAGCATGCCCATCAAGCCATCTGTGGTTCGAGAAACTAGTGAAAGAACATTGGTTATAGTAGATTGACATTCACTTTTATGGAGAACCCGACAGGCGTGACAAACTTCATGAGGAGCCTCATGAAGCTATCAATGGGCCTAGCTTGTACAACATTGCTTCCAAATCATGTCGATCAACCTTATCGTATGTTTTCAGCATGTCAAGCTTGACAAAAGCTTTCAAACGGTCAGCCAGAACACCCAGGCAAGAGCCATCTATGCCAGTATCATCCAGCGCTTCCTTCAACAACAGAGCATCAGTTTCCAAGTAGACCCTGCCCATTCCCAAGTCTGACGCCAAATGAAGTGCGGCTTCAGCAGCCAGCATCTCTGAATGTAGCGGGTTCAACAAGTTTGGCAGTAAACCAGCAGCACAAGCCACTGCATCTCCCACATGATCGTAGACCCTGCCCATTCCCAAGTCTGACGCCAAATGAAGTGCGGCTTCAGCAGCCAGCATCTCTGAATGTGCGGGGTCACACAAGTCTTGGGCAGTAGTTAACCAGGCAGGCAACAAGCCACTGCATCTCCCACATGAGAAAGGAAAAAAAAGAAAACAAAAAAACAACCAAAATAAAAAAAAAAGAAAAAAAAACAAAAAAAAAAAAAAAAAAAACTAGAACAAAAAAAAAAAAAACAGATAATCCAAAAAAAAAAAAAAAGAACAAATCAAAAAAAAAAAACAAAAAAAAAAAAAAAGAATAAAACAAAAAAACAAAAAAAAAAAAAAAAAAAACAACAAACAAAAAAAAAGAAAAAACAAACACCAAACAAAAACAAAAACGCCCCCCCCCCCCCCCCCCCCCCCCCCCAGCCTCCATTACATTCGTTTGGTTTGAACGAGCCATCGATGTTCATTTTAATCCAGCCAGCCGGCGGTGGTTAGATGGAGAAGAAGGGTCTGGGAGCACCATGGTGTTTGCTCTAACTGTGACCAAACGATTGAGTCAGCCAAGCACCTTTCTTTTGTGGGACATATCCTCAAGTCTCCATATCACCAAACGATTGAGTCAGCCAAGCACCTTTCTTTTGTGAGACATATCCTCAAGTCTCCATATCACCATCTTATGGCACTTGAACATATTGTCTGAATAATTTCTTCAGGGGCGTCAATGCGATGAGCGTGTGGTACTGGTACCTGGCGCAATGGCTGCTGACGCTGGCGCCGCTTATCTACCTCCTCCAGGAAAGGTGGAACCACTTCAAGAGGTGCCGGCGAAGCCATCGTACCCGGCCAACGACCACAAGTAGGTGGCTGTGATGCTGCATATCATGCTTCGCGACAGGAGCTCGCTTAGGCAAATGCAACACCGATCTGTGCAGTGAGATTTGGCAGCTTTTCGAGAGTACAACAAGGGGTGTAGTTTGCACGCAGTGCCCGTAAAGTGGAGACATTTCAGCAACCACAATGACTGTAGTGTGCAGTGAGACAGTTTCAGGAACCACAATGATAGTTTGCACTTTCCAAAATACAATGACCAGAGTGCACAATTCCTCGCACAAGTTCAGCAACCGATGCATAGTCTAAGTGAATTCCTCGCACAGGATCAGCTACTGATGCATTTTACTCTAAGTGAAAGCACACCATTACAACCAACGAACTACGCTTTCAGAGCGAGCTTGGTGATGAGCTCGTTCACAATGGAGAGATCGGTTGCAGCTATGTGCTGCCATTCACTTGTCGCCATGACCTGTCCCAAGTCTGCAGCAGACTGAACTTTGAGGAACTCCAGGCAGGTCTCCTTCAGCGCGTGGCAATGGTGCTGAGCAGCTAGACCAAGGATAGACGTCACCGAGCTCATATCTATGTGCCCCCATAGCCTTTCCTCGCACATCGACTTGAGGCGCTGGAGATCATACCTGTCCGCCGCTGCAAGCAAGTGTTGCAGCCACATAACCTCATCGGCTCCACCTTCTCCTACTTCTGCTTCCCCTTCCACCTCCATCTCGGGCATCAAATCGGTGTAGACGAAACTGAGCAAGGCCTTGAACACGTTGGGTTCCATGTCTTGTATTTGTATGGCACCTGAAGTGGTTCCTTCCTTCATGGGGCCAAAGAGCTCTGCCATGAAGATGGAAGAACGGGACGCGAGCACACACCGGTGGGCAGTGAATGTCTCGTGGCCGACCTCAAACGTCACGTCGGTGCCTACCTTTGTCACTAAGAGATTGTTGAGATGCTCGCTTATGTTAGATGGTGGCACCTTGATCAAAGGAGCAGCAGTAGCTTCGTCGATGATGAAATCACACCGGATGGTGAAACAATCATCCTTGAGAAACTCTGACTTCTCAAGGTCCTCTCCTTTTATGCAACGAGGACCACCCCAAGTAGAGCCACTGCAAGAGAAGTTACATGTTTTGGCTGCACGGATGAGTGCGAGTTCTTGCTTGTCAACCTCATGAATGAAACTAAACTGGAGATGCACCTTCACAGGCCGTGCAACATCCTGGTCAAGCACAAGAAAAACAGAGATGAAACCGACATCCTCGGATCGACAACCATTGGGATGGAACCTCAAAGCCCATTGATAGCCTCCGGCTTGGAAAGAGCTACCCTTGATTCTCTCTCCATTGGGCAGGTCTTTGATGCGGGAGTAACCTTCCACCACAAGCAGGTGATAGTACCAGCTGCCTCTGCTGGCTGCGCTGGAGATCATGGCCGACTCCGCGGATGGCTGCGGCAGCCTGCCGCGACCGACGACGGATACACCGGCGAACGACATGATTCCTGCGATCTTGTTTGGCGACGTGGAGCAGCAGGGGTCGCTGGGCGAGCCGGCGGCAGGGGAGGGTGGCGTTGAGTGGGCGCGGGGAGAGGCCGCTTGGGATGGGGGGACGGCGGCACGGGAGAGGGCTTTCGGCAGGCGAGTCGGCGCTGGGCAGGGAAGTGGTCGACGGCGAGGCGGCGCAAGGGGAGAGCTGAGCAGGGGACGGCGGGGCGGGGCGGCGCTGGGGACGGCGGCGGGGCGGGAGGACTGAGACTGGGAAGACTAGGGATTTGGCTGGCGTTGGGGACGGTGGCGAGCAGAGCAGTTCTTTTTTTTTTGTGAGACAGGAGCAGAGCTCCTAGATTAGATTAGAAACGGAGTGCGGCCCAGGAAAATTCCGCGCGGTGGGCTCAAATATTCCCGCCTGGCCCAAATTTAAGCGCTTACGCGGAATATTATTCCCGCAGCACAGGGTTTTGTGGCACGGACGCAACGGAAATTGGGAAAATTTCTCCCGCCAACGTTCCGACCAAAAAACCGAAGCTGCATGTGTGTGTGTGTGTGTGTGTGTGTTTTAAAAAGGACAAAAGTTTGGTGCTCATCAACGCGGTCCTGGACTCCATCCCTACTTATGCCATGGCGGCCATGCGACTCCCACCGGCTGTCCTGGCCAAGCTGGATGGGCTGCGGCGGGCGTTCCTGTGGAATGTTGCTGACCGGGCCTCCGGTGCTCAGTGCCACGTCGCTTGGGACCGAGTCTGCCGGGCCAAGGCCGAGGGAGGTCTCGGAGTCCGGGCTCTTGGGGTCCAGAACGATTGCCTCCTCCTCAAGCTGCTTCATCGTCTTCACTCCCGCGTGCCGTCTCGGTAGGCCTCCTGGATTTGGGACCAGCTCCCGGCCGCTCCCCCCCTCATGGGTGAGCACTGGGGCGTCCTCCTGGGGCTGCTGCCCGTCTATCGGGCTCTCACGAGAGTTGAGGTGGGTGACGGGCGGTCGACCTCGTTCTGGCACGACAGCTGGCTTGCCTGCGGCCCGCTCCGGGTGGCTTTCCCCGCTTTGTTCACTCATGCTGCCTGCTCGGAGGTTTCGGTGTGGGCGGCCCGTAGGCGTGGTGTGCGTGCCCTGCTCGTGCCCCGGCTCACCCCCTTGGCCGTTGGGGAGTGCGCTGCCGTCCAGCGGTTGATGTTGTGCGCGACCCCTAACGGGGGCTTCTCGTCTCGAGAGGCGTACGCCCTCTCGCGGTTTGGCGGGGTGGAGGCGCCCCCGGCGTCTTTCCTCTGGTCGTCCCGTGCCCCGTCGCGCGTCAAGTTCTTCGGATGGCTGCTCTCCATGTCGCGCATCCATACGCGGGATGTGCTCCTCCGCAAAACCATCCTCACGGTTGCGGAGGCTGGGTGCCCCTGCTGCGAGGCTGCGCTGGAGACCGCCAACCGTTCGCGGTGCAGTTTTGGCGAAGCGTCGGCCTGTCGCCGGGAGGATCTACGGTCGGGTCTCTTCACCTCTTCGACGCGTCCCCTGCCGTCGGCGCTGCCTCGCCAGCCGCCTTTGTCCTTCTCTGCTGCTGGAGGCTCTGGAAGCGACGAAACGCCGTCGTCTTCAGGGAGGAAACGTGGTCCCTGGCTGCTACGTTGAAGGCCTGTCGGGATGACGCGGTACTCTGGCGTGCCCGGCTGAAGACTGAAGATCGTTCCCACATCGATGTCTGGCTGTCGGTGCTTAGGAGCTCGTGAGAGGCTCGTTTCTCCCCCGGGATGTCGTTGTTGATCTCGGTGTCATAATTTTCTCCATCTCCATCTCTCTGTAATCTGACCTCTCAAGGGCTACTGCCCCTTTTTACGTAATATATTCAGGTGGTGGAGGGGGCCCCCCTCCTCCCCCGGTGAAAATTCAAAAAAAAAAAAAAGGGACAAAAGTCGTATACCAAGTAGCACAAATTACATTTCTCGGTGTCAGTTTTTTTTTACAACTTCTCGGTGTCAAAGTTTTCTCGGTGGCAAAGTAGAACTGACCACTTGGGGTTGTGCATGGAAATGGAAACGATTGCCTCAAATCGAGCTGAACTTGAGCCTTGTTTGCTTCTGGGGCCCACACGTTTGGTGTTGTTAGGCAACCTGGATGCCACCATCTCAGATTAGACATCGTGGTCCAGGGCGATTCTGCATAATTGATTTTGACGATTCAGAGGAAGATGAAGTGGAACAAGTTCGGATGAGGAGGAATTAGGTGCTAGAATACCAGAGCCCATCGATAGCCTCCTCCAGCTCGGAAGGTTATACCAGAGGTTGGTAATCAAGTTGTGTATTTATAGTTCAGAAATAAAATCAAAGTTGTGTATTCTCATGCATAACTAAAAGTAATACTATATAGAATCTGAGTTTTCTGTAGTAGTTGCGCAAATATGAACAAATAAATACAATATGCATTCAACTATCTACAGATGCATCTTAAAACTACCACTCCAAGCTCCAGATGACGATCACACCCGAATAGCCAACCCACAGGCCGGAGGCCCTGCATTAAGAATCTCTTTCCTGATATTTGGGGATGAACGATCCAAATTTCCAATGGCACTGGCTTAGTACGGCAACAAACTAAATGTCTAATTGCTATTTGTTGACATCCCCTGCAACAAAGACAACATACATATGGTTAGTTCATAGATCAAGGGGGTTCCATACAAGTTTGTCATCACATATGTTTGATCCTGAAAAGAACTTGAAAAAGACAGTCTTCCTTGGCACTGAGCAAAAGTGCGAAGATTGTATAGAACTGACAGAAGTATTGATTGGAAAACAGAGGCAAAAAATGAACTGTTTTCATACAATTCAATAGCTTTATATAACAGTTTGAATTTCATTCTGCGGGTTAACTAGATGACAGCTCTGTCCAGCTGTATGCTTCGCAAAGCTATAAACATGACTCAATTTCAGTCGGTAACGCACTCTGATGTAAAACTGTCAAATAAATCAAAATGATATTGCAACCAACTGACCTCTGTCTTAAAAGCGCAGCTTCTTGCTCATAAAAGCTACTGAAAATTCAGGGATGATGTGTGTGGGACACGGCCAAAAAGGATTATAAATATCTGGACACAAATTGCCAATCCTCGTCACGAAATAGATAACGGGAGACTTAAGCAAGCATTACATTAGTTGGATAATTCTTCCATGTAGATAATTCAGTCTCCAAAAACAAATACAAAAGTTGTTATCGTGTCGAACATGAAGTCAGAGAAGAAATGTGTGCTAGTAAGTTTGATCAGCTTGATTAGCTGAAACTTACTTGAGAAATGCATGTTCTGTTCCTCGTTAACGTCACAAGAGGTACAATGCCCCAATTTGGTTTCAATAAAAGATCAAAATAGCGTCAGTAAGGTTAACTGAACAGTTACACTTGGCTAATATCTCAGTGAAACTTAATGCAATTGCCAAAATGATTATTTAATGGAGGGAAGAACTCCAAAACAAAACAAAAAATTCAAGAGGGCATTAACTTACCACATTGAGTAGCTTGCTTCTCAGCTATACTCCCCAGCCTTTCGTCAAGACATTATTTTCCAAGTCTAGCATTCATTATAATTTGCTGAGTAAGAGGCTTCATTTCAGCAGACACTCATATCCCTTTCCAACTGCATTCTTCAGACGCCATACATAATATTTGCCGAATATAACAGGAATTAGCTCCAGACAGGAAGCACAAATCACTCAAAATAATCATTTAGCTAACAGTGCATAGCAGGATTAACTAACAGTGAGATCATCTAATAGATAGACTTTACTCTCAAAATACATGTGCGCATCTTCATTACAATTTGGAAAAGTAGCTATCCAAACCAAGATGTTGCAGTCTTAGAGAACACCAGGCTAACTCATCTCGTACCAGAGTTAGCTCCAGACAGGAAGCACAAATAACTATGCTACTTCTGCTCTGTCCGTGCACTCCACCCCATCCCCGACTGGCACCTGCCACATTGTTTGCAGCCACTACTTGACGCAACACACCAACCATGTTATCCACCTAGCAAGGTGTCCGAAAAACATGTAATCCACCACATGGATCCGACATCTGCATAATAAAATTAACTGTCAGGCAAGGCCCACCTACCAGCATGCGAGGATGACCGCATACTCCTTTTTTCTATATTATATATATAAATAGTATACAAAAGAAGATGATTAATTTGGGGTGAACTCCGTCTAAATTTTTCACTGAAATTATCACATTCAATGATTGACCTCAGATTCTTCAGGGGAATGGCAGATCCATCGGATGACTTTAAGTGGCAGGAAGTAGTGCATATTAACAGCAATGCCCTGTTCATGGGGATAGCGCAGTAGCAGTACGACACAACAGCGAGATGGTGGCGCAAGGCCTGTACACCCTTAAAAGGCTCAGCGACGACGACGAGGGCAACTGTAAAGTGATGAGTGCCACACAAGGCCTGGTCACCAAGATCACGGAGCTGTGAGACTGCACAGGTTCCATCACCATTTTCTTAGGGAATGGTACTTCATAGCACCCGATTTACTCCCACTGTTAAGAATTCTCATGACGAATACCCCTGGAGAGGCCGGCAAGAATCTACAGCGGGAAATTTGAAGCAGCGGCGCGGTAATCAACACCATAGAACTGCTATCAAGTGCGACAAGTGCCGTGAAGAGTGTCTTGGACAGCTGCCGAAACTAGCCAAGGAGACTCTCGTATATATGTATGTGGACATATCTTCTTCAGCTCTGCCCACTGAAACTAAAGGAGCTTTCATAGCAGCCCTGGCAAACATGATTGTAGACAACAGAAAAAACAGCTCCATGGTGACAATGGCATGTGAAAACCTCAAGGACCTGTGTATCCAGTACACCGAGAATGCTGAATGTCTCGAGAAACTGATGGAAGCCCTAGCCGCTGTGATGCCAAAGGTAATAATACACATCAACTCTACTGTCCAGACTCCACCAGACTGAAAATATTTGATTATGTAAACTGCTGCCGTTATTGCCAAACTGAAATGTATAACATTGTCTCCTCTTGATATATGTTGCAGGTCTTGAGGGAAATAAATGCAGATTTAGAAGGTCCTGATCCACGAGATGTTCAAGAGTGATCTGTGTACAGGAAAGTGAGCTCTCAGCCACACTACTTGTCTCTCTCTGTGACCATACGCGATAAGCTGATCAGTGCGTATCCACATCTGGCTCATCAGTTTGTGACAAAACGAAGGAGGCACGTGAGGGACAAGGCATCGATCCTGTCAATACTTTTGCCTGCCTCGTCGAGAAATCTAAGCAGTTTCTGGACGAAAAGGAGCAGGAGAGATCTGGTGGCCATTCCACTTACACCCCCATTATTGTTGTCATGAAGGAGATTGCGGAGAAGGTGGACTGTAGCAGAGGCAGAAGAACGGGAAGGGTCAACTGGCCATGACAGGTTGGGGCTGGAGGACAAGTATTCTGAAGGTATGCTGCTTCAGTTTCTGCGGCTTCAAAAACGAGATCAAGGCAGGCTGAGGCTGATCCAGCACAATAATTTACCTCTGTCATGCCTAGTATGTTTCTACTTATTCTAATTAAAACAGTGTATTTCAGTGTCTACTACTGTCAGGCCATGAACAACGTAAACTGGAGTATATTATGTGTGCGTTCCCAAAAGATGTTGTCACTGTTACTAGGATTTCCCGTTCAACTAACAATGTCATGGGGACACACAGATGATCCAGCAGATTAGACAAGCACACATGACGTCCCACCCAAGTTTTTGTTTTCTGATATACTGATGATTTTTCCAGGATGGGCCTGAAGAACTGCTTTCTGGGTAAATATCCAGTCATATGTAGTGCGAAGCTTTCTGAGCAACAAATCCTCCCTCAGCACAAACACTTCACTGCACGCATAAACTTCAGGTGTCGCCAGCTTCATCAGGCCATCGAAAACCACTGCTGACGTGCCATGGAAACGGCCATGCTCATCGCAGCAGACTACACCAAGAGCTCCCATGTTCGTTGCTTTTGTGACTGGCCCATCAACGTTCATCTAGGAGGGAGCGTAGCCAAGAATAGTTTTCTGCATTGCAAACTGTACACACAACCGAAGGAGCCATGTTTCAGTGTGCTCTTTCCTGACTCATAGGCAAGGATGGTCTTGCCAGCCTCCACTAAAAGGTACGAAGTTTGGGCGTTACTTTCACAATCCATAACTTCTTCCATTTATGTTAGTGCCGATCCATGTCCAGAGGTTCCTTTTCTCTATTAGGCCAACCCTCTTATCGCTTCTTGATCTCGGTCAATACATTATATGCTGACCAAACGGTGAAAATACCAACCTTGTCGTAGTGGCCCAGGAATCACTCTGAGCCATGTGACTGATTGAATCTACCATAGGTAGCATGTGCATCTCCAAGGCTTGAACATCCCATGTCCTTGATGTGGAAAAAAAAAAAAATCTAAGGCTAGTGCATGTGGGTTCTAAGATTTGGCACAGATTGATCTCAAACTAAAATCTCCAGGGCCAGTTCTTGTCCAAATACTAGTCGACAGACCATCCCTGATTCTTTTCATCAGTCCAACCCTAAACATAGGTAGTGGCAGGCCCGACGGTTTGCTTGCTTCCTAATTAAATTCAGGCTAATGCATGTGGGTTCATAGATTTGGCATAGATTGATCTCAAACTAAAATCTCCCGGGCTAGTTCTTGTTCCAAATATTAGTCGACAGACCATCCCCGGTTCTTTTCGCCAGTCCAACCCGAAACATAGGCAGTGGCCGGCCCGACGGTTTGCTTGCTTCCTAATTAAATTCTAGGGGTCGAAGCGGCATCCAAGAGTCTAAGGAGCACTATTTCACCTGGTGTTTAATTGTTGAAGTGTTTTTAGTGGAAATCGCCAGTGTGACGCCTGCTACTAACAAATTGACTTACATCGCTTTTTTTGCTGGGCTTTTGCAAGCAGGGCACCTACTCTGGGCTGACTGCATTATCTCGTACGTTTATCTATAGGATTTAGTGTTATCAGATCCTAAATTATGGGCCAATTTAAAATTAAACTAGAAAAATGTGTGAATACATGAAAAAATAAAAATCTAGGCTTCAGAAACGGTATTACATGCATAAATTGACTTTCTATTTGATACATTTTACAATTAGTAGAAAACAGACATTTGTGGTACAATAAGTGATCACAAAACAATTTGCGGCTCGAGTCCATTGTCATAGAAAATAATAACAACATAATAAAAGGAGAAAAATGGTTGAATAGTGTATTCTAGTGACATAATGAACCAAAACAACGTGAACAATAAAGGAAGGAAAGTGCATTTCAAAATAACAAACATGAGCAAAAGAAAGTAGAAGTATGTAGATTCTACTTTTTTATATACCTCATAGTTGTCATCTTGTGATAGCTTTTATAGTATTATTTTTTTCCCATACTTTACCCCTTAGTTACGATATCGTGACAATTTTTTGCTCCTTTTATAGTCTCCAAACTAACAAGCGAGATCTAATTGCTAGGACTAGAAGGATGTGACAACCGATGGATGTGAAAGATCATTGATGTCGACCAAGGAGGTGAGTCGAGGGGCGTGAATAGGCGACTAACATGTTTTTCATTGATTTTAGGAATGTTGTGGAGATATAAACGTCGTGTAAAATGAAACTACATGAGATAAACCCTGCATGTAGAAGTACACAAGCAAATACACGTACAAGATTAACAAGTTTGATGTTTCTATCAGAATTTGTGTTCCTCTGATGTTTCTTGGCATATATATATATCCAGGGGCATAAAGGCGCAGAGCGTGTGGTACCTGACGCACTGGCTGCTCGGAGTGGTGGTGTGTGTGGTGGGGGTGGTCACCGTTTACATCGACCTCCACACGTACCGAGAGAGGACCGGCAGGAGCGTCAGGTTCTAGACGGTGCTCCTCACCTCCAAGATCTCCACCATGGTGCTCATCTACCTCCTCTAGGACAGGTGGAACCACTCATGCGGCAAGAGGCGGCCACCAACAAGCCATCAACATCTTCAACGACAACGGAGAAGCCATCATACCCCACCAACGGCCACAAGGGGGTGGCCGTCATGCCGTAGCAATAGCATGTCGACGGGAGGGAGCTTGGAGGAATGGCACCGATACTCTGTACAGTTCTCTCTGATTCGTTAATTCAAGCTGCAGATTGGACAGCTTTCAGGATCACATAGCTAGATAGACAGATACACGTTCACACTGTTGCATTTTCACCGGGCCTAGCCATTTTGAGGATCGTATGATCGATCAACATGGAGATTGCTGAAGCCAAGGTACGGAGTATGTACTCAGATTCACACTGCATGAAAGGAATGCATGACAATAGATCAACATTGATGTTTGCTTAACTGAATCTATAAACCATCCATGCCATGCGCACATATGTTTGATCCTCTTATGCATACCAGAAGCCGGATGAGAACACTGTTACAACAGACGAACTAAACTTTGGAAGCAAGCTTGGCGATGAGCTGGTTCAGAACGGAGTGATCGGTTGCACCTATGTGCTCCCAATTGCTGGTCGCCATGACTTGTCCCAAGTCTGCAGCTGACTGAACTTTGAGGAACTCCAGGCACGCCTCCTTGAGTCCACAGCATTGGAGCTGCGCCGCCACAGCAAGGATGGCCGACACCGAGCTCAAATCTATGTGCTCCAACAACCTCTCTTCACACATTGACTTGAGCCTCTGGAGATCAAACCTGTCTGCCGCGGCAAGCAAGTGACGCAGCCACGTAACCTCATCAGCTCCACCTTCTTCTACTTCTGCTTCTCTTTCCGGCTCCATCTCTGGCATCAAGTCAGTGTAGACGAAACCAAGCAGTGCCTTGAAGATGTTCGGTTCCATGTCCTGTATCCGTATGGCACTCGCCGTGGTCCCCTCCTTCATGGGGCCAAAGAGCTCCGCCATGAATACGGCCGAACGGGACGCGAGCACACACCGGTGGGCGGCGAACATCTCGTGGCCGACCTCGAACGTCACGTCGGCGCCCACCTTGGTCATTAAGAGATGGCTCAGATGCTCGCTTATGTTAGATGATGGCACCTTTACCAAGGGAGCAGCAGCAGCTTCGGCGATGATGAAATCGCACCGGATGGTGAAACAATCGTCCTTGAGATGCTCTGACTTCTCGAGGTCCTCGCCTTTTATGAAACAACTGCGGCCCCAAGTAGAGCCACTGCCAGAGAAGTCGCATGCTTTGATTGCACGGATGAATGCTTGATCTTGCTTGCCAACCTCATCAACCAAACTAAACTGGAGATGCACCTTCAGAGGCCGTGCAACATCTTGGTCAAGCACAAGATAAACCGAGATGAAACCGACATCCTCCGCGGCATAACCATTGGGATGGAACCTCAGAACCCATCGATAGCCTCCGGCTTTGAAAGTGCCGCCCATGATTGTCCCTCCATTGGGCAGGTCCTTGATGCGGGAGTAGCCTTCCACCACAAGCAGGTGATAGTAGCAGCTGCCTCTGCTGGTGGCTGCGCTGGAGCCGGAGTAGATCATGTCCGACTCCGCGGACGGCCGCGGCAGCCTGCCGTCACGGCCGGCAACGACGGATACGCCAGCGAACGACATGATTCCTGCGATCTTGTGGGCTACCACTTTGACGATCTTGTGGGCGAGCGGCGAGCCGGCGACAGGGGAGGACGTAGCAAGGGGAGGGTGGCGTTGAATTTGGGGGAGGGGGGGGATTGGCGGATTGGCGGAGGGAGAGGCGGCTTGGGGGTAGGGGTCGACGGCGAGGCAGCGCAAGGGGAGTGGTCGATGGCGAGGCGGCGCAGGGTCGTGGTCGACGGCGAGGCAGCCCTGCGAGAGCTGCACAGGGTACTGATCTGCGGAGAGGCGGCGCTGGGAAGTGATCTACGGCGAGGCGGCGGCGAGACGGGGAAGGAGGCGAGGGATTTGTGGCGTTGGAGACGGCGGCGGTGCGAGAGTGGCGAGCAGAGCAGGAGAGCTAGGTTAGAAACGGGGGCAGAGGCCCATGAAAATTCCGCGCGGTGGGCTGAATATGTCCCGCTGGCCCAATTGTTAGGGCTTTTACGCGAAATATGGCCGCCGCCCTTTTTTTTAAGAACGCTCACACTCAGCCGACTGATAAATAAATTCTTCTAAACCCCCCTAAAAAAGATAAATTCTTCTAAAAAAATAACGACTGATAAATAGGTGAAATCCATAGGTACCATGTACATCTCCAAGGCTTGAACATTGCATTTAGTTTTTTTTTTAGACACAGGGTTAGCATTTGGTGTTACTAGATCGTAAAGGGCCAATTTAAAATTAAGCTATAAAATGTCTGAATAGATGAAATAATTACAACTTTAGGCTCTAGAAACACTACATGCAACTTTCTATCCGATACATTTTGCAACTAGTAGAAAACAGACATTTGTGATACAAAGAAGTGAAAACAAAACAATTTGCTGCCCGATTCCATGCTCATAGAACATAATAACCGTATAATAAGAGGAAAACGTTTTGTTGAACAATTTATTTTAGGGACATAACGAACCAAAACAATGTGTACGACAAAGAAAGGAAAATTCTTCTCAAAATAATGAACATGAACAGAGAAAAGAAAATAAAAGTAGGTACATTTTACTTCTTTTTTATACGTATCATATAGTTGCCATCTTATGGTAGCTTTTATAGTATTCTTTTTTTCCCGTATTTTACCCTTGACTGTGACAATTTTTTGCCCCTTCTATGGTCCGCAAACTAACAAGCTTGATCTACTTGCTAGGACGATGTTACAGCCGATGGATGGTAAAGGATCAATAATGTCGATAGGGCACGAGGGGAGGGGAGTAGGCGACAAATAATTTGAGGAAAGCTGAGCGGTAACCAGGTGATGGTCTAAAAAGATCGACCGCCTCACCGGCCGTTTGATGGAGCCCGTAAAAGCCGTCTGATGGACCGTCACATGAGTGTCAGCCTATGCAACAAGGCTAGTGTTGTGTTCATCCGTTGCAACATAAGCCTTGTTGCAAAACACCACCGAACCGTTTTTTCTTTCTGAAACAAGACCCCTTTGCAGAAACCTTATGAAACAAGACCCTTGTTACAAAAAAACATCACTTAACCTTTTTTTTCTGAAACAAGATCTCTGTTGCAGAAACCTTCTGAAAGAAGACTCATGTTGCAAAAAAAAAACTTCATCCCCTAACCATTTTTTTGTTTCTGAAACAAGACCTCCGTTGGAGAAATCTTCTGAAACAAGACCCTTGCCAGCATCTACATCGGCCTCCACACATACAGGGAGAGGACTGGTAGGTGCGTCGGGCTCTGGACGACGCTCCTCGCTGCCAAGGTCTCCGCCATGGCGCTTCTCTACCCACTCCATGTTCATCCGCAAGAGGAAGAGATCGGCCCTGGTGACAACCCAAGGAGGAGCCATCATAATCTTGAAATACCCGGCCAATGACCACTGTAACATCCCCAGGTTACCTCACCCTAGTTAAGTTACTTAACTTGCCATGTCATCCTGATCAATCTAAATAAATTGCAACTAGGAAGTAATTCAACTTCAAAATTCAATTTTTGCAAACTCAAGTCAAATAATATTTCTTCAAATAGTAAAACTAAAATGTACATATGGTTGCAAATAATTCAGAGGCTATGATAAAATTGTAACTAACAATAATGGGATTAACTAAATGACTCCAACAACCTCAAACAGTGGTTGTAACAACATTTAATAACTTCTTAAATTAATACAAAATAAATTTGGAGTAGTATTTACACCAAACTAGTTTTTGGTGTTAGAATATAATGCACTGTGATTTATAAGATAGGTCACACTTTTTACAAAAATCATTAAGTGCTCAAACAAATTGCAAGCAGAAAAGGAAAACAGAACAGATAAAGGAAAAATAGAAAAGGCCTAGTGCTTACTGTGCACTTAGGCCCAGCCCACCGCGGTCGTCTTCCTCCTCATCGCGCGGTGTCGCGCGCCCGCGCTGACACGGCGATGGTCGTCGCGGTGTCGACCATCCACGCCGTCCCCGACGCCGATAAGTGCCTACCCGAGCCCCTCGTCCTTCCCCGAACCCTAACTGCTACCCATTCGCCCCGTGCGCCCCTCTCTCTCGTTCCCCCCACCCCACCCGAAACGCTCGTCGCCGCTCGCCGTCGATCTCGCGGCCACCGTCGACCCCGCGCCTCGCCAGCTTGTCCACGAGCTCCGCTGGGCTCTTCTGCGACCTCCCCGACCCCGAGCTCGAGCTCTATGCCACCGTAACCTCGGGATCGAGCCCGTCTTCCTCCTCGGATCGCCGGCGCTTCTCCGTCAAGTGCCGTCGTCACTGCGCTCCTAAACCTCCGACGAGCCTCCGTGCGCTCCTACGTAAGCCCCTACCCCCTCCATCTCCTCGTTCGAGCTCGATCTCGAGCTCCAGCCGCTGCTGCCGTCGCGCCCGAACCCAGCTCCGCCGCACCGCACGTCGCCGCCGTTCTAGCCCCTGTCATGGCCGTCTGAGCACGCGAACGTGCTCAGCTCCTCCCTGCGAGCTCAACGCACGCTCGCGCGTGCCTCCTCATGCCCCGTAGCGCCGATTCCGAGCTTCGCCCGAATACGCCGCCCGCCGGCATCGACGAAGCGCTCGACTCCGGCCGTTCCAGCCCACGCCACCGCTGCGGTTGGACGCGGCTCGGTCGTCCCGTTCTAACGCGCCCAAAACCACGCGCTTTGGTCGTCCCTAACGCGAATCCGGCCGCCCCCGAGGTCCTCCGCCGCGCCTGGAGGTCGCCGGTGGCTCGCCGCCGGTCGCTGCCGACGTGGCTGGACGGGGCCACCCCTGGGTCGCTGGCAAGTGGGCCCAGTTGACCGGTTGACCTGGTCAACTGCGGTGACGTGGCAGCCACTGCCACTGACAGGCGGGCCCCCACCGCTAAATTAGTTTAATTAAAACAGTTTCCTAAATAAAAGTAAATAGTTTAGCTATACAGACACTGACATGTGGGGCCCAGCTGTTAATTAACTTTGCTTAATTAAAATAAACCACCGTTAGTCCCTCTGTCTATGACAGGTGGGACCCACATGTCAGGTTTGACTCTGGTCAGCCGCTGTTGACTGCTGACATCATAGTGACATCATGCTGACGTCATAATTCATTTCTGTTAATAAAAATAATTCCAGAAAATCAATTAATCTCTGAAAAATTCATAGAAAATAAACCGTAGCTCGGATCGAAAAACTTAAAACATGAAAGTTGCTCAGAACAACGAGGCGAGTCTGATCGTGCCGTCTGTTTCCATGTCGGAACCTCCTACGTAGGAAAACTCGTAACTCCGAGCCCGATTCCGGTAGATGAATAGTGCACACACACCGGGTAATAAATCCCGTGATAATCCTAAAAATAACTAAAGTGACCTAGATGCATCTTTAGGCAACCCTGCACTGCATCATAGCATAGCATGCCCCGTGTTGCATCTGTTTGCATTATGTTTACCTGTTTCTTCCCCCTCTTCTCTCTCGATTAGACCCCGACGTTGACGTAGCTCCCGAGGCAGACGCAGCTCCGGAGCACGACTACGTTCCCGACGACACCACTGAAGACCCGACAGAGACCCCACCTTATCCCGACTGCCCCGCTGGATTATCAGAAGACCCGATCAACGGGATTGAAGACCAGGCCCCGGCACCGCACATTACTCCCCCCCCCCTTAGTTGCCGACACTACTGGGTTACTATCGAGTGCCGAGGGTGATACCTCGTCAGCACTTCTGATGCTAACCTTGTAGGTTAGTTAATCGGTCGTGGTAAGCGAGGGTGATTCCTCCTACACCAACCCCGATAACAGCGTCGTCGTGCAACGATTCAAGTGTGGACCTCGAGGGTGATTCCTCCTTCATTCACCTTGACGGAAACGTCAGAGGGAATTCTATCGAGGGTGATTCCTCAGGGTTCCCCTTGATGTTGGACACACAGTTACTATTGATACTGAGACTTACACTGTACCATGTTACTAAAGACGGGTCGGCCCTGAGGGGTACCCGCGCGAGCATATTTGCGAAGTGATGTGGAGACAGGTTGACCTGGAAGGTGCCCGCGAGATAAATACGAGGCGTGGCCAGGCATTCCTAGCCCTTACCGCAAGTCCTCGAGACGGGGCGACGGGGTCACATCGATCGTGAGTCTCTGCTCGTGTTCGCGCGCTCCTAATCCACTAACGGTTTGGATATTTGATCTGAGGGGCCTCTGGCCTGATAGCACTAACCATCACGTGGGCATAGTATGGGCGTTCTGCGTCGTATACTTCAGCCGAAGCTTAATAGACGTCAGCGACTGAGCGGCGCGCGCTGGATTGGACTGGTTACGCAACCGCGCTTGTATTAAGGGGTTGCTAGGTCTGCTTCCAGCCGCCTGACGCAACGTGCAGGAGTTCCCGGGGCGATGGCCCAAGACCCCTGGGGGCATAGGTTTAGTCCGACGTGCTGACCTCTCTGCTAAGTATTCGGTCGGGTTGCGGCGTATCATTTGGCCAAGGGCGGGCATGACCCAGTAAAGTGTGTTCGGCGGGAGTTAAGCGAGCGTGGTGGGTAACTTGGTGCACCCCTACAGGGAAGAACTTATTTATCGATAGCATGTCCTACGGTAACGGACACTCGGAGTTGTATCCCGATCGGTACAACTAGAACTTGAGATGATAACTGGATAGTACGGCTCTGGGATTGCTTTTTCGCAGGGAGTCGAGAAAGGATCTCTGGCCGAGGTTGATGACACTACTACTACTTTATATTATGTTATTCTGCACTCTTCTAATGCTGCAAGACTGCTGAAGATGTTGAAGATGCTAGTCTTCGATAGGACTAGGCTTTCCCCTCTATTCTGGCATTTCTGCAGCCCAGTCCACATATACAGTCTCCTTTGATAATGTTGCATATGTAGAGTAGATCATTGCTTGCTGAGTACTTCGGATGAGTACTCACGTTTGCTTTGCTTTCTTTTTCCCCCATATCCCTTTGATGCCACCAGACGACGGAGCCCCTGAGCCAGTTGCCCCCGCCGACGGCAACTACTACTACCCGCCCGGCGAGTACTACTACTACTACTACGAGGAGCCGACCGACGACTAGGAGTAGGATCGGAGGGTCCAAGGCAGGAGGCCGACGCCTTTCGATCGTAGTATTTTATTTTACCCCGCCTTCTAAAGGCTTATCTATATTTCTGTAATATTTCTGTACTCAGATATCTGATGCTTCCGCTGACGCTTGCATGCCATCGAGCTATGTATTCGAGTCCTCGAGGCTCTGGCTTGTAATATAAAGCTTGTATGACTTTATTTATGTTTTAAAGTTGTGTTGTGATATCTTCAAGTGAGTCCTTAGACTTGATCGTGTGCATTTGCGTGTATGATTAGTGCACGATTAAACCGGGGTCGTCACAACCACAAGAGCCGATCATTCAAGCTCGTCGACTTGGAGGAATGGCCACCCAAGGAGGAGCCATCATAATCTTGAAATACCCGGCCAATGACCACGAGAGCGACCGATCACTCAAGCTCGTTGACTTGGAGGAATGGTCGGCACCGATGATCTGTACAATTTCCATAATCTTGAATTATCCTCCAAGTAATTGTTTCAGGTGCAAATTGGACAGCTTTCAGGAGTATACATAGCTAGATAGATACATAAGATTGGACTAGAAGTGGTTACACGCTTTGTCGCGCCGCTCTTTGCTCAGGGGGTGTACATTATAATGTTGATTTTCACACAACTAATAGACCATTCAATATCATCACAGTTATTCATGCTCTTAATTTTCTTTTGATCTATGCTAAGCTGCTCACGGAACTTCTTCGGTTCAGATAGAAGTTTTGTTCTCTCCTCTTTAGATTTCAATAGTTCAAATGCCTTGCCAAAATTCACTGAGTTCCTATAATGGAGTAGCAGGACCCTCCAGTTATCAATAGCAAAGAGATCCCTTCCTTTGAGCTTCAAAAGAACACATTTCTACTATTTAACACCATCAGTTCTGTTTCTCAACTCAGTTTCAGACCTATGTGGTTTTATTTATACATGCAGCAGAAATTTCATCCTTGCGACTCTAAGTAAAACTTTGGCCCATGAAAACGATAGCTGCCCGTGGTAAAACTTGACTTCCTAAGCATTTCTCTCTCCTCTGAGTCTGGCATCGCAGACTTGAGGGCATTCATACCGTCCTGCTCTGCCTGAACATCTAGACAACAGAGTTGAATGCTTATTGAAAGCTCTTTGGCCTTAGTGCTAGCATTTCAAGTAGTTTAGACATATTGTACTGCATCCCGGTAATTCAGAAGCCTTTTTTTGGACCGCCCCAGCTACCCGAACAAGCTGCAACACATGCTTAAAAGCTACAATTGGAGAGGCATGGACATGTTTTCCTCGGAAACCCCCAGTATCTATTGCTTCATCCATTCCAACATCTCCGAACCGAGACTACCATTCCCCTCCCCCAATCAAAAGGAATACCCAGTCATTTAATACGCAGACGACACCATCTTAATTCTTCCAGCATGTCCATTACAAGCAACGGTCATCAAGAAATTTCATCCTTGCGACGCTAAGTAAAACTTTGGCCCATTAAAACGATAGCTGCCCGTGGTAAAACTTGACTTCCTAAGCATTTCCCTCTCCTCTGATTCTGGCATCGCAGACTTGAGGGCATTCAAACCGTGCTGCTCTCGCTGAACATCTAGACAACAGAGTTGAATGCTTATTGAAAGCTCTTTGGCCTTAGTGCTAGCCATTTCAAGTAGTTTAGAAATATTGTACTGCATCCCGAGTATTCAGAAGCTTTTTTTTGGACCGCCCAACACATGTTTAAAAGCTACAACTGGAGGGTCATGGACATGTTTTCCTCGGAAACCCTCGGTATCTATTGCTTCATCCATTCCAACATCTCTGAACTGAATGTTTTCTGTAGTTTCAGGATTGCCTTGCTCAGAAAATTGACTTCTAAACTCATAGCTCTCTCATATGAATTCAAAAGTTTACTATTTTCTTCATGCATCACTTCCAAGTGAAGTTGCGGTTCAGAAAATTCTGATCTCAAAAGGTCATCCCTGTGGCTGCATTTTTCGTCCAGTGCTTAGGCTCTTTCACAGGATGAACCGTCTGTAGGAAAACCTCTGGTTGGTCATCCAGTAGGATATCATTAATAACATTCCCTCCATAAGAACGATGTATGTTTTGCTGGTCATTCACGTCTTCAATTTGAGGTATGGAAGGGTAATTTGCATCTTGTTTCAGCTTGGTATTGACAATAGCTTGTTCATAGGGCAATCAATCTCATGTTACCCTTGATGTTCAGCTCTGTTCTCAATTCTGCATTCCCCTTTGGCAATCCAATGCGATTTCATGAGCTTCTGCTTCTCTTGACTTTGAAGTATCCATCGCATCAACTAATGTCTTGAGTTCCGTCTGAGCACCAAGCATGACGATTGTTCCTGGAGCTGTATAGCCTCGGTTTCTTTGTTCTCACGGTCACATTTCTTCGCTTCCTCCAATTCAACAGTCAACTCATTCACACACCCGCACAATGCCTAGTATGAAAAATGGAACACATAAGTGTCCGCACAAGCATAAATGAATCATAATTCTGGACACAGACAAAGTAGAATGTTATGAATACCATAAAAATTGTTGCTAGGTGTTAGAATACAACTTGTAATAGGATTAAAACTCCTACTCGGTTTGTAATAAGGCTAGGTCAGGTGCGGCTTGGCTCTTATATATACTTCTTGTACCAGCACAATATTGTATCAACAATTATTCAATACAATTCTACATGGTATCAGCTTTACGATCCTAGGGTATGGCTAACCCGCAGGCCCCGCCACCGCTGCCGCCGCCTGGCTACTTCGAGCGGTGCGCCGCCATCGTCGCCGCCAAGGTCGCCAAGGTCGCGGCCTCCTCCGCCTCTACCTCTACTCTAGCTCTACCCCCACCAATACCCCCTTCCATCTCCTTCACCGACACCATCTCCGATATTAGCCCCTACATCCCCGTAACCCTAGACCTCGCTGCTCACAACTACTACCATTGGCGTCATCTCTTCGACGTCCACCTTGGGCGATGCAATCTTCGCTCTCACGTTGCCGACGACTCTCTTACTCAACTTCATGATCCGCAATGGGTCAAGGATGATCTCGCCATTATTCAATGGATCTACATGCGAGTCTTCACAGAGATCTTCAATCTCGTCCACTGTGACGGTGCCTCCGCCGCCAATCTATGGGCGGCCCTTCGTCAGCTCTTCCAGGGCAACGTCGACGCTCGCGCCAACAATCTCCACACCGAGCTACGGAATACGGTGCAAGGTGATGCACCAGTCGGCGTCTACTACCAACGCCTCAAGGCGATCGTGGATGAACTCCGCGAACTTGGTGATCCGATCGAAGATCGCCAGCTCATCAACGTCCTCCTCATCGGCCTCAGCGAACGGTTCGAGAAGCAGGCCTCCTTCATCCCTATGATGCGTCCGCGTCCCTCCTTCGCCGAGGTTCGCTCGATGCTCCAATGGGCCGATCGTGCCCTAACTACGAAGGACTCCCGTCCTCAGGTCTTCACTGCTTCTCCTCGCCCGCCCGCGTCGACGCCGCCACCGCCACCTCCACCAACAGCACCTCCTCAACCATCTGGCTGGCGTCCAAGTCCCAACTACCGGGGCAAAAACCCTAGGCCGCCGCAGTTCCGCACGGCGCCTGCTCCTGCTCCGCCCCCGGCTCCACCAACTGCACCACCACCGCCCCCGGCTTCATCAACTGCACCACCACCGCCGCCCGGATGGCGCCCATCTCCTGATCCATGGACAGGGCTAGTCCAGGCGTGGCCTATGCCCTGGTCCGCCCCTACGCCATATGGTGCCCCGCCTGCCTATACCGGTGCCTGGCAGCCCGGTGCTCCCCCTCACACCGGCGCGCCCATCCTCGCGCCCCGACAGCCGACGCCCGCGTACCACGCTGCTCCCTCCTACGCGTCACCGATTTACAACACCAATCCTTATGCATCCTATGGCGCTCCATCGCCCCCCTACATGCAGCAGTACAATGATGGTATATCTCTCTTTACGCCGATGCCGGCCCTATCGCCGACGCCACCACACCCGCAAGCTCCCATGACTACACCGGCCTCTACTTCGACTCCGAGCTGGGACCAAGCTGCTTTTTCTACAAGCCATGAACAACTTTGCTGCACAAGGGAACTCAGGTACGGATTGGATTTTCGATTCTGGTGCTTCTCGTCATATGTCTGCATCGAGTAATTTGCTTTCTTCTTGCACACCTTCGTCTTTTCCCTCTATTACTCTCGGTGATGGATTTTCTATTCCTATTTACTGTGTCGGTCAGGCTCAAATCCAATCCCCAATTAAGCCTTTGCTTCTTCATGATGATCTTGTAGCTCCTGCTCTTATTAAAAATCTGATTTCTGTTAGACAAATCACCACTGATAATCATGTTTCTGTTGAGTTTGACCCCTTTGGTCTGTCTGTGAAGGACTACCGGACCAAGGCCGAGATCGCTCGATTCAATAGCTCCGGTGATTTATATTCTCTCCATGGTGTTCCGGCCGCTGCTCCTCCAACATCTATGGTGGCCTCTGTTGATCTGTGGCACCAACGTCTCGGCCATCCCAATAAAAATGTGTTATCCACACTTCTTAGTGAATTTTCAATACCTTGTAATAGAGACTCTCATAATTCTTCTATGTGTCAGCCATGTCAATTGGGCAAACATGTTCGCCTTCCCTTTAGTTCCTCTCAATCCTCTAGTACTTTTCCTTTTGAATTACTTCATTGTGATCTCTGGACATCACCAATAGAAAGTGTATCTGGTTTTAAGTATTATCTCGTGATTCTTGATGATTTTACTCATTATGTTTAGACTTTTCCTTTACGCAACAAATCCGACGTTCATAATATATTCCTTAACTTTCAGCGCTATGTCTCGGTCCACTTTTCCCTCCCTATAAGATTCATACAATGTGATAATGATCGTGAATTTGACAACTTTAAAAATCGGAATTTCTTTCTACAATATGGAATTCTCTTGCGTTTCTCCTGTCCTTATACCTCCCCCCAAAACGGCAAAGCTGAGCATTCTCTTCGTACTCTTAATGACATCATTCGCACTCTGCTTGTTCAATCTTCTATGCCTCCGAAGTTCTGGGCTGAGGCCCTCCACACGGCCACATATTTACTCAATATTCGTCCATCTAAAGTTAACCCACAAACTGTTCCTTACTTCTCTTTATTTCTCTCTCATCCAAATTACTCCGACATTCGCGTCTTCGGTTGTTTTTGTTTCCCAAACTCCTACTCCACTTCTCCTAACAAACTTTCCCCGCGCTCTACCCCGTGTGTCCATCTAGGTTTTTCTGACGAGCACAAGGGTTATCGTTGTCTAGATCTTGTTAGTGGTCGTGTTCATGTGTCTCGTCATGTAACATTCACTGAAAACATTTTTCCTTTTTCCGAGCGTCAACAATTAGATCCCAACTCACCCACGCTGTCCACTAGTCCCTCTCGTCGCAATCATCTTCCCTTCATTCACCCGCCGACCTATCCAGCGAAACCAGCCGAATTCTCTACCGCGATAGCGGATCCTGCCACGACCACTTCTATCATCACCTCTGTCCCGGCAGAGAAAAACACATTACACTTTGTCGCGGCAGACCTCCTGCCGCCGCAGTCTTCACCGCCATCTCCCGCGTCCGCTTCCTCCGCTGCGCCGGATGCGTCCACCACATCTTCCCCCACCCCTCCTGCTCATGCTATTCCCGTTCCAGCTCCTACTAACGATCATACCATGCGCACACGTGCCAAGTCCGGGTTTCGTTTACCTGCAAAAGATCGTCTCAATCTTCATGCATCTCTATCTCCTTCCTCTCTACCCAAATCTTACAAATTAGCTCTCCTAGATCCTAATTGGGCCACAGCTATGAAAGATGAATATGATGCCCTTCTGCAGAATAACACGTGGCAGTTAGTTGCTCATCCTTCCAATACAAATATCGTTTCGGGCAAATGGGTTTTTCGCCATAAATTTAATTCTGATGGGAGTCTTGCATGTTATAAGGCTCGATGGGTATGCCGTGGTTACTCTCAGCAACACGGCATCGATTATGATGAGACTTTCTCTCCAGTTGTCAAGCCCAGCACTATTCGCACTGTCCTTACCATCGCCGTCTCTTCTTCCTGGCCAATTCATCAACTAGATGTCAAAAATGCTTTTCTTCATGGCTCTCTTCACGAAACAGTCTATTGTCAACAACCTCTTGGCTTCGAACATTCCTCCTATCCTAATCATGTTTGTCTTCTTAAAAAATCTCTTTATGGTCTTAAACAAGCACCACGTGTCTGGTTCCAACGCTTTTCTACTTATGCTCAAACCATCGGTTTTACCCCTTCCCGTTCTGACACTTCACTCTTCACCTTTCATCACAACACCAACACTGCTTACCTTCTTTTATATGTTGATGATATTATCCTCACAGCTTCCTCACAACAATTTTTAGATCATATTATCTCTCTTCTTCGCCACGAATTCTCTATGACAGATTTAGTCCTTCTTCACCACTTCTTAGGTATTGCTGTTATTCGTGACTCCTCTGGTCTTTTCTTGTCCCAACGTCAGTACACTCTAGATCTTCTTTCTCGTGCTGGTATGCTTGATTGTCAAACTTCCCGTACCCCTGTTGATACAGGTTCCAAACTCTCTGCCGACGGTGATCCTTTCTCTGATCCTTCTCTTTATCATAGTCTTACCGGTGCACTTTAGTATCTCACTCTCACTCGTCCTGAAATTTCTTTTGCTGTCCAACAAGCTTGTTTATACATGCATGATCCTCATATTCCACACTTCAATCATGTCAAACGTATTCTTCGATATCTCAAAGGCACACTAGACTTAGGTCTTCATATCAACAAATCCTCTCCCACCTCCTTGACAGCTTACTCTGATGCAGACTGGGCTGGTTGTCCAGATACTCGTAGGTCCATATCTGGATTTTGCGTTTTTCTTGGTAACAATTTGGTTTCTTGGTCTTCAAAAAGGCAGGTTATGGTCTCCCGCTCGTCTGCTGAAGCTGAGTACCGCGCTATGGCTCATGCGGTTGCTGATACGGTTTGGTTGCGCCAGTTGCTATCGGAGCTACACCGTCCTATTGAGCAAGCTACCATTGTTTACTGTGATAATATTTCAGCTGTCTACATGTCAGGGAATCCGGTTCAACACCGTCGCACCAAGCATATTGAGATCGACATTCATTTTGTTCGAGAGAAGGTGGCTCTCGATCAAGTTCGCGTTCTCCACATGCCTACTTCTGCTCAGTTCGCCGATATCTTTACTAAAGGCCTGGCGACTACTCCGTTTCAAGACATTCGTTTCAGTCTCAACGTCGTCGAGCCTACCGTTGACACTGCGGGGGGATGTTAGAATACAACCTGTAATAGGATTAAGACTCCTACTCGGTTTGTAATAAGGCTAGGTCAGGTGCGGCTTGGCTCTTATATATACTTCTTGTACCAGCACAATATTGTATCAACAATTATTCAATACAATTCTACACTAGGGAGCAAGCAAACCAAGATTATTTCCTTTTGAACCTTGCTAAATTCAAGGCGTGAAATCTTACCGTCAATATGGAGATCAATGGAATTTCTATCGGTATAGATTCAAGGTAAAATGCAACAATTAACCGTATAAATATGTTCCCTGCACATTAGCAGTGATCACAAACCAACCACAGCCACTACTTTAACCACCTTGCTAGGAACAGTCAAAGATGTAACAACACTTCATCCATGTGTGCGAAAATCAGCTCGCCAATTTTATGTTTTTGTGTACAAGCACATGTATGCCTAAGTCCTAGAGATATAGGAATTGCTTGCAGCCACATACTTAGGAAGCCAATAAAATTAACTTTATTGTTGTTTTAAGCAAGGCAGCAAGGGGAACCCCACATTAACCTAAAAGTAAATTGAAGATTTATTCATATTCATGGGTTGTAGGGCGTCCACATTCCTTTGGAACTTAGTACAGCATATATGTAAAATGAAGGTCCTTCTTACTCATTCTCAAAATAAATTGGCACAAAGCAAGTAAAAGAATTACTGTATGTCAGTTGCCAAAGTAGCAAACATGAAGCATAGTCCAGCATACATGAGATCTTTTAATCGATGTTGCAATCAACAGTCTTGTTACCATGACTTTTCTTCATGAGGACCATCCCTCCAGCTATGTCACTGGACTATCCAAATCAAAACTTTAAAAGCAGCATGTACGACGTAAGAAATTCAGTGATGCACTATGAAACAACACATGCATGCATCTAGCTAGTTGTGTTTTTCATGGCTTCATTTAGTGTTACAGAGTTGTGTTCAGTTTGTTCATGGGGTGAATCTAAATAACACAATGGACACGGCTTTAGAATTCACAAGTTGTTGATCAGCAATTTTGTTCAGTGAGCTAAAAAATAGTAACCTCGAACAATATAGACCAAGCTGAGCATATAACTTAATTTACTGAAACAACAGACGATGTAATAGCAAAGTGAGTGACTAACAATTGCGAAATTCATATCAGTGTGCAATTAGAAGCTAAAGATATTCACATTTTTTTATTTAGTATATAAAGTCATCTGCCTGCACATCTTTTCTTTGACCTTCCCAGTCTTATTTCTATAATTTAAGGTTGCTCTTTATCAGCTTGTTTGCAAAGTTATGAACTCAAGGCATGCAAAGATCGCTAACATGAACCGGAGCTTTACAATTTGTATAGAAAAGAAATATGACAGCCAAAGAATGAGACATGAATGATATTATAAACACACGTTACATATATGCAAATATCTCTTTTTCTTTTGAGAAACGCTGCTCAGAGCTCGAGCTCTAAATGTGACAGTAAAAGCATGAGTCGCCATTGCTTCATAACCTTTTTTTACTCTGCTTCTAAGCTTCTTAGTTTACCATGATTATCAACTTGTCAGAAATACACACAATTTCTCGAACCAAAGTGACCCACTGCCATGAACTTCATTGTGGCAATTTAGGGCGTGGCTCCGCCATTGTTAACAGAAATATAAAAAGAATAGATCATCACTATGCCATCTAACATCACCATGGCTTACACATGCAGAGTAACCACAGGCAGCTGGGCAACAGAGGCCTGTCAGCAAGTGATAGACACACGGATGATAGCCATGCTGATGATGGAATCAGACCGAGTATGATCCCATGTTTACTACCGTAAAAAAATCATGATCATGATTTGCACAGTAAGTTTTCTTGTATAACATCTATGCAGTAATAGATCCACAATCACTAATATCAGGAGGCATAACATATGCAGTTTAGAGATGCATGACACAACATGATTTTTTATTTTTTCTTGGAACTTACTCGAGCGCCGCAGACGGGGATGAGCAGGCGAGCCACAAATCCCAACCCCACGAAAACTGTCCAAACCTAAGCAATCGCAACACACGGAGTAAAATTCCAAACAAATGAGAATCACAATAACTTGCCAGATAAGCCGTTACCTCCTTGGCTGCACGGCACAGGCTCATGCACGGATACCTCGCACGAATGTTGCTCTAGTGATGTGTGGCCGCTGGGTGGCCACCACGTGTCGGCGCCTCCTTTTGCTCCCGTTGGTCGCTAGCCATGAGCCCACACATCCTTCTCAACAACTGAATGTCGTAGGGCCGTAGAAGATGCTGATGGAAACCAAGATAATGGAGGAGGAAGAAAAGGGCTTGATGCAGAGCCGAAGCCCTCCAATGGGACAGCCGCAAGCAGCAGAAAGACACGGCGAGAAAGCCGCCCAAAACAGCCACCAAATCCCCTCGAATGCAGCTGCCGACAGGTCCGTCGGACACAGCCAGCAACGGCGACGAACCGCCGGACGGAGGAGCCCCGCCAGCAACACTCGCACTCACCGGCTCCCGCTGCAGTAATCTGCAGCAAACCCCAGCACCCAATGGCAGCGGACGGCGGACCAAATGCCTCCCCAAGAGGCGCCCTCCCCTTTGTAGACAGCCACGCTCACACTACCCCCGAATACCATGTGCTCCCCGACCCCTCCCAGCCGCCACGACACCTTTTTTCTAGGAGTAGCCGCCACGACGCCCTCGACCAGAAGAGACCGGCTTTTGCCCGGCCATCGACAGCTCAGCTCAGGCCCATGCCACCCTGACACAGACGGAAAAGGGCACAAACAGCCAGCTCACACAGACATATGACCAGGTCAAAATCGGAGAGACAAGCCAATCCAATAGCCTGAATCGCTTCTAGGCGATTTTACCCCAGCGAGCTTAGTGATTTAAGGGATTACAATTCCTATAATCTTGAATTAGCCTCCAAGTCATTAACTCGGGCGCAAATTGGACACCTTTCAGGAGTACATAGCTAGATAGATACTCCCCCGTCCCAAAATAAGTGTCACTGATTTAGTACAAGTTAGTACAAAGTTGTACCAAATCAGCAGCACTTATTTTGCGACCAAGGGAGTACATAATATTGAATACAATTCCCATAATCTTGAATTTCCCAAAGATGAACGCCACCGGAACAGCACCACCCGTGCGCGTACCTGGAATTTCACAACCGAGACAAGGCGTCTCAGCAACCAGCACCGCCCTCCGAGCTGCTGTCGAACGAACACCGCCGCCTACGCCGCCGATCACCGCCTCCACTCCCCGCCGTACACCGCCGCCTTCGCCAATAGAGGGTGGGAAAGGGAGGGAAAAATTTCAGCGCGCCTCCACGCGATCACGTCACCGAGGAAATCGCTGGCTCATGATACCAATTGTCATGCCCTGAAGAGGATCTACATCATAGGTTGGAGATGAACTAGGGTTTGGAGCGCGATTGGGGATCGAATTGCTGATCCCAGAGATATTCTCTATTAAAGTATGAGGTGGCTATGTGAAAGATCGTGGATGTCGACTAGAGGGGGGTGAATAGGCGCTTTAAAATAATTATGGTTTAGTCTTGAATAAATGCGGAATAAAACTAGTGTTTAATTTGTCAAGCGCAAAACCTAAATCGACTAGGCTCACCTATGTGCACCAACAACTTATGCTAAGCAAGATAAACAACTTAGTGATAGCAATATATATAACATTAACAATATGGCTATCACAAAGTAAAGTGCATAAGTAAAGGGCTCGGTTTAGAGATAACCGAGGCACGCGGAGACGATGATGTATCCCGAAGTTCACACCCTTGCGGATGCTAATCTCCGTTTGGAGCGGTGTGGATGCACAATGCTCCACTATGGGTGAGTCACTCTTCGACACATCTTCACAAGCCCATTGTCACCACAATGGACGGCAAGCTTCAAGCATGATCTCTCCATGATGCTCCACTTGAACTTGCACTCCGCAATCTTGATGACGATCACCACTTGATGTCATCCTCCATGGATTGTATGAGATCCCCCTCTTGATGCAAACCCATGGAAACATACCTAACCCCACATAGAACTATCACGTAGACCATGGGTTAGTACACAAAGCGTAATGGACAATGCTTACTATACCATGGGATCACATGATCCCCCTTGGTACATCTTGTATGCTTTGTGCGTTGATCAACTTGAGTCACTCTTTGTACTTAGTCTTGATCAACCTTGACTCTTTCCAACTATCTTCATTAGGATGATGTCTTGAAGGTAAACATGAATATTCACACAATCTTCTTCTTCAAGACATGCTTGCAATAGACTCAACCCTCATGTGACCAATCTATGGGTAATTCCTTGAATGACACCTTGGTCATCTCATAAACTCCTTAAAATCAACACATGGACTTCAAGAAAATCCTATGGACAAATCATTCAAATATAACTCAAGGCAACCATTAGTCCATAGAGATTGTCACCAATTACCAAAACCATACATGTGGGCACCACATGTTCTTTCACTATGAGTTGTAAAGTGTAAAGTGACTGAATCACATAGCAAATGACATGCCCACGCAGGAGCTGGTGGTGGCTGTTGTAGGAGATATGCCCTAGAGGCAATAATAAATGTTATTGATTATCTCCCTATTCATAATTAGGTTTATGTTTCATGCTATAACTGCTATGGTTCTCGAGTCTACAAATAAAACGAGGCTTGGAGGAAGACTCATATGCACGTGTGGAATAATAAACGGTAAAATGTATTCCTAGTCTAGCCTCTAAGACTAGCTCAAGTGTTGCATGATGGTCCTGTTTTCCTGATCATGGGCATGTCTATGCCAGCAATTTTGAGGGCACAATGTTAGAAGAACATTTGTGTTGAATCGACCTGAATTGATGTTATGTTGTGAGGATACATTCGTCACAAGTTAATGGTTAATAACACAGAGATGGTTAACGTTTGCATGATTCCTTAGACCATGAGAGTATCGAGTTTCTTCATGCTTGCTTCATGAACTTTGGGGTTTGTTAAACGTCATCCGTAAATGGGTGGCTATTACGGCGGCTTACGGGTTCATGAAAAAGTATGTCAAGTAACTTGATAGCTCAAGATTGGGATTTGCTCCTCCGACGATGGAGAGATATCTCTGGGCCCTCTCGGTGTTACGGTATCCATCATCGTCTGGTCAGACACTTTGTGATTTGATCACGGGGATACCGGAACACGATAACGAGAAAAGAGAACAATACCAGTGACGAGGTAACTAGCATAGTGGACAAGTTGTTGATCCACGGGAATGCCAACATGTCTAACCTCGGGTATTTGTAACATATCGTGAAGCAACAAGAATAGCACACGGCAACTGGAGGTTCACTCGAATATTCATTCGTGTGGGTATAGGGGTCAATATGGGTGTCCACGGCTCCGATGTTGATCATTAATCGGAAAGGGTTCCGTGTCATGTCTATACTTCACCGAACCTATAGGGTCACACGCTTAAGGGTCATCTATCTGCTGAATACTAGACAGGAAGTCTAAGAGAAAATCACCGAAAAAGTTTCGGACATCGGAGAAGTTCCGCAGAGAGGACACCGGATGATTTTCGGTGAAACTGAAAAGTTATTTCGGGGTATTCCATTAAGTCAAATTGGTTTTGGCACATGCCTGATAATTCTTGGAGGGTGCCAGAATCATTCTGGAAACTTCTGGGAATTTTCCGAGATGAAAACAGGAAATGTTCCGGAGCTGCCGGAACTACTTCAGATGCTTTTCGCAGATGAAAATCACTAATCCGGAATTGTTCTGGAATGCGTTGAAAATTATTTTAGTGGGTACTGGAAATGTTCTAAGCCCACATAAATATTTTCAGTCCAAACGGACGCTGAAAAATGTTGTCGTGAATAGTGAAAGTGTTTTTTGGGTTACTTTTTGGAAAGCCATTATTTTGGGCTTTATCCCAAGATCTTTTGGGTGACATGGATGGATGAGAGCCCCCTTGGGGGGGCCCTCATGGGGTGTGGCCGGCCATAGGAGGGGCTCCCTCATGGAGCTCCACATGGCACTTGCTTCCCCCTTTTACCCTTGGAAAGTGGTTTCCTTCATGGGTATTTTTGGTATTATGAATACCCATCATACCCCTTGGTTTTCCTATATAAGGAGGAGAGGGGGCTGCCCAATCCTTCATCCATTCTCACATACACATGCCATACTATTATCTGGCTTCTTCTCTCCCTCCCACGAAAAGAGTTTCGTAGGGCCAAAGGGCTGTCCGCGACACCGTCCGGGGGACTGTTCGACCGCCTCCCGGAGGGCTGTCCGAGGGGCAGATGAGGTAGTACATTCTCGCGGTTGGGAGGTTGTAAATCCTAGCTGCGGGTATCTGCACCGCCGATCGTCATCGACTCTACTTCCGCTGCGCTACGAGTCGGTAACGAAAATGATCAAACCTTGTATGCAGTCTCCATAGTGGTCCTGGGCTGGTGCGTAGGTCAGAATTTTTTTTTCTGCTGCGTTACCCTACAGTGGCATCATGAGCCGTGCTATGCGTAGATGCAGGTTGCGATCTAGAATACATGGAGATGTATGGGTGTTGCACAATATAATTAGGTAGTAGATGAGATCTATTACTGAAAATTATTTGTGCGGGTAGCAGATGAAATCTGTTACCCGAGGTTCTTGTTGCTTCCCTGGAATTTGCATATTTCTGATCTTGATAACAGCATGGTGGAGTTTCAATGTTCTGGCAATCCACGATCCTGATTGATCAACGAAGTGCTAACAGTTCATTGAATTCCACCGTAGTTAAAAAGAAAGATGAAATTTCGCAGACGAAAGGGCAATGCAGATATGATTTGCACGGGGGTCATGCGTATGACGAAGTTCAGTATGGGGCTCGAGATTTTATTATCTCGTGTTTCATACACCCCGCGAAGTTAATCTAGCGACTTGAATAATCATACTTGATGATGGACGTTGGTAGCTTCGGTTTGTTTCAAAACCTTAGAAGCCACGAAAAACAAGTTTTTGCATGGACCGATTAGAGGCGTCTAACTTGGTTTTGCAGGAGGGTTTGCATGTGCATGTGATGTGGTATTATAGCAGTGCTCATAATAACTTGATTATGTATGAGATGACTATATGATGTAAATTGATTAACATGACCTGCGTGTCATGATTCGGCATGATGGCTGGAGCCATATGATTGTCACTTTAATAACCTGCGTGTCAACCTTTTGTAATGCACTTATTTTATTAGCTATAGAGATAGCAATATTATCTGGTGCATCGACAAGGTGGTGGCAATCTTCGCGAAGGTGAACACCGACGCGAATGCCTAAGACTAAGAAATACAAGACTTCTCCGTCAGAAAGGGCTATACCATATCATGCTATTATGAATTGCCTGAGATGTTTATCCCTTATGATGCACCCTTTTTGATTGCGCGGTAGTCGCTTTTTATTAGGGTGATCTCTCACAATAATATCAAGTACTTAGTGTTCTCCCAAGTGTAGCACCGTCACGGCACCTATCTCTTCGGGGTGTCACATGCTACCATGGGCACGAACGATTAGAGAAGTGTGAGGCGGGTGAGTTGGGACCTCGCAGCAAGATCACTTGGTTGTCTTGACGTTCAGGCATGAAAGTCATGAGCTTGGAACACACGCATCGAAAGATGAACAAGAGTCACATAGAGATGTGATTGGCAAGTTGGCCTACCGGTTGAGATTTTTGTCATCTGTGATGCTACCATCGTGGCAAAACAATCAAAACTCGGGTCTTGAATCATTCACAATCAATTATGAGAGATATTGATTTGAGTGGGAGCGCACTGTTGAATTAACTTGTTTAATTCTTAGTGCAATTAATTTTGAACACTGTCTAAGTGTGATTTGCATAATAGTTGTAGAATAATGGCTCGCGTTTCCACCTTCCCTGTTAATTTTGAATAGCTGTTAAATATCTGGTTAAAACTTTACGGTTGGTAACGTAATGTGAGGATTATCCTCAAGAGTGCCGAGAAGGACTTTGTCCTATCGCATACTTTTGGTATTCTCCCGCTAATGCTATGGATCATGTGACTCTCGTTCTTCGATCCAAAAGCTAGAATTCCGTTTCAGTCAAGTGCAGAATGTTTGCTTCCATGAGACTCGAACTTCGAAAGTTTGGATAGTTATGTGATATTCATGGAATCTAAAAATCATTTTTAAAGACAAACAAAGGCTAAAAGATATGAGATATCCAAAGCAATGTTTGTTTGCAAACTATTAGTAAAGGAGTTTACTATGCATTAGACTGATAAGAGAGGGATCCAGAAGAATGCTTGTCATATGATGAAAGGTGAATAAAACAACAACTTAAAGAGGAAGGAAAAGTCCGAAGGGTGTTAGTGAGACTTTCACGCCTAGGAAGTCCGGGGCTAACGCCACTCTTAAGTTGAGTGCTTCTTCTGAGAGTAGGAGAAAAACTGAAAGTTAAACTAATAGAAGTATAAAGGCAATAAGAAGAAGACTGGAATATCCAGCTCATGTATGAATGTCATACAAGTTATTGATGTATGGAAGGCTAGTCAAAGAAATAGTTCTTGAGAATTGTGATTAAACTGTTAGTCACTGATTCTTGGGTATTGTGGTTTAATCACAGAAAAACCCATGCGATTGCATTCTCTTGCAATTCGATACAAGAACTACGGCCTAAAAGACTAGCCAGGAATGAGGTTTAGGTATACACAGGGAACATAGTAAATGTTACTATACCTTCCATCGGTGTATTACCGTCTGTATTTATTTTAATAATTCATTTAGAGTTTCTCAAACTCTAGCCCATTGCATAAGGTATCTTGCAAGAAGGTTGTTCATAAGAGAACTTTTTATGTTCGATGTTACGAATAACATGAGGGCCATACTTTCATTAAGAATGAGATATATGTTATGAATAATGATAATAATATATTATCTCTGGGTTTACTTTCATAATTCATTTTAGAGTTTCACACTCTAGCCCATTGCACAATGTTGTTGCAAGAAAGTTGTTCATGATAGAACAATTGTTGTTCAGTATTATGAATAACATGAAGGGCCATGCTTCCATCCAGATGGGATGTATGTTATGAATATTGATGGTAATATGATACATCCATAACACTGACGCTAAATGTCGTAAGACTAAAAGAATACCACACAAGTGTGGCACTGCATTTGGTCACATTGGAGAAACCCGCATGGAAAATTCCATTATGATGGATTTTGAAGTCGTTTGATTTTGAATCATCTGACACTTGCAAATTTCCTCTGAAAAGTGAAGTGACTGAAATTCCGTTCACAGGCCATAAGGAACGAGCAAAGAACTTATTGGTGATAATACATTTTGATGTATGTAGTCCAATAAATGTTGTTGCAAATAGTGGATTTGTCTACCTTCAAAAATGACTCAAGTAGATATATGGATATTTACTTGATGAGACGTAAGTCTAGATCTTTTGAAATCATTCGAAAGGTTTTCAAAAATGAAGTAGAAGTTATTGTAAACAAGAAAATTATGTTTCTACAATTCGAGTGCAGAAAGGAAATTTTGAGTTACAAGTTTAGCGAATGTCTGATGAGTTGTGAAAGGGGTTTCATAACTTGCACCTCCTGGAACACCACTGCAAGTGGAAAGTCCGTGAAGATGTAATCGAACCATTTATGACATGGTAAGATCAAAGATGACATAAATAAAATTGCCATTATCCCTTTTAAAGTGATGCTTTAGAGACTGCGGCTTTTACACTGAAAAGAGCTCCATCAGGTCTGTTGAAATGACGCCATGGTATGGTACGCCCAACCATGTTATATCTTTTCTTAAACATTTGGAATATGGGGCTTGTGTAAAAGGTTACAAACCTATTCCAAATCAGACAAGTGCTACTTTGTAGGTTATCCCAATATGTTGGGTATTCCTCCCTCACTATGCCGAGGCAAATAGGTTTGCCACAAAGAACGGTATGCTTTTTGAAGAAAATGGTTCTTTCAAAAAGGTGAGTGGGAGAATAGTGCAACTCGACGAGATAAACAGTATCTTCGTCATCAGGTCAAAGGAAAGGAACCTTGGAAGTGATTCCAGAGTTTCCTACTGCGACTGATACGGAAGTCTCTACAATAAAATGTATGGACTTTGGTCGAACTTGCAGCTGAACCACGTAGGCAAGGCTCGTGCAAACCTCTCAGGTGCGCAAACGAGATATTGTTGTTAGACAACAGTATACCTATGATACACAAGGAAGCGTTGATGGGCCCTGACTCCGGAATTGGCTAAATGCCAATACAATCCGAGATAGTCTCCATATAAATGTTTCAAGATTAAAATCTTGATACACCTTTCGGAAGACTTAGAGTCTGACGAATATTTATGGAACTAAAAACTGATACGTATAAAAATGTTTTATCCATAAAGCTCGACTTGTTGCAATAACAAGTTCAAGGAGTTGACTACGATGAGGTTGTTTCACCGTAGCGATGCTTAAAGTCAGTTCGGGTTGAACTAGCAATTAATACATATTTCAATCATGAGATATGAAACATGGATGACAATAGGATTTCCATATGATGGAAATGAAACCAAGGACTTGCATGTGTTACAGTCCAAGGTATTTTGTCATTCCAGAGGATGCTAGTGAGTGTGCAAACTTCAGAGTTCCAGCGATGGACAGAAGAGAGCAAAATGGAGTTGGAATCTTCGTGTTTTGATGAAATGGTCAAAAAGGGTTTTGACTTCATCAATGGGCAACGAAGATGCTTGTGATTCAAGAAAGTAAGGGGGAGCATAATAATATTTCTAAAAACATTGTGTGCTTGACACATTGTTAATTGGAAATAAATTTCTTGACACGAATTAGGACTTCATTTGAAAATAGTTTTTCGATGAAGTGCTTGGGCTAAATAGCCTTTATATTAGGCATGATGATCTATGGAGATAGATTTACCTAATGGGGCTGAGCAAAGATACATATTGACAAAATGCTAAAACCTTTTAGCATTAAAAATGTCAAGGAGTGATTCTTGCAGAAGTCACATGGAAAGAGTTTTTGCAAGACTCGGTGTCCCAAAACACTGATGAGCAAAATACATGATGGAGATTCCACACACTCTTGTGTTTGGATTAATCATGTATTCCATGGTATGTATAACAACCAGATATGTCCAATACTCCCAAAGTTGTTGCGAGTATAGATACCAAAGTGATCAAAAGTACTGATCAAGGGACAACAGTGAAAAAGGGTCATTGAGTTCTAAAGTAGCACTGATGACAAGTTTTCTCGCAAGCGGAGATCATGAAGAGTTCGTTGTAAAAGGTTACATCGAAGCAGTCTTCATCATTTCTCCATGCGATTTTCAAATTAAATTGAGGGTTTTGTGTAACACACAATGTGGTGGCACAGTTAGTTGGAAAATGTTCCAAACAAGTTACTTTGGCGAATTCTATAACAGAGGCGGAGTATGTTGCCGCTTTTACAGCGACAAAGAAGATGTTGAATCATATAGTTCATTCATGAACTTAGTATGATTCCAAGATGGCTTTTGTCAATGGGACACTACTGCAGGTAGTTGCTCCATAACTCAGTCTGAGGAATCCAGGTTCGACCTGTGATTCACATATAAACAAAGCCAAGTCCACACAAAATATGAATTTTGTGAAAGCGTGAAAATGCGAGGATATGCAAAGATACACACGGAGCTGAAGTCGTCAGATCTGTTGGACATCAGGCTATACCACAAGCGAAGCATATTTACACCGGTGTGCCACAGGTGTGAAGTGCATTAGCATTAACTAGATTACTGACTCTAGTGCAAGTGGGAGTCTGTAGGAGATATGCCCTAGAGGCAATAATAAATGTTATTGATTATCTCCCTGTTCATAATTAGGTTTATGTTCCATGCTATAACTGCTATGGTTCTCGAGTCTACAAATAAAACGAGGCTTGGAGGAAGACTCATATGCACGTGTGGAATAATAAACGGTAAAATGTATTCCTAGTCTAGCCTCTAAGACTAGCTTAAGTGTTGCATGATGGTCCTGTTTTCCTGATCATGGGCATGTCTATGCCAGCAATTTTGAGGGCACAATGTTGGAAGAACATTTGTGTTGAATCGACCCGAATTGATGTTACGCTATGAGGATACATTCGTCACAAGTTAATGGTTAATAACACAGAGATGTTTAACGTTTGCATGATTCCTTAGACCATGCGAGTATCGAGTTTCTTCATGCTTGCTTCATGAACTTTGGGGTTTGTTAAACGTCATCCGTAAATGGTTGGCTATTACGGCGGCTTACAGGTTCATGGAAAAGTATGTCAAGTAACTTGATAGCTCAAGATTGGGATTTGCTCCTCTGACGATGGAGAGATATCTCTGGGCCCTCTCGGTGTTACGGTATCCATCATCGTCTGGCCAGACACTTTGTGATTTGATCACGGGGATACCGGAACACGGTAACGAGAAAAGAGAACAATACCGGCAACAAGGTAACTAGCATAGTGGACAAGTTGTTGATCCACGGGAATGCCAACATGTCTAACCTCGGGTATTTGTAACATATCGTGAAGCAACAGGAATAGCACACGGCAACTGGAGGTTCACTCAAATATTCATTCGTGTGGGTATAGGGGTCAATATGGGTGTCCATGGCTCCTATGTTGATCATTGATCGGAAAGGGTTCCGTGTCATGTCTATACTTCACCGAACCTATAGGGCCACACGCTTAAGGGTCATCTATCTGCTGAATACTAGACAGGGAACCTGAGAGAAAATCACCAAAAAGTTTCGGACACCGAAAAAGTTTCGGACGGCGGAAAAGTTCCGCAGAGAGGACACCGGATGAGTTTCGGTGAAACTGAAAAGTTGTTTCGAGGTATTCCATTAAGTCAAATTGGTTTCGGCACATGCCTGATAATTCTTGGAGGGTGCCAGAATCATTCTGGAAACTTCTGGGAATTTTCCGTGATGAAAACTAGAAATGTTCCGGAGCTGCCGGAACTACTTCAAATGCTTTTCGCAGATGAAAATCACTAATCCAGAATTGTTCTGGAATGCGTTGAAAATTATTTTAGTGGGTACTGGAAATGTTCTAAGCCCACATAAATATTTTCAGTTCAAACGGACGCTGAAAAATGTCATCATGAATAGTGAAAGTGATTTTTGGGTTACTTTTTGGAAAGCCATTATTTTGGGCTTTATCCCAAGATCTTTTGGGGTGACATGGATGGATGAGAGCCCCCTTGGGGGGGCCCTCATGGGGTGTGTCCGGCCATAGGAGGGGCTCCCTCATGGAGCTCCACATGGCACTTGCTTCCCCCTTTTACCCTTGGAAAGTGCTTTCCTTCATGGGTATTTTTGGTATTATGAATACCCATCCTACCCCTTGGTTTTCCTATATAAGGAGGAGAGGGGGCTGCCCAATCCTTTATCCATTCTCACATACACATGCCATGCTATTATCTGGCTTCTTCTCTCCCTCCCATGAAAAGAGTTTCATAGGGCCGAAGGGCTGTCCGCGACACCGTCCGGGGGACTGTTCGACCGCCTCCCGGAGGGCTATCTGAGGGGCAGATGAGGGAGTACATCCTCACGGTTGGGAGGTTGTAAATCCTAGCTGCGGGGATCTGCACCACCGATCGTCATCGACTCTACTTCCGCTGCACTATGAGTCGGTAACGAAAATGATCAAACCTTGTATGCAATCTCCATAGTGGTCCTGGGCTGGTGCGTAGGTCGGAAATTTTTTGTTTTCTGCTGCGTTACCCTACAGCTGTTATATAGCCCGACAATCTATGAAACGGTACAGTAACTGCAATATCACGACGAGCCACACGAGCTGTTGGATTCACTTGACGCTGCTTCCTCGCCATCTGATAACTGAAGAATGTCTGCACTCTGAGATACCTGACAGGATACGCCGGCGAATGACATGATTCCTGCAATCTTGGGAGATAGCACTTTGGCAATTTCTCTATCGTGCACTTCCCAATCGGGATGCGGCTCAGCTTAGTCGGCTGGTCGGGCAAGGAGGGATAGGCGGGGGTCTCTAGACGGCCGGCGTGGGGGCGGCGAGTGGGTAACGGGAGATTGACCGACGGAGAGGGGGCGTAGGGGGGAGGGCGGTGCGGGCACCGGCGGCAAGGGGGCAATCGACGAAGATGCGGGCGTGGTGAGACGGGGAGTAAGACGAGCGAGTAGGCGTTGGGGACGGTGGCGGTGCCGGGGGAGTGGCGAGCAGGGCAGTTTTATTTTTGAGAATCGCGAGCAGGGCAGCTTAGGTTAGAAACGAGGGTGGCCCAGGAAAACTCTGTGCGGCGGGCTGGAAATTTTCACGCCTGGGCCGAAGTTCAACGCTTTTACGTGGAATATTGTATATCCCGCTCAAATTATTTTTTTACGCCATCGGTTTGTACGAAATGTTGTGGAGATTTTTTTTTCTTTTGCGGGGAATGTTGTGGAGAATTTGAAGATTGTAGAAAAGAAGAAGTTATCAAGGGTAGAAGTAGCAATTTTGAGGCTCATTGTTTAGCAAAGTATGCCTTAAGCTTAGTTGTTGTCCGCCACATGTGTCTGAGAGTGCCACATGACATGACCTTGTAATGATGCCTATGAACATCACTGAGCAACAAAGGGGCCGAAATTTCTTAAAAGAATAATCCAGCATAGTCGATGAGATGATCAGATGACAATGTGCAAAGGTGAAAGAGGGAGCAGAGCAAGTATGCCATCTCAGTAGTGGAGCAATAGAGATGCAAAAAAAAGGAAAGAAAAATGACATGTCTTCTATATGAATTTTGAGTTTGCTAACCACATGTCCCATGCGGTATGACGTGTATTCTTATGTGGTGGTGGATAATTATTCGCAACGAGGAGACAAACAATGGATGGAGAACCGGTTTTTCTATTTTTGAAAACTCTCCACCCTAAGAGCATCTACAACCGGAATTGGCATTTGCCCGCGGACGCATCCGTGCATGCCCGCTGGCACTGATGGGATAGTCCCCGTACATCTATCTTCGCAACCCTAAATCCATACAGCGCAAGCATCTATGTAACATGTAGATCAACATCACAAACGAGTCCATCGGACAGAGAAATATAGATAGATTCAGGCGTAGATAGTTCATCCGACAGATTTAATCTGACCCAAAATAGATAAAGTTCTCCGGATTAAACTAGGTACAAATAAAAAAGACATTGCGGAGGTCGGGATCACCACTTCTTGGCGGGGCGTTTGCCCTTGCGGTCGGCGGCACGACGACTTTGCAACATATAGCGTGACGGCTGCGGGGTGGTCTCATGCAGTAGTGGGTGAGTGGACGACGATGACGTGGCTTACAACATGGGTGGTGCAGGTCACAACTTGTAGCAACATTGGTGGACGTAGGAGGAGGAGGAGGTGGTGGGGAAGAGAGATAGCAAGCTTGTAGAAATGGGATCGGCCGGTTGTTGTGCCCGTTCCTCGATTTAGAGATGGGCGAGAGGAAAATATGAGTGAAGTCTATTTTAAACCTTGATTTCATACGTCCTGTTGAAACTGAACCCTAACCTTCCAATCCCTGAAATTGGTACCCTGTACTTATCGATCCCGGTTAATCTCAACCCTGAAACCGTTCAAACCAGTTTGGCATGATAGGGACGGTACGATCCCGGCCGGGATCAAACTCTACTCTCACTGACTACACGGGTCCACCTGTCATGTCCATCTTCTATCCACCCCACCCCCCCCCCCCCCCCGCGCGCGCTGCGCGCTTCTCTCTCTCTCCCAAGAACGCAAACCCCGAACCAAGGCCGTAGGCAACGGTCGCTGCGAGTTGAACGGCCAGAGCGTCGGTGCGGGCCCAGGGGAAGGACGTGACCACTAGTAGAAAACAGGGCTTTGGTTGAGGCCTGGGTAAGGGCATTAATCTCGGTTCACTCACGAACCGGGACCAAAGGGTGCATCAGTCCCGGTTCGTGAGGCCAGGGCACCGGCCGGGCCTCAGGGGCCATTGGTCCCGGTTCGTCTGACCCCTTTGGTCCCGGTTCCAGACACAAACCGGGACCAATGGGCCTCGCTCCTGGCCCAGCACCTTTAGTCCTAGTTGGTGGCTGGAACCGGGACTAAATGTTGTCCTTTTGTCCTGGTTTTAGCCACCAACCGAGACTAAAGAGATCCCTATATATACCCCCGCCCCTGCCCGCGAACAGAGCCACTGCTCTGTTTTTTTGGCCGGCCGTGGGAGAGGTGTGTGTTGCTCTAGCTCACCTCCTATGCACATGAGGTGTTCGATGAAATGCCCGAGCCACACTTAAGCTTTCTCCTCTCGAAGCTCCTTGTCCAAGCTCCATTTTCCTCAAGATTTGTCTAGGTTTGCCGGTCCGTCCTGTCCCGTCCCCGTCCTCACCACCGTCGATCACCCGCGCCGATCAGGTCGCCGGCACCACCGTGGTGAGCCTCTTCTTCTTATCTTCTTTCTAAAAGAAAAAAATTCTTACTTGTATGATTTAGATAGATACTTGTATAATTTTCTTAATTTTATTATTGTTTGTTATTATATAGTGCGATGGTTTTGGTATCCGCCCCCGTCGGCCCTCGTCCTGTCTATGATTCGGATGTGGTATATCATCTTTTACAACTATTTGTTTCATTTGGTGTTTATGACAATTATGCCGACCAACGTGACATAGATATTTTTATCTAGGAGGTATGTGAACTGGAAATTCCAACCGACCCTCTTGTAGAGAGGTTAAATTTAGTTGAAAAAGAAAACAATTTCTTGAAGAAAAAATTGAAAAGAATTGAGGAGGAGAAGATGGAATTGGAGTTGCATGTTGCGGATGTCGTCGATGATCACAAGATCAAGATGGATAAAATGCGCTTGAAGATTAGAAAGATTAAAAAATATGCCATTCATACTGAGGCTTGGTATCATTATGCTGTTGGATCAATTGTTACCTTAGTTGTGATTATGATCGCATTTGTTGTTGCATTGAAATGCTTTACATAGTTTCAATGTATGTTTTAATTAGATGCTCTAGAGAGCTATATGTTGTTCAATGAGAACTATGTATGAACTTTATGTATTTATTTTTTCAGTATTAACATTTAATCACTACTGTACTTTGGTTTTAATGTGATGATGAACTTCTATTAATTTGGTCACTTCTCTATTCATGATGTTCTGTAATGGTTTTTGACACACTTAATTATATATAATGCACGCAGATGAACCGGCAATGGATGTACGGTGATAGACGCACCTCCGAGTACATTAAGGGACTGCATAATTTTCTCGAAGTGGCTGAGGCAAACAAGCAGAATGGTTTTATCTGTTGTCCATGCCCTATCTATGGGAATACGAAGGCTTACTCTGACTCAAAAACCCTTCACATCCACCTGCTTGAGAAGGGTTTCATGCCACACTATAATGTTTGGACCAAGCATGGAGAAAGAGGGGTTATGATGGAAGACAACGAAGAAGAAGAGGATGATGACAACTATCCGCCCCCTGAATACGGTGATGCTGCAATGGGGGAAGGTGAAGATCAAGAGGAACCAGACGATGTGCCCGATGATGATCTTCGCCGGGTCATTGTTGATGCACAGAGAGAATGCGAAAGTGAAAGGGAGAAGTTAAAGTTCGATCGCATGTTAGAGGATCACAAAAAAGGGTTGTACCCAAATTGCGAAGATGGCAACACAAAGCTCGGTACCGCACTGGAATTGCTGCAATGGAAGGCAGAGAATGGTGTAACTGACAAGGGATTTGGGAAGCTACTAAAAATATTGAAGAAGAAGCTTCCAAAGGATAACGAATTGCCCGACAGTACGTACGAAGCAAAGAAGGTTGTCTGCCCTCTAGGATTAGAGGTGCAGAAGATACATGCATGCCCTAATGACTGCATCCTCTACCGCGGTGAGTACGAGGAATTGAACGCATGTCCGGTATGCAGTGCATTGTGGTATAAGATCAGACGAGATGACCCTAGTGATGTTGAGGGTGAGCGCCCCAGGAAGAGGGTTCCTGCCAAGGTGATGTGGTAAGCTCCTATAATACCACGGTTGAAACGTCTGTTCAGAAACAAAGAGCATGCCAAGTTGATGCGATGCACAAAGAGGACCGTAAGAAAGACGGGAAGTTGAGAGCACCCGCTGACGGGTCGCAATGGATAAAAGTTGAGAGAACGTGGGGGGACTTTGCAGGTGACGCAAGGAACGTATGGTTTGGTTTAAGCGCGGATGGCATTAATCCTTTTGGGGAGCAGAGCAGCAATCATAGCACCTGGTCCGTGACTCTATGTATCTATAACCTTCCTCCTTGGTTGTGCATGAAGCGGAAGTTCATTATGATGCCAGTGCTCATCCAAGGCCCTAAGCAACCCGGCAACGACATTGATGTGTACCTAAGGCCATTAGTTGAAGAACTTTTACAGCTGTGGAATGGAAAAGGTGTACGTGTGTGGGATGAGCACGACCAGGAGGAATTTGACCTACATGCGTTGCTGTTTGTAACCATCAATGATTGGCCTGCTCTTAGTAACCTTTCAGGGCAGACAAACAAGGGATACCACGCATGCACGCACTGTTTAGATGACACCGAAAGTATATATTTGGACAAATGCAGGAAGAATGTGTACCTGGGACATCGTCGATTTCTTCCGACCAACCATCAATGTCGAAAGAAAGGCAAGCATTTCAAAGGCGAGGCAGATCACCGGAAGAAGCCCGCCATCCGTACTGGTGATCACATACTTGCTATGGTCAATGATTTACAAGTAATCTTTGGAAAGGGTCCCGGCGGACTATCTGTTCCGAATGACACTGAGGGACGCGCACCCATGTGGAAGAAGAAATCTATATTTTGGGACCTACCCTATTGGAAAGACCTAGAGGTCCGCTCTGCAATCGACGTGATGCACATGACGAAGAATCTGTGCGTGAACCTGCTAGGCTTCTTGGGCGTGTATGGGAAGACAAAAGATACACCGGAGGCACGGGAGGACCAGCAACGTGTGCACGAAAAAGACGGCATGCCTCCAAAGTAGTATGAAGGTCCTGCCAACTACGCTCTTACCAAAGAAGAGAAGGAAATCTTCTTTGAATGCCTGCTCAGTATGAAGGTCCCGTCTGGCTTCTCGTCGAATATAAAGGGAATAATAAATATGCCAGAGAAAAAGTTCCAGAACCTAAAGTCTCATGACTGGCACATGATTATGACGCAACTGCTTCCAGTTGCATTGAGGGGGCTTCTACTGGAAAACGTTCGATTGGCCATTGTGAAGCTATGTGCATTCCTCAATGCAATCTCTCACAAGGTAATCGATCCAGAAATCCTACCAAGGTTAAGGAGTGATTTGGTGCAATGTCTTGTCAGTTTCGAGCTGGTGTTCCCACCATCCTTCTTCAATATAATGACGCACGTCCTAGTTCATCTAGTCGATGAGATTGCCATTCTGGGCCCTGTATTTCTACACAATATGTTCCCCTTTGAGAGGTTCATGGGAGTCTTAAAGAAATATGTTCGTAACCGTGCTAGGCCAGAAGGAAGCATCTCCACGGGCCATCAAACAGAGGAGGTCATTGGGTTTTGTATTGACTTCATTCCTGACCTTAAGAAGATTGGTCTCCCTCAATCGCGGTATGAGGGGAGACTGACTGGAAAAGGCACGCTAGGAGCGGACTCAATAATATGTAGGGACGGGAATTCTTGGTCTCAAGCACACTACACAGTTCTACATAATTCTACCTTGGCGACCCCGTATGTCAATGAACACAAGAATATTCTGCGCTCCAAACACCCGGAGCAGTGTGACGACTGGATTACATGTGAACACATCAGGACTTACGGCGGTTGGTTGCAAACACATCTCATGGGTGACAACACTGTTGCAAATGAGCTGTACTCGTTGGCCAGGGGACCATCTTCGACTGTATTGACTTACAAAGGGTACGAGATAAATGGGAATACATTTTACACGATCGCCCAAGATCAAAAGAGCACCAACCAAAACAGTGGTGTCCACTTTGATGCAGCAACCAACAGGGGAAAGGACACATATTATGATTACATAGTGGACATATGGGAACTTGACTATGGACATGATTTTAAGGTCCCTTTGTTTCGGTGCAAATGGGTCAATCTGTCAGGAGGCGGGGTACAGGTAGACCCGCAGTACGGAATGACAACAGTGGATCTCAACAATCTTGGGTACACAGACGAACCATTCGTCCTAGCCAATGATGTGGCGCAGGTTTTCTAGGTGAAGGACATGTCTACCAAACCGTGAAAAAGAAAAGATATGGAAGCGAATACATCATACGATGAGCCAAAGCGCCACATAGTTCTTTCAGGGAAAAGAGACATCGTGGGAGTGGAGGGCAAGATAGACATGTCTACAGACATGTCTGAAGATTATGAAAAGTTTCATGAAATTCCTCCCTTCAAAGTCAAGGCTGACCCAAGCACCCTGTTAAACGATGAAGATTATCCATGGTTACGGCGCAATAAGCAAGGGACACACGCGAAGAAAAACTGAAGACTTTCTCTCCACAACTATTCTGATGATGCCTTTGATCTAGAATATCACTGCAGTTACATGTCAAGAAATGAAATGCCTTTTGTAACAGATGAGTTTTCGTCCGAAACCCTGATGCTTCGAAAGAGATTGTCCATTTTGTACACGAAGTGCATCCAATTTTTGCCGTAACCCTCTTAAATTTTTAGCACATGCTATGTGGGTGAAATGATGATACCATGCCAACTTTCAACCTTTTCAGAGTTCATTTGTAGTGCTTTTCAATTTCAGGGTCATTTAGTTCAAAAAAATCAGTAAGTGCATGAAAAATACCAAATGAAGTCAGAAAGGGTTGAAAAATTATGATGTGGCTTCGAATGGTGCATTTTGAACACACAAAAAGTCTGGAGTTCAAGTAAGTTCAAAAAAATGAAATCCCTTTGTAACAGATGAGTTTTCGTCCGAAACCTTGATACTTCGAAAGAGATTGTCCATTTTGTACACGAAGTGCATCCAGTTTTTGCCGTAACCCTCTCAACTTTTTAGCACATGCTATGTGGGTGAAATGATGATACCATGCCAACTTTCAACCTTTTCAGAGTTCATTTGTAGTGCTTTTCAATTTCAGGGTCATTTAGTTCAAAAAAATCAGTAAGTGCATGAAAAATACCAAATGAAGTCAGAAAGGGTTGAAAAATTATGATGTGGCTTCGAATGGTGCATTTTGAACACACAAAAAGTCTGGAGTTCAAATAAGTTCAAAAAAATGAAATCCCTTTGTAACAAATGAGTTTTCATCCGAAACCCTGATACTTCGAAAGAGATTGTCCATTTTGTACACGAAGTGCATCCAGTTTTTGCCGTAACCCTCTCAACTTTTTAGCACATGCTATGTGGGTGAAATGATGATACCATGCCAACTTTCAACCTTTTCAGAGTTCATTTGTAGTGCTTGTCAATTTCAGGGTCATTTAGCTCAAAGAAAGCAAAAAGAATGAACTAGAAAACTTTTATAAAACTCTAATAGCAAAAAAGAATGAACTAAAAAGAATCAATTAAAATATTTTATTATGATCAACTAAAACAAAACTATAATATTCTTCAATAGCAAAAGGAATCGACTAAAAAGCTTTTATAAACCTCTAGTATTTTTGAAACTAAAATTATGTAAAATTTATGCAACTAAAATTATTAAAGTATTTTTTGTTCAAAACATTAATAGCAAAAAGATTTTTCATAAAGTATTTTTTGTTAGAAACTTTAATAGCAAACTAAAATAACAAAATCTATTTTTGATTAAAACACCCATTTAAAATAACCTAAAAATTACCAAATTGAATATAATGATAAAACACATTAATATTAAATAGCAGGAAAAAGAATCACTCAAAAATCTATTTTAAAGTAAAGTTATTTACAAACTAGTGATTCACACAAATTTCAAAGAATTCAAATTTAAACTAGTCAAATTTGAAAACTAATGGCACTAACAGAAAGTTTATAATTTTTTGTGACCTAAAGCAAAAAGAATCACTCAAAAACTCTAAGTATTTCGCTGTAAGTAGAAACAAAAGAAAATAAATAAAGCAAAAAAAAAAACAAAAATACTGGATTTTAAAAAAAAATGCCGCCTACTGGGCCACCACGGCCTGCATACGACTAGAAACCCAACCCGCTAGTTGGGCCAGGATGCAGGCCCACAGCAGGCCCAGTAGGCCCACAGGCAGAGAGACGCGTTTAGGCCCGTAGGCCTGCATAAGAGAGGAGCTCGAAAGGGGTGGCGCAGCAGCGCTTATAAACCACTATCGGCGCCCCTCAGCTAGCGAGGTGGGACTAAACATCCACCCGCCCGACGCCGTGCCAGCCGCAGCCCTTTCGTCCCGGTTGGTGGCACCAACCGGGACTAAAGGCTTTGCTATATAAGCCGACACTTAGCGTTTTCCAATCTCAGTTCTTCTTCCCCCCCGACGCCGTGCCGAACACCATGACGCCGCCAGGCTGCCGGACCGCACCCTCGCCCTCGCCGACGCCCTCGAGCCCGGACCTCCTCGCGCGCCCTCCTCCTCGTCGCCGCGTGCGCCCCCGAGCCCGTTCCTCGTCGTCGCCAGCCTTCAGCTCCATCGACGCGCTCCCTGCCCCGACGCCGGCGCCGCTCCCCGCGCCCCTGCCCTGCCCCGACGCCGCCCCCAGTGAGCCCCCCTTCCCCCGCGCCGCCGCCCCTGCTCTGCTTGCCGCGCCGCTGCCGCCGCCCCGGGCTGCTCTGCCTTTTTTTTGTTCATACATTTTTTGTCCATTGATGTATGTACGTATGGATGCTATATGTATGTATATGCAGATGTATGGATGATCCATGGATATGTATGCATTGATGTATAATTTTTTTTTGTTCATAGAATTTTTTTGTCCATTGATGTATGCTTTTTTTTGTTCATAGAAAGTTTTTATATATGAGCAATGATGATCCATAGAAAGTTTTTATATATGCATTGATATATGAGCAATGATGATCCATAGAAAGTTTTTATATATGCATTGATATATGAGCAATGATGATCCATAGAAAGTTTTTATATATGCATTGATATATGAGCAATGATGTTCATAGAATGTTTTTTGTTCATAGAAAGTTTTTATATATGATCCATGGATATATGAGCAATGATGATCCATGGATGTATGCATTGATATATGAGCAATGAAGTCCATAGAAAGTTTTTTGTTCATAGAAGAAAGTTTTTAGTTCATATATGGATGGATTGATGTGTATAGATTTTTTTTTATGTTCATAGAATTTTTTTTCATATATATAGATGGATGGATTGATGTATGTATATATGGATGGATGGATGGATTGATGATATATAGATGATTTTCATTATGGTGATATGAGGGGGGACGTCGATCAACCCCCTCTCGCCCGACCAACTCTCGAGTCCACCCAAATCGGGACTGAAAGAGCGTTGTCGAGGCCACCCCAAACCCTAGAAGCGTTGTCGAGGACACCCAAATTTACCAAGTTAAATGAGTTAAAAGAGCGTTGTCGAGGCCACCCCAAACCCTAGAAGAGTTGTCGAGGCCACCCAAATTTACCAAGTTAGAAGAGCGTTGTCGAGGCCACCCAAACCCTAGAAGCGTTGTCGAGGCCACCCAAATTTACCAAGTTAAAAGTTACTAATTTACTCCCGGTCCGCTCGCCCGACCAACTCTCGAGGCCACCCAAACCCTAGAAGAAAGAGCGTTGTCGATCTACCCCCTCCCTGCATAGCGATTATTTTTTGCAAAGTGTCCTCTCCTGAAAGTATAACCCCGGCCCGATAACTTCGACATGAGGGGGGACGTCGGACATGCATGAGAGGGGCGGTCTGCAACTAATCCATTGCTCATATATGCATATGATTCCTTGTTGTGATTAGCTAGGTCTAAGTTTGCCACTAATCCATCTCTCATGTTTGTATATTGCCATGTTGTAATATTTACATAAACTATGGAAAGAGACTTAGAACAAGAACAGTTGTTGGGGGATATAATCCTCGCCAGTGTTGATCCCTTGTCATTTCTCAACAACACCGATGGTCAGGAAGGAGAGGATGATGGCTCCGGTAATCCAACAATGGAGGAGGAAGGAGATCATGACGGCTCCAGTGACTGAATGGCGGAGGAAGGAGATCATGATGACGGCTCCGGTGACCGAACGGAGGAGGGAGCTGTTGCAAAGTCCGGTGAGGTATATATATTAATTAAGCCTGTGCTGACTTGATGCATTAATTGTTTTGGTATGTACATATATTAATGCTTCTTTCTTCTTTCAGCCCTCCGGATCGAGCCAAACTTCCGTAAGGAGACAAGGCCCGAAGAAAAGGTTGCGCCAGGATGAAAGGTTCACGATCACAGAATTGGCAAAAGATGGACAACCGATTGCTCCCAAGCGAACCAAGGACGCATTTGTACATCAGTGCGGAGTTGTTGTTAGGGACAGCGTCCCGATCAGCATCGTGCAATGGAATAAGAGTAAGGACGACCCTGAAGTATCTTATGTCCAGGATAGACAGAAAGATGATCTTTGGACCTCGCTGATGACAAATTTCAGCCTCCCGCCAGAGGAGGAGCCGAATAACCCAGTTATAGAGCCAAAGGTCAAGACGTATGCTCTTAAGAAGATGGCAGAACGATTCAGGAACTGGAAGAAAGAGTTGAACTCAAAGTTTGTCGACAAAGGAAAACTCCAGAATTCATCGGTTGATATGAGAAGATAAGAGATCACTGGCCCGCATTTGTGGCCTACAAGAAATCGGAGAAGGGTAAGAAAAGGTCACTGACAAACAAGAAAAATGCTGCAAAGATGCTGTATCACCATCACACGGGGTCAGGTGGCTACTACAAAGCCCAGCCGTTGTGGGACAAAGCTGAGCAAGACCTACTTGCTAAAGGGGTCCAACCAGCGACATTGGACTGGCCAGATCGTTCAAGGACTTGGTTCTTCGGGGTTGGGGGAACTTTGGACCCAGAAACAGGGGAGTGTCGTTGGACGGACGAGCAACTTGCAATACCCATCAAGAATCTTTAGGCAGCAATCAAGGCAGCGCAGGAAGGGACGTTCATTCCCGACAGAGAGAAGGACGAGCTGACAGAGGCCCTCGGGAATCCTGAGCACCCTGGACGAACACGAGGCACACCAGGCTCCATTTCATGGGTGCATGGGTTTCTCGATAGCGGTGGTTACAAAAGCCGAGAGAGAAAGAGGAAAGCGGAAGCAAGCTCAATGCAGAAGCTCAATGCAAGAATAGCAAAGCTAGAGGAACTTGAGAGCCAGCGAGCTACCGGCCAACCATCTCAGCGGCACGAAGATCCTTGCTTCGACACTGCCCCAGAAGCTACCCCACCATCTCAGCAGAGAAGCAGCGTGGCTTCCACGGAGCTCGTTCAGCCTAATTTCACGGTTCCTCGCTACCCCGTGGATAGTATCACGAAGGCTGAACATTGCGAGCTAATGACGAAATGCCAGAACCTGACCTTGAAGGCGGCGGTCGGCTCTGTTGTACCTCCTCAAGCTGAGGGAACTTTTCATTGCCGTCTGATTCCACATGGCTATGCTATTGTGACGGTGGATGAAATAATGGAGGGATTTGAGGAGCTGGAGCTTGACTACCCTACAGGTGAAGGGGAGATTCATCTGGTAAATGCTTTAAGGAGTAGCTGTCTATGGAGAAAGGAGTACATCAAGCTTCCAAACTGGACGCCTCCTCCTCCTCCTCCGGCGAGTCAGGGCACTCCTCCTCCTCCTCCGGTGAGTGATCAGGGCACTCCGCCTCCTCCGGCACGTGAGGGCACTCCGCCTACTCCGGCGCGTCGGAGCACTCCGCCTCCTCCGGCGTGTCAGCAGACTCCGCCGCGTCAGCAACGGAGGAAGAGAGACGGCGCCACTCTGAAGGCTGGCAGTACAAGAGGCGCGAAGAAATTCAAATACGGTCCAAGCCTCAAGCCTCTGGAAAAGTTACCATATGAGAGGACCGACGAGGAAAACACGGAAATCAGTGCTACCGAAGTGGAGGCCCATTTTGCACAGAAACCTCCACCTCCGAAGGAAACAATAGATCAGGTGAAAGTGAAGCGCACTCTGCGTGCCCTTAAGCGACCACCACCGTCTCCGCCGCAATCCAACTATGAGCGCATTATTGAAAGGACATATAAGGAAGCGAAGCGGTCGGGAAGTACTTGCAGTGCTGCAAGAGAAGCAAAATGAAGAAGTGGGAAAACAATTCCCCAGCTCGGCGAACAGGCGAAGCAATCATGCCCCCCGCTCAAGGTGTCTAGCGATATCGTCGCTAATCATCCGGGGCTACTGCCCGGTACCAATCTTGGTGATTACCTGCGCGATGATGTACAGTTTGAAACATTAGAGATCTTTAGATATGAGCACGGGAAGCCTCTCGTCAAACCTGATCCTCCTCCTCTAACAACGATGATGCGAAGATTGCATGAATGGTACATGGATACCTGCAGGAAGAGTGGGGCCGACAGTATGTTGCTGAGAATTAAAGAGGAGCACGACCTCATTGCAGTTGAGGTGTTGCCTGTTGAATTTGTGGAGTTATTTCAGTTATTCAATCAAGAGGCCCTCGACAAACAACTCATGACTTGCTACTATCTATAAGTATTACTTCTGTAATTAAGTCTCTAGCTCAGCTCGTTCATTGCATGTATATATAATTATCCTCACTATATTATGTAGATTGAAGATCGTCCAATGCAAGGAAAGACAAATCTATGACATTGGGTTCATTAGTCCAAATACCGTAAATGAATGGTCGGTAAAAAAGAGAGTCGAAGAAACTGAGGAAAACTTGCTACAATCGTTCCTTCGACATCAAAACAAAGGGAAAATACTCTTTCCTTACAACTTCAAGTGAGTGTTACTGTCTTGTGCATATTTGGTTTCGCTTACTCGAGGTTAAGTAATGTAATTGATGAGTTATGCGTGCGCAACTTTCACTTTATTCTGCTAGAGATTAAGCTTGACGGGGGAGTAGTAACTGTCTTAGACTCGAGACATAAAGATCCTCAGGAATATGCGGACATGACTGCAATGCTCCAGAAATAAGTCAATCATTATCGCACCATATCGTCAACTTTCGTTCATTTCCTAATATCAAGTAATCATTTTCTTTGCCTAGCAGGGTTTGGAAAAAGTTCACCGGAATGGTTCCGGGTCTGCCGAGTGAGCTGCGATTTACACACCCCAAAGTAAGTAGTACTAGCTAGTTTCGCGCATCTCTCATTGATTCTAGTTTCATCAATACCATTTATCATGCTTGATTATCAGTTTGATTGAACTCTATTCTTGTAAAGTGCTTGTCGCAGGAAGGCGGGAATCATTTATGTGGATACTACGTTTGCGAGTTCATGCGCAGCTCGAACTCTGAGCGGGGCTACTCTGACAAACAATATGAAGTACGTAAACAATAATATTCACAATTTTATTTTATTACCATCAATTGTGTTGAGTTTCATTCATATATATGTATTGACCCCCTTCTTTAAATTAGATGTGGCAGATGCGGGATGAACTCCTACCAAATGATCGCATGTGATGACCCCGGCTTAATCGTGCACTAATCATACACACAAATGCACACGATCAAGCCTAAGGACTCACTTGAAGATATCACAACACAACTCTAAAACATAAATAAAGTCATACAAGCTTTATATTACAAGCCAGGGCCTCGAGGGCTCGAATACATAGCTCGATGGCATACAAGTGTCAGCGGAAGCATCAGATATCTGGGTACATATATTACAGAAGAACAGATAGGCCTTTAGAAAGGCGGGGCAAAATAAAATACTACGATCGAAAGGCGTAGGCCTCCTGCCTAGGACCCTCCGAACCTACTCCTGGTCGTCGGTCGGCTCCTCGTAGTAGTACTCGCCGGGAGGGTAGTAGTAGTAGTAGCTGTCGGCGGGGGCAGCTGGCTCCGGGGCTCCGTCGTCTGGTTGCGACAAATGGATAAGGGGAGAAAAAGAAAGCAAAGCACACATGAGTACTCATCCGAAGTACTCAGCAAGCAAGGATCTACACTAAATATGCAACATTTTCAAAGGATGGCTGTATATGTGGACTGGGCTGCAGAAATGCCAGAATAGAGGGGAAAGCATAGTCCTATCGAAGACTAGCATCTTCAAGCATCTTCATCGGTCTTGCAGCATTAGAAGAGTGCAGATTAACATAATGTAAAGTAGTAGTAATGTTAACAACCTCGCCCAGAGATTCTTCCTCGACTCCCTGCGAGAAAGCAATCCCAGAGTCATACTATCCATTTCATCTCAAGTTACCAGTTCTAGTTGTACCGATCGGGATACAACTCCGAGTGTCCGTTACCGTAGGACAGGCTATCGATAGATTGTTTCTTCCCTGCAGGGGTGCACCAACTTACCCACCACGCTCGCTTAACTTCGGCCGGACACACTTTACTGGGTCATGCCCGGCCTCGGCCAAATGATACGCCGCAATCCGACCTAGGCTTAAAAGAGAGGTCAGCACGCCGGACTAAACCTATGCCCCCAGGGGCCTTGGGCCATCGCCCCGGGAACTCCTGCACGTTACAGGGCCACCGAGAGCAGACCTAGCAACCCCTTATACAAGCGTGGTTACGTTCCCAGTCCAACTCGGCATGCGCCACTCCTTATTGACGTCAAATAAGCTTCGGCTGATGTATACGACGCAGAACGCCCATACTATGCCCACGTGATGGTTAGTGCTATCAGGCCAGAGGCCCCTCAGATCAAATATCCAAACCGTTAGTGTGTTGGTAGTGCGGTAACGAGCAGAGACTCACGAAAGATGTGACCCCGTCGCCCCGTCTCGAGGACTTGCGGCAAGGGCTAAGAATGCCCGGCCACGCCTCGTATTTATCTCACGGGCACCTTCCAGGTCAACCCGACTCCATATCACTCTCATCATAATCTCTTGCGGGTACCCCTCAGGGCCGACCCGTCTTTATCCAGAATAAACAGTATCAACAGTAATGTAAAGGCATCCGTGTGGCTACCATATCAAGAAGGAATCCGAGGCATCACCCTCGTTGGATTCCCACCTGACGTAAACATCAAGGTGAACGAAGGAGGAAGCACCCTCGAGGTCCACTCTTGAGGAGTTGCGCGACGGTGTCGTTATCGGGGGTGGTGTAGGAGGAATCACCCTCGCTGACCACGTTCGATTAACTAACCTACAAGGTTATCATCAGAAGTGCTGACGAGGTTACACCCTCGGCACTTGATAGTAACCCAGTAGTGTCGAGCAACTAAGGGGAAAGCGATGTGCGGTGCCGGGGCCTGGTCGTTGATCCCGTTGATCAGGTCTTCTGATGATCCAGCGGGGCAGTCGGGATAAAGTGGGGTCTTTGCTGGGTCTCTACCCAACCTATACGAAACAGTTTAGGATAAGCAGGTAGGTAACAATAGCAGGTTACAATAAACAGGCTATGCAGCAGAAATAGGATAACAACAACAGAAGTAACTTCTAATGCAAGCATAAGAGAGAAGAGAGTAGGCGATATCGGAATGCTCAAAAAGGGGGGTGCTTGCCTGGAAGCTCTGCGGCAAGGGTCTGATCGTCAGGAGCGTAGTCGACCTCCGGAGCTGCATCGGTCTCGGGAGCTATGTCGACGTCGGGGTCTACTGAGAGAGAAGAGGGGGAAGAAACATATAAATACACAGCAAACAATGCAATACAGGGCATGCCATGCCTAGGATGCAGTGCAGGGTTGCCTAAATATGCACCTAAGTCATTTTAGTTATTTTAGGATTAACGCGGGATTTATTATCCGGTGATTATGCACTATTGATATACCGGTATTGGACGGAAAGTTATGGGTTCTCCTACGAAGGGGGTTCCGGCATCGAAACAAACGACATGATTAGATTTGTCTCGTCGTTCTGATCAACTTTCATGTTTTAAGTTTTTCGATCTGAGCTACGGTTTAAAAGTTATGAATTTTCAAAGATTTAAATGATTTTCCAGAATTATTTTTATTTAACAGAAAAGGAATTATGATGTCATCATGAGGTCTCCACTGTGTCAGCAGTCAACAGGGCGCTGACCAGGGTCAAACCTGACATGTGGGTCCAGTGGGACCCACATGTCAGCCTCTGTGGGTTAATAGTGCATCAAACTTAACCTAACAGGGTTAATTAGGGGAGTGGGCCCAGCCTGTCAGTGAGATATTTAGACTAAACTAATTACTTTTATTTTTAAAAACATTTATTAGGCTAATTAACCACGCGGGCCCACTGGTCAGTGGCTGTGGCTGCCACGTCACCATAGTTGACCAGGTCAACTGGTCAACCGGGGCCCCTAGGCCCACCTGCCAGCGACCCAGGGGGTGGCGCCAGGCCAGCCAGCTGGCAGCCGGTGCCGGAGCTGCTCCGGCGAGCTCCCGACGCGGCGGAGAGGCTCGGCCAGCGTCGAAAAACCGCTACGGAGCACCAAATCGCATGGGACTGGTCGCGTTCGAACGAGGGGAGCCGTGCGCATCCAACGCCGGCGATCTCGCAAGCTGAGGTGGCCTAAAGCGACGGCGGCGAGGACCACGGCGGACGGCCGGAATCAGGCGGCGACGGAATCGATGAAGCGAACGCGCTCGAGCCAAAAAGCTAGCCCAGGGGGCATCTACATGCGTAGGCCACAATGGGCGGCGCCACTTGACCATTTGGTCATCGTAGGCTCGCCGGCGACGAGTTGTGGTGGTGGCGCGTTTGGGTGTTCGTCGCAACAGCAGCAGCAACGCACACAAGGGCGAACTAGAGGGCGCGGAAGATGCTACGCAACGCGGCGAGCGCGTTGGGCACTAGCCCGTGACCAAAGGGTCAACGGAAGCACGCAGACAACGTGCGCGGGCGGCGGCGCGATCAGGTGCTGCGGAGGAAGTATCTAGCGAGCGTGCGAGAGCGGCCAGAGAGATGGGGAAGGAAGAGGGGCTCACCTTGCGGCACGCACGAGGGCCCTTGGAAGTTTAGGAGCAGCAGATCGTCACCGGAGAAGAAGGGGATCACCGGCGTCCCGAGGAAGAAGACGGCGTGGATCCGGCGCTGTGCTGCCTTCCTGCTTGCGTCAGACAGCGGGGTCGACGTGGTGCAGCACGGCGGAGTGGCTGGACATGGCGGCGTGGTCTGGAATCGACGGTGGCCGCGAGGACGACGGCGTGCGGCGGTGGAGGCGCTCAGTCGCGGTGGATCTGGAGAGGGAACGAGGCGAGGAGCGAGCTAGAGAGAAGGGGAGAGTGACGAGGAGGAGGCCAGGGGGGGAGGAACGGGCCTCAGCCTTATCCCCTCGGCGGCAGGGCGTCGGTGGCCGTCGCCGTCACGACGCCGGCGCGCGCGCTCTCGTCCACGGGCGAGCTGACACGGCGAAGGAGAGAGAAGGAGAGACGGGCCGGTGAGTTGGATCGGGGCACTGTGCACTTAGGCCCGGTGCACAGTGCCTCGTTTTATTTTTCTTATTTCTGTTTTGCTTTTTTTTCTTTTCTGTTGCTTTTTCTTTTGGCTAGCATTTGTATTTTGCAAAATATGTGACTTGCCAAATCAAATACTAGGTAATGGCTGGCACTGCCACAAAAAGTTTGGAGAGTTTTTGAATCCATTTGAAATTTTCAAAAATGAGATTGGATTTAATAGGGTTGTTTTGGGTACTGTTTTGATTACTGGGGCCAGGTTTGGAATTCAATAAATGTTGATGTTATTTTTATAATTGCTTTTGAATTATGTGCTATTTAATGAACATTTTTCCAACAGTATTTGAGCAAATTTATTTTGCACTTTTGAATTTGAGTTGATTTCAGAGAAGTAATTGAATTGTTTTGATTAACCACTATGACTAGGCACTGCAAATGAAGTGACTTGGCATTATTAGCAGATGATCACAGTGGCTATTACACAGGGGTGTTACAAATTCTCCTCCTCTAAAAGAAATTCTCGTCCCGAGAATTTAGGAGGTAGAAGGAAAGAGGTCGGCATATTCTTCCCGAAGATGATCCTCGCGTTCCCAAGTGGCTTCATCTTCAGTGTGATTTGACCACTGCACTTTCAGGAACTTGGTTGTCTTCTGACGGGTTCGACGTTCAGCTTCATCGAGAATGCGGATCAGATGCTCCTTATAAGAAAGATCATCTTGCAATTCGAGCATCTCATGATCCACTGCTCCGTGAGGGGATTCCTTGAAGCATTTACGAAGTTGTGACACATGGAAGACATCGTGGATATGAGAGAATTGCGGCGACAACTCCAATTTATAAGCCACCTGTCCACGTCTGGCAACGATGCGAAAGGGGCCGATATAGTGTGGAGCTAGCTTGCCCTTGATTCCGAAACGATGAGTGCCCTTCTTAGGAGTGACACGAAGATAAGCTTGATCACCGGGTTGATAGATCAAACCCCATCGTTTGCGATCATAGTTGCTCTTCTGGCGTTCCTGAGCTGCCTTGAGATTTTCTCGGACAATGCGGACTTGTTCTTCGGTGTGTTGAATAATGTCTGGTCCAACAAGTGGCCGTTCCCCAGTTTCTGACCAATTCAGAGGGGTTCGACACTTACGTCCGTAAAGCACTTCGAAAGGCGCCATTTTCAAGCTGGCTTGATAACTGTTGTTATAAGAGAATTCGGCATACAGGAGAGATTCTTCCCACTTCTTACCGAATGATATAACACAAGCCCGAAGCATATCTTCAAGCACTTGATTAACTCGCTCTACTTGGCCTTGGGATTGGGGATGATAAGTTGAACTCTAGGTAATGTGAGTTCCCATAGCTTCTTGGAAACTTTCTGTGACGCCCCCGGTTCAATCGTACACTAATCATACACGCAAACATGTACGATCAAGCCCAGGGACTCACGGGAAGATATCACAACACAACTCTAAACACAAATAAATGAAGGTCCACAATATTACAGACCAGGGATCCGAAGATCCGAATACATAAGTCAGTCACAATAACTCGACAGCTCTAGGAGGTGTTGCGGAGGCATCTTATAAGGACGCTTGGCAATAGGGACAGTGCCAGGCTTCAAGTCAATGACAAACTCGACAGCTCTAGCCGGGGGTATGCCTGGAAGTTCTTCGGGAAAGACGTCTGGAAAATCTCGAACGACAGGAACGTTCTCGATTCCTTCCAGAGGTGAAGCGTTCAAAGCATTCAGAACATATATCTGAGCTTCGGCATCCCGAGTAATTCGGGCGGTGTAGTTCACTATCTCGTCGGAGGGGTGAAGAAGTTGGACAGCTTTAGTAGCACAATTGATCGAAGCAATGTGAGCTTTCAACCAATCCATTCCGAGTATGAGGTCTATGGTGGAAGACTTCAGAATAATAGGCGAAACAAGGAATTCCAATCCCTCGATTTCAACGGGGACATTGTGTGCCATCATGGAGGTGTGACACTGGCCGGGGTCATTTATGAAGTAATCTCACACAACAGCAGGAAGTGCAATAGATAAAACATCACAGTCATCATGACATACAGGTCCATACATAGGTTTGGTTACAGACCAGCGCTACAACAACGTAGAAGGTAAGCTAGACAACTAGGCGGCACGCAGGCACGCGGTGGAGAGATACAACAATGCGACATAGCGGCATGCTACATCAACGTCGAGAAGAACCACCGAAACGGGGTAACTGCAAGTGCGGACGACGAGTGTTCGTCGCGGTAGGATCCTGCGCTCCATGTGCACTCTGATGCAGAATCCGGTCTCGAGCTGAAAGAAGAGGTCCACGGGCAGGTGTGTGACCTCCAACAGCAGGCCAATCAATACCAGCATACATTTGAGTCCTGGGCGGGTAAAGGATGTGCTCCGGATGTATCCCTGCACGAACAGCTGGTAGCAGCTGTGCCATAGCATCGTAGAGGCATGCTCGAGTGGCAAACAACTCAACTGCAAGAGCCCGAACAGTGCGATCCAGAGCCTGAGTGTGCTGAATCAGGAACTGCGGCTCGTAACAACGTCGCTCGCAGGGGGCACAGATAGCTGTGTAGTATCCAGTAGCATCTCCAGCAGGGGCATATGGAATGTATCGGAACTCAGAGGCATCCAAGCTATCGCTGGACTCACCTCGGAGACGTGCGACAGCAGAGTAGGCGGCATCATGGACTGCCATCTCAATCATCACGCCGATACCGTGAAAAAGGTGCAGCTCGGTGTCTGAGTCATCCTGCCGATCATAGATACGAAGATCAGCATGGTTCTGCTCCTGGTTGAACTCGCGGTAATCCTCGTAGACCATGTACTCAGGGTACCAGCGGTAGCCAAGTCTGGTCAGGAGGGTGATCAGAACAGCTGGAAAACCAGGGGCATCACGAGCCCAAGTGCGTAGCACAAGCTGTGTCGTAGGACGCGGTGGAAACAAGCGATCCATCTGAAACAGAGGAAATTCAGGTTTGTCAAATGACAATGAGAAGTTTAACACAACTCGAAGAGAAAGGTTAAACAAAACAATGGAAAGGAAAATGATTATCAGACTAATTAGATCAACGACATGGAAATCACATAGATATCCAGCTCTCCGGGTAGACAGAATTTACGAGATCCTAAGTGTCGGTGTTAGTAAAATTTATTCAACCCGAATAGAAGAGAGATTAGAGTCCCAGAGTATAGACGAGGAATAAAAGATCCTAATACCACCCAATTGGCGACATGGGCCCGTAAGCCACACAGCCAAGTTAGTAAAATAGTTTTTTGAATTTCTAGACTCAACTTTGGCCAAGGAATTGGAAGGGGGCTTCCTACAGGCAGTCGGCTCTGATACAAACTTGTGACGCCCCCGGTTCAATCATACACTAATCATACATGCAAACATGTACAATCAAGCCCAGGGACTCACGGGAAGATATCACAACACAACTCTAAACACAAATAAACGGAGGTCCACAATATTACAGACCAGGGATCCGAAGATCCGAATACATAAGTCAGTCATACAAATATAATCTGAGTACAGACATAGTTAGACAAGTTTTGCCTTAAGAAGGCTAGCACAAACAGCGACACTAGATCGAAAGGCGTTGGCCTCCTGCCTGGGAGCCTCCGATCCTACTCCTGGTCGGCTGGCTCGATCCAGTAGTACGTGCCCTCTGGACCCGCCTGGTAGTAGGCTCCGGTGGTGGCATCTGGCTCCTGGACTCCATCGTCTGTTGTATCATCAAGGTGGGGGGTATATGGGGAAAAGAGAAAGTAAAGCAACCGTGAGTACTCATCCGAAGTACTCAGCAAGCAAGGATCTATACTACATATCCAACATTATCAATGGAGAAAGGCTGTATATGTGGATTGGGCTGCAGAAATGCCAGAATAGAGAGAAGGCCTAGTCCTATCGAAGACTAGCATCTTCAAGCATCTTCACAAGCCATCATCTTGCAGCAATAGAAGAGAGTAGAATAGCATTTTATTTAGCAAACATGTTGAAGTACAGCTCAAAGATCCTTCCTCGACTCCCAGCGAGAAAGTGATCCCGAAGCTTCAATTAAGTAACAAGTATCCAGTTTAAGTAGTAGATCGGGATACACAAACTGAGCGTCCTTTACCGTAGGACCGGCTATCGATAGATCATTCATCCCTGCAGGGGTGCACTACTGTTACCCAACACGCTCGATCAACTCTGGCCGGACACACTTGCTGGGTAATGCCCGTCCTCGGAAGATCAACACGAAGCAACGCCCTACCTAGGCTCGGCAGAGAGGTCAGCACGCCGGACTAGCCTATGCACCCAGGGGTCTTGGGCCTTCGCCCTGGGCACCCTGCGCGTTGCGAGACTGGCCGGGGTGCAGGCGCGACACTGAACTCGTTAGTGAAGTATCCAGCCCAATCCCGACAATCAGCCCGCACGGTGAATCGTGACGTCTGACGAGCTTTCGGAGAAACGTACATCGCAGAGGGCCCCATAACCATAATCCCGCGTGGTGGTAGTGCGTATAGGGCACGTCGACCCACTCAGATCACACACCCAAATCCGATCAGCTCATTTAGTAACAAGCGGAACATTCAGAGTTTCTGAAGCTCCGCCACAATATCACACTCGAGTGCCCTTCCGGCACACCCGACATCACAGATCCCCATGCGGGTACCCACCAGGGCAACCGCCTGTAACAAAGGTTAAGGTAACCGTGTGGCCATAACATCAAGGAGGAAAACCCGAGGAATCACCCCCGGAGGATTCCACCCAATGTAATCACCAAGGTGAACGTAAGAGGGACCACCCTCGAGGTTCACACTTGAGGTGTTGCACGACAGAGCCGTATCGGGAATGGTGAAAGAGGAAATCACCCTCGATGACCACACCGAATAGCTACACTACAGAATTATCATCAGGAGTGCATATGAGGGATCACCCTCGGCACTTGATAGTAACTATGCAGAGTCGTACAACTAAGGGGGTGGGGTGCGGTGTCGGTCTCTGGTCGACGATCACACTGATCGAGTCGTCGAAGATCAAGCAGGGGCAACAGGGATAAGGTGGTGGGGTCACTGATGGTTCAATACCAACCTATACTAAACAGTTTATCATAGGCAGGTAAGGTAACAATGAACAGGATACAAAAGCAGGCTATGCATCAGAATAGGAGCAAGCATTTAACAGTAGCAAAATCTAATGCAAGCAGGGGAAAGGGAATGGGCGATATCTGGATGCTCAAGGGGGGGGGGCTTGCCTGGTTGCTCGGGCAAGAGAGAGAGATCGTCAACGGGCTGCTCGTCAGTAGCGTAGTCGTACTCAGCAGCAGCGACGTCGGTCTCGGCGTCTATCGAGAGAGAAGGAGGGGGAGAGAAACAATAAATTCACGGCAATAATGCAAACAATATGCATGACATGTCTAAATGTTATGCGGAGGTGTTCTACTGCCTAACTAAATGATTTAGTTAATTTAGGAATTTATTCGGATTTATTTAATTAAAGTTGGGCACTATTTATTTACTGAAAACGGTCTAAAAGTTCCAGGTTCATATAGCTGCGGGTGTCTGACAAGAATACGGAGGACGTATTCGGGTTCCTATCGAAATTCTGAGCAAGTTTCATGTACAAAGTATTTTCATCGGAGTTACGGTTTATTTAATATGATTTTCTAAAGTTTTTTTATTAATTTCTAAATTTATTTAACTATTTAATTTAAACATTATCCGAAATAGTAATAGGGTGATGTCATCATGATGTCATGCTGACATCAGCAGTCAACAGCACAGTTGACCTAGTCAAACTACGTGTGGGGCCCGCATGTCATACACTCATTAGTTTAATTAGGGTTTAGTTAAATTAACTACTGTTTAATTAGGCTAATTAATTAATTAGATTAACCTAATCAGAGTTTAATTAACTTAATTAATTTACTAATTAATTAATTAATTATTAATTTTTATTAATTCATTTTCATTTTCATTAATTTTTTTTTAAATCGTTCTAAGGGCATGGGCCCCATTTGTCATTGGCCCCTGGGGGCCTAGCGGGCGTGCGGGTCACGGGCGTGCGGGCGCCCAGCCAGAACGGGCGCCGATGCGGGAGCGAGCGCCGGTAGCGGGCGGCGGGCGGCGGAGGAGCAGCGGGGCGCTGCGGTGGTGGAGCAGCGCGGGGCCGGTGGCAGAGGAGGCGGGGAGTGGCAAGGGCTGCGGGCGCGCTGGAGCAGACGAGCAGCGGAGCGACGAGTAGGAGGCAGGCGGCGCGCGGCGACGGCGCGGTGGAGCGAGGCGAAGGGCGCAGGCAGGTGCGGTCGCGCGCTGTGGCGCGGCGACGGACCAGCAGAGGCGAGGCGCGAAGCGCGACGACGGCATGGCGCGCGTGGCAACGGGCGCGGCCTGGACGGCGACTGCGGAGCCGGGGCAGTGGGCGGCAGCAGAAGGCGAGGCCGGGATGGACGAGGGAGTAGCAGGACGGCACGGCGACGGGCGTGCGGCGGACGGAGGAGCAGGACAGCGTGCGCGAGGGAGAGGGGAGGACGCGGGCTCAGTGTGGGCGTAGGGCACGGGCAGTGGGGCGCGAGGTGGTCGATGGGGACGACGGCGTCGGAGGAGGCAGACCGGTGGGGAGGAGGAGGCAGGCCGGCGAGGTAGCCGCGGCAACGGGCGACGGGAGGGGGAGGGGATCGGGCTCCTCCCGATCCAGATCCAGTCGAGGGAGTGGGGGGGGGGAAGTGGGTGGTGGCTAGGGTTCCGGTCGGGTGGACCGGGGTTAAGTGGTGGGGGGTGTGGGCCGACCCGTTCGGGCGGCACTGGCCAGCTGGGCCACGAGGCCCGGGGGGGTGCTTTCTCTTTTATTTTATTTTTGTTTTCTTTTGTCTTTTTCTTTTCTGTACTCTTATTCATATATCTCTGTTTAGTAAATTGTTAGGCCACACATTGAATTTTGTAAAACATAGGAATTGCTCCAACAAATACTAGGCATTACCTACCACTACCAAAAATTAGTTTGGAGACAATAGGAGCTCACACAATTTTTATAATAATTAAAATGCATTAAACCTTACTGTTTTAATTATGTTAGAGCCACCTAATTATTTTATTATTTATTGGTTACAATTTTAGACTATCCTCTGCAATATTTGTTATTTACTGAACATTTTAGTTTCTATGTCGGACAACTTTTATATTTCACTTTCATTTAAATTTGAATTTGACTTAGGAGTTGAAATGCAATATGATGCTAATGATGATTATGCACTGTTAATCTTGCTGACTTGTCATTATCAAAAGTGATTACTGTAGCTAATTACAGGGGGTGTTACAACTCTCCTCATCTATCAAGAATTCTCGTCCTGAGAATTAAGAGGAAGACTGAAAGAAAGATGGGAATTCTTCGTGAAGGCGATCCTTGCGTTCCCAAGTGGCTTCATCTTCAGAATGATTTGACCACTGAACCTTGAGGAACTTGATTGACTTTTGACGAGTCCGACGTTCAGCTTGATCAAGGATACGGATGGGATACTCTGGATAAGACAGATCTTCCCGTAATTCAAGCACTTCATGATCCACAGCTCGAATAGGATCCTTGAAGCAGCGACGGAGTTGGGATACATGAAAGACATCATGCACCTGAGAAAGATTGGGCGGCAATTCCAACTGATATGCCACTACTCCTCGACGGGCAAGAATACGGAAGGGGCCAATGTAGCGAGGAGCTAACTTGCCTTTGATTCCGAAACGATGAGTGCCTTTCAACGGAGTGACGCGAAGGTAAGCTTGCTCGCCAGGTTGATAGACCATTTCCTTGTGCTTCCGGTCATAGTTGCTCTTCTGACGAGACTGAGCAGTTTTAAGATGTTCACGGACAATGCGGACTTGTTCTTCAGCATGCTGAATAATGTCTGGTCCAACGAGTGAGCGTTCCCCAGTTTCTGACCAATTCAGAGGGGTTCGACACTTACGTCCGTAAAGAACTTCAAACGGTGCCATCTTCAGACTAGCTTGATAGCTATTGTTGTAAGAGAATTCGGCATACGGGAGATATTCCTCCTGGTTGAACTCGCGGTAATCCTCGTAGACCATGTACTCAGGGTACCAGTGGTAGCCAAGTCTGGTCAGGAGGGCGATCAGAACAGCTGGAAAACCAGGGGCATCACGAGCCCAAGTGCGTAGCACAAGCTGTGTCGTAGGACGCGGTGGAAACAAGTGATCCATCTGAAACAGAGGAAATTCAGGTTTGTCAAATGACAATGAGAAGTTTAACACAACTCGGAGAGAAAGGTTAAACAAAACAATGGAAAGGAAAATGATTATCAGACTAATCAAATCAACGACAGGGAAATCGCACAGATATCCAGCTCTCCGGGTAGACAGAATTTACGAGATCCTAAGTGTCGGTGTTAGTAAAATTTATTCAACCCGAATAGAAGAGAGATTAGAGTCCCAGAGTATAGACGAGGAATAAAAGATCCTAATACCACCCAATTGGTGACGTGGGCCCGTAAGCCACACAGCCAAGTTAGTAAAATAGTTTTTTGAATTTCTAGACTCAACTTCGGCCAAGGAATTGGAAGGGGGCTTCCTACAGGCAGTCGGCTCTGATACCAACTTGTGACGCCCCCGGTTCAATCGTACACTAATCATACACGCAAACGTGTACGATCAAGCCCAGGGACTCACGGGAAGATATCACAACACAACTCTAAACACAAATAAACGGAGGTCCACAATATTACAGACCAGGGATCCGAAGATCCGAATACATAAGTCAGTCATACAAATATAATCTGAGTACAGAGATAGTTAGACAAGTTTTGCCTTAAGAAGGCTAGCACAAACAGCGACACTAGATCGAAAGGCGTTGGCCTCCTGCCTGGGAGCCTCCGATCCTACTCCTGGTCGGCTGGCTCGATCCAGTAGTACGTGCCCTCTGGACCCGCCTGGTAGTAGGCTCCGGTGGTGGCATCTGGCTCCTGGACTCCATCGTCTGTTGTATCATCAAGGTGGGGGGTATATGGGGAAAAGAGAAAGTAAAGCAACCGTGAGTACTCATCTGAAGTACTCAGCAAGCAAGGATCTATACTACATATGCAACATTATCAATGGAGAAAGGCTGTATATGTGGACTGGGCTGCAGAAATGCCAGAATAGAGAGAAGGCCTAGTCCTATCGAAGACTAGCATCTTCAAGCATCTTCACAAGCCATCATCTTGCAGCAATAGAAGAGAGTAGAATAGCATTTTATTTAGCAAACATGTTGAAGTACAGCTCAAAGATCCTTCCTCGACTCCCAGCGAGAAAGTGATCCCGAAGCTTCAATTAAGTAACAAGTATCCAGTTTAAGTAGTAGATCGGGATACACAAACTGAGCGTCCTTTACCGTAGGACCGGCTATCGATAGATCATTCATCCCTGCAGGGGTGCACTACTGTTACCCAACACGCTCGATCAACTCTGGCCGGACACACTTGCTGGGTAATGCCCGTCCTCGGAAGATCAACACGAAGCAACGCCCTACCTAGGCTCGGCAGAGAGGTCAGCACGCCGGACTAACCTATGCACCCAGGGGTCTTGGGCCTTCGCCCTGGGCACCCTGCGTGTTGCGAGACTGGCCGGGGTGCAGGCGCGACACTGAACTCGTTAGTGAAGTATCCAGCCCAATCCCGACAATCAGCCCGCACGGTGAATCGTGATGTCTGACGAGCTTTCGGAGAAACGTACATCGCAGAGGGCCCCATAACCATAATCCCGCGTGGTGGTAGTGCGTATAGGGCACGTCGACCCACTCAGATCACACACCCAAATCCGATCAGCTCATTTAGTAACAAGCGGAACATTCAGAGTTTCTGAAGCTCCGCCACAATATCACACTCGAGTGCCCTTCCGGCACACCCGACATCACAGATCCCCATGCGGGTACCCACCAGGGCAACCACCTGTAACAAAGGTCAAGGTAACCGTGTGGCCATAACATCAAGGAGGAAAACCCGAGGAATCACCCCCGGAGGATTCCACCCAATGTAATCACCAAGGTGAACGTAAGAGGGACCACCCTCGAGGTTCACACTTGAGGTGTTGCACGACAGAGCCGTATCGGGAATGGTGAAAGAGGAAATCACCCTCGATGACCACACCGAATAGCTACACTACAAAATTATCATCAGGAGTGCATATGAGGGATCACCCTCGGCACTCGATAGTAACTATGCAGAGTCGTACAACTAAGGGGGTGGGGTGCGGTGTCGGTCTCTGGTCGACGATCACACTGATCGAGTCGTCGAAGATCAAGCAGGGGCAACAGGGGTAAGGTGGTGGGGTCACTGATGGTTCAATACCAACCTATACTAAACAGTTTATCATAGGCAAGTAAGGTAACAATGAACAGGATACAAAAGCAGGCTATGCATCAGAATAGGAGCAAGCATTTAACAGTAGCAAAATCTAATGCAAGCAGGGGAAAGGGAATGGGCGATATCTGGATGCTCAAGGGGGGGCTTGCCTGGTTGCTCGGGCAAGAGTGAGAGATCGTCAATGGGCTGCTCGTCAGTAGCGTAGTCGTACTCAGCAGCAGCGACGTCGGTCTCGGCGTCTATCGAGAGAGAAGGAGGGGGAGAGAAATAATAAATTCACGGCAATAATGCAAACAATATGCATGACATGTCTAAATGTTATGCGGAGGTGTTCTACTGCCTAACTAAATGATTTAGTTAATTTAGGAATTTATTCGGATTTATTTAATTAAAGTTGGGCACTATTCATTTATTGAAAACGGTCTAAAAGTTCCAGGTTCATATAGCTGCGGGTGTCTGACAGGAATACGGAGGACATATTCGGGTTCGTATCGAAATTCTGAGCAAGTTTCATGTACAAAGTATTTTCATCGGAGTTACGGTTTATTTAATATGATTTTCTAAAGTTTTTTATTAATTTCTGAATTTATTTAACTATTTAATTTAAACATTATCCGAAATAGTAACAGGGTGATGTCATCATGACGTCATGCTGACATCAGCAGTCAACAGCACAGTTGACCTAGTCAAACTACGTGTGGGGCCCGCATGTCATACACTGATTAGTTTAATTAGGGTTTAGTTAAATTAACTAATGTTTAATTAGGCTAATTAATTAATTAGATTAACCTAATTAGAGTTTAATTAACTTAATTAATTTACTAATTAATTAATTAATTATTAATTGTTATTAATTCATTTTCATTTTCATTAAAAAAAAATTAAATCGTTCTAAGGGCGTGGGCCCCATTTGTCATTGGCCCCTAGGGGCCTAGCGGGCGTGCGGGTCATGGGCGTGCGGGCGCCCAGCCAGAACGGGCGCCGATGCGGGAGCGAGCGCCGGTAGCGGGCGTCGGGTGGCGGAGGAGCAGCGGGGCGCTGCGGTGGTGGAGCAGCGCGGGGCCGGTGGCAGAGGAGGCGGGGAGTGGCAAGGGCTGCGGGCGCGCTGGAGCAGACGAGCAGCGGAGCGGCGAGTAGGGGGCAGGCGGCGCGCGGCGACGGCGCGATGGAGCGAGGCGAAGGGCGCGGCAGGTGCGGTCGCGCGCTGTGGCGCTGCGACGGACCAGCAGAGGCGAGGCGCGGAGCGCGACGACGGCATGGCGCGCGTGGCAGCGGGCGCGGCCTGGACGGCGACTGCGGGGCCGGGGCAGTGGGCGGCAGCAGAAGGCGAGGCCGGGGTGGACGAGGGAGTAGCAGGACGGCACGGCGACGGGCGTGCGGCGGACGGAGGAGCAGGACAGCGTGCGCGAGGGAGAGGGGAGGACGCGGGCTCACTTTGGGCGTAGGGCACGGGCAGTGGGGCGCGAGGTGGTCGATGGGGACGACGGCGTCGGAGGAGGCAGACCGGTGGGGAGGAGGAGGCAGGCCGGCGAGGTAGCCGCGGCGACGGGCGACGGGAGGGGGAGGGGATCGGGCTCCTCCCGATCCAGATCCAGTCGAGGGAGTGGGGGGGGAAGTGGGTGGTGGCTAGGGTTCCGGTCGGGTGGACCGGGGTTAAGTGGTGGGGGGGGGGTGTGGGCCGACCCGTTCGGGCGGCACTGGCCAGCTGGGCCACGAGGCCCGGGGGGGTGTTTTCTCTTTTATTTTATTTTTGTTTTCTTTTGTCTTTTTCTTTTCTTTACTCTTATTCATATATCTCTGTTTAGTAAATTGTTAGGCCACACATTGAATTTTGTAAAACATAGGAATTGCTCCAACAAATACTAGGCATTACCTACCACTACCGAAAATTAGTTTGGAGACAATAGGAGCTCACACAATTTTTGTAATAATTAAAATGCATTAAACCTTACTATTTTAATTATGTTAGAGCCACCTAATTATTTTATTATTTATTGGTTACAATTTTAGACTAGCCTCTGCAATATTTGTTATTTACTGAACATTTTAGTTTCTATGTCGGACAACTTTTATATTTCACTTTCATTTAAATTTGAATTTGACTTAGGAGTTGAAATGCAATATGATGCTAATGATGATTATGCACTGTTAATCTTGCTGACTTGTCATTGTCAAAAGTGATTACTGTAGCTAATGACAGGGGTGTTACACTTTCCCAGAACTTGGACGTGAAAAGACCACCACGGTCCGAACTGATCTCCTTCTGAATGCCGTGGAGTGAAACGATTCTGGACATATACAATTCTGCTAACTGGCTAGCAGTGATAGTCTCCTTGACAGGCAGAAAATGTGCAACTTTGGAGAGTTGGTTGGCGACAACAAGAATAGCATCGTGACCCTTCTGAGACTTGGGAAGGCTAGTACTGAAATCCATCTGCACTTTATCCCATTTCCACAGAGGAATAGGGAGTGGTTGAAGAATTCCAGCAGGCTTTTGATGTTCTGCTTTCACGCGACGGCAAACATCACATTCAGCAACATATCGAGCAATGCCCTACTTCATTCTAGACCACCAGTACCTTTGTCGAAGATCGTGATACATCTTGGTGCTACCCGGATGGATAGACAGCGGGGTATCATGTGCCTCCTTCATGACTTTGTCAGTCATAAGCTCGAAACGAGGAACGACAATTCTATCTCTGAAATACAAGGTTTCGTCTTCAGCAATTGAGAAATCCCTGTACTTCTCGAGGTGAAGCTCTTTCTTCATCAGATCTACTTCGGCATCTTTGGCTTGCGCAATCTTTACAGCTTTCTCAAGATCTGGCTGTACCACAAGGTTATTAAGATGACCCTGCGGAACGATACAGAGGTTCAACTTGCGCAGTTCTTCATATAGCTGGGGTTGAGCTTGCTTAACCATGAGGTTGTTGTAATAGGACTTGCGGCTTAAAGCATCAGCCATCACATTAGCCTTGCCAGGGGTATAAGAAATACCACAGTCATAGTCCATGATTGTTTCCAAACATCGCTGTTGATGAAGGTTAAGATCCGGTTGAGTGAACAAATACTTCAGACTCTGATGATCGGTATAGATCTCACACCGGTTACCAAGAAGGTAATGTCGCCACTGCTTCAAAGCATAGATCACAGCAGCAAGTTCGAGATCATGCACTGGATAGTTTTCTTCATGCGGACGCAATTGTCGCGAGGCATAAGCAATTACCTTTCGTTCTTGCATAAGGACACAGCCTAATCCTTGACGAGAGGCGTCGCAATATATCACAAAGTCCTTGCGAGAATCGGGAGGAGTAAGCACTGGAGCAGAAGTAAGCTTGTCCTTGAGGGTCTGGAAACTCTCCTGACATTTGTCTGTCCACTCAAACTTAACACCTTTGTGGAGCAGATTAGTCAGGGGCTTGGCAATCTTGGAAAAGTTCTCAACGAATCGACAGCAATAGCTTGCAAGGCCGAGAAAACTTCTGACTTGCTTGGCGTTCTTCGGAGGAGTCCAGTCAAGAATAGCCTGAACACGCTCCGGGTTAACGGCGATACCGTCCTTGGAAATCACATGTCCAAGGTAGGTCACTTCAGAAAGCCAGAACTCGCATTTGGAGTACTTGGCATACAACTTGTGTTCTCGAAGCCTCTCTAGAACAAGGCGAAGATGTTCGGCGTGTTCTTCCTTATTCTTTGAATATACTAGAATATCATCAAGATAAACCACGACGAACTTGTCGAGGTAATCCATGAATATATAATTCATCAGGCGGGAGAACGTAGCTGGAGCATTTGTTAGGCCAAATGACATGACGGTGTATTCATAGGAGCCATAACGAGTAACAAATGCAGTCTTCGGAATATCCTCTTCGCGGACACGGATCTGGTGATAACCCAACCTCAAGTCGAGTTTAGAGAACACCGAAGATCCAGCAAGTTGATCATATAAATCATTGATCCGGGGAAGCGGATATTTGTTCTGAATGGTTGCCTGGTTGATAGGACGGTAATCTTGGACCAACCTATTCGTACCATCTTTCTTCTTGACAAAGAGAGACGGTGCTCCCCAGGCAGAGGAACTGGGACGGATGAAGCCCTTCTTAAGTGATTTATCGATTTCTTCCTTAAGCTCAAGAAGGTGGTGCAGAGGCATCTTGTAAGGACGCTTCGCGATAGGAGTGGTGCCAGGCTTCAAGTCGATAACAAACTCGACAGCTCTAGCAGGGGGTATTCCTGGAAGTTCTTCTGGAAATACATCCTGGAATTCGTAGACGACTGGAATGTTTTCGATCCCCTCAAGCGGAGAAGCGTTCAACGCATTCAAGGCATAAATCTGAGCCTCGGCGTTCTGAGTGAGGTGAGCATGATAATTCACTATCTGATCTGATGGGTGCAGGAGGTGTACAACTTTAGTGGCACAATTGATTGAGGCATAGTGAGCCTTCAACCAATCCATTCCCAATATAAGGTCAATTTTGGAAGACTTCAGGATAATGGGAGACGCGCGGAACTCCAACCCTTCGATTTCAATGGGAACATTATAACTAACCACGGAGGTTCGACAACCGCCCGCGAGAGTATGTACCACTAAATGTGTGTTCATGTACTCACACTTAACGTCATGCATGCGTGCAAAATGTTCTGACATGAATGAATGAGATGCTCCTGAATCAAATAAAACAGAAGCTGGTGCTGAATTAACAAGTAGTGTACCCATGACTATAGCTGGTTGGTCTGGGTCTTCACTCGTGCTGACATGATAGGCCTGCCCACGACCATAAGAAGGTCTAGCATTGTTGTTACGCTGCTGAGGAATTCCACGGCCATTACCACAGCCAGTAGGAAGAGGCACTAGCTGATTCTGATTCTGAGAACAGTCTCTGGCATGGTGACCTGGCTGGCCACACTTGAAGCAGAGTCCATTATCTGGACATGGTGTAGGAGCTCGAGGTGGTGCAGCTCGAAGAGGCTGCCTCGGTGGTGGAGGAGGCAGACGAGGTGCAGCATAAGTAGGCCTGTACACTGGAGCTGTTGGACGGTACATGCTTTGTGGAATCCAGATGCGGCGCTTCTGGGAAGACGAGCCCGAAGATGAGCCTGCTTCACGAGTGCGTCTGGTCGCTTCCTTGTGCTTCTTCAGACCAGTCTCGACCATAATAGCCTTGTTCACCAAAGTGGCGAAGTCAGGAAAGTCCTGGACAAGCAGGGCTAGTTGAATGTCATGGTGTAGCCCTTCACGGAACTTCTCCTGTCTACGAGCATCAGTGGGAATGTCTTCTTCAGTGTAGCGAGACAAATCAAGGAACTCACGTTGATAGACTTCTACAGTCTTGTTGCCTTGGACGAGGCTACGGAACTCGGCCTTCTTTCGATCTATAACTCCTTGCGAAATATACCGGGTACGAAAAGCAGCCTTGAATTCCACCCAGGTGACGATAGTTCCAGGAGGTAAGGTCTGTCTGTGAGTTGTCCACCATTGTGCTGCGGGTCCCTTCAGGAAGTATGTCGCGAACGTGACATAGCTGACAGGGGGAACATCAGCTGACTCCATCTCATAGAAGATGTCACGCAGCCAGTCATCGGCATCCAGCGGATTAACTATGTTGCAGAATACCGATGGGTTGAGACGCACAAACTCTGGCAGTGTGATTGAAGCTGGCTGATGGTTGGCATTGGGACGGGGAAATTGATCCATAATCCCCGTCATGAACTGTAGGTTGAGTTCAAATTGTTGCATCATAGCGGCCATATAGTCAGGCGGTGGCGGCGGTGGTGGATTGTTATCACCCATCCTGCTAAATTCAACAAGGGTAGTTTAGCAGAAGCTATTGCTAGTGTTTTAGCAACAAGCATGATTTAACACGATGGAATTTAAGTAGTGTAGCAGATACTTAAAAGTAGTCATTAAGACATACAGATCCATATAGAGTCGGTTACATTCGGACAGCATAACGGCGCAAATTCAAAAGCTAGACATGCTAGGCGGCATGCAGGCACGCGGTAAGGAAGTACACAATGAGACATAGCAAAGGCTACATCAACGTCGGAGAAAACCACTGAAACGGGGTAGCTGCAAGTGCGGACGACGGATGTTCGTCGCAGAAGGATCCTGCGCTCCATGTGCACTCTGATGCAGAACTTGGTCTCGAACTGAAAGAAGAGGTCCACGTGCAGGTGTGTGACCTCCCACAGCAGGCCAATCGATCCCTGGTGGCATCTCGGTCCTGCCCGGGTAAAGGATATGCTCCGGATGTATCCCTGCACGAACAGCTGGTAGCAACTGTGTCATAGCATCGTAGAGTCGTGCTCGAGTGGCAAACAACTCGACGGCAAGAGCCCAAATAGTGCGATCTAGAGCCTGAGTACACTGAATCAGAACTCGCGGATCGTAGCGTCAAGGCTCTTACGGGGCATAGATAGCTGTGTAGTATCCAGTAGCATCTCCAGCAGGGGCATACGGAATGTATCGAAACTCAGAGGCATCCAAGCTAGCGCTGAGCTCTCCTCGGAGACGTGCGACAGCAGACTAGGCGGCATCATGGACTGCCATCTCAATCGTCACGCCGATACCGTGGAAAAGGTACAGCTCAGTGTCTGAGTCATCCTGCTGATCATAGATGCGAACATCAGCATAGTACTGCTCCTGGTTGAACTCGCGGTAAACCTCGTAGACCATGTACTCGGGGTACCAGCGGTAACCCAGTCTGGTCAGGAGGGCGATCAGAACAGCTGGAAAACCAGGGGCATCACGAGCCCAAGTACGAAGCACAAGCTGCGTCGTAGGACGTGGTGGAAACAGACGATCCATCTGAAATAAAGGAAATTCAGGATTGTCATTTGATGATGAGAAGTTTAACAGATCTCGAAGAGAAAGGTTAAACAAAACAATGGAAAGGAAAATGATTATCAGACTAATCAGACCAATGACAGGGAAATTGCACAGAAATCCAGCTCTCCGGGTGGACGGAATTTACGAGATCCTAAGTGTCGGCGTTAGTTAATTTAATAAACCCGAATAGAAGAGAGATTAGAGTCCCAGAGTAAAGACGAGGAATAAAAGATCCTAGTACCACCCAGTTGGCGACGTGGGCCCGTAAGCCACACAGCCAAGTTAGTAAAACAGTTTTCGGTTTCTAGACTCAACTTCGGCCAAGGAATTGGATAGGGGGATTCCTAGAGGCAGTCGGCTCTGATACCAACCTGTGACGACACCGGCTTAATCGTGCACTAATCATAAACGCAAATGCACACGATCAAGCCTAAGGACTCACTTGAAGATATCACAACACAACTCTAAAACATAAATAAAGTCATACAAGCTTTATATTACAAGCCAGGGCCTCGAGGGCTCGAATACATAGCTCGATGGCATACAAGTGTCAGCGGAAGCATCAGATATCTGGGTACATATATTACGGAAGAACAGATAGGCCTTTAGAAAGGCGAGGCAAAATAAAATACTACGATCGAAAGGCGTAGGCCTCCTGCCTAGGACCCTCCGAACCTACTCCTGGTCATCGGTCGGCTCCTCGTAGTAGTACTCGCCGGGAGGGTAGTAGTAGTAGTAGCCGTCGGCGGGGGCAGTTGGCTTCGGGGCTCCGTCGTCTGGTTGCGACAAATGGATAAGGGGAGAAAAAGAAAGCAAAGCACACGTGAGTACTCATCCGAAGTACTCAGCAAGCAAGGATCTACACTACATATGCAACATTTTCAAAGGAGGGCTGTATATGTGGACTGGGCTGCAGAAATGCCAGAATAGAGGGGAAAGCCTAGTCCTATCGAAGACTAGCATCTTCAAGCATCTTCATCGGTCTTGCAGCATTAGAAGAGTGCAGATTAACATAATGTAAAGTAGTAGTAATGTTAACAACCTCGCCCAGAGATTCTTCCTCGACTCCCTGCGAGAAAGCAATCCCAGAGCCATACTATCCATTTCATCTCAAGTCACCAGTTCTAGTTGTACCGATCGGGATACAACTCCGAGTGTCCGTTACCGTAGGACAGGCTATCGATAGATTGTTTCTTCCCTGCAGGGGTGCACCAACTTACCCACCACGATCGCTTAACTTCGGCCGGACACACTTTACTGGGTCATGCCCGGCCTCGGCCAAACGATACGCCGCAACCCGACCTAGGCTTAAAAGAGAGGTCAGCACGCCGGACTAAACCTATGCCCCCAGGGGTCTTGGGCCATCGCCCCGGGAACTCCTGCACGTTACGGGGCCACCGAGAGCAGACCTAGCAACCCCTTATACAAGCGCGGTTGCGTTCCTAGTCCAACTCGGCATGCGCCGCTCCTTACTGACGTCAAATAAGCTTCGGCTGATGTATACGACGCAGAACGCCCATACTATGCCCACGTGATGGTTAGTGCTATCAGGCCAGAGGCCCCTCAGATCAAATATCCAAACCGTTAGTGTGTTGGTAGTGCGGTAACGAGCAGAGACTCACGAAAGATGTGACCCCGTCGCCCCGTCTCGAGGACTTGCGGCAAGGGCTAAGAATGCCCGGCCACGCCTCGTATTTATCTCACGGGCACCTTCCAGGTCAACCCGACTCCATATCACTCTCATCATAATCTCGTGCGGGTACCCCTCAGGGCCGACCCGTCTTTATCCAGAATAAACAGTATCAACAGTAATGTAAAGGCATCCGTGTGGCTACCATATCAAGAAGGAATCCGAGGCATCACCCTCATTGGATTCCCACCTGACGTAAACATCAAGGTGAATGAAGGAGGAAGCACCCTCGAGGTCCACTCTTGAGGAGTTGCGCGACGGTGTCGTTATCGGGGGTGGTGTAGGAGGAATCACCCTCGCTGACCACGTCCGATTAACTAACCTACAAGGTTATCATCAGAAGTGCTGACGAGGTATCACCCTCGGCACTTGATAGTAACCCAGTAGTATCGAGCAACTAAGGGGAAAGCGATGTGCGGTGCTGGGGCCTGGTCTTCGATCCTGTTGATTGGGTCTTCTGATGATCCAACGGGGCAGTCAGGATAAAGTGGGGTCTCTGCTGGGTCTCTACCCAACCTATACTAAACAGTTTAGGATAAGCAGGTAGGTAACAATAGCAGGTTACAATAAACAGGCTATGCAGTAGAAATAGGATAACAGCAGCAGTAGTAACTTCTAATGCAAGCATAAGAGAGAAGAGTGTAGGCGATATCGGAATGCTCAAAAAGGGGGGTGCTTGCCTGGAAGCTCTGCGGCAAGGGTCTGATCGTCAGGAGCGTAGTCGACCTCCGGAGCTGCGTCGGTCTCGGGAGCTACGTCGACGTCGGGGTCTACCGAGAGAGAAGAGGGGGAAGAAACATATAAATACACAGCAAAGAATGCAATACAGGGCATGCCATGCCTAGGATGCAGTGCAGGGTTGCCTAAAGATGCACCTAAGTCATTTTAGTTATTTTAGGATTAACGAGGGATTTATTATCCGGTGATTATGCATTATTCATATACCGGAATCGGACGGAAAGTTATGGGTTCTCCTACGAAGGGGGTTCCGGCATCGAAACAGACGTCACGATTAGATTCGTCTCGTCGTTCTGATCAACTTTCATGTTTTTCGATCTGAGCTACGGTTTAAAAGTTATGAATTTTCAAAGATTTAAATAATTTTCTGGAATTATTTTTATTTAACAGAAAAGGAATTATGATGTCATCATGAGGTCACCACTGTGTCAGCAGTCAACAGGACGCTGACCAGGGTCAAACCTGACATGTGGGTCTATAGTGGATCAAACTTAACCTAACAGGGTTAATTAGGGGAGTGGGCCCAGCCTGTCAGTGAGATATTTAGACTAAACTAATTACTTTTATTTTTAAAAATGTTTATTAGGCTAATTAACCACGCGGGCCCACTGGTCAGTGGCTGTGGCTGCCACGTTACCACAGTTGACCAGGTCAACTGGTCAACCGGGTGTAGGAGATATGCCCTAGAGGCAATAATAAATGTTATTATTTATCTCCGTGTTCATAATTAGGTTTATGTTCCATGCTATAACTGCTGTGGTTCCCGAGCCCGTATATCCATAAAGGCTCTGGGGAAAACCCATGTGCACGTGTGGAATAATAAACGGTAAAATGTATTCCTAGTCATGCCTCTAGGACTAGCTCAGGTGTTGCATGATGATTATGTTTTCCCAATCATAGGCATGTCTATGCCAGCAACTTTGAGGGCACAAATGTTAGAAGAACATTTGTGTTGAATCGACCCGATTGATGTTATGCTATGAGATACATTCGTCACAAGTTTATGGTTAATAACACAGAGATGGTTAATGTTTGCATGATTCCTCAGACCATGAGAGTATCGAGTTTCTTCATGCTTGATTCATGAACTTTGGGGTTTGTTAAACGTCATCCGTAAATGGATGGCTATTACGGCGGCTTACGGGTTCATGGGAAAGTATGTCAAGTAACTTGATAGCTCAAGATTGGGATTTGCTCCTTCGACGATGGAGAGATATCTCTGGGCCCTCTCGGTGTTACGGTATCCATCATCGTCTGGCCAGACACTATGTGATTTGATCACGGGGATGCCGGAACACGGTAACGAGAAAAGAGAACAATACCGGTAACGAGGTAACTAGCATAGTGGACAAGTTGTTGATCCACGGGAATGCCTACATGTCTCACCTCGGGTATTTGTAACATATCGCGAAGCAACAGGAATAGCACACGGCAACTGGAGGTTCACTCGAATATTCATTCGTGTGGGTATAGGGGTCAATATGGGTGTCCACGGCTCCGATGTTGATCATTGATCGGAAGGGGTTCCGTGTCATGTCTATACTTCACCGAACCTATAGGGTCACACGCTTAAGGGTCATCTATCTGCTGAATACTAGACAGGGAGTCTGAGAGAAAATCACCGAAAAAGTTTCGGACAGCGGAAAAGTTCCGCAGAGAGAGGTCACCGGATGAGTTCCGGTGAAACTGAAAAGTTGTTTCAGGGGATACCATTAAGTCAAAATGGTTTCGGCACATGCCTGATAATTCTTGGAGGATGCCAGAATCATTCTGGAAACTTCTGGAAGAAAAACCGGAAATGTTCCGAGGCTGCCGGAACCGCTTCAGATGCTTTTCGCAGATGAAATCACTAAACTGGAATTGTTCCAGAACACGTTGAAAATTATTTTAGTGGGTACTGGAAATGTTCTAAGCCCACATAAATATTTTCAGTTCGAACGGACGCTGAAAAATGTCGTCGTGAATAGTGAAAGTGTTTTTTGGGGTATTTTTGGAAAGCCACCTTTTAGGGCTTTTGCTAAAGGCTTCTAGAAGGACTTTGGGGGCCATGAGAGCACCTCATGGGGGACCCCCAAGGGGGTGGCCGGCCAAGGGGGGTGGAGCTCTTTGGAGCTCCACATGGCATCCCATTTTGTCCATATTACCCTCATGTGAAGACTTTTGCATGGGAGTTTTTGGTAATTTGGGAGGCACACTACCCCTTGGGTTTTCCTATAAATAGGAGGTGAGGGGGCTGCCCAAACCTCACCCCTTCTCACATACAAGTGCCATGCAATGATCTGGCTTCTCTCTCCCTCCCACGAAAAGAGTTTCGTAGAGCCGAAAGGCTGTCTGGGTTCCGGTGGGAACTAGTTCTGGACGGCGAAGCCCTGCCGGATAGATGACACCGTATGTGTGCAACTCTATAGAGAGGTCATAGTTTCGATCTTAGTGCCCGAGGGGCTGTTCGTGAGTGCCTCCCGAAGGGCTGTCCAAGTGACGGCCCGAGTTCTGTGAGTCCTCCCGAAGGGCTGTCCGAGTGACCGTTCGAGTTTCGAAGGTCCTCCCGAAGGGCTGTCCGCGACATCGTCCGGGGGGCTGTTCGACCGCCTCCCGGAGGGCTGTCCGAAGGGAAGACGAGGGTATACATCCTCGCGGTTGGGAGGTTGTAAATCCTAGCTGCGGGGATCTGCACCGCCGATCGTCATCGACTCTACTTCCGCTGCGCTACGAGTCGGTAACGAAAATGATCAAACCTTGTATGCAGTCTCCATAGTGGTCCTGGGCTGGTGCGTAGGTCGGAAAATTTTTGTTTTCTGCTGCGTTCCCCTACACCGGGGCCCCTGGGCCCACCTGCCAGCGACCCAGGGGGTGGCCCCAGGCCAGCCAGCTGGCATCCGGTGCCGGAGCTGCTCCGGCGAGCTCCCGACGCGGCGGAGAAGCTCGGCTAGCGTCGGAAAACCGCTACGGAGCACCAAATCGCATGGGACTGGTCGCGTTCGAACGAGGGGAGCCGTGCGCATCCGACGCCGGCGGTCTCGCGAGCTGAGGTGGCCTAAAGCGACGGCAGCGAGGACCGCGGCGGACGGCCGGAATCGAGCGGCGACGGAATCGACGAAGCGAACGCGCTCGAGCCAAAAAGCTAGCCCAGGGGGCATCTACATGCGTAGGCGATCACGATGGGCGGCGCCACTTGACCATTTGGTCATCGTAGGCTCGCCTGCGATGAGCTGTGGTGGTGGCGCGTTCGGGCGTTCATCGCAACAGCAGCAGCAACACACACAAGGGCGAACTAGAGGGCGCGGAAGATGCTATGCAACGCGGCGAGCGTGTTGGGCACCAGCCCGTGACCAAAGGGTCGACGGAAACACGCCGGCGACGTGCGCGGGCGGCGGCGCGATCAGGTGATGCGGAGGAAGTATCTAGCGAGCGTGCGAGAGCGGCCAGAGAGATGGGGAAGGAAGAGGGGCTCACCTTGCGGCACGCACGAGGGCCCTTGGAAGTTTAGGAGCAGCAGATCGTCACCGGAGAAGAAGGGGATCGCCGGCGTCCCGAGGAAGAAGACGGCATGGATCCGGCGCGGTGCTGCCTTCCTGCTTGCGTCAGACAGCGGGGTCGACGTGGCGCAGCACGGCGGAGTGGCTAGACATGGCGGCGTGGTCTGGAATCGACGGTGGCCGCGAGGACGATGGCGTGCGGCGGCGGAGGCGCTCGGTCGCGGTGGATCTGGAGAGGGAACGAGGCGAGGAGCGAGCTAGAGAGAAGGGGAGAATGACGAGGAGGAGGCCAGGGGGGAGGAACGGGCCTCAGCCTTATCCCCTCGGCGGCAGGGCGTCGGGGGCCGTCGCCGTGTCGTCGATGCGCGACCGGCGCGCGCGCGCTCGTCCACGGGCGAGCAGACACGGCGAAGGAGAGAGAAGGAGAGATGGGCCGGTGGGCTGGATCGGGGCACTGTGCACTTAGGCCCGGTGCACAGTGCCTCGTTTTATTTTTCTTATTTCTGTTTTGCTTTTTTTCTTTTCTGTTGCTTTTTCTTTTGGCTAGCATTTGTATTTTGCAAAATATGTGACTTGCCAAATCAAATACTAGGCAATGGCTGGCACTGCCACAAAAAGTTTGGAGAGTTTTTGAATCCATTTGAAATTTTCAAAAATGAGATTGGATTTAATAGGGCTGTTTTGGGTACTGTTTTGATTACTAGGGCCAGGTTTGTAATTCAATAAATGTTGATGTTATTTTTATAATTGCTTTTGAATTATGTGCTATTTAATGAATATTTTTCCAACACTATTTGAGCAAATTTATTTTGCACTTTTGAATTTGAGTTGATTTCAGAGAAGTAATTGAATTGTTTTGATTAACCACTATGACTAGGCACTGCAAATGAAGTGACTTGGCATTATTAGCAGATGATCACAGTGGCTATTACACAGGGGTGTTACGGCCCCCTTTGTTTGGGCTACAGATTCCTGAGAATCACCTTCCTATGGATTCCTGAGAATCAGCTGTGGCTCTGGATTCCTGAGAATCAGAATCTGGCTGTTTGTTTACCCTGTTGTTTGTCAGCTTTAGGTGTTTGTGGGTGTTGTGAAATGTCAGTAACGTCCTCGACTGCTGACTATGTTGTTTATATGCAGATTAAATGACATGTTATCTGTTTTGACTCGATAAAGTAATAATTAGCACAAAAACACAATATATAGAATATATTTTTCTTGAAATGTCATGATGGTACGAATATATCATCCGAAATATGAAACAAACATCCAAAAAAACCATGAACCCTCATAGTCTTCCATACAAAATATGTCATCCATATATGGACCAACCATCATAGTCTTACATACAAGCATATATCGTCCAAAATATGCACTAACCATCACAGTCTTACATACGGCCAGAGATGGTACTGGTGCTGAAATTAGATTCAAGTCTGTCTTTTACAAGAACAGCATCAACAGAATGTACACTAGGTGGGAAATTTTCATATTTCCCAAGCTCATCAGATGAACATGGGCATGGATCCACTGTCACTGGAATAGCCGATGAATCTGCAGAACTGGAGCTAGATTTATCTTCAGGCTTCTCTTCTTCAACAATCTTATCAGCAACCAATGTCAAATCTGTTTCTGCATATTTCACTTTTTCCGTAATGTCAGCTAAAGCCTTGCAAGGCATGTCATCTTCACTTATATGCAAATTAACATCAGCTATGGAAACTGGAGAAATAGTTTCTTTAGTTTTTTCTTCAGAAACAGGAAGAAGGTTAGATGCCAAGCCTGAAGAGCCCTCAATCAAAGCACAAGTGTCATGATCCGTTACATATCCGAAATCTGAAATCTTATAGGAGTTCTAGCTAATATTTAGCAGTTCATACGCCATAACAAAAACACACCAGAAATCTGAATACGCCATCAACCAAAGAATTTATTTTTTGGGAGAGAAAAGAAATTACCTCGTCCTCACAGAGGTAGGGGACGGGGCAGGGCCGGTGCAGTCGGGGGCCAAGGTGGAACTCCGGCGCGGTGCAGCTGGAAATCCGGCGCGATGCAGGGATCTCCGACGGCGCAGGCGGAGAACAGGGGAGCAGGTGGAGGTAGGGGACGGGGCAGGGCCGGTGCAGTCGGGGGCCAAGGTGGGACTCCGGCGCGGTGCAGCTGGAAATCCGGCGCGATGCAGGGAGCACCGACGGCGTAGGCGGAGAACAGGGGAGCCGGTGGAGGTAGGGGACGGCGGCGCAGCGGGTCTTCCGTGCCGGAGTCTTGGGGCGGGGAGGGGCACGGATCCGCATGCCGTGGCGGCGGCGGGCGGCGAAGGTGGCGGCAGCGGGCGGCGAAGGTGGCGGCGGCCGAAACCCTAGAGAGCCATCACCTCTCTCGAGTCTGTTCGGGTCTGTTCGCTTGGTTTGGGAACGAAGGAGAGACCCTGTCCGTGGAAGAGCTGGGTTGAGGGCGCGGTGGCATTTTCATCGTAATAACGGTGAGAAGTTGGCCTAAATCTAAAACGGGGTAAGTGGCGGCTCGGGAATCAGCAAAATTGCTGATTCTGGCTTCCGGCTGCCGCTAGTGCATTTCTACGAATCTGATTCTGTAAAGCTGTGATTGGAATCTGCTGTTTGTTTCAGAATCTGATTTTGGATGAGCTAGAATCCGGGAATCACTAGCTAAAGCCCAAACAAAGGCCACCGTATCGCATACTAGGGCCAGGTTTGGAATTTAATAAATGTTGATGTTATTTTTATAATTGCTTTTGAATTATGTGCTATTTAATGAACATTTTTCCAACAGTATTTGAGCAAATTTATTTTGCACTTTTGAATTTGAGTTGATTTCAGAGAAGTAATTGAATTGTTTTGATTAACCACTATGACTAGGCACTGCAAATGAAGTGACTTGGCATTATTAGCAGATGATCACAGTGGCTATTACACAGGGGTGTTACATCGCATACGAGCAATTCAAGAGGAATTTGCGGGATTCTTTCTTGACCACGTCATACATAAAGACGGAGAATACCATGTGAAAATTGAAGCTGACTTTCGGTAGATGATGTCAGGGATCGTAAGATATGTTATATTGTATATATGTAGTAGCGTCAGATAGAAATACGAAAACTTATTGTTCGACCAATCTCGGAGAAAGAGAGGTCACTTCTCTCTGTATATGTTCATGACGATCTTGTGTAATTAATGGTTTCTTCATTTGTTTAGTAGCGTCGAGTTCTCTCTATATGTAGTAGCTAGCGTCGACCAAGCACGGAGAAAGAGAGGTCACTTCTCTCTATATGTGTTACCAACCGGGACTAAATGTCCTCCTCCCTGGGCGCCCCAGAGGCCCTTCTTTGGTCCCGGTTCGTATGCAAACCGGGACTAAAGGTTTTGGACATTAGTCCTGTTTGATTTGTCCCGGTTTCAGAATCGGGACTAAAAGCCCTCTGAAACCGGGACTAGTACCCTGTTTTCTACTGGTGGACTCGGACGGGAGGAATTGGAAAATGACGTGACGACGACCTCGAGAAGGCCGAGGCAACGTCGGTGGCCTACCCATTACCCAAACCCAACTGAAGATAAGAAAGAGAATGGCGTCTGGGTGAGCTGCTATGCGTGGAATAACCACGCGAAGGAGTTGAGTTCGATCGAAAAAAGTGGAGTCGGGAGGATGGACTGGGTTGCCTATCCATGGTGCACCGTCGACGGGGCTGCCGCATGCGAGAACCGTGTCAGCAGTACCGCAACGACTACGTACCGGGGCGTGTGTGGATAGCAAAGAGGCATGGAGGTCCTGGCGTGTCTCAAGGGAAAGAAAAACGAGAGGCATGACGGAGTTCCCACTTTCCCCTCCCTGTGGTACTGTTTGAGAGAGGCGAAAGGGAGTTCTGCGCTTGTGTCCCCCGTCGTTAGCCGGCGAGGCCTGGGGCTCCGGCCTCCTCCATCCGCCGCTCCGGCGACGGGAGGAGGAGGGAGTCCTGGGTCCTCTCTTTCGGCTTGTAGATAGGGCTGGGTTTAGGTGGTCCGGCGACGGCGCTCTGGTGGTGGCGGCGTCGGCGTTTGACAATAATCTTCCCCGGCTCCAGCCCCATCTCGGCGTCGTCTTTGCCGGCGGCGAGGAGCTTGTGGGAGTTGTGTCTCGCCGGTCCTTTGGATCGGTCGAGTTCGGGTACCTGGGTGATGTCGTCGAGGCGGTGGAGGCGGCATTGCTTTGGTTTTTGGTTCTCCGACCTCGTCCCCGTTGCGGTGGTGCGAGCTCCGGCACCATCGGGAGGTCTGTGAGAGCTCTTTGTACAGGAGTTTTGCCACGCTACGGCGTCGGCTTCAAGCAGAAGGTGGCTGGCTGGCACATGGTGAGTGCTGGAGGGCAGGCGGATCCTGCGGGTGTTCCTCGACTCGGTCGAGCGACGGCGACGGATCTGGGACCAGCGGCGCTCCGGGGCCTTCCCCGGCCGACGAGCCACAAAGTCGACGGTTCCGCCGGTTGCGGCGGACCACTCCATCGGTCTACAAAGCCTTGGTGCGATGAGGCGCTTCTGGTTCAAAGGGTTGGTGGCTTCTCGTCTCCTTCTTTGGTCGATGTTTCGGCAGCGACGTGGGGTGGCGACGGACGACGGCGTGCTTCGGCCCAGAAGATCCTTGGGACCAGTCTGCAATGTTTTTCTTTCCGGGGTGTTCTGTGCTGTTGTGCTGGACAGCTGTCCTTCTGGTTTCTTCTCTTGGGTGTGTACGTGTGGGATTGAGATCCAGTGCCTTGCTGTGAGCAAGGCACCGATGAACAGTACGGTGCCTTGCCCCCTCTCCACACCGTCCGATTCAGAACCGACGGCCAGACCTGCATGAACAGTACCCCCGCCAACAGTGTTTTTGCTACAGTGCCCCCCAACAGTGTTTTCGATACAACATTCAATCTGAACTGCACCCCCCCCCCCCCCCCCGATCCAACGGCTGGCTGGCCGGCAGTCACGCCGTGCCTTGCTGTGGGCAAGGCACTGGATCCTAGTCCGTACGTGTGTGGGTCTTGTATCTTTGACTTTGAATGAAGCACGTGGCATACTCTCTCAAAAAAAAAAACGAGAGGCATGCCCGCATGGGCGCCGTGCACGCAGCGCGCGTTCTGGATGGCGAGCTCTCGCGGCAGAGCAGCTGCCTAGTTCGAGCAGTTGGGGAAGAAATCGAGGGAGAGGGAGTGATTAGAGCTCATCCGGGGACGCGGCAAGCCACAGGGGCTGTTGGAGCGAGCTCGGGGGCGTGGTGAGCTGCAGAGGAGTGCATGCACACCAACTGTTCGACATAATGGTAGTGGCTACGGCATGGCGTACGATGACAGCACGGTTGCACCTTATACTACCGTAGAGTGTCGGCACGCGACCGCATCGAGGTGCGCGTTGTTGGTCTGACTAATGGCGCCAGAGAGGCAGCTCGGGTTTGGTTGTCAGCTCTTCAGCGACGGCGCCGTGCCTGAAAAGCTGCGGGCGCGCACTGTTCCGAAGTGGACGATGACCAATAGGTGCCCGGTGTCACGCCCAGCGACCTCGCCATGTGCTATTGTTGGCGGTGACCGTCGTCGTCGTCGCCGCCGAACCAGATCGGCATCGTCGTCACCCACGCGTCGTGCCTGGACAAGTCGGAGGCCCCAGAGCCGTCATGTAATTCGAGGCTAGCTAGCTGACACCGTTCATTCACCCGAAAAAAAAAAAAAGGCTGATACCGTTCATTGCTATGCCTACAGATCGATCTTGCTACTGGGGTGTAGGTATGTTGAATCGATTGGATTAGGCCAACTTACATGCATGGATGGCGATTGATGATCGATTCATGTGGGCGCGCTGCCTTGCATGCCTGCCATCGTGAGTACGACTCGCAAGGCGGAGGGCGTGCCGTGGAGCGCCGGTGCGGGTAGGGGTCCACTGTCGTGGCAGGCGGGCGGATGAGGTTGTGACGGGGTATCGGATTAGAAAAATATGACATGTGGGACAGAGATGTAAGTGAGAGTAGGTTCTGATCCCGGCCGGGATGGATATTTTCCCGGTGCTCCAAACAGCGTCAGGGTTAAGATTGGCTGGGATCATCAAGTATAGGGTGTCGATTTCAGGGATCTAAAGGTTAAAGTCTAATTGCGACGAGCCATACGAGTTGAAGGTTTTTTTCAGACTTTACTCGGAAAATATCAAGACTGTCGTGGCAGGCGGCCGGACTCGAGAATAGACCTGTGCAAAGTTCGGGCCGGGCCAAAAAAAGCCCGGTGCTGAAAACCTAGGCCCGAGCCCGACCCGGCCCGGCTGTCGGGCTGCAAATTCAGGCCCGAGCCCGGCCCGAAGCCTGAAAAAGCCCGGCCCGGCCCGGCACGGCTTAAAACACGTATTTAGTAGGCCCGAGCCCGGCCCGGCCCGACCACCGGGCTCAAAAAACAGGCCCGAGCCCGGCCTGATGGCACACTTTGGTCCGGCCCGGTCGGGCTTTTTCGGGCCGGGTCGGGTCGGGCCGACCGGGCCGGGCGGCCCATGCCCAGGTCTACTCGAGAATAAGGTGGAGAGTTGCGTAAGTCACACGTTGAAGGAGGTTGTTTTTCCTTGAGAAATCAATCAGGTGGGTGAAACGAAGGCTTTTTCTTGGAGTGAATTGAAATATTACCCCTCTGAAAATCCCAATCGGTGCCCAGTCCCCGACAGCGAGTCCCCATTTCTAGGGTTCTCGTCCGCCGCCGAGCAGCTGGCCACCGGCGCGCTCCCACGTCGCCGTCGGCGGGCCGCCGCAAGACCGTCGTCGGCCGCCTCCACCCCATCATCCACCTCCGTTGCGCCGGCTTCCTCTCCCCCGCTCCGCGGCCACCCCCATCCACCTCGACCACAGTGACCGGCCGGCCGCCGCAGGAGCTCGACCAAGACGACGGGCCGCCGCAGGAGCTCTACCCCGGAACCGCCTTCGCCGTCCCTCTTCTTGCACTCAGCCTCTCTGTGCCCGCCGGCTCGACCACGACGAACGACTCCGTAGCAGTTCGACTGCGAGGTAAAAAAAAAAAAATCCTTCCTTTGTGATGTAGTACATGCCCCTGTACCGTGAGCCCTTGCCGTTCTGGGTTGCCAAATTTCTGACCCCCCTTTGCTTCTGATTGCGTTTTTGTAGGCGCCCTGCCTAATGCGTTGATTGATTCTACTGAATCGGATGGCCAATGCCCGGTCAGGAGGGGCCGCCACCAATGCAGGAGACAGAGACCCCAAGTCTGCCACGACTCCCACCTCGTCTGCCAGTGGAAGGGAGTCTAGAAGCTTGTCCGACAGAGTAAAGAAAAGTACCATTTCAGCTTCTACTGCTTCAAATGATTCAAATGGAGTTCCTACTAGTCCAGTGGCTACTCTTGACAAAACCGCAAAAAGACAAATTGATGAACATAACTCGACAAAGAATAAGCATGATGCTTCCGAGAGTGGTACCAGGCCATTGAAGCAGCAGAAAAAGGTTAACCACAAAGAGCTATACAAATCTCTTGAAGACATCTTCGGAAGAATATGAAAAATCCCCTGGTACTTGATTTCCCTGTGATTTTGAACTCATGTTTTGCTTGTCCAATGAACTGGGATGATAGTCACAGTTTAGTTTGCCTGTTTCATTATCACAGTTGGTCTGTTTGTTGCAAACAGCCATCTCCAAGACTTTTCTGTTTGCTGCTAGGTTCATCTTAGATAGGTAAAGGTGTAAAGCTTAACATGCTCTTGTGACAGTTTCGGTCAGGATGAAGTGTTACTAGCTTGATGCACGCTCTAAAAACAATGCAGGGCGTTCCATGCAAAGCACTAATGTTGAAATAATTAAACTAACGTTTTAATAGGCTTGTATAGCTTGTTATCAATACATTTTTGGCATATCAATTCTTTTCATCCTAATGCCTTCACCCCTTTATCTTTGGTGATGTATTCCCTGCTGCTACTTTCAAAGCCTATGAAGGAAATGCTTCCAAGGTGCACGCGAAAGACAATGGCTCTGTTTTGAGGTATGAAGAAAGTGGCGCACATGAAGAAGATAACCAGGCACATTTAAGTCAAGTCGCCAATAAATTAACTGATGTTGAGAAATCCGCTCCCATTTCAGAGGTTTGCTCAACCATCTTCTATTCTTTTGATTGAGTTGTTGGTTTTTTGATTCTATTCTTTATGAAATCAAGGCGTCGCTGTAAGTACCAGTCCTCTCTGCCTTCATCCTTTGTAGGTCTTAACCCCGGAGTAGCAAAATAGAATTAATAACATATTCTGGTAATAGATTAATATGTTCTTTCGTTGCTCCTAGATCACATATCACCTCTTGGGCTTAAATTATTACAGCTCTTGACCAGCATTACTGTAGGTATCATTGTTAAATAACATAATCTCGAGTAGCAAAAATAGAAGTAAATAACTAAACACTAATACATCAAAATGTTCTTTATTCGCACCTGAATTATCTCATATAACGTCTTGAGCTTCTTACTTTATTACAACCTATGCAGGACGCAATGTTCACCTGACTGGATACCTTGTATAGTTCCTTTTAGCAACTTGAATTCCTATTAAGTATATGCTTGATTTTTTTGTAACATTCTTGCTGCTTCAATATGTTGGCTTGTTATTTGCAATGCTGCTTTTCTTTCTCTTATCATCCTACCATCTGTATCAAAGGACTTGGTTACATTATCAATTCTTGTACAGGCACATATGACTGCTGATCTGTGCTCACAAAATATTGTGGCTGAAAGCTGTCCTGCAATGGATGCTAGAGAGCCAACTGATGACTCTTCAGAGTTCACACTTCGTGTTGCAATGGGCCGGAAAGCGAACTCATCAAAATTTGTGGAGTATTGGGTTCCTTTTCACCTTTCACGAGTGCAACTAGAACTGTACTGTTATACCTTACTTTCAAACTCATCGGCGCTTTAATCACATTCAAAAACTGACAGTGTTGGTGCTCTTCGCAACATTCTTGTATCCCTCCGGAAGGTTAGCTGTTAAAATTTCTGAGCATGCATGATACCTTTTTTCACAGTAGGGAGTTAGATGGAATCTGCAATGGTACTCATTGTGCATAGCTAACTGTCTTTACTGATCTTATCATGCAACAGTGCTGCGACAACCCTTATCTAGTAGATCAAACACTGCAAGCCTCACTTCTCAAGGGCCACCCAGTAACTGATATCCTAGATATTGTAGTGCATCCAAGTGGCAAGCTACTGCTTCTTGACAAAATGCTCCGAGTAATCAAGGAAAAAAGGCAGAGAGTTCTTATCCTTTTCCAGGTGAGTGTTTTGTGGTACCATGCCTCAAATAATCTCTTACGTCCATTATTTAATTTTGGCCCAATTTATGTAGTAATGTCTGTTATGTGTGATTCATTACTAGTTCTTGTATATAAAGAGTTGGCAAGCATTATTATTTTTTACTTCCTCAAAGCATGCATTATTTATTTTTGGCAACTGAAGCATGCGATGATTTCCTTTACTTATTTGTCAATGTTATGCACAAGTGTTATCAACTTCTCATATGAGGAAAAGTTTCAAGCTGTCTTTGCTCTTTGGTACATTTTGTCAAATTGTTAGTAATAACATCTGGGTATCACCGCTAAATCAAGAGCTGCAGAAAGACTGGTGATGTTTCACTTTAGTACAGTTATGCACATAAGAATTCCTCAGCATGGAGTTTCTAGACATTGATTTTAGTTTGACAGTTTAAACACCAAAGAAATTCTTGCGTGGCACTTCACCATCTCCAATGGTAACTCTTGTGTCCTTTGCAGCAACGGGCAGTAGAAAACCAGCATCCATCTTTCTTTTAGATGCCCCTTTAATGTCAATTGTTAGACCAAGCTTGGCACTCAGTGGGGCAGACTGGCAGAGAAACGGTATCGAAGACATGCTGCACCATAGTACTTCTGGTTTCTCGGGAAATAGATTCTTAGGTATCTTCGTCATGTCCTGTTGACTTACATCTGGAAACAAAGGAGCACACAGATTTGTGCCAAAGTAGCCCCTATCAAACCTTTGCTCATCCTGAAAGAAGTCCATGTTCAATCCTTTAGATTTAAGGAGGCATCTCTGACCCTCCTCAGGTTGCTCCCTCATAGTCAAGACTCTTTCTCAGTCTTGTGTTCTTACTTGAACACACCCCCCTCCCCCCAATGGCGTCTATATGAATGCATGGTTGCTCCTGCAGAAAGCCGACACATCTGCACTTGTTCTAAAATTTATCTTTTTTTGGTACAATGCACATATGGTTCACTTTAGAAACAACATTTAGCAAGCACATGTTCTAACATCTTGGCATCGGTTAAAAAAAACATGTGGGTACACTTTTTCAACACTGTTATAATTATCGGCCGATATTTAAGTTAATCGGCCAGTCAGTCCTGAATCCGTAGGTCACGGATGCGATAACACCTTATCCATTGCGTTAACTGGTCCAGCGGATCAATCGGCTGTCAGGCCGATTTATCCCACTGGGTCGATTAACTGAACAGAGGGAAAGAGAAATTTGGGCTTCAAAATTTTGGCCCATTCCCTCTACCCCAAAACTGGGTGTTTTAGGTCAGCCTGTTCCCTCACTTCTCACTCTGCCCTCCCCTCCCGTAGTAACCCTCGTTGGAAGAGGCTAGGAGCAGCCGCCGCCGCCTCGAGCAGCTGCCGGCGCCATCCGCCAGAGGCGCCTGCACTCCTCAAGGATCCAGGCACCGAGCCTCTTCCTCCTGCTCAAGCTCGCCGCCCCCTCTCCCCCTCCCCCTCCCCGAGACCAGCAGCAGCAGAATGGCAGATGAGCTCGCCTCCCCCTCCACGAGCTCGCATCCCTTCTTCTTCCTGCTCCAGGTCGCCGCCCCCTCCCCAAGCAGTCTGTGCTGATCTGCTTTGTGCTATGCTATATGCTGCTGCTGCTTATTGCCTCTCCTTTATTGCTGCTGCTGCTGCATTATTGCTATATGTAGCTAAGATATATATATATATATATATATATATATATATATATATATATATATATATATATATATATATATATATATATATACACCCTAATTAACCTACCGATAAATTTAGTTAATAGGCCGATTCGCCGATTAATCCCTACTCCTCACCCGACCGAGCAGCTACAAGTTACCGATATCCTGAACATTGTTTTTCAAAATGTAAAAATGTTACTTTTCAAGCACCAACAACAACAGCAACAAAGCCTTTAGTCCCAAACAAGTTGGGGTAGGCTAGAGGTGAAACCCATAAGATCTCGCAACCATGTGTACTTTTCAAAATGTAAAAATGTTACTTTTCAAGCACCATGTGTACTTTTTAATTGCTGATGGGTATATCCCTTATTAAGCTCATTGTTTGGGTAGTTTATGATTCATCATTGTTAGAGTTAAATATCATGATCTTTTGGAAAGGTTTCCCAAGCTTAACAATGCAATATGATGGTACTTTCTTCTATGTGCAGTCTTGTGATGGGGTTGGCTATCCAATGGGTAACACTTTGGAAGATTTTGTCTGTCACAGCTTTGGTTTTGAGTCATATGAACGCTTGGATCATGGTTTCAGCGTACCAAAGAAACACGGTGCAATGAGTATGTTCAATGACATGACTAAGGGCCGGTTTATTTTCTTGATTGACAGTCGTGCATGTGTCCCAAGCATTAAATTATCATCATTTGATGTCATCATCATATATTGTAGTGATTGGAATCCCACAAATGACTTGAGAGTCCTCCAGAAGATCGGCATAGAGTCACAATCTGAATGTGTGCCCATTTTTCGTTTGTATTTGTCTTGTACAGTTGAGGAAAAGGCTCTTATACTTGCAAAGCATGATCATACTCTTGATAGCAGTGTCCAGAATATAACGCCTATCCTGAGCCATTCTCTGCTTAGTTGGGGCGCATCATTTCTCTTCAGTAGACTTGAAGGGCTAGAAAACGATGCATATTTAAGCAAGGATTCTGCTGCTGAAGAACTGTTCATGGATAAAGTACTTTCGGATTACTTAACAAAGTTATCCACCGAAGATGATTCCAGCACTAAGACGAGCAATGCAGCCATATCACAAGCTCATCTGAGTGGACCTTTTTATTCTAGAGATAGTGTTGTAGTAGGTGAGAGGGAGGTGATCTCTGCACCTGATAGTGATCTCCCAAAGTTCTGGGTAAATTTGCTAAATCGGAAGTCTCCTCGTTGGCAGTATATAACTGGGCCGGCACAAGGAAGCTGTAGAAAGATACAAAGCATGGAAGAAGGGAAAATTCCTTCTGACGAGGCTGCTGAAGCCAGTACCAAACGTAGAAAAATTGCTGGAATCTTGGATTCATCTGCAAATGTTTTAGCTGGCGAAGATAAGGACTCAATATTGCCTGAAATTAATACGACATCTAGTTCTCATCAAATATCAGTTGACGACACATGGCAGGAACAAGGTATACTACTGTAACTATAATTAACAGCTCTGCTTTTGGTGCGAATAATGCACTGTTCTAACAAAGTCCATTTTGTAGGGGTGGAAAATCTTCAGGACACACAATTCGTGATTCTGTTCTTTTCTTGGCGCCAACTAGCTTTTCTGCGGAAATAATTCGTGTTACAATCCCCTTCGTGGATCCATGTCGCACGGGAGCGTTGCAAACACAACTTATAAGACCCGAAAAACAATATACCAAAACAAATTAACATACAAACCTAATATGTATATTTGTGCAATAAATGCCACCCAAAATATATGTCCTAAAATTTGCCACTGATATGCAATATCAAGCCAGAGGAACAATGGGAACCAGTATCTAAATGCAGTTCACATTTTGGGGCTCTACTGATATGAAAAGTCAGCCATGAGTACTACCTTCTGAATGCTGACTGGAGAAGTGGTTCCCTGGAAAACAGGCTCCCCAGATCCAGATGGAAGCATTAATTAAGGACAGTATAACCGCACCTAATCCCTGCCCTCACAGCGATTTGCGTTTTCGGCCGTCCGTTTTTATGATCTGGGCGTTTCTGGCCGTCAGATTTCCTGTGTACAACGATCTGTCTCGCAGTGTGTCAAATCTGGCCCAGCTGTCCTATGGGCTGCTGCTCCAGAGGCCGAAACGGAGGCCTCTGGTAAACTGGGCCGTCGGCCCGCCTACTGCAGCGCTTCGCTAAGGCCCAGTGCTGCGCTTCAACCCACCCATCCCGGTCCATCGACGACACCCGAGCCCCAACCCACCTCTCCCGATCCCATGGTGCGCCGCCGGTGGCTATCGTCCGGGAGGAAGGCCGCACCACCAGTCCACAATCCCTCCTCGCACGGCCGCGCCTCACCCCACCCCTCCCAATCCCATAGGTGCGCCGCCGGTGGATATATTCCTCGTTTCTCTGATCCGAAACCCTAGGCTGGGGCGCTGCCGACGGATGCCGCGTCGAGTCCATGGCCGACCTCCTCGTCCAGGGTGCCACCTCTTCGCATCTGAGTAAAGAGGTGGGTTGACGAGCTTCAGAGACAAGGTATGACTGAACACGTTTCTGCACTTCCATCTCGTCGCACTGCTTCAGTTGGAACCAGAGAACACTCTGCCTTTTGTTGGTGGAACTCATCTGTATGTCAGTGCTCAGATTTTTATGCGCATGTCCAAACAGGGAAACCGGATTTGGTGCTGGCGTTAGTGGGCAACAAGGTCGATTTAGAAAATAGGAGGAAGGTTGGCACACAGGTACACACATTTTGCAGACAAAAATTTCAGAACCCCAGTGCTGCATCTGTCAGTCAAACCCATCATCATCTCTGTTTTTTCTCTGAATGCGAGTGAAGAGGAGGCACTGGAGTACGCAGCCGGAGAGGCGACCTAGCCCAGGCGATGCCGGCGATACGGCATAGCGTACGGCTCCGCGGGGTTGGAATGGTTCGGGCCTCCGGACCGCACGCCGATGCATGTTCATGCCAATCTTGTCTCGCTGTTCTTGGAGCGAAACTGCTCTGCTGAGAATTGAAGGCAAGCAATTGCTCTTCAGTTTCTCTTCAGGCATTCATGGCGGATGATGTCTGCCTCGCCGGTGGTGATTAATGATGCTTCCTCCCCAACCTTTTTCGATCCGGCGACAAAACATCCATCAACATGGTGCTCTGCTAGGTTCCCTATAATCTTCATTTTTTCCCCATTCATATATGATTCCTTCCACCACAGGATTACATTATGCTAATTTCCTATCAATCACAAATCTGTACAGGTGTTGTTCATACTGGCTTATGCTCAATTGATACGGGCTGATCTTGGAGACTGGTTGTCGTAATTTTTTTTGTTTCGGGAATTCTCAGCTCATATCTCCAATGGCTTCTAGAGCAGGTAATTACTTCACGTGCACTGCTAGACCTTATCTTTTCATGTTTTACCATCCATGTTTTTTTTTACCATGTATGATTGCTTAGATTATGTGTTTCTAAGTTAGGATATTTACTGCTGTGGGACAGATTACTTAGAACTGTACAAAAAAATGCTAAAAAATTGTTACCATGCTGTTCTAGAAGGTTGTGAAGCCTCAACATCTTCTGCTTCTATTCATGCATGAGGAAAGCCAAATAATTATGTGGACAATTTCTTTATCCATACATGAGGAAAGACAAATAATTTTGTCGACAATTTTTTCTTAAATACATGGTGCAACATGCAAAGGAAATCGCTCGGCCCGTATTAGATTCAGAAAACATGAAAGCTTAATTCAGGACCATTGTGTGATGCCACGGCCGACTATAGTTGTCTCTCAGTGAAGAGAATACAACTGCCCTTATAGGTAATCTGGTTACTAAACATAATGTTTGCCTGTTATTCATGTACATAATAATCAACTAAAATTGATTGCTTTTGTATTACCCTTCTGCCTAATCAGCTACGTATCATGGTCGTTCACATCTAAGAGCACCTTATTATAGAATGGAATGCCTATTGCTTTGGTTTCTTTCTATGCTAACCATCAACTCTGCTTGTGTGTTGTTTAATTGGAAGTTGGGCACAGTACTGGAGAATATACAAAGGAGATATTTTATTCCTCAGGTCACGATCAGCACCTCAACCCCTTATAATTTTGTTTTCTAAAAAAACTGCTCTACTTCTTTTATTCTGCTTACATATGATGTAGCTTTTCAGGATATGTTTCATTTGGTCGATTGGCTTTGCCAACTATTGGTGATTATAGCTCATGTTTTGCATATGAGCCTAATGCCAACCCTGCAAGATGTGTTCTTTAAATGATGGTTAGCTTTGAGGCCAGAGGGTTTCCAGTGTGATGCTAAGTATTATGAAAACAAGATGCCCAGTTACAACCAGTAAGTCACCTCTCTACTACTTTTGTTATCTTAGATTTTGGAGGTTATAAAGAGCTATCTTTCTTGTTTGATGATACCATGTACTTTGTGTGATGATTGCAATATTCAGGAACCAAGGTGATACCATTCCAATAATTTTTGAAGTTAATTGTTAACATTAACTTTGGAGTTTTTCACTTCATAGAATGAAGTGTCTGAGAGTATTGTTGACATGAGCTTCCAAGAGAACCTTCTTAGAGGCATATATGCTTGTGGTATAAAAACCACCGTCCTTTCATACTGCTTAACAATTTAATTTTCAATAATCTTAAAAAGCAACACTTCTGTAAATCAATTATTGGTAGGAGGGGAATTTACTGTAATTAGGTTAGCAAAAAAGCGGCTCTCACCTCCAATGGATATGATAAAGGAATTCCAGAACCCGGGGAAGAGCGGATCAACCAATATGGTAATAATACATGCAGACTAATATATCTCTCATAATCCTCATTTTATATTTTATTTCTTTTATTTTTATGTGATCTTCTCTTGTTAACAACAACAACAATTACATACCATAACATGTTGTCATTTCATCTTTTCAGATGAATCTGAATGTATAATGTACGACCGTTACCTTTCTTTTAATGCTTCTTTCCCTCTTTGCAGGAAGTACAAAATAAACTTAATGCCAAAATAACAAAGCTGGAATTCCATATGTTCATGATGTTGCATTTAAAAATATACTACTAAAGGATGAATGCTGAAATCCTATAGGATTATGCCTTGATGTCGCTAGTCAGTTGCTGGTCTGTGTGGTGACCCAACTAAATATGGAGCATATTGGGCCTCGCTCATGGCACCATACATTTACATAAATTCATGTCATTACATTGGACCAACGGACTGGCGCGGCAAAGTGTGTCGTCAATGATCTAGCAAACTGATGCTTAGATATGTAGTTTTTTCTTACTTTATTGAGCAAACATCTATTTTTAGGAAGCCTCCTTAAATTACAGTCCAATGATGCCATCAATTACTACTGGTTTACATGTTGCTTAACATGTTATCTTGATTAATTTTGATTCGAACCGGCATACCCAGATGTAGACATGGTTTTGCCTCAAAATAGTTTGCATACGCCCCCCAGACAATATCTTCTTGTACACCTTACAGAACAACAAAAGATATCAACTAACAGCTTGGTTCCATGGTTATGTACAACTTAGAAATACTTAGTTACCTAGGATCTGTCTATTTACTCAATGCAAGAGTTCATTTTATGGCATCTGAACTATAATTAGGGTTACTCTATTTTGGCCTGGTTTGCACATGTTGCTACTCTGCTGTATTACTACTTTGTATTATCCTAATTTTGGCGCTGGGCTACTTTCCAAGTGTTTGGATCCAATATAAGATTAGTTGGCTGAAGACAGATCTAAATTATGTTGGTTCCAAGTAGTAAAATGATTTTTCAACTATCTAAATTTTAACAGAATATATGTCCATCTTTGTGATCCTTCTATGGGAATTCATATTGTTTCATCGCAAAAAAAGACGGGCGCAGCAACGCGCGCCAATCATGATCTATTTAAGCTGTATAATCATGCACAGTAAAATAGTACGCTCTTGGTAAGTCCAGAAATTAATCACCTTTGCTTAATTGTAGAGAAGGTGTCACAGGTCATGTTTCCATTCCAAGGTACTTCCTCAGTAAACTAATATAAGAGCGTTTAGATCACAACGCTCTTATATTAGTTTACAGAGGGAGTACTCTTCAGTAAAAAGATAATTGTTTTACGCAAACATGTCTGTCAGAGAATAGCTGAAGTACCTTGGATAATCCACAATCGCTTCAAGGGGCTTCGTCATGGTTTGTAACAGAAGCTCAAGCTTTGGTTTCATAACAAGCTCAACACTGCATCACACTGTAATAGAAACTCACAGAAGTGGTTTCATAACCTGCTCAGAAATAAGAAAGTCGATTTTCTTTATGAGTGTATTCTCCACATCTGAAGCAAAAATTTCTGGAGAACGACAGAATCTTTGCCACTGCTTTCTTACCGAAACCCATATCTTAAAAAATAAAACAACAACTTGGGACACGAGGCAGGGCGGTTAGTATGCTGTGAACCTATATCAACCATTTAGGACTGAGGTTGGTTACGCATTCATGCCTCCTAAGTCGTAATACTAGGAATTTTCATGTGGAATAAATGGGCAACAATGTAAAATTGCAAAACTCAAAACATAATGATGAAAACTGTTATCGATGTCAACGTAATGGAACATGTCCGATACCAACAAACAAAATATCTACTTCCTCCGTTCCTAAATGTAAGTCTTTATAGAGATTCCACTATGGACCACATGCGGATGTATATAGATGCATTTTAGAGTGTAGATTCACTTATTTTGCTTTGTATGTAGTCTATAGTGTAATCTCTACAAAGACTTATATTTAGGAATGGAGGGAGTACTGAAAATTGATTGTTGTTTGCCAAAAAAGAGCTAAGTAAAAAAAAAAAAAAGAAGTAAAGAAGCTTTTCCATCGCCAATTAAGTTTATATGGAAAGCAAAGCAAATGAATCATTACATACCTGCAAAAACTCATTAGGTTTTATCAGCAGACACATTGAGGAGATTAAGCTTTGTCCGAACTGACAAGGAGAAAGAAGTGGAGGCGCGCATTGTAGAATTATGCTACATGGAGGAAATTATGTGGCGCCAACAGGCGCATATCCAGTGGTTAGCGGAAGGAGATAGCAAGTAAAAAAAAATCATCGAAAGGCTACTGCGCAAAAGTCTAAAAATCGTATCACAGAGCTGCAACGAGTAGATGGATCAATGTGCAATGACACACATGATATGGAGGCCATGGCGACTAGCTTCTATGAAAACTTATATGCTTCCGAGGATACAATTGGTATGGAGGAGGTGTCATCACATATACCTCTTAAGGTAGATGGCCAAATGAACAGTAAGCTCAGTTCATCATACAACAAGGAAGAAGTGAAAACAACACTGTTTCAAATGTTTCCCAGAAAGGCCCCTGGCCTCGATGGTTTTTCCGCACACTTTTTTCAGTGGCACTGGGATCTGTGTGGTGATGAGGTGGCTGATATGGTGCTCCGTGTTCTGAGTGGAGTTGATTCCCCAAAGGAGATAAATAGGAAGTTCATTATTTTAATTCCCAAATATTGCAAGTCCAAAAAATTTAGGACAGTTTCGATTGATCAAGTCTTTGCAATGTGATCTTCAAGATTGCATCTAAGCTATTGGCTAACCGGCTCAAGCACATAATTTCTCATGAACAATCTGCATTTGTACCAGGCCACTTTATTAATGATAATTTTATCTCTGCTTATGAGTGTCTGCATTATATGAAGACTAAGAGCATCTACAGTTGGGCGACCTAAACTGCCCTCAAACACCCGGGTGGCCCGCCCGGTCACTGACCGGTCACAAAAATGTGACCCAGCCGAGCGCCTCAAACGCCTGGGCTGACCGGCACCCTTCATATCCAACCCAAATATGGGGCAGATATGAGGCGGCCCGGGCGCGCCCGAGTGCGTCCGCCACGTCAGCCCGGCCTACCCCGACCCCACAAATATCCCCATCTGGCAAACCCTAGACACCGGTTAATCCGAACTCCACTTCACTCCCTCTCCGTCCATTCCACTTCCGATCCCCTCCCCTTCGATCCGATGGCCGGCGATGGAAGCAGCGGTGGTTCCGGTGCAGAATCCGATGGCTCGAACATCGACGTGGAGGAGGTGGCCCTCCGCATCACACTGAGGAGGTCGCTGCTCGAGCAAGGCGGCCCCGGCAGCGGCAGATCTTCTTCCTCAGCGCCCGTCGCCCGTCGACGCAGCGCCGGCAACGTCGCCGGCCCTTCCCGCCCGGCGCGCAGCTTCGGCAGCTCCGCTCCGCTCCTCCAGGTACGCCGTGAAGGAAATATGCCCTAGAGGCAATAATAAAGTTGTTATTTTATATTTCCTTATTCATGATAAAGGTTTATTATTCATGCTAGAATTGTATTAATCGGAAACTTAAATACATGTGTGAATACATAAACAAATACCGTGTCCCTAGTAAGCCTCTACTAGACTAGCTCGTTGATCAAAGATGGTTAAGGTTTCCTAACCATAGACATGTGTTGTCATTTGATAACGGGATCACATCATTAGGAGAATGATGTGATGGACAAGACCCATCCGTTAGCTTAGCATAATGATCGTTCAGTTTATTGCTATTGCTTTCTTCATGTCAAATACATATTCCTTCGACTATGAGATTATGCAACTCCCGGATACCGGAGGAATACCTTGTGTGCTATCAAACGTCACAACGTAATTGGGTGATCATAAAGATGCTCTACAGTTATCTCCGAAGGTGTTTGTTGAGTTGACATAGATCGAGATTAGGATTTGTCACTCCGAGTATCGGAGAGGTATCTCTGGGCCCTCTCGGTAATACACATCATAAGCTTGCAAGCAAACTACTAAGGAGTTAGTCACGAGGTGATTTATTACGGAATGAGTAAAGAGACTTGCCGGTAACGAGATTGAACTAGGTATGAAGATACCGACGATCGAATCTCGGGCAAGTAACATACCGATGGACAAAGAGAATTACGTATGTTGTCATAAAGGTTCGACCGATAAAGATCTTCGTAGAATATGTAGGAGCCAATATGGGCATCCAGGCTCCGCTATTGGTTATTGACCGGAGAGGTGTCTCGGTCATGTCTACATAGTTCTCGAACCCGTAGGGTCCGCACGCTTAACGTTCGTTGACAATTTAGTATTATATGAGTTATGTGATTTGGTGACCGAATGTTGTTCGGAGTCCTGGATGAGATCACGGACATGACGAGGAGCCTCGAAATGGTCGAGAGGTAAATATTGATATAGAGGACGATGGTATTCGGACACCAGAAGTGTTTCGGGGGGTACCGGGTACTTATCGGGTCACCGGAAGGGGTTCCGGCCACCCCCGGCAAAAGATATGGGCCTTATGGGCCAAGAGGGGAAACACACCAGCCACAAGGTGCGCCCCCATATAGGGCGGCCTAAGGAGGAGAAGGAAAGGGGAAAGGGAAAGGAAAGTGTGGATTAGGATTCCCACTTCCTTCCCTCTCCCCCTTCTTTCCTTCCCCCTCGGTTATATATGGCAGGGGGGTGGGACGGCTTGGGAGGGACTCCAAGTAGGATTTCTCCTACTTGGGCGCATCCTATGGCTGCTCCTCCCTCCCTCCCACCTATATATATGTGGGAGGGGGGCGCCTAGCACACCCCAGACAATTGCCTAGCCGTGTGCGGCGCCCCCCTCCACCGTTTACACCCTCGGTCATATTTTTGTAGTGCTTAGGCGAAGCCCTGCGGAGATCACTTCACCATCACCGTCACCACGCCGTCGTGCTGACGGAACTCATCTACTACCTCGACGTCTTGCTGGATCAAGAAGGCGAGGGACGTCACCGAGCTGAACGTGTGCAGAACGCGGAGGTGCCGTGCGTTCGGTACTTGATCGGTTGAAGCGCGAAGAAGTTCGACTACATCAACTGCGTTGTGAAACGCTTCCGCTTACGGTCTACGAGGGTACGTAGACACACTCTCCCCCTCGTTTCTATGCATCTCCGTGGATAGATCATTGCGTGTGCGTAGAATTTTTTTTGTTTTCGATGCAACGTTTCCCAATAGTGGCATCCGAGCCAGGTCTATGCGTAGATGATATGCACGAGTAGAACACAAAGAGTTGTGGGCGGTGACAGTCATACTGCTTACCACCAACGTCTTATTTTGATTCAGCGGTATTGTGGGATGAAGCGGCCCGGACCAACCTTACATGCCCACGCACATGAGACCGGTTCCACCGACTGACATGCAACTAGTTTTGCATAAAGGTGGCTGGCGGGTGTCTGTTTCTCCTACTTTAGTTGAATTGAATTTGACTACGGCCGGTCCTTGAAGAAGGTTAAAATAGCAAACTTGATGAATCACCGTTGTGGTTTTTGCGTAGGTAAGAATGGTTCTTGCTAGAAACCCATAGTAGCCACGTAAAACTTGTAACAACAAAGTAGAGGACGTCTAACTTATTTTTGCAGGGTATGTTGTGATGTGATATGGTCAAGACATGATGTGATATACGTTATTGTATGAGATGATCTTGTTTTGTAAGTTATCGGCAACCGGCAGGAGCCTTATGGTTGTCTCTTTATTGTATGAAATGCAAACGCCATGTAATTGCTTTACTTTATCACTATGCGTTAGCAATAGTTGTAGAAGCAATAGTTGGCGAGATGACCACGACGCAACGATGGAGATCAAGGTGTCGAGCCGGTGACGATGGAGGTCATGATGATGCTTTGGAGATGGAGATCAAAAGCACAAGATGATGATGGTCATATCATGTCACATATTTTGATTGCATGTGATGTTTATCTTTTATGCATCTTATTTTGCTTAGAACGACGGTAGCATTATAAGATGATCCCTTCACTAAATTTCAAGATATAAGTGTTCTCCACGAGTATGCACCGTTGCGAAAGTTCGTCGTTTCGAGACACCACGTGATGATCGGGTGTGATAGACTCTACGTTCACATACAACGGGTGTAAGACAGTTTAGCACATGCAGAATACTTGGGTTAAACTTGATGAGCCTAGCATGTACAGACATGGTCTCGGAACACTGGAGACCGAAAGGTCGAACGTGAGTCATATAGTACATATGATCAACATAGAGATGTTCACCATTGATGACTACCCCATCTCACGTGATGATCGGACATGGGTTAGTTGATTTGGATCACGTATCACTTAGACAACTTGAGGGATGTTGATTTAAGTGGGAGTTCATTAGTAATTTGATTAATTGAACTTAATTTATCATGAACTTAGTCCTGATAGTATTTGCAAATCTATGTTGTAGATCAATAGCTCGCGATATAGTTCCCCTATTTTTTGATATGTTCCTAGAGAAAAACTAAGTTGAAAGATGATAGCAGCAATGATGCGGACTGGGTCCGTGATCTGAGGATTATCCTCATTGCTGTACAGAAGAATTATGTCCTTAATGCACCGCTGGGTGACAAACCTATTGCAGGAGCAGATGCAAACGTTATGAATGTCTGGCAAGCTCGGTATGATGACTACTTAATAGTTTAGTGCACCATGCTTTGCGGCTTAGAACCGGGACTTCAAAAACGTTTTGAACGCCACGGAGCATATGAGATGGTCCAAGAGCTGAAATTGGTATTTCAGACTCATGCCCGTGTCGAGAGGTATGAGACATCTGACAAGTACTTTGCCTACAAGATGGAGGAGAATAGCTCAGCCAGTGAGCATGTGCTCAGAATGTCTGGGTACTACAATCGCTTGAATCAAGTGGGAGTTAATCTTTCAGATAAGATAGTGATTGACAAGAGTTCTCTAGTCACTATCACCAAGTTAGTAGAACTTCGTGATGAACTATAATATGCAAGGGATGAACAAAACAATTCCCGAGCTCTTCACAATGCTGAAATCGACGAAGGTAGAAATCAAGAAAGAGCATCAAGTGTTGATGGTTAACAAAACCACTAGTTTCAAGAAAAGGGCAAGGGACAGAAAGGGAACTTCAAGAAGAACATCAAACAAGTTGCCGCTCCCATGAAGAAGCCCAAAGCTAGACCCAAGCCTGAAACTGAGTGCTTCTACTGCAAGGGAAATGGTCACTGGAAATGGAACTGCCCCAAATACTTGGCGGATAAGAAGGATGGCAAAGTGAACAAAAGTATATTTGATATACATGTTATTGATGTGTACTTTACTAGTGTTCGTAGTAGCCCCTGGGTATTTGATACCGGTTTAGTTGCTAAGATTAGTAACTCGAAACTAGAGTTGCAGAATAAACAGAGACTAGTTAATGGCGAGGTGACGATGTGTGTTGGAAGTGATTCCAAGGTTGATACGATCACCATCGCACACTCCCTCTACCTTCGGGATTAGTGTTGAACCTAAATAAATGTTATTTGGTGTTTGCGTTGAGCATGAATATGATTAGATCGTATTTATTGCAATACAGTTATTCATTTAAGTCAGAAAATAATTGTTGTTCTGTTTACATGAATGAAACCTTCTATGGTCATACACCCAATGTGAATGGTTTATTGAATCTCGATCGTAGTGATACACATATTCATAATAATGATGCCAAAAGATGCAAAGTTGATAATGATAGTGCAACATATTTGTGGCACTGCCGTTTAGGTCATATTGGTGTAAAGCGCATGAAAAAACTCCATGCAGATGGACTTTTGGAATAACTTGATTGTGAATCATTTGATACTTGCGAACCATGCCTCATGGGCAAGACGACTAAAACTCCGTTCTCCGGAACAATGGAGCGAGCTAATGACTTATTGGAAATAATACATACCGATGTATGCGGTCCGATAAGTGTTGAAGCACGCGGCGGGTATCGTTATTTTCTAACCTTCACAGATGATTTGAGTAGATATGGGTATATCTACTTGATGAAACACAAGTCTGAAACATTTGAAAAGTTCAAAGAATTTCGGAGTGAAGTGGAGAATCATCGTAACAAGAAAATAAAGTTTCTACCATCCGATCGCGGAGGCGAATATTTGAGTTATGAGTTTGGCCTTCATTTAAAACAATGTGGAATTGTTTCACAACTCATGCCACCTGGAACACCACAACCTAATGGTGTGTCCGAACGTCGTAACCGTACTTTATTAGATATGGTGCGTTCTATGATGTCTCTTACCGATTTACCACTAGGGTTATGCATTAGAGACAGTTGCATTCACGTTAAATAGGGCACCATCTAAATCCGTTGAGACGACACCGTATGAACTGTGGTTTGGCGAAAAACCTAGGCTGCCGTTTCTTAAAGTTTGGGGATGTGACGCTTATGTCAGAAGGCTTCAGCCAGATAAGCTCGAACCCAAATCGGAGAAGTGCGTCTTCATAGGATACCCTAAGGAAACTATTGGGTACACCTTCTACCACAGATCCGAATGCAAGATCTTTGTTGCCAAGAATGGAACCTTTCTAGAGAAGGAGTTTCTCTCGAAAGAAGTGAGTGGGAGGAAAGTAGAACTTGACAAGGTAATCGTACCTTCTCTCGAATTGGAAAGTAGCACATCAGAGAAATCTGTTCCCGTGATGCCTACACCAACTAGAGAGGAAGCAAATGATAATGATCATGAAACTTCAGATCAAGTTGCTACTGAACCTCGTAGGTCAACCAGAGCACGATCCGCACCAGAGTGGTATGGTAATCCTGTTCTGCAAAGTCATGTTATTAGACCAAGGTGAACCTACGAACTATGAAGAAGCTATGATGAGCCCAGATTTCGATAGATGGCTTGAGGCCATGAAATCTGAGATAGGATCCATGTATGAGAACAAAGTGTGGACTTTGGTGGACTTGCCCGATGATTGGCAAGCCATAGAGAATAAATGGAGCTTTAAGAAGAAGACTGACGCTGATGGTAATGTTACTGTCTGCAAAGCTCGACTTGTCGCAAAAGGTTTTTGACAAGTTCAAGGGGTTGACTACGATGAGACTTTCTCACCCGTAGCGATGCTTAAGTCCGTCCGAATCATGTTAGCAATTACCGCATTTTATGATTATGAAATCTGGCAAATGGACGTCAAAACTGCATTCCTTAATGGATTTCTTAAAGAAGAGTTGTATATGATGCAACCAGAAGGTTTTGTCAATCCTAAAGGTGCTAACAAAGTGTGCAAACTCCAGCGACCCATCTATGGACTGGTGCAAGCATCTCGGAGTTGGAATATATGCTTTGATGAGGTGATCAAAGCATATGGTTTTATACAGACTTTCGGTGAAGCCTGTATTTACAAGAAAGTGAGTGGGAGCTCTGTAGCATTTCTGATATTATATGTAGATGACATATTGTTGATTGGAAATGATATAGAATTTCTGGATAGCATAAAAGGATACTTGAATAAGAGTTTTTCAATGAAAGACCTCGGTGAAGCTGCTTACATATTTAGCATCAAGATCTATAGGGATAGATCGAGACGCTTAATAGGACTTTCACAAAGCACATATCTTGGCAAAGTTTTGAAGAAGTTCAAAATAGGTCAGTCAAAGAAAGGGTTCTTGCCTGTGTTGCAAGGTGTGAAGTTGAGTAAGACTCAAAGCACGACCACGACAGAAGATAGAAAGAGAATGAAAGTCATTCCCTATGCCTCAGCCATTGGTTCTATAAAGTATGCCATGCTGTGTACCAGACCTATTGTGTACCTTGCCATGAGTTTGGCAAGGGGGTACAATAGTGATCCAGGAGTAGATCACTGGACAGCGGTCAAAATTATCCCTAGTTACCTAAGAGGACTAAGGAAATATTTCTCAGTAATGGAGGTGATAAAGAGTTCATCGTAAAGAGTTACGTCGATGCAAGCTTTGACACTGATCTAGATGACTCTAAGTCTCAATCTGGATACGTATTGAACGTGGGAGCAATTAGCTAAAGTAGCTCCATGCAGAGCATTGTAGACATAGAAATTTGCAAATTACATATGGCTCTGAATGTGACAGACCCGTTGACTAAACTTCTCTCACAAGCAAAACATGATCACACCTTAGTATTCTTTGGGTGTTAATCACATGGCGATGTGAACTAGATTATTGACTCTAGTAAACTCATTGGGTGTTGGTCACATGGCCATGTGAACTATGGGTGTTAATCACATGGTGATGTGAACTAGATTATTGACTCTAGTGCAAGTGGGAGGCTGAAGGAAATATGCCCTAGAGGCAATAATAAAGTTGTTATTTATATTTCCTTATTCATGATAAAGGTTTATTATTCATGCTAGAATTGTATTAATCAAAAACTTAAATACATGTGTGAATACATAAACAAATACCGTGTCCCTAGTAAGCCTCTACTAGACTAGCTCGTTGATCAAAGATGGTTAAGGTTTCCTAACCATAGACATGTGTTGTCATTTGATAACGGGATCGCATCATTAGGAGAATGATGTGATGGACAAGACCCATCCGTTAGCTTAGCATAATGATCGTTCAGTTTATTGCTATTGCTTTCTTCATGTCAAATACATATTTCCTCCGACTATGAGATTATGCAACTCCCGGATACCGGAGGAATACCTTGTGTGCTATCAAACTTCACAACGTAACTAGGTGATCATAAAGATGCTCTACAGGTATCTCCGAAGGTGTTTGTTGAGTTGGCATAGATCGAGATTAGGATTTGTCACTCCGAGTATCGGAGAGGTATCTCTGGGCCCTCTCGGTAATACACATCATAAGCTTGCAAGCAAACGACTAAGGAGATAGTCATGAGGTGATGTATTACAGAACGAGTAAAGAGACTTGCCGGTAATGAGATTGAACTAGGTATGAAGATACCGACGATCGAATCTCGGGCAAGTAACATACCGATGGACAAAGGGAATTACGTATGTTGTCATAACGGTTCGACCGATAAAGATCTTCGTAGAATATGTAGGAGCCAATATGGGCATCCAGGCTCCGCTATTGGTTATTGACCGGAGAGGTGTCTCGGTCATGTCTACATGTTCTCGAACCCGTAGGGTCTGCACGGTTAACGTTCATTGACGATTTAGTATTATTTGAGTTATGTGATTTGGTGACCGAATGTTGTTCGGAGTCCCGGATGAGATCACGGACATGACGAGGAGTCTTGAAATGGTCAAGAGGTAAAGATTGATATATAGGATGATGGTATTCGGACACTGGAAGTGTTTCGGGGGGTACCGGGTACTTATCGGGTCACCGGAAGGGGTTCCGGGCACCCCCGGCAAAAGATATGGACCTTATGGGCCAAGAGGGGAAACGCACCAGCCACAAGGGGCTGGTGCGCCCCCCATATAGGCCGACCTAAGGAGGAGAAGGAAAGGGGAGAATGGAAAGGAAAGTTTGGATTAGGATTCCCACTTCCTTCCCTCTCCCCCCCTCTTTCCTTCCCCCTCGGTTATATATGGCAGGGGGGCGCGGCTTGGGAGGGACTCCAAGTAGGATTCCTCCTACTTGGCGCCTCCTATGGCTGCTCCTCCCTCCCTCCCACCTATATATATGTGGGAGGGGGGCGCCTAGCACACCCCAGAAAATTGCCTAGCCGTGTGCGGCGCCCCCTCCACCGTTTACACCCTCGGTCATATTTTCGTAGTGCTTAGGCAAAGCCCTGCGGAGATCACTTCACCATCACTGTCACCACGCCGTCGTGCTGACGGAACTCATCTACTACCTCGACGTCTTGCTGGATCAAGAAGGCGAGGGACGTCACCGAGCTGAACGTGTGCAGAACGCGGAGGTGCCGTGCGTTCGGTACTTGATCGGTTGAAGCGCGAAGAAGTTCGACTACATCAACCGCGTTGTGAAACGCTTCCGCTTACGGTCTACGAGGGTATGTAGACACACTCTCCCCCTCGTTTCTATGCATCTCCATGGATAGATCATTGCGTGTGCGTAGAAATTTTTTTGTTTTCCATGCAACGTTTCCCAACACGCCGCCCACCTCCACCACCTTCTGGTTCAGAAGTGGTACCCGGCCACCAGTGGGTCCTCGTGCGCACGTGATACGTCATCATGTTTTCTTACTGTGATTTATAATGTTTTTGATCAATATAACACTTCATGGAGTATTTCTAATGCCTTTTCTATCTTAATATGCAAGGTTTACACAAAGAGGGAGAATACCGGCAGCTGGATTTCAGGGCCGGAAAAAGCTACAACAGAGATACCTATTCTGCACATCTCCAAATGGGCTGAAATTCAACGGAGATTTATTTTAGAATATATAAATAATACTGGGCTGAAGATCCACGAGAGGAGAGCCACTAGGTGCCCACATGGCACCTGGGCGCGCCCCCCTGGGCGCGCCCTGGTGCCATGTGGGGCCCCTGGCCCACTTCTGGCTCCCTCCTTCTGGTATATAAGTCATTTTACCCTAAAAATTTTATGAGGAGACTTTCGGGATGAGGCGCCACCGCCACGAGGCGGAACTAGAGCAGGAGCATTTTGGCTCTCCGGTGGGCAGATTTTGCCAGGGACACTTCCCTCCGGGAGGGAGAAATCGAAGCCTTCGTCATCACCAACAACCCTTTCATCATGGGAGGACCAATCTTCATCATCATCATCCACAACACCATCCCATCTCAAACCCTAGTTCATCTCTTGTATTCAATCTTTGTATCAAAACTTCAGATTGGTACTTGTGTGTTGCTAGTAGTGTTGATTACTTATCGTAGTTGATGGTAGTTGGTTTGTTTGGTGAATTACTAAATGTTCTGATCCTTTATGTCATTCAACACCCCTCTGATCTTGAACATGATGATGATGTGTGAGTAGTTACTTTTGTTCTTGAGGACATGAGAGAAGTCTTGTCATAAGTAATCATGTGAATTTGGTATTCGTTCGATATTTTGATGATATGTATGTTGTGATTCTCTTAGTGGTGTCATGTGAACATCGACTACATGACACTTCACCATTTATGGGCCTAAGGGAATGCATTGTGGAGTAATAATTATATGATGGGTTGCTAGAGTGACAGAAGTTTAAACCCCAGTTTATGCGCTATTCCGTAAGCGGCTGATTTGGATCCACACGTTTAATGCTATGGTTAGACTTTGTCTTAATTCTTCTTTCGTAGTTGTGGATGCTTGCGAGAGGGGGGTAATCATAAGTGGGAGGCTTGTTCAAGTAAGAACAACACCCAAGCACCGGTCCACCCACATATCAAATCATCAAAGTAGCGAACGCGAATCGAATGAACATGGTGAAAGTGACTAGATGAAATTCCCGTGTGTCCTCAAGAACGTTTGCCTCATTATAAGTACTTGTTCCGGCCTGTCCTTTGCACTAAAAAGGATTGGGCTATCTTGCTGCACCTTGTTTATATTTTTTACTTGTTACTCGCTACAAATTATCTTGCTATCAAACTACCTGTTACCGCTTATTTCAGTGCTTGCAGAAATCACCTTGCTGAAAACCGCTCGCCATTTCCTTCTGCTCCTTGTTGGGTTCGACACTCTCACTTATCGAAAGGACTATGATTGATCCCCTATACTTGTGGGTCATCAAGACTCTTTTCTGGCGCCGTTGCCGGGTAGTGAAGCGCCTTTGGTAAGTGGAAATTGGTAAGGAAACATTTTGTTACGTGCTGAAATTTATTGCTACTTGTCACTATGGAAACTAATCCTTTGAGAGGTTTGTTCGGGGTATCTTCACCTCGACCGGAAACAACAAGAGTTGCCTCTCCACCACCTGTTGAGTCTACTGAAAATATTTCTTATGAAATTCCTATTGGTTTGGTTGAAAAACTGCTAGCTAATCCTTATGCAGGAGATGGAACTAAACATCCTGATATGCACTTGATCTATGTGGATGAAATTTATGGATTGTTTAAGCTTGCAGGTTTATCTGGAGACAGAGCTAAGAAGAAAGTATTCCCTTTATCTTTGGAGGGAAAATCATTGACATGGTATAGGCTATGTGATGACACTGACACATGGGATTGGAATCGGTTGAAATTGGAATTCCACCAGAAATTTTATCCTATGCACTTGGTTCATCGTGATCGGAATTATATCTATAATTTTTTGGCATCGTGAAGGAGAAAGTATCGCTCAAGCTTGGGGGAGGCTCAAGTATATGCTGCATACATGCCCCAATCATGAGCTCTCAAAAGAAATAATTCTTCAAAACTTTTATGCTCGGCTTTCTCGTAATGATCAAACTATGCTTGATTCTTCTTCTACTGGTTCTTTTATGAAGAAGACTATTGAATTTAAATGAGATCTTCTGGAAAAGATTAAGCGCAATCATGAGGATTGGGAAGTCGACAAAGGTAATGAGTCAGGTATAAATCTTAAGTTTGATTATGTTGAATCTTTTATGGAAACGGATCCTTTTCAGAAATTTAGCATTAAGTATGGACTTGACTCTGAGATAGTAGCTTCTTTTTGTGAATCTTTTGCTAAACATGTTGATCTTCCTAAGGAGAAGTGGTTCAAATACCACCCTCCTATAGAAATTAAGGAGGAACCTCCTGAGGTTAAGGAAGAGAAAACTATTGTTTACAATGTTGATCCAGTTGTTCCTACTACTTATTTTGAAAAACCACCTTTTCCTGTTAGAATTAAAGAACACTCTAAGGTTTCTTCTGTGGTTAGGAAAAGTTATGTTAGAACACCAACACCTTCTGAGCTAATTAAGGTTGAACCTAGTATTGCTTTAGTTAAAGATCTTTTAGTTGATGAACTAGATGAGCATGTTATTTCTTTCTGTGATAATGCATCTAGAATTGCTAGTCCTGATCCTAAGCATAAGAATAGACCTGTTGTTGGCATGCCTGTTATTTCTGTTAAAATTGGATATCATTGTTATCATGGCTTATGTGATGTGGGTGCTAGTGTGAGTGCTATTCCTTTTACTCTCTATCAAGAAGTCATGAATGACATTGCACCTGCTGAGATTGAGGATATTGATGTCACTATTAAGCTTGCCGACAAAAATACTATTTCTCCACTTGGTATTGTCAGAGATGTTGAAGTCTTGTGTGGTAAGATCGAATACCCTACTGATTTTCTTGTTCTTGGATCTCCACAATATGATTTTCCCCAATAATATTTGGTAGACCTTTCTTGAATACTGTTAATGCTCAAATTGATTGTGCTAAGGAAATTGTTAATGTCAACTTTGGTGGTGTGTCTCATGAGTTTAATTTCTCTAAGTTTCGTAGACATCCCCATGATATAGAGTTGCCTAGCAAAAATGAAATTGTTGGTCTTGCTTCTATTGCTGTACCCCCTACTGATCCTTTAGAACAGTATTTGCTTGATCATGAGAATGATTTGTATATGAATGAAAGGAATGAGATAGATACTATTTTCTTTAATCAGCAGCCTATTCTTAAGCATAATTTGCCTGTTAAAACTCTTGGAGGGCCTCCTCCACCTAAGGGTGATCTGTTTTTGAATTAAAGCAATTGCATGATACTTTGAAATATGCTTACCTTGATGAAAAGAAAATATATCCTGTTATTATCAGTGCTAACCTTTCAGACCATGAAGAAAAGTGATTACTAAAAATTCTAAGGAAGCATCATGCCACTATTGGATATACACTAGATGATCTTAAGGGCATTAGTCTCACTCTATGTCAGCACAAGATTAATATGGAGCCAGATGCTAAACCCGTTGTTGACCACTAACACCGATTGAATCCGAAAATGAAAGAGGTGGTAAGAACTGAAATATTAAAGCTTCTGGAAGCAGGTATAATCTATCCCATAGCTGATAGTAGATGGGTAAGTCCAGTTCATTGTGTCCCAAAAAAGGGTGGCATTACTGTTGTTCCCAATGATAAGAATGAGCTTATTCCTCAAAGGATAGTAACTGATTATAGGATGGTGATAGATTTTAGAAAGTTGAATAAGGCTACTAGGAAAGATCACTACCCTTTACCTTTTATTGATCAAATGCTTGAAAGGTTGTCTAAGCACACGCACTTTTGTTTCTTAGATGGTTATTCTGGTTTTTCTCAAATACCTGTTGCACAATCTGATCAAGAGAAAACCACCTTTACCTGTACTTTTGGAACTTTTGCTTATAGACGTATGCCTTTTGGTTTATGCAATGCACCTGCTACTTTTCAAAGATGTATGACTGCTATCTTCTCTGACTTTTGTGAAAAGATTGTTGAGGTTTTCATGGATGATTTCTCCGTTTACGGAACTTCTTTTTAATGATTGCTTGAGCAACCTTGATCGAGTTTTGCAGAGATGTGAACAAACAAATCTTGTCTTGAACTGGGAGAAGTGCCACTTTATGGTTAATGAAGGTATTGTCTTGGGCCACAAGATCTCTGAAATAGGTATTGAAGTTGATAAAGCTAAGGTTGATGCTATTGAGAAGATGCCATGCCCTAAGGATATCAAAGGTATAAGAAGTTTCCTTGGTCATGCTGGTTTCTATAGGAGATTTATTAAAGACTTCTCTAAAATTTCTAGGCCTCTTACTAATCTTTTGCAAAAAGATGTTCCTTTTGTTTTTGATGATGATTGTGTAGAAGCCTTTGAAACTCTTAAGTCAGCTTTAATTTCTGCACCTATTATTCAGCCACCTGATTGGAATTTACCTTTTGAGATTATGTGCGATGCTAGTGATTATGCTGTTGGTGCTGTTCTAGGACAGAGAGTTCATAAGAAGTTGAATGTTATTCATTATGCTAGTAAAACTTTGGACACTGCCCAAAGGAATTATGCTACTACTGAAAAATAGTTTTTAACAGTTGTGTTTGCTTGTGACAAGTTTAGGTCTTATATTGTTGATTCCAAAGTCACTATTCATACTGATCATGCTGCTATCAAGTATCTTATGGAAAAGAAGGATGCTAATCCTAGGCTTATCAGGTGGGTTCTTTTATTGCAAGAGTTTGATCTTCATATTGTTGATAGGAAAGGGGCTGAGAACCCCATAGCCGATAACTTGTCTACATTGGAAAATGTGCTTGATGACCCACAACCTATTGATGATAGCTTTCCTGATGAGAAACTAGCTTCTATTAATGTTTCTCATAGTACTCCTTGGTATGCTGATTATGCTAATTATATTGTTGCTAAGTTTATACCTCCTAGTTTTACTTATTAGCAAAAGAAAAAGTTCTTTTATGATTTGAGACACTATTTCTGGGATGATCCACATCTTTATAAAGAAGGTGTGGATGGTATTGTTAGACGTTGTGTACCTGAGCATGAACAGGAAATTCTTCGGAAGTGTCACTCCGAAGCATATGGAGGACACCACGCTGGAGACAGAACCGCACACAAGGTATTGCAATCTGGTTTCTATTGGCCTACTCTCTTCAAGGATGCTCGTAAGTTTGTCTTATCTTGTGATGAGTGTCAAAGAATTGGTAACATCAGTAGACGTCAGGAAATGCCTATGAATTACTCTCTTGTTACTAAACCATTTGATGTTTGGGGTTTTGATTTTATGGGACCTTTTCCTAAGTCCAATGGGTATACTCATATTTTAGTTGCTATTGATTATGTTACTAAGTGGGTGGAAGCCATCCCCACTAATAGTGCTGATCACAACACTTCTATCAAAATGCTCAAGGAAGTTATTTTCCCTAGGTTTGGAGTCCCTAGATATTTGATGACTGATGGTGGTTCACATTTTATTCATGGTGCTTTCCGTATGTTTCTTGCTAAATATGATGTTAATCATAGAATTGCATCTCCCTATCATCCTCAATCTAGTGGTCAAGTTGAATTGAGCAATAGGGAGATAAAGTTGATTTTGCAAAAGACTGTCAATAGATCTAGAAAGAATTGGTCTAAGAAATTAGACAATGCTTTGTGGGATTATAGAACTGCTTATAAGAATCCTATGGGTATGTCTCCTTACAAAATGGTTTATGGAAAAGCATGTCATTTACCTCTTGAATTGGAACATAAAGCTTTTTGGGCTGTTAAAGAACTTAATTATGATTTCAAGCTTGCAGGTGAAAAGAGGTTATTTGACATTAGCTCACTTGATGAATGGAGAACCCAGCCCTATGATAATGCCAAGTTGTTCAAAGAGAAAGTTAAAAGATGGCATGATAGGAGGATTCAGAAAAGATAATTCAAAGTGGGTGAATATGTTTTATTGTATAATTCTCGTCTTAGGTTCTTTGCAGGTAAACTCCTCTCTAAATGGGAAGGACCATATATCATCGAGGAGGTTTATCGTTCTGGAGCTATCAAGATCAATAATGCTATGGGTACCAACCTGAGCGTGGTAAATGGACAAAGGATCAAGCACTACATTTCAGGTACACCCATTAATGTTGAAACTAATGTTATTGATACTATTACACCGGAAGAGTACATCAAGGAGTCCTTCCGGAACACTCCAGAATACTGAAAAAGGAATAGGTTTGTGATACAGTAAGTAAACCGACCGCAAAAATTCCGCAAAAATAGATTCTGTCAGTTTTGGAATATTTAGAAAAATACAAAAATAAAAGGAAGCCGAGAGGGCCCACCAGGTGGCCACATGGCACCTGGGTGCGCCCCCCCGAGGCACGCCCTGGTGCCATGTGGGGCCCTGGTGTACCTTCCTGACTTCGTTTTCCTCTGGTATACTTGTTTTGCAAGATAAAAATTCTATATATAGTCCCCGGATTGTTTTGACCACCGCATCGCGAGAAATCTTCTGTTCTTGTTTCTTGCTATTTTTCTAGCAGATCTGAAATTATGTCGTCGCAAGAATCTGTCAGGGAGAACGAAGCTCCTCAAACTTACGAAGTGGCAGATGCTGATTTGAAGAGGATGGACGTTACGTACATGAAAGAGGAGGAGCTCAAGGAGGCCAAGGTCGGGAAGGATGAGAAGGACAAGAACCTGGAAGGAGAGCAATCTGCTTTCATGGAGAATACCGAGGTAGAAGAGGATATCCTTCAACCCTACTACCACTTGCTCTCTCTGCCTTTGATTGAGGCCCTGAGGTTATTCGAAATAACCTGCGTTCGTAATACTTACCTCACTCGTGAAGTTATTTTGTTGGAGGAACAAATCATAGCCCTCAGGAGCATGAACCGCAGACTGATTGCATTAATGGAACTGAAGGACATGATTGCCTAATCACCATCATCATCACCAAAGGAGGAAGCTTGATCACACGGGTATGGGCACTCCCCTTGGCTTGTGCCAAGCTTGGGGGAGGTGCCCCAGTATCGTATCAGCATTACCTTTTATTATCTTTACCTATTTTCAGTTCGATCTTTAGTTATTTCGTGATCTAGTAGAATAAAAGTTTAGTATGATCTATCTTTGAGTGTTAGTTTCATGATCTATCTATCTATGTAATCAAGTGTGAGTTATATAATAAAGAGTAGTTTGAGTTTTGCTTCTTTACTTTTATCACTACAAAAAAAAAACCACTTCCGTGATGATACGTGTTTGTCACAGTAGGTCACGTTTTTTGTCATGCATGTACTGACGATGACATGTACCTAGGGTTGGGTCTTGGGCCTGACCCCTATGCCCTACCCAAGGTCACCACACGAGAGGCCAAGGCCAACGAAGACAGAAGGAAGATACCGACTGGAATCATCATGGAGTGCAACCCATTCGACCGAAGGTCCACTCGGAGACTCCAAATTCCACTCGACCGTTGTCAGTCACTCGAAGAACCAGGAGATCCACTCGAAGGGCAGGAGGCCTAAGGTCACCTGTAGATAGCAACGGTCGGTCATTCACTCCGTCACCATAAAGGTCATTAAACGCGGGTGTTACCAGTAATGTTCGCGGCATTACTCTCTCACTGAACCCCTGTGTAAATCAGGGCAGCGAGGGGTCGGTGCACTCTATATAAGCCACCCCTCCCCTCTGGCACAAGGGTTCGCACCCCCTGTAACTCAACACTCCAATCAACAAGCCTCCGCGGCACCGAGACGTAGGGCTGTTACCTCCTCCGCCTGAACTCGTAAAATCCGAGTGTACAACCTCGCCGTAGCTAGGCACTGCCTCCTCCTACGTACCCCCCATCTCTACTGTCAGATCCGTTCCCACGACTGTTGGCGCCCACCTTGGGGCAGGCGTCTAAGCGACTTTCGATGAGGTTGCGATCTTCGATCTCCATCGACATGGTTTCTGGCGGTGGATTGTCTCTGGGCCGCGAGATCCGTCTCGGCGCACTCGCCTTCATCGCCGATGATTCGGCCTGGCTCCAGGAAGCCCCCTCGACGTCGAAGCGCTCCCCGTTCACGGGTCAGCCCACTTCCGCACGAGTGCCTGTAGCGTCCTCCTGCGGCAGCCGTCGACTGAGTATCGGCCGGCTCCCGCAGCGTCTTCGCCTCTCGCTGCCCGTCGCCGCAAGCGATCCGGTCGCTCGCGGCTCCAGCGGTGGGTGAAGCACGCGGTGGCCCGTCAGTCGGCCATGCCTCAAATCACGGCAATCAAGCCCGATGAGTCCCTTTATGGTTTGTTTGATCTGTCGACTGGCCACTCGGATACTCTTTCCGAGGGCGAAAGCAATGATCCTGCGGCGGAAGTGCTCATGGTTGGCCCCCAGTGCAGCCCGCCAGGATTCCCCCGAGCCGGGGGCGATAGCGGTGGTCCGTCGCTCAGCAACGACGAACACTATCCTCAAGCCCTCACTGCGGAGCAGAGAGAAGAGCTGCAGCGCCGGAACGATCAAGCTCTCCAGACCCCCATCATTGGGGAGACCCCCGAGGCTCAAGCCTTGGAGGCTGCGCGCGTAGCCACTCTGGTTGAGCGTGCGCGCCTGGAGAATCTTCAGCGGTCACTTGACGACTGCGCTCGCAGGCAAATCCCAAGTTCCAGTCGACGGCAGCGGCAATTGTTCTCGACTGGACCTCGGGATGAGTGTCAGGTATACCGCACTCCGATTCGAAATGTTGCAGCGGCTGCACGTATTGCAGATTCGATCCAGCCGTCCCGTTCCAGGGCTGTTAGAGGCTTACAGTAGATTCGGACACTGCTCAGGGCGGCCGGGGAGCAGAATTCAGTTGTTTCCCAGTCGCGCAATAGGATTCACAGCAGGTCCATCATGGCGGACACAGTTCAGTCGGCACACAGCCCGAGATCGCCTCCACGGCGTGAAGATCGTGGTTATCGCCAGGACCAGTTCCTGGGTCGAGGCCACGGGCAGTTTGACCCTCGATACCACCGTGATGACCACCGTCGAGTGCCTACGCCCCCTCCGAGGGGTGGTTCATACGCGCCTCGGCGATATGATGACAGCCACCCGTACGGTGACGAGCGGAGGATTCCAGTCGACCCTCGAGAGCCCGGGTTTGATGCAAGGTCAGTCCTCGTTCAGGGCTTGGTTGACAGAGGCAGGGCTAACAGAGAAGGTCTGGACAGAGATCACCCGAGTGGGAGCAGAGCGTTCGTCTCTGGGCCCGAGTGTTTCAGCAGAGCCATTCGAGCTGCTGAGATTCCTCCCAACTTCAGGTTGGCTGCAGGAGTGAGCAAGTTTACTGGCGAGTCAAAGCCTGACATGTGGTTGGAGGATAACCGAGTGGAAGTGCAGATTGGCGGAGGCAATGACGAAGTGGCCATGAAGCACCTGCCCTTGATGCTTGAGGGCTCGGCCAGGGCCTGGTTGAATCAGTTGGCCCCTGCTAGCATATACTGTTGGGAAGACTTAGCCCGAGTGTTTATCAAGACATTCGAAGGCACTTGCAAACGTCCCGCTGGACTGTCTGAGTTGCAACATTGTGTCCAAAAACCGAATGAAACCTTGAGAGATTACATCCAGCGTTGGACTACACTTCACCATCTGGTGGAGAATGTTTTAGAGCACCAAGCAGTCTGCGCTTTCAAGGAAGGCGTACGGTGCAGAGAGCTCACACTGAAATTTGGTCGCTCCGGAGCCATGACTCTGAATCGAATGATGGAGATAGCCACTCGGTACGCTAATGGTGAAGAAGAAGACTGACTCCGTAATGGCAAAGGGAAGACAATCGACCCTGACACTGGGGGCGGAAATCCCAGTCGGAAGCAAAAGCGCAAAGCTGAAGCCGCGGGGCAGACTGAAGCTGCAGTGGTGAATACCCAAGGAAACTTCAAGGGAAAGCCCAAGGGGCCATGGATTCCCAAGAAGATCAAGGACCAGTCGGGCCAGGATGTCCTGGATTTACCGTGTGCCATCCACACGAAGAAAGATGAAGAGGGCAACCTGATTTTGCCCAAACACACCACTCGACAGTGCAGATTCCTTATCCAGCAGTTCCGTGAGGGTCAGCAGAGTGAGAAGGGCTCTGATAAGGACGAAGATGAAGAAAAGGCGGATGATTACCCAAAGGTCAATGCAACCCTGATGATTTTTAATGACGTTGAGAGTAAAAGTCGACTGAAAGTCATCAACAGAGAGGTGAACATGGTTGCACCGGCTGCTACAACATACCTCAAGTGGCCAAAGACTCCTATCACCTTCGATCAGTCGGATCACCCAGCTCACGTTGCTACCCCGGGCGGCAAGCTTTGGTGGTTGACCCGGTCGTTGGGGGCACTCGACTGCGTAAAGTTCTCATGGATGGTGGCAGTGGTTTGAACATTCTGTATGCTGAGACCCTTCAGGGGATGGGCATTCCGATATCCCGACTCAGTGAGAGCAACATGCAGTTCCACGAAGTCATCCCAGGAAAGAAAGCGAAATCACTCAGGCAGATTGCTTTGGATGTGGTTTTTGGCGATTCAAAGAATTTTCGCAAAGAAAAGCTGACGTTTGAAGTGGTAGATTTTCACAGTGCCTATCATGCTATTTTGGGCAGACCGGCGTATGCTCGATTCATGGCCCGTCCATGTTACGCATATCTCAAATTGAAGATGCCCGGGCCCAAAGGTGTGATCACGGTCACTGGGAATAGACAGAGAGCAGAGGAATGCCTCCAGAAAGGTTCCAAGATAGCTGACGAGCAAATGGTGGTGGTGGAATTGGAAGAGTACAAGAAGAATGCTGATCCGAGTGATTTGCTCCATTCCAAGAAGCCTGCTTCTGAGTCCGCATTTCAGTCGGCTGGCGAGATGAAGCCAGTTCACATTCACCCGGAAGATCCCACAGCTGCTCCGACCCACATCTCAATGACACTCGACAGCAAATAGGAAGCAGCGCTCACCCAGTTCCTCCGTGAGAACTGGGACATCTTCGCATGGAAACCATTAGACATGCCAGATGTACCCAGGGAACTGGCTGAGCACCGTTTGCGTGTCGACTCGAAAGCCAAACCTGTCAAAGAGCATCTCCGTCGGTCCGCCGCGGAGAAGAGGAAGGCGATTGGCAAGGAAGTGGCTCGGCTCTTGGCAGCCGAGTTCATATGCGAGATATACCACTCCGAGTGGCTCGCCAACGTTGTCATGGTACCTAAGAAGGATAATTCACTCTGCATGTGCATTGACTTCAAGCATATCAATCGGGCCTGCCCAAAAGATCATTTTTCGCTCCCTCGCATTGATCAGATAGTCGACTCGACTGTGGGGTGTGAGCGTTTGTCTTTTCCTGATGCGTATTCCGGATACCATCAGATCCGACTATATGGGCCAGATGAAATAAAAATGGCCTTTATCACCCCATTAGGGTGTTTTTGCTATATCACTATGCCATTTGGTCTCAAAAATGCTGGCGCCACATTCATGCGCATGATCCAGAAGTGCCTACTCACTCAGATCAGTCGGAATGTGGAGGCCTATATGGACGACATTGTGGTCAAGTCACGTAAAGGTTCTGACCTGCTGACTGATCTCGCTGAAACCTTTGCCAATTTGAGAAGGTATGACATTAAGTTGAATTCGTCCAAGTGCACATTCGGGGTACCCGGAGGCAGGCTACTCGGTTTCCTCGTTTCCGAATGAGGGATAGATGCCAATCCCGAGAAGATCGGTGCAATTCTCTGAATAAAACACCCTGTGCGTGTGCACGACGTTCAAAAGCTCACAGGTTGTCTCGCTGCATTGAGTCGGTTTATTTCACGACTCGGTGAAAAGGCTCTGCCTCTCTACCGACTGATGAAAAAGTCCGACACGTTCGAGTGGACTCCCGAAGCCGAAGCAGCGTTTGTGGAGATCAAAGCCCTGCTTTCCACCCAGCCGGTGCTTGCTGCTCCGAACAGCAAAGAGCCTCTACTCTTGTACATCGTAGCTACTGGTCAGGTTGTCAGCACGGCGCTCACAGTGGAGCGAGAAGAGGAAGGCAAGACCTATAAAGTTCAATGGCAGTGTATTATATCTCTGAAGGCTTGACTCCGTCCAAGCAAAGGTATCCACATTACCAGAAGCTTGTTTATGGGATTTACTTGACTGCGAAGAAAGTTGCACACTATTTCCAAGATCACTCGGTCTCAGTCGTCAGTGATGCTCCATTATCTAAGATCATGAATAATCGAGATGCAACTGGTCGAGTGGCTAAGTGGGCAATTGAACTTCTCCCTTTGGACATCAAGTTTTCGAAGCAAAGAAGGCGATCAAATCTTAGGCGCTCGCGGATTTCTTGGTCGAGTGGATTGAACAGCAACAGCCGACTCAAATTCACTTGGAACACTGGACCATGTTCTTCGATGGGTCTAAAATGTTGAATGGTTCTGGTGTCGGAGTGGTCCTGGTGTCCCCAAGAGGTGACAAACTCAGTTATGTCCTCCAGATTCACTTTGATTCCTCCAATAACGAAGCTGAGTATGAAGCACTCCTCTACGGGTTGCGTACGGCTATCTCACTCGACGTCCGTTGCCTGATGGTCTACGGTGACTCGGATTTGGTGGTTAATCAAGTGATGAAGGAGTGGGACGTCAGAAACCCTGCTATGACTGGATATTGCAATGCAGTGAGGAAGTTAGAGAAAAAGTTCGAGGGTTTGGAGCTTCACCACATTCCCCGACTCAATAATCAAGCAGCTGGTGATCTGGCAAAGATAGGTTCCACTCGGAAGCCTATCCCTAGCAATGTGTTTTTAGAACACCTTCATACCAACACCATGAGCCCGCTGTTTACAGTGATGTTCATCAAAACTGCTCAGGGCATACGAGTCTTTGTTTTCTATATCCTCTGCTAGGGCATACAATCTGAACCGTGTCTGCATTTCCTGCAAATAGTATGAAATTCAATGCCCACAAACGCTGAAACCTATATCTAACTCCAACCAAAGTGAACCTTTCGACAGTGCATACCGCAGGACGTCAATGACCAGCTCAGACATCTGTTCCCCTTCGGGCCTATCGAACTTGAAGATCCTGACGGCCACGTGTACACTGTTCAAGTCGTCAAGCTCGGACCGATAACTCTTGCGACTGGGTGGTGGCTCTTTGTGGATGAAAATCACATACAACAAGGTGACCCCATCCTGTTCGTCAACTGTGGGCGCTATAAGTTCAAGGTCCAGAGAGCCGGTCCTCCTCGTGTGCTAAATGGTAAAGTGAATTAGGACCTTCAAGTCGAGTGCTTTTGGTAATGCTTTGCTGGTCATTATAACAGTGTCCTTCCTTGATGTGCAGAACAAGTGGCGCCTGATCCTGCACAAGTTCAGACGTCAACCCACGATGACTACGACCTGTTCCCTGGGACCTGCCTAACCATACAACAAGAAGAGAAAGTGCTAGAGCTAGCTGCTAGCAGCATGAGGTCTGGAATTAAACTGCATGTGGCAGCTATGAAGAAAAGAAATTCCAACAAGGATTTCTATGTTGTAAGTTGCATCCTTCCGCAGATAATTTTCTGGCGGTGTTTGTCACTCGAATCCATAGGCTAGTAATTCCTGCTTGTGTTTTTTTTTTCTGTTCTTGCAGTACATACCGCTGAGACTTTTGGACAAACTCAAAGAGGGGATAACTGTAGCTACCATTCGGCTCGAAGCCCATGGCAACGGCATGATATACGCTGTTAGTGCAAGCAAGCGCAGTGGTGATCAAATAATCCTCAAATCTGGTTTGAGTCGCTTTGTAGCTTCTCTCCGAATACAAGACAACGACCTCCTCGTCTTCGGAAGCAAGGGGAAAGACCACCTTGAAGTTCGTGTCCTTGACCCGAAGGGTTGTGAGAAAACTATGGCAAACTCTTCAAATGCCCAACAAGTGTGTGAAGGTTCGGTTGAGATTGTTGATCCACCCTCACATACTGTTACATATTGTGTTATTGATTTGAGTTCTGATGATGATGAAGTCATGGAAGAAGGCACGACAACGGCAAGGAGGGAGCAGACGCCGCTACCTTTCTGTCGTGCAAAAGCTCAGAAGATGCCTTCGACATCCTCCCCTTATACTAAACTAGTTGACTGCCCGTGCGTTGCCACGGGCATTTTAAAAATCTTCTTGGTTCATCATGATCATGTTCTATGGGAATAAAAATCCGAGGTTTATGGATATATGATATTCCTCGTCGCAATTAATATCACTAAATTTCTCGATCCATCAAACCGTGGGTAAGTACAAAAGTAAATGAATCTGAGTTGAGTGGAATAAAGATCGATCAAATGAATGAACAAACGAATCGCGCACATGTCGTTCATCAGTTCTTCTCCGCCAGAAAATGGAACCCAATACGTTGTTGCTGCAATATTTCATTGGTCCTCGGAACCCATCAGCCTCCTCGCTAGCGCTAAGGAACCCCGTTTGGCCATCACTTCCGCCGCCGGCTTCAACATCACCCCTTACATCTCTCCGCCAGCTCAGCCACGATGCCATGTCCACCATGTTTCACTTTATCATACATTACTCACGTAACATAAGTACTATTGTTCAAGCATGCATACCAGTCGTTAGATCAAGTACATCCAAACGGTTGCGATCCGCCACTTTTCACGCTCCCCTCCCTCCGCGAGACGTCTCCTGCACTGCATCAAAGACACTCCCCTCATGCACGCGACCAATGTAGGTCGTCGCCCCTCAGAGGCCTCCCTCACCGGCCACAGACCTCGCCGCAAGTCACACGCTAGAGCCCTCATCTTGGCACTACCTTATTCCTGCCCATTTAATTCAATGTATGCCATGTCACGTGCCACTAACAATGTGTTTGTTTCCTAACATACATTTCAAATGGATATAATAAGGAAGCTTCACAAAAATATCATGTGCACTACCGCTTACAAGGTTCCGTCGGCATAAAGCTTGAGAAACAACATGTCGTTGTTTCATATATTAAGAAGGTCCATCGACGCTAGTCACAAATGATATTTTCTCTTGCGACACAAATAAGTCATTAGACAGGCCTTGCAAGACATGGTTGGTAAAAACAATACCATGCTAATAAGATAATCTGAAGGCCATTACAACAATAGAAAGGAGGTCAAGATTAATGGTAAAATGGTCTGGTTATCAAGCCATATGGTGAAATTAATTGCATTGTATAAGGAAGAACATACATATTCCCAAGTAGTGTTCAAGGCTAAATGCTCCAATTCTGATTTTAATGGTATTATTACAGATTGGATACTTATTAATTATTATTATTATTGAGCAGGAGGACACTTGTGGTTTGTGTAATTGAATTCGCACTGCACATTTTCCAAGAATCTCTATAGGCCTTTGTCTTATATTGGCCGCCCGACCTTCTTGCTTAACCAACATATAAATGATTTGGACACAAGATTCTGTGCAAGAGTATCTAGGTGCATCGAACTAAAAGATACAGTGCCACAACCAGTAAATCTGGTTTCGGTTAAAGTAATAGCCCTGCACAAAGTAGTAGCAAGACAGACAACTTCCACTCTTAGTACAAAATAGAAGTACAAAGAGAAAAATAGTGAAGAGTTGGACTAATAACCTTGCTATAAAAGCTTGGCTTTCGGTAGTGTGTAGGCTTTACTTTCTTCTTGGAACCTTCAAATTGGTGGAAACACGATTACTTAATGAAAATATGGCCACCGGGCTTCAACCATTTCACTATTCTACCTATCAGCTTCTCAACCTACAGGTAGAAGGTACCAACTATAAGTTCCAAGCATTGTAAAAAACTGAAAAGACAAAGTATATTGTTCTCCAATAATGAGCATCATTCACAAGTTGGGGCCTGATTTCCTGCAAAAAAGAATAAAATAAGTTGGGGCTGATTGTACCTCCTAGTTTTTCTTGAGGCACTTCATTCATAGATGGAGGCGGGCGGATGAACCACCCTTGCACATGAAGGTGAAGTGCACTCACCACACAACCGCGAGCGCCTCGTTGCTGCTGCCACCACCAGAGAGCAAGATGGATGCCGGCAGTGGAAGAGCGTGTATGAGAATCATAGACTACACATGATTAAAGATTCAGAAACATATAGTCTTTGGGCATCTCAGCTCATAATATATAACACAAATACGGAAGTAGTAAATTCTGAAACATTTAGTGGAGTCCAATATAGCCCACTTGTTTACATATTCAGCTCTTATCAGTTTTACCTCAACAAAGAGGTGATCATTAATTTTGGAACCCACATGTCAGCGTGCATGAGAATCATAGACCACACATAATTAAAGATTCAGAAACATACTGTCTTTGGGCATCTCAGCTCACAATAACACAAATATGGAAGTAGTAAATTCCGAAACATTTAGTGGAGTCCAATATAGCCCACTTGTTTACATTCAGCCACACCGCAGGTCCAGAATAATTGCATTGCACGCTTGTCATTTTCAGTGCATGTTTCAGTAAGAAATTTGCATGCACTTTTAGCGAGTCAAGATATTTGCGCCAACAATTACATAAACCAAACAATGATATAAGTATAGAAGTCATTCGATTATTTAACTGCAGCACATCCGTCTAGCTAACTAAAACAATAACCAAAATATATGAAAAAGGGATAATACTAACCATAAGCTTGTATATCTTCAGTCTTGGCTCATACACCAACAAACAACTTGAAAAGGTAGAAACTGCTGACAGTAAAAAGAAGGTAAGTGAAACAATTAAGAGATTTTCAAAGAGAAGCTCACTTTAGTTGTATGCAACCTCCGGCAACCATGTCTTCATGTGAGCATCTCCTCAAGCTAGCAATAGTTGGCCGTATGTACACCAAGCTGATTCAACGGAGCTTACTACGTTGCATTAACCATACCTTTGTGGTCGTCAACTGAAATGTACTATTTTTTCAAGTATTATTTCATGGATTACTGTTTGCTATTCCATTACTTGGTGGTATGATCTGTATTTCCTTTTTAAATGCATTGTATAATCATGTGTTCTCTATTATCCTTACTGGTATTTGCCTCCTTCATGATAGAACAAGAATTGATTTGAATTCTTTCCACCGGTCTGTGTCAAAGGCCCGACACCACATCTATTGATGACACCACACACCACTTGTGGATGCTTCGTTTTCTCACTCAAACACAACATGAGCATGTGTTCGCTCTTTGATGAATTTGTTAATATGCAAATTTATCTTTCTTCCCCCATCAAGCTACACATGGGTGGCACTTGAACACGGTCACAACCTGACAAGAATCCACTCTAATTTTATTCAAGCTTGCTAACACATGGGTGACAAAATATCTTTTTTTTTGCGGGGTTACAAACAAAATATCTTCTAACTAATAAATTTTCAAGTCTTGAGAAGGTAATGATGCTTCTCCCATTTGTAGTTTTTAGAATATTTGTTGGCTAGCCCATTATCTTTACATGCTCTATCCAGTTACATTTCCTGCAATCATTGGCCATCTATCTCATCCTATCAACCAGATCATGTAGTTGTTCAAACGGATTAAAGAAAATGGCTCTTTGAACTAATCGTAACTCGACTATGACACCTATTGTAGCAATGTTATTTTATATTACAAATTGTAACTAAAAAAATAGAAGATGCACGCCTTTTTCAAATGCTAGAAGATACAAGTAGGCAAAGAGAGTTTTTGTTTGAGGCGTTGGTCCCCTTTTCCCATACTTGCTGGTAGCATTTTTCCTTTTTTGTTTCGTATGGGTATGGCATCTCCCTAATATTTCTGGCAGCAGTTAGATTGAACCGGAGGCAGAGAACAAACTTGATACACACCAAGTTTGCAAGATGTCAAGTTGTCAACTATACTTCAGGAAGAACATTTAGTGATTGCCAGAATGTACATATGCATGTGCAGAACATCAAGTAATGCAACAAGCTCATTTTATTTTATTTTGTATTGCAAGAAATATGTAAGGGTCGTGTATATAAATGTGCTCTAGGTTGTAATAGCTCATGGTTTTTTGATGACTTAAATTTATTCTCATGCGTCTGAATCACCATTTGATTCACTAATAATGCACATATGACGCTTCCACTTTAGTACATTATTTACTATCACATGTATATAATATAGTTGTCATTTTTTTCTTCTAAATTATTTTCTTAAAATTCCCGCTGCAACGCGCGGAGTATCTTCTACTGTAAACAGTATCAGACACACATAAATCATACCACTGTATCATACTTCAGACGTAATCGAACAAAAAAAATTCATATCAGAGTATTTAGACATAAGTTGTTAACATCAGCCAACGTTATATCCAACGGAACTTGAGGAAATTATGTTCTTAAATACAGAGAAGGTTTACCTCACTGAATGGACCTTTATATCATCAAGCTCGACGCTGCTTTCCTGCAGAGTGCAGACATGCAAGTTAATTACTATGCATAAGAAGTCCAGCAGGTGTATTAGGACTACCGTATACTTACATAGTTAGGAAAAATAACCATGTCAACATCATCGGGGACGTCAGCTAACAGGCGTCTGATGGAATACTCCGGAGCTCCACCGGGATATAGCAACTCATCGGTGTCTAGATGCATTATCCAATCCGTGCCAGATTCCTACCATGAAGAAAAATGCTTTTTGTTTATGATAAATACAATACACTAAATGAACACTATTAATAATTGCTGGTGATAAGCCGAAAACAAACATACATACCCGGGCCATCACAATGGCCATCTCCATGTTGAGTGATTGCTTCACAAACAGTTCGTGGTTGCAAGGCTTGTAGAAGAATCCTGCGAGCCAGGTTTCGTTCCAGATTCGGCTGCAGGTGAAACATATACATCATCAGAATGGGCATCGAAATGAATTTGTGTATAGCCCGACGAGGCACGCGGGCGGCGAAGATTGTTTCGGACCACCTGGCCTGCTGCTCCTCAAGCCCCTTTGTCCTGTACACCACCTTCACCCCCTAAAGAAGAAGAAGAGAAACAGAGTCAGAGATTGAGAACAAGCAGAGTGAAATTGGTACTACTGGATTCTTGGAAATCTCAAGCGAGGAACGCACGGGGATGGACTCGAGGACCCCGGCGACACTGGGCTTGGCGGCCTTGCCCTCGACGAAGAGCAAAAAGTGCGCGACGCCGACGACCTTGTGGTAGAAGAGCCACGGCAGGATCTGGTCCAGGCCTGCGAAGGTGCTCATTTGCACGCACACCTGGCAAGCAAGCAAAAGATCAGCAGGTCGGACACATCGGCCGGCGGCCGGCGAGGAAGAGGGTGGAGGTGAGATTGGAAAGGTAGTACCTTGGGGTGGTGGGTGTCCGGCGCGTCGAAGTGGAAGGACCAGCCGCGGAGGTAGGGGAAGGCGGGGGCGGCGGAGGAGTGGAGGGACTGCAGCCTCGACGGGGCCGGCACGGCCAGGCCAGCGGGCCAGTGGGAGCCGGCGTCGTCCACGCCGCCGCCGCGCCACTGGAGCGCGAACGCGAGGAGGGTGAGCGCGAGCGGTTGGGCGGTGAGGAGGAGCAGCAGGTGGCGCCACGCCGCGCCGCCGCCGCCGACACGGTGGAGGACGGCGACCGGAGATCGGGCCGAGGGCGGCGCCAGAGAAGAGCACAACCCTAGAGCGGGGTGTATAGGGTTCGTTGTATTCGACAGGATCCGTCGCCAGGACTGGCGCAGGAGGTAGCGAGCGTCCGGTTAATTTTCGTAGGTTAATTTTCGTAGATTTTTTAACAGGACGAAAATAAACCGGCGTTGGTGGGACGAAATTTAACCGTCGGAGACTACCAACTAAGACATTAGGAGTAGAGAATCAGGTCACAGCATAGCAGTTAGTTATCCTGTGCATTTCTTTTCATTTATCATATTTTAGACGACCGACTTGTGGTTGTCGTATGCTCACCACAAGAAACCATGGCATGTTTTTCAGAACACAAAGCTGGCAAGTCGAATGAAGCCGGTTTAGAAGCTCCTATGTCCCACAAGCCCTACATATTTACGAAACTAGATTGGCAACACGAGCCAGAAGTAAAGGAGAAAGTTCATGCGATTGAATCTAAATTCCCTGTGTTTGTGAAGCAGATGAGCGCAAGCGATATTTTGAAGCCAGAAGAGCTGGTGAGTTCATAAGTTCAGATATCACGCGCAATATGTATAGTCCATGTCATCCAAAAGCTCGTAGATTTAGAACCTTTTTTTTTGCTGAATTAATTGTTGGCCTGAGATTCGATCACCATCTTGACGGGTTCTTTTCTCGACAGTATTTCTGCAAGGAATATGCTATGGCGGTTTGTCTCCCGCTCAAAAAAACACCTGTCCTACTTCAGCTGGAGGGTAGCGAGATGCAGTGGTTTAGCATGCTGGTGGTATGTAAGAATGCGAGGCGGATTTGCTCATTCTGGAAGGACCTTGTCTTGCAGGCAAAGATGAAACAAGGAGACATCTGCCTCGTCGAACTGGCAGAGAGGAGCAGCGAGAGCCTCACGATGATGGTCCATCTGGTCCGCAAGTAGGAAATGCAGCTCTAGCTCTCAAGCATCTAGTTAGTGGTCTCTTGATGATTATTTTGAACAACCTGATGTTAAGCAACTCTAGTGTGTAATGAATCGGGGGAAACACTGAAACCTTGACCCTCCTCTCCTGCAGTACTGCTGCTGATGATTATTTTTTATTGTTGAAGACAGGTTTCATTTTATTGCTGATTTATTTATTGTTTCTTGTTGAGACAAATCTTTTATTTTGTTGCATTATATTGGGGTGTCTTTTTTTTTTAAACAAGACGATTGCGCACAATGCGCCTTTCATTCATTTAACTGCAATTTACATGAGAGATAGCATGTCCCTGTATAGTTACATCTGAAATGGCCTGTATCAGGGGACAATGCCATTCCTGATGCTGATGTTGTACACTGTTGCAACAAAACCTAGAACTCTGATCAGAAGAAATGCCCTGAGAGTAGTTAAGAGTTCTAGGAACATGGAAAACCTCTATTTGCTTGGAAGCAGTGTTGGCACAAAAATCTACTAGAGTGCTTCTAATCTGCCAATGCCCAGGATGTGAGCTAGCTGGGGGATCTTGCCTTTGCCAATATATAAGATTATCTGTGAATATTACAGCCTGGTGCATATTCAACCAGTCAATGATGATCCTAGCTTGCATTCCCATGTGCTGTGCTTCTGCATGAATCTCTGACTGTACTTGCTTAATGATCGCTGAGATCCTAGCTTGCATTCTGAGATGTCCCTCTTGCATCTGCATGAATATTCCGATGCCTCTTCTTCCTGCCCCTGTATTGTGACTTGTGAGTATGGTCCTGATCATGTCAAGTCGCATCTGCAAATTTTACTGCTGATGGAAGCTTGAAGATCCTTCTCCACCCTACAGGGGAAAATCTTTTACCAATGGGAAACAATAAGTGGGACTGTGAGAAATACTTTTTCGAAAAATGACTGTGTACATTGGATTGGAGTCACTACCAGAATTTACGTACTTGCCGACGGCCTCATCTATGCCGACGGCCCCCGTCGGCATAGATGGACATATCCCGATGGCCTAGGGCAGGCCGTAGGCGTAGAAAAGCCGTCGGCATACTACCGCCGTCGGGACAGCTCGAGATACGCCTACGGGGGCCGTCGGCATAGATGAGGCCGTCGGCATAGCCAAGGCCCGCCTACCCGGTCAGCGGCGACCGTTTGACGGCGTCGGAACTACGCCGACAGGGCTAACGGCGGCCGTCGGCATAGATTTGCTGACATCACCGATCCGCGCCGTCTCCACGTCATCGATCCGAGGAAAAAGGGGTCCGTGGTGTGGCAGAGGTATGCCGACGGCATAGCCGTCGGCGTAGGCCTGGCCCATGCCCTCTGCCATGTCATCGATCCGCGTGCTTCGCCACGTCTTGCCGTCGGCATAGAATTTGTGCCAATTTTTATTTATTTTATTTATTATTTTCTCTTTTTTCACAACATAAATGTGCCTTATCTAAACAAAAAACATACCCCAATGGTATATCGATTGCCCCCCTCACGGACGTCGCTGCCGCCGTGTCACGGAGGGGGGAAACGGTTGACACGGAGGAATCTGGTTAGAGGGGAGAATCGGGGTGTAGCTATGCCACCGAAACATCGCACGGGTCCTGATGCATGTGTGAAAGTGTTGTGGCATGCGTAGACGCCCGTCTTGGGGCTCCGTGGTGTGGCCCCCCCTCCATGGATGGCAGTGCCGCCGTCACTTGGAGGGGGGAATCGTGCGGGTGCGGTAGAACCGGAGGGAATCTAGTGGTGGGTTGGGTCCAGACCGTGTTCGGGGATGTTGCTATGGGCTGACCTATCGCAACCAGGTAGAAGAGTCCACTGGTAAAAGCCCGTCCGGCGATAGTCAAAGGGCTAGATCATCTGGTCAACTGGACTAGGGTTTAGTCCGGTCCGGTGGCCTTCGGGGTGTAGCTATGCCACCGAAATATCGCACGGGTCCTGATGCATGTGTGAAAGTGTTGTGCCATGCGTAGACGCCCGTCTTGGGGCTCTGTGGTGTGGCCCCCCCTCTACGGATGACAGTGCCGCCGTCACTTGGAGGGGGGAATCATGCGCGTCGGGTAGAACCGAAGGGAATCTAGTGGCTGGTTGGGTCCAGACCGTGTTCGGGGATGTTGCTATGGGCTGACCTATCGCAACCAGGTGGAAGAGTCCACTGGTCAAAGCCCGTCCGGCGATAGTCAAAGGGCTAGATCTCCTGGTCAACTGGGATTCGGGGTGGCCTTTGGGGTGTAGCTATGCCACCGAAAATTGCACGGGTCCTGATGCATGTGTGAAAGTGATGTGGCATGCGTAGACGCCCGTCTTGGGGCTCCGTGGTGTGGCTCCCCCTCCACGGACGACAGTGCCGCCATCACTTGGAGGGGGAATCATGCGCGTCGGGTAGAACTAGAGGGAATCTAGTGGCTGGTTGGGTCCAGACCGTGTTCGGGGATGTTGCTATGGGCTTACCTATCGCAACCAGGTGGAAGAGTCCACTGGTCAAACCCCGTCTGGCAAAAGTAAAAGGGCTAGATCCGGCGGTCGTCTGCCGTGTCCCGGAGGAGGGAAACGGCCACATCGGGCCGACACGGAGGGAATCTTGGGGTGGGTTGGGTCGGGATGGTGTTCGGGGGTGTAGCTATGGGTTGGACTATGATAACCAGGTGAAAAGGTCCACCGGTCAAACCCCGTCCGGCGAAAGTCAAAGGGCTAGATCCGGCGGTCGTCTGTGTCAGGGTTAGACGGGACGGGGTACCTGGGGGGTAGCAATGCCGCCAGGTGTTGCGGTGGGCCCTCCTACGCTTGTGGAAGCGTGGTGGCAGGCGCAGGCACCCTGCACGTGGCTCCGGGGTGTGCCCCCTTCACGGGCGTCGCTGCCGCCGTGTCCCGGAGGGGGGAAACGGCCACGTCGGGCCGACATGGAGGGAATCTTGGGGTGGGTTGGGCCGAGACGGTGTTCGGCGGTGTAGCTATGGGCTGGGCTATGACAACCAGGTGAAAAGGTCCACCGGTCAAACCCCGTCCGGCGAAAGTCAAAGGGCTAGATCCGGCGGTCGTCTGTGTCAGGGTTATACGTGACGGGGTACCTGGGGGGGGGGGGTAGCAATGCCGCCAGGTGTTGCGGTGGGCCCTCCTACGCTTGTGGAAGCATGGTGGCAGGCGCAGGCACCCGACACACGGCTCCGGGGTGTGCCCCCCTCACGGGCGTCACTGCCGCCGTCGCACGGAGGGGGGAAACGGCTACCACAGCTTACACACGACAAACTAAAAAATAGTAATAATTGAATTTAGAAAAAACACCGGCATCCATCATGGAAAATGGACTATCACGGTGAAACCTTCAGTGCCCAGGCACCGGGCCGGCCACTGAAAGTTTCACCGTAATTGTCCGTTTTCTTAACAGAAGTCTAACGAATACCGGAGCTCACGTCGTATGGATTAGCCAACTATTTAAACAGGTCATGTTTCTTGTCTTTGGGCGAGGTGGGACTATTTTTTGCAGTTTGCTGAGAGTCACACATATGCCGTCATAAAAAAAATATATTAAAAAAATGCAGAGTATCTATGCCGACAGCTAAGCCGTCGGCATAGGGACACCTTATCCACAGCCGCCCCACTACCTCCACTCATTCTTCCTCCCCGAACGACCCCGCACTGTCTCCCCCCCCCCGCTCGCACGCCGACCCGCACCGCGCCGCCGCCGTTTCTGCCTGGATCCGGCCATGCCGCCGACGTCTCTACCCGGATCCGCCCGCGCCGCCGCTCTATCCGCCCGTCCCGGCCTCCCTCGACGCATCCCCGCGCGCGGCCGACCCTCCCTCCCCCTCCCTCCGTCCCCGCCCCGACCTCCGTCGACCCCGCCGCCCCGCCTCGGCCACCCCGTCCCCGCGTCGGCCACCACGTCCCCGACCCGACCGCCCTCGCCTCTGCCCCGCGCGCGGCCGACCCTTCCCCGCGCCAGGCGACCGCCGCGGCGGCCCTCCACCACTTGCTCCGGCCCTCGTCCGTGCCTGCCCCTCCCCCCCGAGCCGGCCCTCCCTCCCTCTCTGTAGATTTTTTTTGTTAATTTTGTTGTTGTTCATAGTTATGTAAGTAGATGGATGGATGCATAGTTAGATGATAGTTAGATGAATGATGATTTGATGATAGTTAGAAATGTGAGAAATAAAGAAATGCAAATTTTTTTTTTTTAACAAGAATGCAATAAATGCAAATGTATGATGATTGTTACGTGATAGTTGATGATGTTGATGATGATAGATGATGATGTTGATGATAGATGATGAGGATTTTTTATGCATTGATAATTTTTAGATGATGATGACGATTTTTTTTGCGGAAGAGATGATATATGATGATGATTTTTTTATGCTTCGATGATTGTTAGATGATGATAGATGATGATGATGAATATATTGTGATGTTCTTAATTATTGTCACGGTGCAGGTTCTGTGGTGTTCCATCTCGGTGGAGTGATCGTCGTAGGAGCTGTTGGTCCCCGGTCGTCCCTCCGCTATTTGAGTACTTCCTCTACAACCGAGGGTGAGCTACGAATCATGTCACTAGATTTCATTCTCAAGTCAGGTCGCATAACCTAGGCGTCTCCCGTCCAAAAGGGTTGCATCGATAAATATGCATTCAATTGCATATTTATCACCGCAGCTCTTTTGGATTGTCCAGCGTTTTCCACGGACAGCCCGAGGATGTGTAGATTGGGTACGTTCTCCATGTTCTACCCTGTTCTGAGATAAGATTTCGTCGGCGCCTTCCCATTGTTCTCCGGAGCACATTCTCTCTGCTATTTGCCGAGACATGTATCTGGAGAACAGTGGGGAGGTGCTGCCGAAATTTTGTCTCGGAACGGGGTAGAATGGAGAACGTACTCAATCTACACATCCTCGGGTGGGATTAGTACCCATCTTTACCTATTAGAGATGTAGGTGGATTCAATGCGGTAGAAAATGAAATTTTGACGTGATTAATTTAAATGAATCCTTAATTTTGTTGTGTGGCTCCCAATAAAGCAGAGGATGGCAGATAATCAGTAGATGTACAGTGGTTTTATCCGTCGGAATCGAGTAACATCAGAGTGGATCGCGAAAACCGATGTGTATTTGAAGGAGATATTCTGTAGTCCAATGAGAATTATCCCACCATGCCCCTGTGCGAGATGTGCCAGACGTCACCGTAGAAATCAGAAGGACATGACTGACCACCTTCGCACGCACGGATATATGCCAAACTTTGACATGCCGCCGATAAACTTAGCCGAGCAGGACCGTGGTAGAGAGGAGGTGATGCGACAATGCATCGGTGGTTATGTGGACGACGGGGTCAGGGACATGCTAGATGATGTCATTGCTATAGAAACGGCACATGCGACACCTTCAGAGAATGAACCGGAGGAGCCGGAGGCAACCGCAAAGGCCTTCTTGGAGGTCTTGGCCTCGTCGAAGAAACCTCTTTATGCGGGTGCGAAAATATCTCAGCTGGATGCCATCTCGCAACTGATTGCAGTCAAGGCTGAGTACGGCTGTAGCCAGAAATGCTTCGAAGCATTCCTGGGAGTATGGGCTAACAGCCTCCCTGAGGGTCATGAACTGCCGAAAAGCATGTATGCTACAAAAAAAATCATGAAGGCACTCTCTATGGATTATGAGAAAATAGATGTTTGTCCGAAGAATTGCCTTTTGTTTAGGCACGAGTATGCAGATGACAAGTACTGTAGGGAGTGCGGTTCGTCTCGGTACCTTGAGGTGGTCGGTGAGGATGGTGAGAAAAGGCAGCTAGCCATCCCCGTTAAGGTTCTTCGGTATCTCCATTTCATAGAAAGACTGCAGTGCCTTTTCATCACGGAGGAGTCTGCCAAAATGATGAAGTGGCACAAGGAAGGTATAAGGTACAATCCAAATAAAATTGTACATCCATCGGAAGGCGAAGCATGGAAGTCGTTCGATGAAGAATACCCCGAGGAAGCAGCCGAGGCTGGGAATGTCAGAATAGCCATATCAGGTGATGGGTTCAATTCATATGGTATGATGTCCAATCCATACAGCTGCTGGCCCGTGTTTGTAATTCCGCTCAATCTCCCTCCCGGTGCCCTAATGCAACGCAATACCATGTTCTTGTCGCTCATCATTCCGGGGCCTGAATACCCGGGGAAGCAATTGGGTGTGTTTATGCAGCCGCTGGTGGATGATTTGCACCATTCTTGGTACTTTCCGAGGTTGACATACGACCGGGATCTGCAGAGAAATTTCTTGATGAAAGTTTGGTTGCACTATTGCATGCATGACTTTCCCGGCTATGCTCTATTCTGCGGATGGTGTACAAGTGGGAAGATGCCATGCCCAGTGTGCATGCAGGCTCTGCGAATGATTTGGCTGAGTAAGGGTGGCAAGTATGTAGCCTTTGACCTGCATCGATAGTTCCTCCCTCCAGACCATCCAGACAGGGAAGACAAGAAGAACTTCACGAAAGGCCGGGTTGTTCATGAAGTAACCGAGATTCCAACATTTTCGGGGGCAGATGTTCTTGCTCAGCTAAAAGCTCCCAAGGCTAAAGTCAAAGGCAAAGCTAAAGGCTTCGAGGGATATGGTGAGACGCACAACTGGACTCACATTACCCCCTTCTCGAAGCTTCCCTATTTCAAGGACCTCAAACTTCCTTACAACATCGATGTGATGCACACCGAAAAGAATGTCACAGAGTCCCTTTTCCGCACGATCCTCAACATTCCTGATAAGACGAAGGATAACGTTAAAGCTAGAGCCGATCAACACAAAATTTGTGATAGACCATGTCTAAACATGAAGCCTCCCACAGGCGGTCAAAAAAACTGGTTCAAGCCAGATGCCGACTTTGTCCTTAAACTGCCAGAAAAGAAGGAAGTACTTATCTGGCTGAAACACATTTTGAAGTTCACCGACGGTTATGCATCGAATATAAGTAAGGGAGTCAATCTTTCAACGGGCAAAGTGACCGGCCTGAAGAGTCATGACTACCATGTATGGATTGAACGGATAATGCCGGTGATGGTTCGAGGCTATGTCCCCGAGCATGTCTAGCGAGTGCTTGCCGAGCTAAGCCATTTCTTCCACATGCTCTGTGCTAAAGAAGTAAGTAAAGACGTGATTGAACAATTGCATAAGAAGGCACCGGAGTTGATAGTCAAGCTAGAGAAGATCTTTCCGCCAGGCTTCTTTACTCCGATGACACATCTTATTCTGCACCTCGTGAACGAGGTATTGTTGGGGGGGCCTGTGCAGAATCGTTGGCCGTACGGCCCTGAGAGACAGAACAAGCATCTCCGACAGAAATGTGGAAACAAAGCTAAGATTGAAGCTTCCATAGCTGAGGCAGTTATCCTAGAGGAGGTGTCAGACCTCAGGACATCATACTATCCAGACCACGTTCCCCATCTGCATAACAAGGTGCCTCGATACAATATAGAAGAGCCCAAGTATCAACCCAGGCTCCATCTATTCAATGTGCAAGGTGGCAGGGCTGGGGCCTCGAAATCTTATAACATGCCACGACAAGAGTGGGAGGACCTCATGTTCTATATCTTGCACAACATCAAGGAAGTTGAGGAAGTGTGGATGAGGTAATACCACTACACCATTCCTTTATGTCTTCCACATCATCATGTTCTATGTTCACTTAGTCCCGGTCTAACACCGCTTTTCTTCTTTTAGTGATTTCGTTCAAGAGGAATGGACGGGAATGAATCCTCCTACTGAGGCGGAGGCACTTACTCTTCTCCGTCATGGAAACCTTGGACGTAAAAATTTTGTTGCTTGGTTCATGGAGAAAGTAATTTTCCACATTCCCCTATTAAATACCTAGTTCAACATTTATTAGTTAACCGAACTAATGCACCTAGCAATTTCAATTATACTTGTAGGGAAAAGATCCGAACATATCTATGGATGACGAATTGAGATGGGTTTCCATGGGTTTTGACCCTGCCGTCATGACATGTAAAAAGTATGATGTGAATGGGTATCGCTTCCATACAGAGGAGCACCAGAACAGCCGGCCTGATCCCAAAACTATAAATACCGGAGTGTACACCCCCGGTCAAAATTCAGTAGACTACTACGGAAGGGTACAAAATATATACGAGATTACATTCTGCAACGGGCGCGAAACCCTAAGTCTGCCTGTGTTCAAATGCCGATGGTTCGATTCGCGGGAGGGGCAGAGACATACGCCTTCCATTGGTTTGGTCAAAGTTAAACCATCAACCATCTATGCAGGAGCCGATCTCTTCATTGCGGCTACCCAAGCTACACAAGTTTATTATCCGCCTTACCCATGCCAGAAAGAGTACCTAAAGGGTTGGGAAGTTGTGTTCAAGGTGTCGCCACATGGTAAGCTACCGGACCCGAATGAAGACGATTACTACAACATTAATCCCATGACATACGAGGGAGTGTTCTATCAAGAGCAACCTGATGATGATGTGGTTAGAAACGATGACGCTAGACCATTGGGTGATGATGATGTGGATCCAAACGACGACGATGCACGGAATGATGGTGAGACCATTGTCAATGAAAATGACATACTTATGCTAGAAAAGTTAAACGAAGACGCTGACGACGAGGAAGAGCTCCACCTCCGTCAGAGAATGAAGATGATATGATTGATAGTGATGATGAGACCGACCGAGAAAGAGGTTACAACAGTGATGATTCGTATGGGTTCTAGCAGATGTACGTTTCAAGTCTTTTTTTCTATGGTTTAGGAATATGCCTTTTATGCTTTTTTATTAATGTGTTTATTATTCCTTATTATTATGCCTTTTCCTTCATTTTTAATGTACTAATTGTTTATTCTCTTTTCAATGCAGGTTCGTGGAACATGGGCAAGGGGAAGGCCGACGGCGTGGGTTTCCTACTCAAGGTCGTCGGCATGCCTAGTCGAAGTGGTCGAGCACGTAATCCTCCGCCCCGACTACTTGACGATGACTCCTCACAGGGAGATCGAGGGAGAGGTGCCCCTAGAGGAGGAGGGGGCAGGGGGAGATCCCCTAGAGGGCGAGGGGGTGGGGGGAGAGCCACTACAGGGTGTCGCGGCTAGAAAGAGCGCACCCCCACCGACTTAGGGGTGTTGTCTTCGAGGCCCTCCTCTAGTGAGGTACCCTCCTCTAGTGAGGTACCCTCTGACAAGGAGGACGAGGACGAGGAGGTTCAGGAGGAGGAGGAGGAGGACGAGGACGAGGAGGCTCGGGATGGGGCCGAGGAGGAGGAGGAGGTTGGGGAGGGGGACGAGAAGGAGGAGGAGGCATGCGAGGAGGAGGGTGGTGGCGGGGATGATGGTGGTGGCGGGGAGGGGGTTGGCAACAAGGGGTGGCTGCGTGGTAACGCAAAGCTACCAAAGCAGATTCCTGCTACCGAGGAGCAGAAGTGGCTCATTGAGCCCACGGGGAAAGAGTAAGTGCCACTTTATAATAATTTCATTCTTTTGCTTGTCACATGCTTATATTTTTCTTTATTTTGCTTGTCACATGCTAATATTTCATTCTTTTGCAGCAGCTGGATATATCCTAAAGGGGCCCGTATTCCCAACGGCCTCATCACCGTCTTGCTGAAGGTACACTGGCCGGGGCTGTACTGTCCGGATCCAGTCAGGCACCCGGACCGTTGGGTTTTGGCCACGAGCTGGGACCACTGAGAAGCGGCCCCCACGCGGACCATGAGACCCATGCCAAGGCCGTGATCACTAATTTTTGGGTGAGTTCTCTTCAGAAGCACAAGTCCATTCTGGTTTCATGAATGATTTAACTCATGGCTTCTTCCATTCTGGTTTCATGAATGATTGTAGAAATACTATCGAGTTCTTCCGGAGCACAAGGCCACTGCCGACCAGATCGTGCTGCGCCAAGCCAAGAAGAAGGCCTGCCAGCTGCAGTACGAGGTGCGCTATGTGGCCATCTCGCAATACTATCACGACGCTCTTGGTGTGAAGATGACCAAGGAAGAAGCGCAGAGGATGGGCATTACCTTGGAGAGGCACGAGTACTTGGCGGTAAGTATAAAAGATTTTTCATTCCGATGTTTGTGGTACATTTCATCGTTTCGTGTTGACATGCCATTATGCTTTCATTATGCAGGTGTATCCAAATTGGTGTTATGGAAAAGACGAGTCCTGGGCGGCATTGGTGGATCTGTGGTGTGATAAGGATGGAGCCTGGGCGGCTACGAGCATAAAAAACAAGGCTAACCGAGGGAAGGAGGGAGTACATGCTCAGGGAAACCGGGACCACTTTCTCCACAAGACACTTCATGTATGACTAACCTCATTAAACAATCTTCTTCTTTTATTTACGGTCACTTTCTTATGTATGACTAACCTCTGTTTGGTGGTGCAGGAGGAGAAACTGAAGCGGCCGCTCTCACACATGGAGGCGTGGGAGATCGCCCATACGCGGAAGAATCCCAAGCCTGGCGAGGCCAAGTACTACGGCAAGACCGCGCAGAAGAAGAAGGCCTACTCCGAGGGGTATCAGAGGTTACATCCTGGCACAGCTGACCCCATTAGCGCGGATCTGGACGAGAGGGTGGTGGTGGGCATGGGGCCCAAGAAGCATGGTCGGGAGGCGATTCTGGATGCTGTGATCACTCCTTCTATCTCCTACACACAGCTCCCAGCTACCGACCCGAGCCTGAGCCAGCGTACGAGCACGCCCATGACCAGTGCGCAGTCACACTCCCTCTTTGCTGAGCGGCAATCTGTAAGTATTTTCCCTCTTATCTTCATTGCTCACTTTATTTTTCACATTGAGATGTTTTATGAGTTCCATCATGTCATACCGTAGGCCTACATGGAGTACACACGCGAGGAGACCATGGCGTGGCACGTGAGCCTTTTAGCATTTCATGAGCACAACTCTCGCATGATGGCGGTTAGTTTGGCCCATTTCATTTCACTTCTATATTTGCACTTGCATTTCTTCTGACATTCTTGTTTGCTTGGTCAATGAACATGCAGCACGTTGTTGAGTGCATGGCGGCCGGCAGGGTTCCTCAATTGCAACCAGCACCATCTCCTCCACCACAACCAGTGCTGCTTACCTTTGAGGAGTTTCTGGCACAGCACCCTGGCCCCTCGCCGGTTAGTACATCCCAAAACTATTCACCCAAAGCATACCGTTTATTCAACACAATCATATATCCCCTTTGTATGTCTTTTCAACATCCAGGGAACCGGTGGATCTACCGTTGGTGGTGGTGCTGGTGTTGGCACCACTCCCGAGTCACGGAGCCCGATCACTCCGATCCACGGAGGCGGAGGCGGAGGCGGTCTTGGTGGTAGCGCTGCCGCTAGCAGTGACGACCTGGGCTTCGGCGGACTTGGCGGTGCTCGACGTCCTGGCGCTTAAGCCTTTGGGTGACGGTGGTGGTGATGATACACTTGTGGTCCTTACATGACTTGTGTGCTTCTTTATATGCTATTGTTGTTTGTGATGATGCTTATGTTTTGCGATGATGCCTATATTGTTGTGACGGTGGCGGATGATACTTATATATGATGTATATCTATTTGCATCATATATATCTGCTGATTATTTGAATTGAATTGAACTGAAAACAAACGCCGACGGCCTAGCCGTCGGCATAGGCGTCACGTGGTGCGCTCTAGTAGCTCCTGGGGCATGGCTATGCCGACGGCCTAGCCGTCGGCATAGATATGCCACGTGGCGCACACTTGTTGGGCAGCACTTGACGGCGGCGCCGACAGCCACCGTTAGGCGGGGACGTTGCCGACGGCCGAGGCCGTCGGCATAGATGTACGGCCGCCGTCGGGATAGCATCTATGCCGACGGCCTCCCGGGCTACGCCGAGGGATATGTTGCCGACGGCCCTATGCTGACGGGGGCCGTCGGCATAGGCCTGTCCCGACAGGAATCAGGGCTATGCCGACGGCCGTCGGCATAGGGGTTAATTCTGGTAGTGAGTGACTCATCTGCGGATATTGAGAAGTGCATCATCATGCGCTTAGCATTCCGTCCGATTAGAGTTCCATAGCCACTGCCTGAAAATAGCATTTCCTTCTACTCCCTATAAGTTAGTACAAAGTTGAGTCATCTATTTTGGAACGGAGGGAGTAGAACTTAGCCTGTACGTGAACAAACCGTAAGTAACGAATGCTGCGATCTACTGAGAACATAAGATGTGATAATCCATACTATCTAGCAGTACGACATTTGTCAGAAGAAACACATCTAACACAGTCATAATCCATACTATCATAATATCAGAGATGTGATGCCACCGTTTACTACCGCTAATGAAAATTTGCAGCACGTTTTCCACTTTTGACTAACAGGTAAAGGTTCCACCAATAGTTTGGAATTTTACCAAACAGAAAATAGAGGCAATGGTTGCTTGGTGTGTCGTCGCCGGTAATTTCAGACAAATTTTAAGATCACAGTTTGCAGAATTTCATGAAGAAGCCATTTAGATCATAAAGACAAGGTATAGGAAATTCTGCATGTGTCCAAACAAGTGAGGTCCAAACCATAAATAAACACTTTTCCTAAATTTCAGTCATCTGTTTTGCATTTCACTTCTGGTTGTTTTTGTGGCCGTCAGATTGTGCATGAATCTCAGGGACTGCAGGGGCCTCATTCGCTTCAGGATTTCCCCGCGGGCGCATGTCGAGCTTCAGGATTTCCTGCATATGTCGTCACATGCGCTTCAGATCTTTTTTGTGTGGTTTCGTTTATTCAGCGCGCTTACACCAAATTCATGGAGATAGCTCAGCGACCAGTGACGCTCGATCTTCGCCCACGATTTTTTGGGGCTGTGTCCTGTGTGTTCAGCGACAAGAATAGAACAAGTTGGTTTTACCAAGGCCAAGACCCCTTGAGAGCTTGCTGGAGGTCCGAACAGAGGATATGGATTCCACATGAACTTGTCATTATCAGCCAGAGAATCAGTACGTGGGCCTAATCCATTCCTTATGAGCTTGCTGGGCATTATATGGTCCTCAAGCTGATGGCAGTCGTACAAGTTTCTCCGCGTACACAAAGCTCCACGTCAATAGAAGCAAAGGGGAAAAAAAAGTGTCAAACGAGATAACTGACAAGGCAACAATAGCACCATCAGAAGGAAGGAACGCGGCCGGAGTTAACAAGATAGCATTGTAGACACCCCACTAGCTTTCCTTCTCGGTGCCACGAACTGGTTCAGCAGAGCTGCCCGGAGGGAGGAGCCTCGGCATCTTCTCCTCCTGTTGACCTCGCTCGCAACTCGCAGCAGGTCTCTTTCTGCTTGGCTGGTTCCTCCTTTTCTGCTGCCCATCTGTAGTTTCAGTTTTCATGGCTGCACAAGTGATGGTTACTCCATCAGCTTAAGCTTTCTTAAGAGATGGAGATTTTTCATGCGCACAAAGCCAAAAAACACAACATTGTACATGGGCATTATGTCACGCCCAATATGCGATTCTATTCTCGAGAAGCTCGAAGGCCCCACCAAGAGTAGAAGCGCATATTGAGACGCTCGCAAGGTGGATATCATTACATCGTACCACATACATAATGGATGGAGATACATATAAATACTGACAATCATCATTAATACAACAATACATATCAAACATCATACAGAAGTAGCAGCATCCGACTACAGATGAAATCAAACGAAAGACGAACAACATCCACCCTGCTTGCCCAGGCTGCCGACCAGGAACCTATCCCGAGATCGACGAAGAAGAAGCAGAAGAACTCCAAAAGCAAAACGCATCGCTCTCACGTCAAGTCATTGCATAACCTGTACCTGCAACTGTTGTTGTAGTAATCTATGAGCCACGAGGACTCAGCAATCCCATAACCATGGGTATCAAGACTAGCAAAGCTTAATGGGTAAGGAAGGGGTAAGGTTGTGAGGTTGCAGCAAGCACTAAGCATTATATGGTGGCTAACTTACGAGTACAAGAATAAGAAGAGCAACTATGCATAGCGGTCGCAAACTACAAATGATCACTAAGTGATCCTGAACACCTACTTACGAGTCAAACATAACCCCATCGTGTTCTCTTCTCGAACTTCCTCGAAAAGAGACAGTCACGGTTACGCACGCGGTTGGTGTATTTTAATTAGGATTTAGTGTCAAGTTATCTACAACCGGAGGTTAAAATATCCACTTGCCACATAACCACGGGCACGGCTTCGCGTAAGATTTAACCCTGCAGGGGTCTTCCAACCTGGCCCATCACAAGCTGCGGTGGAAATACCACAACCTCAAGTAAACCCGATCAACCTCGAGTCAACCCGAAGTATCCTCGGAATCCTGGTGCACAAGATATTTCGACAATGGTAACTCAAGTCCAGCAAGACCTCCCGACGTGCCGACACCCCGATAGGAGCCGTGCATATCTCATATTCGGGCCACAACGGATGAGCGACGCGTACAGGTGCCAAAATACCCAAGTTGCCAAGGGCGGCCCCGCACAGTGCCCTAGTTTTGGACCAACACTCATGACGAGCACTGCTCCGGGGTTGTTGATTAAGAATCCACGGGGTCCGGAAAGTCCCTATGCAAGTTTTAGTTGTTATTAGGCAAATGGTAAAACCAAAGTTGGGCCTTGCTGGAAGCGGTTATTCAAAGCGAACTATCAAGAGGGTCCCATTCCCCTAAGCGTGTTCGGAACGATAAAAGATGGATCATAACATCAGCATTACGGAAACTAAGGCGGTATGAGTGGAACAAAACACTAAGCAAAAGGCTAAGCCTTCCACCCAACATCAAGTATATAGATGCATTAATTAAATAAAATATTGTGATATCCCATGATATCCATGCCCCAACATGGAACAACCTGCAACTAGCAACGCTATAAGAAAAGGGCTGAGCAAAGCGGGAACATAGCCAAACAACGGTTTGCTAGGATGTGAAGGTTAGAGGCTGTATCATGGCATATGGGAGGCCGACAGACAAGTGGTAGGAAGCGTGACATAACGATAGCAATGAAACAACTAGCAAGCAAAGATAGTAGAGATATCCAAGGTTATGGTCATTGATGTCTACTACGCAACCTTTCTTCTTGTAGATGTTGTTAGGCCTCCAAGTGCAGAGTTTTGTAGGACAGTAGCAAATTTCCTCAAGTAGATGACCTAAGATTTATCAATCCGTGGGAGATGTAGTATGAAGATGGTCTCTTTCAAACAACCCTGCAACCAAATAACAAAGAGTCTCTTGTGTCCCCAACACACCCAATACAATGGTAAATTGTATAGGTGCACTAGTTCGGCGAAGAGATGGTGATGCAAGTGTAATATGGATAGTAGATATAGGTTTTTGTAATCTTAAAATATAAAAACAGCAAGGTAACTAATGATAAAAGTGAGCACAAACGGTATTGCAATGCTTGGAAACAAGGCCTAGGGTTCATACTTTCACTAGTGCAAGTTTTCTCAACAATGATAACATAATTGGATCACATAACAATCCTTCAACGTGCAACAGAGAGTCACTCCAAAGTTCCTATCGTGGAGAACATACGATGAACTTGCTTGTAGGGTACGAAAGCACCTAAAAGTTATTCTTTCCGATCAATCCACTAAGCTATTCCTATAAGTGTTACAAACAACCCTAGAGTTCGTAGTAAAATAACACCATATGATACACATCAATCAACCCTAATGTCACCTAGATACTCCAATGTCACCACAAGTATCTGTGGGTCAATTATATGATATGCATCAAACAACTTCAGATTCATAATATTCAATCCAACACAAAGAACCTCAAAGAGTGCCCCAAGATTCCTACCAGAGAAACAAGGACGAAAACGTGCATCAACCCCTATGCATAGATTACCCCAATGTCACCTCGGGAATCCGCTAGTTGAGTGCCAAAACATACATCAAGTGAATCAATAGAACATCCCATTGCCACCACAGATATCACATCGCAAGACATACATCAAGTGTTCTTAAATTCATAATAGTATTCAATCTGATAATAGTGAAGCCTCAAAGGTAAAACTCAATTCATCACAAGAAGGTAGAGGGGGAGAAACACCATATGATCCAACTATAGTAACAAAGCTCGCGGTACATCAAGATCGTGCCAAATCAAGAACACGAGAGAGAGAGATCAAACACATAGCTACTGGTACATACCCTCAGCCCCGAGGGTGAACTACTCCCTCCTCGTCATGGAGACCGCCGGGATGATGAAGATGGCCACCGGTGATGGTTTCCCCCTCTGGCAGGGTGCCGGAACGGGCTCCTGATTGGTTTTTCGTGGCTACAGAGGCTTGCGGCGGCGGAACTTTCGATCTAGGTTTCTTTCTGGGGTTTACTGTATTTATAGGAATTTTTGGCGTCGGAAACAAGTCAAGGAGGTGCCCGAGGGGCCCACAAGCCAGGGGGCGCGCCCTAGGGGGGGCGCCCTCCACCCTTGTGGCTGCCTCGGGACTCTTCTGGCCCAACTCCGATGCTCCGTGGGCTTCTTCTGGTCCATAAAAAATCACCGTAAATTTTCAGCTCATTTGGACTCCGTTTGATATTCCTTTTCTGCGAAACTCAAAAACAAGGAAAAAAACAAAAACTGGCACTGGGCTCTGGGTTAATAGGTTAGTCCCAAAAAAAATAGCATATTAATGCATATAAAACATCCAAAACAGATAATATAATAGCATGGAACAATAAAAAATTATAGATACGTTGGAGACGTATCAAGCATCCCTAAGCTTAATTCCTGCTCGTCCTCGAATAGGTAAATGATAAAAACATAATTTTTGATGTGGAATGCTACCTAACATATTTATCCATGTAATTTTCTTTATTGTGGCATAAATATTCAGATCCATAAGATTCAAAACAAAATTTTAATATTGACATAAAAACAATAATACTTCAAGCAAACTAACAAAGCAATTATGTCTTCTCAAAATGACATGGCCAAAGAAAGTTATCCCTACAAAATCATATAGTCTGGCTATGCTTCATCTTCATCACACAAAGTATTAAATCATGCACAACCCCGATGACAAGCCAATCAATTGTTTCATACTTTTGATGTTCTCAAACTTTTTCAACTTTCACGCAATACATGAGCGTGAGCCATGGATATAACACTATAGGTGGAGTAGAATATGGTGGTTGTGGAGAAGACAAAAAGAAGGAGATAGTCTCACATCAACTAGGCGTATCAACGGGCTATGGAGATGCCCATCAATAGATATCAATGTGAGTGAGTAGGGATTGCCATGCAACTGATGCACTAGAGCTATAAGTGTATGAAAGTTCAAAAGAAACTAAGTGGGTGTGCATCCAACTCGCTTGCTCACGAAGACCTAGGGCAATTTGAGAAAGCCCATCATTGGAATATACAAGCCAAGTTCTATAATGAAAAATTCCCACTAGTATATGAAAGTGACAATATAGGAGACTCTCTATCATGAAGATCATTGTGCTACTTTGAAGCACAAGTGTGGAAAAAGGAATAGTAGCATTGCCCCTTCTCTCTTTTTCTCTCATCATTTTTTTTGGTGTTCTTCTTTGGCCTCTTTTATTTTTTTGTAAAGTCCGGAGACTCTTCCCAACTTGTGAGTGAATCATAGCTTCCATCATCCTTTCCTCACATGGGGCAATGCTCTAATAATGATGATCATCACACTTTTATTTACTTACAATTCAAGAATTACAACTCGATACTTAAGACAAAATATGACTATATGAATGCCTCCGGCGGTGTACCGGGATGTGCAATGACTCAAGAGTGACACGTATGAAAAATATGAACGGTGGCCTTGCCACAAATACGATGTCAACTACATGATCATGCAAAGGAATATGACAATGATGATGCGTGTCATAATAAACGGAACGGTGGAAGTTGCATGGCAATATATCTCGGAATGGCTATGGAAATGCCATAATAGGTAGGTATGGTGGCTGTTTTGAGGAAGGGAATATGGGGGGTTTAATGCACCGGCGAAAGTTGCGCGGTACTAGAGAGGCTAGCAAAGGTGGAAGGGTGAGAGTGCGTATAATCCATGGACTCAACATTAGTCATAAAGAACTCACATACTTATTGCAAAAGTCTATTAGCTATCGAAACAAAGTATTAGACTCATGCCCCTAGGGGAGAGGTTGGTAGGAGTTAACCATCGCGCGCTCCCGACCCTCACACAAAGGATGACAATCAATAAATAAATCATGCTCCGACTTCATCACATAACGGTTCACCATACGTGCATGCTACGGGAATCACAAACTTTAACACAAGTATTTCTACCAATCCACAATTACTCACTAGCATGACTCTAATATCACCATCTTTATATCTCAAAACAATATGCAAGGAATCAAACTTCTCATAGTATTCAATGCATTTTATATGAAAGTTTTTTATTATATCCCTCTTGGATGCCCATTATATTAGGACTAAATTCATAACCTAAGAAAATTACCATGCTGTTTAAGACTCTCAAAATAATATAAGTGAAGCATGAGAGTTCATGACAAACTACTCCGAAAAGATATAAGTGAAGATCAATGAGTAGTTGAATAATTATGTAGCTATGTGAAGACTCTCTATCATTTAAAAATTTCAGATCTTAGTACTTTATTAAAACAGTAAGCAAAACAAAATAAAATGATATTCCAAGGATAGCACATATCATGTGAAGAAGCAAAAACTTAGGTTCAACCGATACTAACCGATAATTGTTCATGAAGAAATGTGGGATGCCTACCGGGGCATCCCCAAGCTTAGATGCTTGAGACTTCTTGGAATATTAATTAGGGATGAGGCATCCCCAAGCTTGAACTTTTGTGTCTCCTTAATTCCTCTCATATCACGGTTTTCCTAAATCTCAAAAACTTCATCCACACAAAACTCAACAAGAACTCGTGAGACAAGTTAGTATAAATCAAATGCAAAACATTATCATTCTCTACTGTAGAAAATCACTAAAATTATTATTTAACATTTTATACTAAATGCCTCTGCATATTTAATACTCCCATCCTCAAATAGAATTATTAAACAAGCAAACATATGCAAACAATGTAATCATAACAGCAATCTGTCTAATCAGAACAGTCTGTAAAGAATGCAGCAAGATCCATACTTAATTAACTCCAAAAATTCTGAAAATTTACTACACTGTATAGAATTTATAAGAGCATTCTGTGTCGTAATTTCAAGATTTTATGACATACTGACTATTCTAGGGAATTTTTGCACTAACAGCAAACTTTCTGTTTTAAAACAGCAACTCATTTACTTGCAAATTGAGCATGGTGAAGGCTATCCTTGACACTTTTATTGAAATAAAGGATGCAAAATATTAATATAAATAACAGCAAGCAAATCCTAACAAAAGAAAATGATGCTCCAAGCAAAACACATATCATGTGACGAATAAAAATATAGCTCCAAGTGAGGTTACCGATAATGTTGAAGACGAAAGAGGGGATGCCTTCCGGGGCATCCCCAAGTTTAGTTGCTTGGATCTTCCTTGAATATTACCTTGGGGTGCCTTGGGCATCCCCAAGCTTAGGGTCTTTCCACTCCTTATTCTCCTCATATCGATATCTCACCCAAAACTTGAAAACTTCAATCACACAAAACTTAACGGAACTTCATGAGATGGGTTAGTATGATAAAGAGCAAATAATTCACTTGGGTACTGTCAAAGATAAGATTCATAATTGTTCTCACACAATGCCTACTGTAACTTATCATTTCCACAATTTATATCACTTAATATAAAACAAGCAAACTATGCATTGAACACAGAATCTGTCAAAAACAGAACAGTCTGTAATGATCTGAACAATCACCATACTTTTGCAACTCCAAAAATTCTGAAAAATTAGGAAAATCTAGGAAATTTGTATATCAATCATGTGTAAAAAAATTCAGAAGCTTTTGACACTCTTAAGAATTTATAAAAATTCTGGACTGGTCACCAAAGTTTCTGTTTTTGCACAGAATCAAGTCAACTATCATCCACACTATCCCAAAGGCATTACTTGGCACTTTATTGAAATAAACATATAAAACATGATTACTACAGTAGATTAACCATGTGAACACACCAAAAACAGAAGGTATAAATATTGGGTTGTCTCCCAACAAGCACTTTTCTTTAATGCCTTTTTAGCTAGGCATGATGATTTCAATGATGCTCACATAAAAGATAAGAATTGAAACATAACGGGAGCATCATGAAGCATATGACTAGCAAATTTAAGTCTAACCCACTTCCTATGCATAGGGATTTTGTGAGCAAACAATTTATGGGAACAAGAATCAACTAGCATAGGAAGGTAAAACAAGCATAACTTCAAAACTTTCAACACATAAAGAGGAAACTTGATATTATTGCAATATGTAAAAGCATATGTTCCTCTTTCATAGTAATTTTCAGTAGCATCATGAATGAATTCAACAAAATAACTATCACATAAAGCATTCTTTTCATGATCCACAAGCATAGAAATTTTACTACTCTCCATATAAGCAAATTTATTCTCATGAATAGTAGTGGGAGCAAACTCAACAAAATAACTATCATGTGAGGCATAATCCAATTGAAAATTAAAATCATGATAACAAGTTTCATGGTTATCATTATTCTTTATAGCATACATGTCATCACAATAATCATCATAAATAGGAGGCATGCTTTCATCATAATAAATTTGCTCATCAAAACTTGGGGGACTAAACATATCATCTTCATCAAACATAGCATCCCCAAGCTTGTAGCTTTGCATATCATTAGCATCATGGATATTTATAGCAAGCATACTAACAACATTACAATCATGCTCATCATTCAAAGATTTAGTGCCAAACATTTTATTAACTTCTTCTTCTAACACTTGAACATAATTTTCCTTTCCATCATTTTCACGAAAGACATTAAAAAGATGAAGCATATGAGGCAACCTCAATTCCATTTTTTTGTAGTTTTCTTTTAAAGACTAAACTAGTGACAACACAAGAAAGTAAAAGATTCGATTGCAAGATCTAAAGATATACCTTCAAGCACTCACCTCCCCGGCAACGGCGCCAGAAAAGAGCTTGATGTCTACTACGCAACATTTTTTCTTGTAGACGTTGTTGGGCCTCAAAGTGCAGAGTTTTGTAGGACAGTAGCAAATTTCCCTCAAGTGGATGACCTAAGGTTTATCAATCCGTGGGAGGCGTAGTATGAAGATGGTCTTTCTCAAACAACCCTGCAACCAAATAACAAAGAGTCTCTATTGTCCCCAACACACCCAATACAATGGTAAATTGTATAGGTGCACTAGTTCGGCGAAGAGATGGCGATGCAAGTGTAATATGGATAGTAAATATAGGTTTTTGTAATCTAAAAATATAAAAATAGCAAGGAATCTAATGATAAAAGTGAGCACAAACGGTATTGCAATGCTTGGAAACAAGGCCTAGGGTTCATACTTTCACTAGTGCAAGTTCTCTCAACAATGATAACATAATTGGATCACATAACAATCCTTCAACGTGCAACAGAGAGTCACTCCAAAGTTTCTATCATGGAGAACATAAGATGAAATTGCTTGTAGGGTACGAAACCACCTCAAAGTTATTCTTTCCGATCAATTCATTGAGCTATTCCTATAAGTGTCACAAACAGACCTAGAGTTCGTAGTAAAATAACACCATATGATACACATCAATCAACCCTAATGTCACCTCGATACTCCAATGTCACCACAAGTATCCGTGGGTCAATTATACGATATGCATCAAATAACTTCAGATTCATAATATTCAATCCAACACAAAGAATCTCAAAGAGTGCCCCAAGATTCCTACCAGAGAAACAAGGACGAAAACGTACATCAACCCCTATGAATAGATTATCCCAATGTCACCTCAGAAATCCACGAGTTGAGTGCCAAAACATACATCAAGTGAATCAATAGAACATCCCATTGTCACTACAAATATCCCATCACAAGACATACATCAAGTGTTCTCAAATCCATAATAGTATTCAATCCGATAATAGTGAAACCTTAAAGGTAAAACTCAATTCATCACAAGAAAGTAGAGGGGGAGAAACACCATATGATCCAACTATAGTAACAAAGCTCGTGGTACATTAAGATGGTGCCAAATCAAAAACACGAGAGAGAGAAATCAAACACATAGCTACTGGTACATACCCTCAGCCCCTAGGGTGAACTACTCCCTCCTTGTCATGGAGACCGCCGGGATGATGAAGATGGCCAACAGTGATGGTTTCCCCCTCCGGCAGGGTGCCGGAACGGGCTCCCAATTGGTTTTTCGTGGCTACAGAGGCTTGCGGCGGCGGAACTTCCGATCTAGGTTTCTTTCTGGGGGGTTACTGTATTTATAGGAAATTTTGGCGTCGGAAACAAGTCGAGGAGGTGCCCGAGGGGCCCACAAGCCAGGGGGCCGCGCCCTAGGGAGGGGGGGCGCCCTCCAGCCTTGTGGCTGCCTCGGGACTCTTCTGGCCCAACTCTGATGCTTTGTGGGCTTCTTCTGGTCCATAAAAAATCACTGTAAATTTCACCTCTTTTGGACTCCGTTTGATATTCCTTTTCTGCGAAACTCAAAAACAAGAAAAAAACAGAAACTGGCACTGGGCTCTGGGTTAATAGGTTAGTCCCAAAAATAATATAAAATAACATATTAATGCATATAAAACATCCAAAACAGATAATATAATAGCATGGAACAATAAAAAATTATAGATACGTTGGAGACGTATCAGTCATCTTGCCTGAAATCCCGCTCGGAAGAAGATCGAGTCCATGAAAGATCCTCACACGTGTATTCGAACGGATCCTCACACTTCGCAACATAACTGGACTATCGAGAAGAAGCACAAACGGAAAGAAGCAAACAATATTGTAAGCACACAAGAATAACATGATATGATGCACGACCAAGTATGATGCATGTCCGGTTTAATGAGCCATGGCATGGAAAAATGCACAACACTCAAACAATACATATTAAGTGAAGCTCAAATGAAACTCCATAACAATTATTTAGTTCGCTCTCATTTATGCTACTCATCAATATTAAATGTTGATTAACATGGCAAGAGATGAAGCATGAACAAACTATCCATCTAGGCAATTTAAATGAGGCCGGAAACAACACAAAACAATTCCGGAAACTCCCCATATGTAATTTTTGAATTTGGTACTGTTCTATCTAAACCATAATTTTAATGTTTTTAAACATGAAAACAATAACACCATGTTAATCTACACATTTTTCCACCCCATTTACATATAAAGTTCATTTAATTCGGAGCTACAGTTATTTAGTTATGAAATAAATCATTTTAGCATATCATTTAGTAATTTTAATGCAAACAACAATTTAATTGTGGTTAACATGCATGAGGATGACATGTCATGGTTGATGCGAACTTATGAAAATGATGGTACAATATGACATGGAGCATTTGTCGCCATGGCGGAAAGAAAAGGGGTGCCACGGCGGCGAAAACGGAAATGGTGCCATGGCGGTGAAAAAGGAAAAGGTGCCACGGTAACCTTTCCGGTTCCGGCAACTCGTTGAGAAACCGGTGGAAAAGAGCAAGTGTGTGGAAGTGTGGAACATGCAAGAGATGGTGGGGTGATCCCGGGTTCCCATGTGTCGAAGACATGGCAAACGAGGAGGAACGTGCAATGAACAATTCGGACTCGATGCGAACACGAGCATTTCATACACCACACAAACATTCGTTCACGGGTCATCGTCTCAGCGGTTATACCTTTCAAGTGTGCATTCTCGGAGAGGTTCGAGTTCGTCGAAGGAAGTAGTTGTACACGTTCCGTAGACGAACTTGATCGGTCGTGGTACACGGGTCTTCGGGCGACGGTAGTGGTACACGCGGTCTTGGTGCTTGGCGGTCGTCGTGTGGTAGTCGTACACGTCGGCGGTAGAGGTACACATTTCGTAGCTGTACGCGGTCATCGGTAGAGGTACTTGGCGCAATCCACAGAGATGCGCTTGATGATCCAGGGACAGGTCTTGGCGTGCCAACGATGGTCACAGACGTATCATGGAGGTGTTACCGAGATGCGGCTGCCATGGCCACATGAGCAGGAGCATGGTGATGGATTCACACAGGGCATCAGCAAGGCTCAAGTGTGATGGCGAAACATTGATGGGAGTTGCTCGCCTTGGCGTGCACGACATTGGGCAGCAGCAGGTTGTGGTCGAAAGTGGAGCAGAGGGGCGGCGAGGGTGCAGGTGCTCGACGGAGCAGCCGATGCCCGCGAGCCGAGGTGGCCGAGCCAAGGAGGCGGCGCCATGGACGACCTCCTGCACGAGGAAAACGACGGCGTCGGGAGCTGCAGGTTAGAGAGACACCGAGGCAGCGAGAGAACGGAAGAGAGATGACAGGGCGAGAGGGGTCGGCTACCCACCGACGACGTCCAAGGAACCAGCGGGGTGAATGGGGACGGCCACGGCCAACGACGTAGCAACGGGGCGGCGACGCAGGGCAGGGGCCTGCTGGCTCGAGAGGGCACGCGGCCATGGCAGGGAGGCGGTGACGCCTTGCTGATGGAGGAGGGTGCGGTCGGGCTCGGCCATTGATGGAGGCCGGAGCTCGGGGTCGAGCCGAGGTGGGGCCGGTCGGAGGGGTCGCCGGCGCGGCGAAGCGGCGGCCGACTGGTGGCGCGGCAGAAGGGATCGGGCGCGGGGAGGAGGCGCTCGGGGCGGCGGTGATGGCCGGTGGCGAGGGGCAGGTAGTCGAGGGCGGCCGGTGAAGGGGTGGCTGCAGCGAGGGATGGAGGAGGCGCCAGACCAGGTGATGCTCGAACGCGGCGGCGCGAAGGAGCTGGAACGGGAGGCACGGGGGTCGGGAAGAGAGGTGGCGGCGCTGTGGGAGAGAGATGGGGATCGATCGGGAGGGCGGTGGGGGCCGGCTGGGCCTTAAGGCAAAAGGGCCGGCCTGGCTGGGCTAGGAGGCCGGCTAGGCTACTCCCTCTCTCTTCCTTTCTCTTTTATCTCTATCTCCTGTTAATAAAAGAAAACAGAGACATGGCAGAAAAAGAAAGAGAGGTTAGGAGTGAGGTTTGATCAGGAGGGTAATTTTCTCAGACTCGAAAAAATAGCTTGACCCAAAAAAATAGGAGTTGGCATGAATGGAAGAATTAAATATTCAAATTCATTTGGATTTAATTCAACTGGTTTGAACTAAGACAAGGTTTTTGAAGAGTCCAAAAAAAATGTTGGGAATTTTGGTGGGGCTTGGTTATGTGACAAAAGAATTAAGGGCAAGGTTTGAGGCCAAGGAATGAGATTTATTTTGCAAGTGTGTTATGGTTGATTCCAAATTGATGGAATATTTATTATAGCTCCCTAAAAACATTGGGAGGATATGTTATAAAGAGAATCACCATGTGAATTCCCTCGATTTAAATGGATCAAAGATCCGTGCATTTTATTTACCGGAGTTGCAAAATTTTAATGATATGATGACATGATGAAATGATGCGATGCAAAATAAAATAACACAACCAATATAATAATAATAATGCAGAGAATCGGTCTCGGGGTGTCACACATTATTACCACTAGCAAATATGACCGTGCGTTGCAACAGGAGAAAAAAATAATTCAATTTTAGTAAAAAAAAAATGGTTCAAGACCCCACATAGGTACACGCCCACCATTTCAACATGGCAGAGAAGCAGTAATAGCATAAACCGTGAACATGAAATATTACTAAAGCTTAATTTCTCAAATCAAATTTAATAGTGCCAACAATAGTTACAAAGGCATGCATTGTTTTCCACTATAGAGATAGCTATAGAGTATCTACTTCTAGTGTGGATTTTCTAACTTGTAGTTGTATATTTTTACATGATCTTCCTTGGTCTTTGTACCCGAAATATGACTATGTTTCTGGCAAAAAGAAAACAAAAACTCAAATGTGTAGTTTTTTTTTCATGTAGAGCATACATGTTTTGATTGTTTGAACCTATTTAAAAAAAAGATGTTTTGATTGTTTGCACCTAATTTTATTTTTACAAAAGAGAAAATATACTCAAATCGTTGCTCCAAACAACAATTTTGTGAGTGCCCGTGAGTTTTGTACAATTTTATGTGGGTGTTCGACTCGGCTCCCATCCCCATCAGCATATGTTCATGTTCTTGCAAACGCTTGTAGCCGGTGGCAATTGCTGACACGGATGGTGATATGTGTGCATGGCGTGGTGGTCTTGGCTCCCACTCGCCGCCAGCCATGCTTCTCGACAGATTGGGCCTGGAGTATTCCTATTCCTATCCTCTTGAAGCTAGCGTTTATCAGTTGCCGTTGGAGGAACAGTTTGAGAAGCGTGGCGTGCTTCCTCGTCGCATCACTCGCCGTCCGAGTTCATACAGGGTTATTCCTCTTTTTATTTTTTGGCAGCAACATACACGGTCTGTTCTTCTAATTGAAATCAATCGATGTGCTTGCGGGAACTACGGGAGTATTTTTCCGTGATGGAAATAAATTCGTGAGTTTTTCCTTGTGTACACGACCTGCCCATCTACTATTTCTTTGTGTATATTCGTCATTTTACCAAACTTGCCCATCTTCTATAGATTCCTTTTTACATTTGTTTTGAATTAAATTTAAATTCTTCCATCATGACCAAATCCTATATGTTCCTGGATTAAGCGCATTTGGGGAAATATCCTCACAGGAAAAAAAAGAAATAAAAAATAGCAGAGAGAGAGAAGCAGCGCAACACCGCCTAGGCGGCCTAGCAAAGGCAAATTCCTCTCCTCTCTCGATCCCTTCCCTTGTGCGCCGCCACACAGGCGTGCTCCCACGCCCCGATCTCCTCGCTCCCCCTCCCCCTGCTCTCCGCGCCTCTGGAGATGCGTTGCCGCCGGCGAGCTCCTCCTCCGTGCCTCCCCTTTCTTTTCTTCCCTCCTCTGACCTCGACGGTGACCAGCGCCGCCCCAAGTTTGCCCGCCGCCGGCCCGCCGTCCCATAGTCGACCGCCGCCTCTGCTCCGGCCATGACATCGCCTGCGTCGACCCAGCGCTGCTGGGCTCCTTTTCCTCCCCCGCAAGTTCCCTCTGTTCTTTTCTTCGTTAATTCCTTCGATTCTTGAGGCAGCATCTCCCGCTCGATTAATTCCTTCTTTGACCAACTCCTTCGATGCTGCTTGTTGTGGTCAACTCACAAACACATTTAAACTGGTGGGACTGTGTACATGTAAACAATGTGGGACTATCAATTAACCACAATCTTCTATTTTTTTTACAGAAACACTGGCTAGAACATCTGACGCAGACGGGCTGAGGCCCAAGTGACAACGCATCAGCCACATGAAACGATTGCAAGGCGAGGCCCAAGTAAGACCGTGGACGGAAAATAGATTAGCATACGTACGGACAGACGAAAAAAATCTAACATGACGGCGGACGAAAAAACGGACGAAATTACGATGGTAAGAATCAATAGCCCCTTTATTAGTAATAATGTATAGATATAGATATAGATTATGTTCTCGATAGGAGTCCTTATCGTAAGCAGCCAGACGATCTTTCGGTTCGAGCGCTTTGCCCTCATCATCTCTCACCGGTGCACTTGCCTATGAAATTGTTAAATTAACCTCTAATAAAAGCAGAGAATAAACTATATGGCGCCCACAAATAATACTGTCTAGTCCTCCTCAACTTGTGTTGCTCCGGACGACCTTCTGAGATTTGGCTGCATTCTTCGTATTAGGCCGTCTCTTGGGTCCTTCTTTAGCCACCTTGCATTCCCGCCAACATCGGCTCTGCTCCTGTTCGGCTTCGAATTTTGCGTCAAGCACCTGTATCAAAATCACTGGGTGAGAAGAAGTGAAACACGTCATTAACATCAAGCACAACATTAATTAGAGAGAAAAACTGCTTAATTACATCCAGTTCCTTTTCAAGCGCATTAAGGTCTCTCAGCCAAAGGAGTTTTACATCTCCTTCTCCCAGGCTTTTAAGTTCGTCATGTAATTTATGGTCATGCGCAATGAGCTCCTGTAATTTCTCCCGAGTCAAGGTAGAAATAGCCATGTCGAGAAGGTACTCATAATCACTCGTATTAACTCCTGCTTCAGCTTCAACATGACTCCCATCATTTTCTTCCGTAGCTCCTAAAGCAACTGACTTGGCCGTAATGTTTTTCTTAGGGAAAGGACGATAATGTTTCTTCTTAAGCTCCAGGATTAGCTCCGCCACCTTCCTGTTAACGACTATGATGTCCCCGGAAATAACTGACAGAATAAACCTCACTTTGTTCTTAACCTTCAACAACTCTTCCCCAATATTTTCCAGCATTACTTCCTGCACATCATAAATTAGTTAATGTGACAGTTTGTACTTGAGCATCAGAGAGCAAACGTTCAGCTCTGTACCTTTCTTCTGTAATAATATTCGAGCCTCAGTTCGAAGAACTCTTTAAGTACTGAAAAGGTAACACAATTTTAGAATCAAATTCACAAGAACAGAAGAGAAGAGAAGGGGTTTATAGTTGCAACACAGGTCCATATTAGAGATACTCACTGTCCTCCGGGGTGTCATACTTTCGAACTTTACCATGCGAGTCAAACAAGTACATGTTAGTTGTTCTTATTAGGGTTGTCAGCTTGAATTTCTTCTCAAGTCCTTCTTGCTTAGCAATATTCATGTTTTTCTCACTCAAGATAACCTCAAACTCCACGGTCTCATTGTGGCATCGCGGCCTTATCTCCTGTAAATTGGTTGCATTTGAAGAAGGTCAAAACATCTATAACCAAAGAGAAGGAACTATATTTGTATAATTAACTACCTCTACAAACGGCGGCGGTTCCTTGCTGTTGACGTTGCTATTATACTTCTGAGGAATAGGGCACAGGGATTCAAGAAAATCTTTGTAATCTACAGTCCATCGGCGGACGGGAAGCTCAGTAATTTTAAGCTTTGTGTCACCAACCTCCTCTATAACACCACTGACTGTATATGTGACACCAACTGCATTTGAACTAGTCTTCTTCAAAGAGCCCTGTCAGGTTATGAATAGAAAATGTGCATCAAAAAACAAATTGTTCAATTAAGGGACCAAATTGTGAGACATATGCTATAGTGTAAAATCATTCCACGGACCTTGAACCCCTTGTACCAAGGTTCCATCGGTACGACATAGTCTTGATTTAGCAACCTTTTCAGATTAGCGATAATGTCTCTTCGATTATAGCTTGGGACATAGCTGGTCAATCCAGCACCATTGCCTTCACCCCCATTGACCAAAACTATGGGAATGACTGACATGTACCTAAAGAAAAGGCAGCATATTTTGGGTACACAAAAATCAGTCCATTTGCAGTCACGTGCAGGATAAATTAATGTTGAAAGAGATGATATTAATATTACCAGTTGGGTTCAATTGACTGTCCATCTTCATTCAAATAGTTGAGAACAGCATCATCGTCCTTTGGAAAAATTAGACGGGTGATAGGCGGCAATCTGGTGTAGATGTGGCAAGCATCAGCGGCATCTTTACCCCCCTGAAATGAAATGTAAACACTCAGTAAGCAAGAAAACTCATTACAAGCAGGCTTCTTGTTTAATTATATGGTACTTATTAACCCACCAAATTTCTGCTACCAAACTGGCCGCGGGGATCAAGTAGACTGATATTGTTGCTGCCGACAAAATCTTGAGCCATTCCCATGATGGTGCTTGCTAGACTCTGGTCACCGTGACGGTATGCCGAGTGTTCTATCACATAACCAGCAAACCGTGCCACCTACAGCCGATGAAGGTAGGTGACGAGTTTAGGGATATACTATATGCTGCTATGATTGATGATGATTCCAAATGCACCAAGGCAAGAGATATTGGGCACACACGCACGTTAGCATCTTTCACCAAATTCCTCTTGAACGCGCAGAACAAAACCTTCCTCTGTGCTGGTGTAAGGCCGTCCACCATCGAGGGTATATGCTGTTCATGGTCCGCCGCTGGGAAGGGACCGAGGTGAGTCGCCGCCGGCGAGGATCGGTCCGGCCGGGCGTGGGAAGAGGCTGCAGTTTTCGGTGTCACCTTGGCTCGGTACATCGCCGCCTGAAGAATCACTAGTAGAAAACAGGGCTTTCGTCCCAGCCGGATCGGAGCAATAGTCCCGATTGCGTTACGAACCGGGACTAATGTGAGCATTAGTCCCGGTTCGAGCAGCGCAGGCATCAGTCCCTGTTCGAACGGGACCTTTAGTCCCGGTTGGAGACACCAACCGGGACTAAAGGGTTTGCGACCGGCTTCGAACGGTGCCAGCCCCTTTAGTCCCGGTTGGAGGGACCAACCGGGACTGGAAAAATTTTTAATTTTTTTTTAATTTTTTTTTCAAATTTTAATTTTTTCTCCCAGCCCTTTAGTATCAGTTGGTGTCTTTAATCGGGACTAAAGGTCTATCTTTAGTCTCGGTTGGAGACACCAACCGGGACTAAAGCCTTTTACCACATTAAACTTGGAAAAATCATAACTAAATCATCCTAATTTAGAAAAATACAAATAATATATCAAAATTTGCAGAACAAAAAGATTGATCCGAAGAAATAACAAGTTTTCTGTTTCGACAATTTTTTAAAATCACAAAATTTCAAAGGGAAAATAGAGTTTTTGGACGTTTTAGACGTTTTTAGGGTTTAGGGCTAGAGTTTAGATTTCAGAGTTTAGGATTAGGTTTTATGGTTTGAACCTTTAGTGTTTACTGTTTAGAATAGAGTTTCGGACGTTTTAAGTCCCAGGTTTAGGGTTTGGTACAATTTTTTAAAATCACAAAATTCCAAAGGGAAAATAGAGTTTTTGGCCGTTTTAGGGTTTAGGGCTAGGGTTTAGATTTCCAAGTTTAGGGTTAGGTTTTATGATTTGAACCTTGAGTGTTTACTGTTTAGAATAGAGTTTCAGACGATTTAAGTCCCGGGTTTAGGGTTTAGGATAATTTTTTAAAATCACCAAATTCCAAAGGAAAAATAGAGTTTTTGGACGTTTTAGACGTTTTAGGGTTTAGGGCTAGGGTTTAGATTTCCAAGTTAAGGGTTAGGTTTTAGGGTTTGAACCTTCAGTGTTTACTGTTTACAATAGAGTTTTGGACGTTTTAATTCCCGGGTTTAGGGTTTTCAGAGTTCATTTGTAGTGCTTTTCAATTTCAGGCTAATTTAGCTCAAAGAATCATTAAATGCATGAAAAAATAGCAAATGAAGTAAAAAAGGGTTGAAATTTAAGGATGTGGCTTTGAATGGTTCATATTGAATACACAAAAATTCTGGAGTTGAAATAAGATTAAAAAAATGAAATGTCTTTGTAACAGCTGAGTATTCGTCCGAAACCCTGTTACTTCGAAAGAGATGGTTCAGTTTGTACACGAAGTGCATCCAGTTTTTGCCATAACCCTCTTAACTTTTTAGCACAACCTATTTGGGTGAAATGATGATACCATGCCAAGTTTCAGGGTTTTTAGAGTTCATTTGTAGTTCTTTTCAATTTCAGGCTAATTTAGTTTAAAGAATCATTAAATGAATGAAAAAATAGCAAATGAAGTCAAAAAGGGTTAAATAAGGATGTGGCTTTGAATGGTTCATATTGAACACACAAAAATTCTTCAGTTAATATAAGTTAAAAAAATGAAATGTGGTCAAACAGTGGTCAAACTACTTATTCAATAAATATTAGTGTTACTAAATAATTATTGTGTTTTAGAATAATAATTTCAAACTCAAACGGTGAAGCATGTGACATCATGGTCACATTTTTCTGATAATAATGGATATAATATTTGTCGAATTTTGATTTACAGATTTAAAGATATTAAATGAATAAATGGCATAATAATAATATTATTATTACTTATTTTATTTTCATTGTAATTCATTATTATTATTACTTATTTTATTTTGAACTTTTTGTATTATTTTGGATTTTTTTTTGTTTTTTGAGAATTTTTGTAATTTTCTCCTTTTTTTTGAAGTATTTTTGAGTTTTTAAATTAATCATTGTTGTTTGTTAATCATTGTTGTTTATTTTAATAATTGTTTGGAATTCAAAAAATTAAATCATGTGACATTCAGACCTAAGGGTTAACAGGATTGATAGCTTACTATTGTCAGGAAAACAACAAGTGCAGACTTGAAAACTAGGGGAGATAGAAACTGAAAGTTAAACGTGCTCGGGTTGGAGTAGTGAGAGGATGGGTGACCGGCCAGGAAGTTAGACGATTTGGAATGAGTACTGATTAGAGATTAGAGATTAAATTGTCAAATAATTCCAATATTTAAAAATCAGAAGAAAATTAAAAACAAATTAAAAAAAAATGAATTTTTTTTATTATTTTTCCTTTAATCCCGGTTGGAAACACCAACCGGGACTAAAGGTTCTCCAGCCCATGCACAGAGAGCGGCCACGTGGAGGGCCTTTAGTCCCGGTTCGTAACACAACCGGGACTAAAGGGAGGGCCTTTAGTCCCGACCCTTTTGTCCCGGTTCCAGAACCGGGACTAAAAGCCCTCTGAAACCGGGACTAAAGGCCCGTTTTCTACTAGTGAATGAAGATGGAAGGCGACGGCTGGCGATTGGAAATGGTAGAAATCGTGCTACTGATGACACGCGCGCGGTTACGAGGGATACGTATCAATCACGATTTCCTCGCTATGGTAACCAATCCGTCCTGTTCTCGCGGGCCCAAAGGCCCAAGCCTGAAGAACCTGCTGTCTGAACATGTCGTTTACATTCATCAGTTAACCAAGGGATTACTCAAAAAAAAATCAGTTAACCAAGGGTTTGTCTCAAAAAAAAAATGTTAACCAAGGGCTACCTCTCAAAAAAAAAGTTAACCAAGGGCTGTGATCGCTCCAGGTCACCTCCTAATTGTCGGTACCATTGAACCTAAACATGACGGACCAGTCACCATTTATACTGTCCAAGTAGTCCTGACATCTCATGATAGTGATGAAATTTTCAATTAGAGTAGTTGCGTTTGCGCCCGGCCTTCACTCCCTCTCAAGTTTGATTCTGAAAATCCGAAAGATAAGTAAACCCTATACACTTAGTCAACCAAGGGCTGCGATCGTTCCATGCCACCTCTTAATCAGTGGTCCCAATGCGCCGACGGACCAATTACTATTTAGAGGGTGTTTGTTTCCAGGGACTTATTGGTTTAGGGACTTAAAAAAGTCCCTATAAGTTCCATGTAAACCAAACAGGAGGGACTTATAGGGACTTAAAGTGGGCATTAAGACTCTCAAGGAGAGTCTTATAGGGACTTATAGTTGTAATATGGTCTTTTAGTCCATGTTAAGTTCCAGGAACCAAACAGGTTGGGACTTTTTAGGGACTTGAGACTTATAAATTGGGACTAAAAAAAGTCCTAGGACTTATGAACCAAACAGGGCCTTATACTGTCCAAGTAGTCTTACCGTTTTACGACAATGAAAGTGACGATTAGTTGCTCCTCTTTTCTCTCTCTTATGAGAGCGATGGCTGCAAACTTCTACGCAAAGTTATTTTCTTCCGAGGGCTCGCGAGATAGCCATAGAATTCTGAGAAATATTGAGCAGGTAGTAACTGAGGACATGAATTCGAAGCTAACAACCCCGTTTACAGACAAGGAGATCGAGACAGCGCTTTTCCAAATGGGTCCCACGAAATCACCGGGTCCGGACAGATTGCCGGCGATGTTCTACCAGCGGCACTGGACGATGGTGAAGGATGATGTTTGTGCAGCAGTGCGTGATTTTTTGGCGGGAAAGGCAGCACCAAACGGTTTTAACGACACCGTAATTGTGATGATTCTGAAGGTAAACTCACCGGAGTTACCGTCACAATTCCAACCCATAAGTTTGTGTAATGTATTGTATAAAATTGCGGCGAAGGCACTGGCCAACCATCTCAAAGGGGTGCTGCCTTTCATGATCTTGGAGCAGCAAAGTGCTTTCGTTCCCGGAAGGATGATAACGAACAATGTCTTGGTGGCGTATGAATGTGTGCACGCCATCAGGACACGTAAGAGGAGGAAACCATTATGTGCAGTAAAGCTAGATATGATGAAGGCATATGACAGGGTAGAATGGGATTTCCTTGAGCAAATGTTGATGAAGTTTGGTTTCTCTAGTCACTGGACGGAGATGGTCATGAGGCGTGTTAAATCAGCAAAATTCTCAATCAAGATGAATGGTGGACTCTCCAACAGTTTTGTTCCTTCAAGAGGGCTTCGACAGGGAGACCCCTATCTCGATACCTCTTTCTTTTATGTGTGTGGGGGGGGGGGGTTCTCGGTGCTGCTAAGGAATGCACAAAGGGAAAGGGAAATCAAGGGAGTATTGTTTGGGAGCACGGGCCCCACTGTTACTCATCTCCTCTTTGCAGATGATAGTGTGGTGTTTCTAGAGGGATCTCAACAAAATTTTGCCTCACTCCGAACCATTCTACAGGACTATGAGGTTGCTTCAGGACAGAAAGTTAACTTGCAGAAATTGTCCATATTTTTTGGTAAGGGGAGAAATCGTCCATATTTTTTGGTAAGGGGAGCACGGAGGAGAGTAAAGAGGATCTCAAACAGGTGATTGGTATAACTTATAAGGCCTTAAGTGAGAGATACTTGGGGCTTCCCACGGCGGTAGGGAGATCCAAGGACGGGACTTTCAAATATGTCAGTGAGAGTGCACGCGGGAAGGTGGAAGGATGGAAGGGCCAAGGGCTCTCAAATGTTAGAGTTGTGTCGAATATTGTGCACAAGGTAGGTTACAGTTGGACTCTGAGTAGTATTGTGTTTAAATAGGATATCGAGTCGTGTCCAAGTAGGACACTTGTATCCTAGGCCTCTCATATATAGCGGGGGTAGACACACGATGTAACCTATGCCAACATAATAGCACCGGAACGCAGGGGAAGCCGGCGGCTTGTGCCGGCGTCCAGGGCGACCGGGTGCGGTATTGTAGCGGTGTCATGGGGAGGAGCGCTCATAGTCAGGCCCCGGAGATGTAGCCATATCGGTGAACCTCGTTAACAAATCTTGGTGTCATGCTCGTATGATTGCTTGGTCCTCGGATGATCGACGGTAGCCTCGGATTTATTCTAACAAGTGGTATCATGAGCTAGGTTGTTCGGAGGCTGTGGATTGTTGATCTAGAGGAAGTATCGAGTTCGAGATGCAGCCGGTTGCGGTGTGGTTCTCGGTAAGATTGAAGGAGCGATCGGCAGAGTTCTCGGCGGGACTTGCAGCAGCACGTACGGTGGCTGGCAAGACGTGCGGCGATCGATCAGGTGGATCGATCGGGCGAGCGTCAAGCAGCGCACGCGAATTGCGGCAGCAGCTACGCGGTCCAGCAGGCGGTGTTCTCGGCGACGGCGCGACGTATCGCGTAATCAGCAGGTCAAATCGGATGGGCAATCAAAGCACCGTGGTCGGCCATGGCACTGGAGGGCAGACCTTGGCGTGATGGCCTGGTGCGGCCTAGTCGAGCTATGAGTGTGCTGGGGTTGGTGAGGCCCACGTTGGGCTGCTTGTGCTAAATCCTATGGAGAAGTGCTGCTGATCGGGAGGCGTCCGTATGCTGTGGAGCACCTCAGATTTGTTTGTGACAAAAAAAAAGATTGGCACAAGGACTCAGAGTCGGATCGTGATGCTTATTATCAAGAAAGGAATAGAGAAGTTCGTTCAAAAGCTACATTACGTGTGGTGAATTAGGAGCTTTGGTTTGCTTTGTTAATCTCCTTTGGTGTTCACACGGGAAGGCTATGAAGGATTGTGCTTTGGTTTTCTTTGTTGGTACACATTTGTGTTTGGATGGCGATGGCCACGGTGACGGCTTGAGGAGTCAGGAATGTGTCTGCTGTCGGACAGGTTCAGCTGGGTCGGACTAGATAGTCTGACGGATCGACATGAGTCGGTTGGAACAGAAGACGGTGGTGGGATCGGCGACAGCGACATAGGAGCGTGATGCTGATGGTGACCGACTTCTGGGCGTGAAAACACGTGGCGCAGGCCCGAGGGCTTGTGTAGCTTCGACAAGACTATGGCGCGGGATTGATTCAAGGTGGTGTATACACGGAGCTTGAAGTCGATGAGGCGCAGGGGTGGACTGATCATCTACCATGGAGTCATGTTGAAGGTGGAGCTGGAGTCTGGAGTGTAGGAGATATGCCCTAGAGGCAATAATAAATGTTATTAATTATCTCCCTGTTCATAATTAGGTTTATGTTCCATGCTATAACTGCTATGGTTCTCGAGTCTACAAATAAAACGAGGCTTGAAGGAAGACTCATATGCACGTGTGGAATAATAAACGGTAAAATGTATTCCTAGTCAAGCCTCTATGACTGGCTCAAGTATTGCATGATGATCCTGTTTTCCTGATCATGGGCATGACTATGCCGGCAATTTTGAGGGCACAATGTTAGCAGAACATTTGTGTTGAATCGACCCAAATTGATGTTATGCTATGAGATTCTTTCGTCATAAGTTTATGGTTAATAACACAGAGATGGTTAACGTTTGCATAATTCCTTAGACCATGAGAGTATCGAGTTTCTTCATGCTTGATTCATGAACTTTGGGGTTTGTTAAACGTCATCCGTAAATGGATGGCTATTACGGTGGCTTACGGGTTCATGGGAAAGTATGTCAAGTAACTTGATAGCTCAAGATTGGGATTTGCTCCTCCGACGATGGAGAGATATCTCTGGGCCCTCTCGGTGTTACGGTATCCATCATCGTCTGGCCAAACACTTTGTGATTTGATCACGGGGATGCCAGAACACGGTAACGAGAAAAGAGAACAATACCGGTAACGAGGTAACTAGCATAGTGGACAAGTTGTTGATCCACGGGAATGCCAACATGTCTCACCTCGGGTATTTGTAACATATCGCGAAGCAACAAGAATAGCACACGACAACTGGAGGTTCACTCGAATATTCATTCGTGTGGGTATAGGGGTCAATATGGGTGTCCACGGCTCCGATGTTGATCATTGATCGGAAGGGGTTCCGTGTCATGTCTATACTTCACCGAACCTATAGGGTCACACGCTTAAGGGTCATCTATCTGCTGAATACTAGACAGGGAGTCTGAGAGAAAATCACCGAAAAAGTTTCGGACACCGAAAAAGTTTCGGACAGCGGAAAAGTTCCGCAGAGAGAGGTCACCGGATGAGTTCCGGTGAAACTGAAAAGTTGTTTCAGAGGATACCATAAAGTCAAATTGGTTTCGGCACATGCCCGATAATTCTTGGAGGGTGCCAGAATCATTCTGGAAACTTTTGGGAATTTTCTGGAAGAAAAAACGGAAATGTTCCGGAGCTGCCGGAACCACTTCAGATGCTTTTCGCAGATGAAAATCACTAATCTGGAATTGTTTCAGAACGCGTTGAAAATTATTTTAGTGGGTACTGGAAATGTTCTAAGCCCACATAAATATTTTCAGTTCGAACGGACGCTGAAAAATGTCGTCGTGAATAGTGAAAGTGCTTTTTGGGTGGCTTCTTGGAGAAGCCACCTTGAGGGTCCTTTGGTATTTTTCCCCTTGGCTTCTTGGAGAAGCCACCCTTGGGCTTGGCCTATAAATAGGGGTGGAGGGGGCTGCCTAAAGACTCACTCCTTCTCACATACATGTGCCATTGCAATGATCTGGCTTCTCTCTCCCTCCCCGCGAAATAGTTTCGTAGAGCCGAAAGGCTGTCTGGGTTCCGGTGGGAACTAGTTCTGGATGGCGAAGCCCTGCCGGATAGATGACACCGTATGTGTGCAACTCTGTAGAGAGGTCGTAGTTTCGATCTTAGTGCCCGAGGGGCTGTTCGATAGTGCCTCCCGAAGGGCTGTCCAAGTGACGGTCCGAGTTCTGTGAGTCCTCCCGAAGGGCTGTCCGAGTGACCGTTCGAGTTTCGAAGGTCCTCCCGAAGGGCTGTCCGCGACATCGTCCGGGGGACTGTTCGACCACCTCCCGGAGGGCTGTCCGAAGGGAAGACGAGGGTATACATCCTCGCGGTTGGGAGGTTGTAAATCCTAGCTGCGGGGATCTGCATCGCCGATCGTCATCGACTCTACTTCCGCTGCGCTACGAGTCGGTAACGAAAATGATCAAACCTTGTATGCAGTCTCCATAGTGGTCCTGGGCTGGTGCGTAGGTCGGAAATTTTTTGTTTTCTGCTGCGTTACCCTACAGTGGCATCATGAGCCGTGCTATGCGTAGATGCAGGTTGCGATCTAGAATACATGGAGATGTATGGGTGTTGCACAATATAATTAGGTAGTAGATGAGTTCTATTACTGAAAATTATTTGTGCGGGTAGCAGATGAAATCTGTTACCCGATATTCTTGTTGCTTCCCTGGAATTTGCATATTTCTGATCTTGATAACAGCATGGTGGAGTTTCAATGTTCTGGCAATCCGCGATCCTGATTGATCAACGAAGTGCTAACAGTTCATTGAATTCCATCGTAGTTAAAAAGAAAGATGAAATTTCGCAGACGAAAGGGCAATGTAGATATGATCTGCACGGGGGTCATGCGTATGACGAAGTTCAGTATGGGGCTCGAGATTTTATTATCTCGTGTCTCATACACCCCGCGATGTTAATCTAGCGACTTGGATTATCATACTTGATGATGGACGTTGGTAGCTTTGGTTTGTTTCGAAACCTTAGAAGCCACGTAAAACAAGTTTTTGCTGAACCGATTAGAGGCGTCTAACTTGGTTTTGCAGGAGGGTTTGCATGTGCATGTGATGTGGTATAGCAGTGCTCATAATAATTTGATTATGTATGAGATGACTATATAATGTAAATTGATTAACATGACCTGCGTGTCATGATTCGGCATGATGGCTGGAGCCATATGATTGTCACTTTATTGACCTGTGTGTCAACCTTAAGTAATGCATTATTTTATTAGCTATAGAGATAGCAATATTATCTGGTGCATCGATAAGGTGGTGGCAATCTTCGCGAAGGTGAACACCGACGAGAATGCCAAAGACGAAGAAATACAAGACTTCTCCGTCAGAAAGGGCTATACCATATCATGCTATTATGAATTGCCTGAGATGTTTATCCCTTATGATGCACCCTTCTTGATTGCGCGGTAGTCGCTTTTATTAGGGTGATCTCTCACAAAAATATCAAGTAGTTGGTGTTCTCCCAAGTGTAGCACCGTCACGGCACCTAACTTTTCGGGGCATCGCAGGATCTCCCTGGGTGCGAACGATTAGGGATGTGTGAGGCGGGTGAGTTGAGACCTTGCAGCGAGATCACTTGGTTGTCTTGACGTTCTGGAAGGATCTCCCTGAGCTCGGAACACGCCCATCGAAAGATGAACAAGAGTCACATAGAGATGTGATCGGCAAGTTTGCCTACCGATTGAAGTTCACGCCATCAGTGTTCATCTCGTTCAATGGCGTTGAATGGAAATGCGGGTCTTGAATCACTCGCAATCAATTATGAGAGATATTGATTTGAGTGGGAGCGCGCTGTAGAATTAATTCTTTTAATTCTCAGTGCAATTAATTTTGAACATTGTCTAAGTGTGATTTGCTTAATAGTTGTAGAATAATGGCTCGCGTTTCCACCTTCCCTGCTAAAATTGAATAGCTGTTAAATATCTGGTTAATACTTTACGGTTGGTAACGTAATGTGAGGATTGTCCTCAAGAGTGCCAAGAAGGACTTTGTCCTATCGCATACTTTCAGTATTCTCTCTCTTATGCTATGGATCATGTGACTCTCGTCCTTCGATCCAAAAGCTAGAATTCCGTTTCAGTCAAGTGCAATACATTTGCTTCCATGAGACCCGAACTTCGAAAGTTTGGATAGTTATGTGATATTCATGGAATCTGAAAATCATTTTCAGAGACAGACAAAGGCTAAAAGATATGAGATATCCAAAGCAATGTTTGTTTGCAAACTATTAGTAAAGGAGTTTACTATGCATTAGACTGATAAAAGAGGGATCCAGAAGAACGCCTGTCATATGATGAAAGGTGAATAAAACAACAACTTAAAGAGAAAGGAAGTGTCCGAAGGGTGTTAGTGTGATAACACACCTAGGAAGTCCGGGGCTAACGCCACTCTTAAGTTGAGTGCTTCTTCTGAGAGTAGGAGAAATACTGAAAGTTAAACTGAAAATAGAAGTATAAAGGCAAAAGAAAGAAGACTGGAATATCCAGCTCATGTATGAATGTCATACAAGTTTTTTGATGTATAGAAGGCTGGTCAAAGATATAGTTCTTGGGAATCATGATTAAATTGTTAATCGCTGATTCTTGGTTATTGTGAGTTAATCACAAAGATACCCACTCGATTGCATTCTGTTGCAACTCGATGTAAGAACTACTATGGCCTGAAAGACTAGCCAGGAATGAGGTTTAGGTATACACAGGGAACATAGTAAATGTTACTATACCTTCCATCGTTGTATTACCGTCTGTATTTATTTTCATAATTCATTTAGAGTTTTACACACTCTAGCCCATTGCATAAGGTATCTTGCAAGAAGGTTGTTCATAAGAGAACTTCTGATGTTCGGTGTTATGAATAACATAAGGGCCATACTTTCATTATGAATGAGATGTATGTTATGAATGTTGATAATAAAATATTACCTCTGTGTTTACTTTCATAATTCATTTTAGAGTTTCATACACTCTAGCCATTGCACAATGTTTGATGCAAGAGGGTTGTTCAGAAAAGAACAATTGTTGTTCAGAATTGTGAATAACATAAGGGCCATGCTCCCATCATCGATGGGATGTATGTTATGAATATTGATGGTAATATGATACATCCATAACACTGACGCTAAATGTCGCATGACTAAAAGAATACCAAACATGTGTGGCACTGCATTTGGTCACATTGGAGAAACCCGCATGGAAAATTCCATTATGATGGATTTTGAAGTCGTTTGATTTTGGATCATCTGACACTTGCAACTTTCCTCCGAAAAGTGAAGTGACTAAAATACCGTTCATAGGCCATAAGGAACGAGCAAAGAACTTATTGGTAATCATACATTTTGATGTATGTAGTCCGATAAATGTTGTTGCAAACAGTGGATTCATCTATCTTCAGAAATGACTCAAGTAGATATATGGATATTTACTTGATGAGACGTAAGTCTAGATCTTTTGAAATCATTCGAAAGGTTTTCAAAAATGAAGTAGAAGTTATTGTAACAAGAAAATTATGTTTCTACAATTCGATTGCAGAAAAGAATATTTGAGTTACAAGTTTAGCGAATGTCTGATGAGTTGTGAAAGGGGTTTCATAACTTGCACCTCTCGGAACACCACTGCAAGTGGAAAGTCCGTGAAGATGTAATCGAACCATTTATGACATGGTACGATCAAAGATGACATAAATAAATTTGCCATTATCCCTTTTAAAAAGTGATGCGTTAGAGACTGCGGCTTTTACACTGAAAAGAGCTCCATCAGGTCTGTTGAAATGACGCCATGGTATGGTACGCCCAACCTTGTTATATCTTTTCTTAAACATTTGGAATATGGGGCTTGTGTAAAAGGTTACAAATCATAATAATTTGATTATGTATGAGATGACTATATAATGTAAATTGATTAACATGACCTGCGTGTCATGATTCGGCATGATGGCTGGAGCCATATGATTGTCACTTTATTGACCTGTGTGTCAACCTTAAGTAATGCATTATTTTATTAGCTATAGAGATAGCAATATTATCTGGTGCATCGATAAGGTGGTGGCAATCTTCGCGAAGGTGAACACCGACGAGAATGCCAAAGACGAAGAAATACAAGACTTCTCCGTCAGAAAGGGCTATACCATATCATGCTATTATGAATTGCCTGAGATGTTTATCCCTTATGATGCACCCTTCTTGATTGCGCGGTAGTCGCTTTTATTAGGGTGATCTCTCACAAAAATATCAAGTAGTTAGTGTTCTCCCAAGTGTAGCACCGTCACGACACCTAACTTTTTGGGGCATCGCAGGATCTCCCTGGGTGCGAACGATTAGGGATGTGTGAGGCGGGTGAGTTGAGACCTTGCAGCGAGATCACTTGGTTGTCTTGACGTTCTGGAAGGATCTCCCTGAGCTCGGAACACGCCCATCGAAAGATGAACAAGAGTCACATAGAGATGTGATCGGCAAGTTTGCCTACCGATTGAAGTTCACGCCATCAGTGTTCATCTCGTTCAATGGTGTTGAATGGAAATGCGGGTCTTGAATCACTCGCAATCAATTATGAGAGATATTGATTTGAGTGGGAGCGCGCTGTAGAATTAATTCTTTTAATTCTCAGTGCAATTAATTTTGAACATTGTCTAAGTGTGATTTGCTTAATAGTTGTAGAATAATGGCTCGCGTTTCCACCTTCCCTGCTAAAATTGAATAGCTGTTAAATATCTGGTTAATACTTTACGGTTGGTAACGTAATGTGAGGATTGTCCTCAAGAGTGCCAAGAAGGACTTTGTCCTATCGCATACTTTCAGTATTCTCTCTCTTATGCTATGGATCATGTGACTCTCGTCCTTCGATCCAAAAGCTAGAATTCCGTTTCAGTCAAGTGCAATACATTTGCTTCCATGAGACCCGAACTTCGAAAGTTTGGATAGTTATGTGATATTCATGGAATCTGAAAATCATTTTCAGAGACAGACAAAGGCTAAAAGATATGAGATATCCAAAGCAATGTTTGTTTGCAAACTATTAGTAAAGGAGTTTACTATGCATTAGACTGATAAAAGAGGGATCCAGAAGAACGCCTGTCATATGATGAAAGGTGAATAAAACAACAACTTAAAGAGAAAGGAAGTGTCCGAAGGGTGTTAGTGTGATAACACACCTAGGAAGTCCGGGGCTAACGCCACTCTTAAGTTGAGTGCTTCTTCTGAGAGTAGGAGAAATACTGAAAGTTAAACTGTTAGAAGTATAAAGGCAAAAGAAAGAAGACTGGAATATCCAGCTCATGTATGAATGTCATACAAGTTTTTTGATGTATAGAAGGCTGGTCAAAGATATAGTTCTTGGGAATCATGATTAAATTGTTAATCGCTGATTCTTGGTTATTGTGAGTTAATCACAAAGATACCCACTCGATTGCATTCTGTTGCAACTCGATGTAAGAACTACTATGGCCTGAAAGACTAGCCAGGAATGAGGTTTAGGTATACACAGGGAACATAGTAAATGTTACTATACCTTCCATCGTTGTATTACCGTCTGTATTTATTTTCATAATTCATTTAGAGTTTTACACATTCTAGCCCATTGCATAAGGTATCTTGCAAGAAGGTTGTTCATAAGAGAACTTCTGATGTTCGGTGTTATGAATAACATAAGGGCCATACTTTCATTATGAATGAGATGTATGTTATGAATGTTGATAATAAAATATTACCTCTGTGTTTACTTTCATAATTCATTTTAGAGTTTCATACACTCTAGCCATTGCACAATGTTTGATGCAAGAGGGTTGTTCAGAAAAGAACAATTGTTGTTCAGAATTGTGAATAACATAAGGGCCATGCTCCCATCATCGATGGGATGTATGTTATGAATATTGATGTTAATATGATACATCCATAACACTGACGCTAAATGTCGCATGACTAAAAGAATACCACACATGTGTGGCACTGCATTTGGTCACATTGGAGAAACCCGCATGGAAAATTCCATTATGATGGATTTTGAAGTCGTTTGATTTTGGATCATCTGACACTTGCAACTTTCCTCCGAAAAGTGAAGTGACTAAAATACCGTTCACAGGCCATAAGGAACGAGCAAAGAACTTATTGGTAATCATACATTTTGATGTATGTAGTCCGATAAATGTTGTTGCAAACAGTGGATTCATCTATCTTCAGAAATGACTCAAGTAGATATATGGATATTTACTTGATGAGACGTAAGTCTGGATCTTTTGAAATCATTCGAAAGGTTTTCAAAAATGAAGTAGAAGTTATTGTAACAAGAAAATTATGTTTCTACAATTCGATTGCAGAAAAGAATATTTGAGTTACAAGTTTAGCGAATGTCTGATGAGTTGTGAAAGGGGTTTCATAACTTGCACCTCTCGGAACACCACTGCAAGTGGAAAGTCCGTGAAGATGTAATCGAACCATTTATGACATGGTACGATCAAAGATGACATAAATAAATTTTCCATTATCCCTTTTAAAAAGTGATGCGTTAGAGACTGCGGCTTTTACACTGAAAAGAGCTCCATCAGGTCTGTTGAAATGACGCCATGGTATGGTACGCCCAACCTTCTTATATCTTTTCTTAAACATTTGGAATATGGGGCTTGTGTAAAAGGTTACAAACCTATTCCAAATCAGACAAGTGCTACTTTGTAGGTTATCCCAAAATGTTGGGTATTCCTCCCTCACTATGCCGAGGCAAATAGGTTTGCCACAAAGAACGGTATGCTTTTTGAAGAAAATGGTTCTTTCAAAAAGGTGAGTGGGAGAATAATGCAACTCGACGAGATAAACAGTATCTTCGTCATCAGATCAAAGAAAAGGAACCTTGGAAGTGATTCCGGAGTTTCCTACTGCGACTGATACGGAAGTCTCTACAATAAATGTATGGACTTCGGTCAAACTTGCAGCTGAACCACGTAGGCAAGGCTCGTGCAAACCTCTTAGGTGCGCAAACGAGATATTGTTGTTAGACAACAGTATACCTACGATACACAAGGAAGCGTTGATGGGCCCTGACTCCGGAATTGGCTAAATGCCAATACAACCCGAGTTAATTTCCATATAAGTGATTCAAGATTAAAACCTTGATACACCTTTCGGAAGACTTAGAGTCTAACAAATATTTATGGAACTTAAAACTGATACGGATAAAAATGTTTTATCCATAAATCTCGACTTGTTGCAATAACAAGTTCAAGGAGTTGACTACGATGAGATTGTCTCACCGTAGCGATGCTTAAAGTCGGTTCAGGTTGAACTAGCAATTAATACATATTTCAATCATGAAATATGAAACATGGATGACAAAAGGATTTCCATCTGATGGAAATAAAACCTAGGACTTGTATGTGATACAGTCCAAAGTAATTTGTCGATCCAGAGGATGCTAGTAGGTATGCAAACTTCAGAGTTCCTGCGATGGACAGAAGAGAGCAAAATGGAGTTGGAATCTTCGTGTTTTGATGAAATGGTCAAAAAGGGTTTTGACTTCATCAATGGGTAACGAAGATGCTTGTAATTCAAGAAAGTAAGTGGGAGCATAATAATATTTCTAAAAACCTTGTGTGCTTGACACATTGGTAATTGGAAATAAATTTCTTGACATGAATTAGGACTTCATTTGAAAAAAGTTTTTTCGATAAAGTGCTTGGGCTAAATAGCCTTGATATTAGGCATGATAATCTATGGAGATAGATTTACCTAATGGGGCTAAGCAATGAATACATATTGACAAGATGCTAAAATCTTTTAGCATTAAAAGGCCAAGGAGTGATTCTTGCCGAAGTCACATGGAAAGAGTTTTTGCAAGACTCGGTGTCCCAAAACACTGATGAGCAAAATACATGATGGAGATTCCACACACTCTTGTGTTTGGATTAATCATGTATTCCATGGTATGTAAAACAACCAGATATGCCCGATACTCCCAAGGTGTTGCGAGTATAGATACCAAAGTGGTCAAAAGTACTGATCATAGGACAACAGTGAAAAAGGGTCATTGAGTGCAACAGTGGTACTAATGACAAGTTTTCTCGCAAACGGAGATCATGAAGAGTTCGTTGTAAAAGGTTACATCGATACAGTCTTCATCTTTTCTCCATGCGATCTTCGATTTAATTTGAGGGTTTTTGTGTTATACACGATATGGTGGCACAATTAGTTGGAATTGTTCAAACTAGTTACTGTGGCAAATTCTATAACAAAGGGTAAGTATGTTGACGCTTTAGAAGCGACAAAGAAGATGTTGAATCATATAGTTCATTCACGAACTTAGTATGGTTCCAAGATGGCTTTTGTCAATGGGACACTACTGCAGGTAGCTGCTCCATAACTCAGTCTGAGGAATCCAGGTTCGACCTGTGATTCACATACATACAAAACAAAGTCCACACAAAATATGAATTTTGTGAAAGCGTGAAGACGCGAGGATATGCAAAGATACACACGGAGCTGAAGTCGTCAGATCCGTTGGACATCAGGCTATACCACAAGCGAAGCATATTTACACCAATGTGTCATAGGTGTAAAGTGCATAGCATTGACTAGATATTGACTCTAGTGCAAGTGGGAGTCTATAGGAGATATGCCCTAGAGGCAATAATAAATGTTATTAATTATCTCCCTGTTCATAATTAGGTTTATGTTCCATGCTATAACTGCTATGGTTCTCGAGTCTACAAATAAAACGAGGCTTGGAGGGAGACTCATATGCACGTGTGGAATAATAAACGGTAAAATGTATTCCTAGTCAAGCCTCTATGACTGGCTCAAGTATTGCATGATGATCCTGTTTTCCTGATCATGGGCATGACTATGCCGGCAATTTTGAGGGCACAATGTTAGCAGAACATTTGTGTTGAATCGACCCAAATTGATGTTATGCTATGAGATTCTTTCGTCATAAGTTTATGGTTAATAACACAGAGATGGTTAACGTTTGCATAATTCCTTAGACCATGAGAGTATCGAGTTTCTTCATGCTTGATTCATGAACTTTGGGGTTTGTTAAACGTCATCCGTAAATGGATGGCTATTACGGTGGCTTACGGGTTCATGGGAAAGTATGTCAAGTAACTTGATAGCTCAAGATTGGGATTTGCTCCTCCGACGATGGAGAGATATCTCTGGGCCCTCTCGGTGTTACGGTATCCATCATCGTCTGGCCAGACACTTTGTGATTTGATCACGGGGATGCCAGAACACGGTAACGAGAAAAGAGAACAATACCGGTAACGAGGTAACTAGCATAGTGGACAAGTTGTTGATCCACGGGAATGCCAACATGTCTCACCTTGGGTATTTGTAACATATCGCGAAGCAACAGGAATAGCACACGACAACTGGAGGTTCACTCGAATATTCATTCGTGTGGGTATAGGGGTCAATATGGGTGTCCACGGCTCCGATGTTGATCATTGATCGGAAGGGGTTCCGTGTCATGTCTATACTTCACCGAACCTATAGGGTCACACGCTTAAGGGTCATCTATCTGCTGAATACTAGACAGGGAGTCTGAGAGAAAATCACCGAAAAAGTTTCGAACACCGAAAAAGTTTCGGACAGCGGAAAAGTTCCGCAGAGAGAGGTCACCGGATGAGTTCCGGTGAAACTGAAAAGTTGTTTCAGAGGATACCATAAAGTCAAATTGGTTTCGGCACATGCCCGATAATTCTTGGAGGGTGCCAGAATCATTCTGGAAACTTTTGGGAATTTTCTGGAAGAAAAAACGGAAATGTTCCGGAGCTGCCGGAACCACTTCAGATGCTTTTCGCAGATGAAAATCACTAATCTGGAATTGTTCCAGAACGCGTTGAAAATTATTTTAGTGGGTACTGGAAATGTTCTAAGCCCACATAAATATTTTCAGTTCGAACAGACGCTGAAAAATGTCGTCGTGAATAGTGAAAGTGCTTTTTGGGTGGCTTCTTGGAGAAGCCACCTTGAGGGTCCTTTGGTATTTTTCCCCTTGGCTTCTTGGAGAAGCCACCCTTGGGCTTGGCCTATAAATAGGGGTGGAGGGGGCTGCCTAAAGACTCACTCCTTCTCATATACATGTGCCATTGCAATGATCTGGCTTCTCTCTCCCTCCCCGCGAAATAGTTTCGTAGAGCCGAAAGGCTGTCTGGGTTCCGGTGGGAACTAGTTCTGGACGGCGAAGCCCTGCCGGATAGATGACACCGTATGTGTGCAATTCTGTAGAGAGGTCGTAGTTTCGATCTTTGTGCCCGAGGGGCTGTTCGAGAGTGCCTCCCGAAGGGCTGTCCAAGTGACGGTCCGAGTTCTGTGAGTCCTCCCGAAGGGCTGTCCGAGTGACCGTTCGAGTTTCGAAGGTCCTCCCGAAGGGCTGTCCGCGACATCGTCCAGGGGACTGTTCGACCACCTCCCGGAGGGCTGTCCGAAGGGAAGACGAGGGTATACATCCTCGCGGTTGGGAGGTTGTAAATCCTAGCTGCGGGGATCTGCATCGCCGATCGTCATCGACTCTACTTCCGCTGCGCTACGAGTCGGTAACGAAAATGATCAAACCTTGTATGCAGTCTCCATAGTGGTCCTGGGCTGGTGCGTAGGTCAGAAAATTTTTGTTTTCTGCTGCGTTACCCTACATGGAGGACTTCACTCGGTGCTGATTGAGGGGCTACGGCGTAAGTCGACAGAGAGTCGAAGCCTATTCAGCAGGGAGGAAAAGCGAGGGACACATAGTTCGGACTGGAGCCCAGTGGTCTGATGGAAGCGTGAAACTCGTCATCGGTCGGTGATGATCGGTGGTACTCTGCAGTGGGGGTTGAGTGGTGTGGGTTCGCGACCCTTGAGACTCGACCGGGACAGCGGAGGCTCGACGCGGTAATAGCTGCGAGGCGTGCGGTATGCACGGGACATGGAGACAGGCCAGGGCTCTGGTGGTCATACATGTATGTGGTGAGACAACTGCGAATTTGATTCGGGATGACTACAAGCAACGGTGAAATTTCTTCAAGTTTCAGACAGACAGTCAAGAAAGGAGCGGTGATGTTGGGTTCAGGTAACTCTTATGTGTGACACCCAATATGTGAGTTGTTCAATTTCACGCAGGTCAGTGATCAGTGTGTGATGGCGTTGGACTGATACTCTGGAAGTTGGGAGCACAAACTAGAGTAACAAGGAACTTAATTTTGCTCGAGTGTTGACTGTGGTCAAGAAAAGAAGGGACTACAAGTTGCAGGTGGAGTCATATGGAGTCTTTGGAGTAGCAGCTGTACTCATGGGATAAGCTCAAGTCCAATGTACATGAAAGTTTGACGCATGGACGAATTCAAGGTGGTGGAGAATATTCACCAAGGTGGAGTTTATTAGAGTTGTGTCAAATATTGTGTACAAGGTAGGTTACAGTTGGACTCTGAGTAGTATTGTGTTTAGATAGGATATCGAGTCGTGTCCAAGTAGGACACTTGTATCCTAGGCCTCTCATATATAGCGGGGTTAGACACACGATGTAACCTATGCCAACATAATAGCACCGGAACGCAGGGGAAGCCGGCGGCTTGTGCCGGCGTCCAGGGCGACCGGGTGCGGTATTGTAGCGGTGTCATGGGGAGGAGCGCTCATAGTCAGGCCCCGGGGATGTAGCCATATCGGTGAACCTCGTTAACAAATCTCGGTGTCGTGCTTGTGTGATTGCTTGGTCCTTGGATGATCGACGGTAGCCTCAGATTTATTCTAACATCAAAGACAGCAAGGGAGGTACTTGTCAACTCTGGGCTCGAATCCACGCCGACTTTTACTATGAGCTCCTTTCAACTCACAAAGAAAATATGTGGGAACCTTTCTTCTATTTCTTCGAACTTCTGGTGGGGCACAGTTAATGGTCAAAAGAAGGTGCATTGGATCGCTTGGGACAAGATGTGTACTAGGAAACATGAGGGAGGGCTAGGGTTCCGGGACCCAGAAGCTTTCAACCAATCTATGCTTGCTAAGCAAGCCTGGCGCATTTTGCAGGTCCCAACATCGCTGTGTGCAAGAGTACTGAAGGCTCGATATTTTCTGGACGGGTCGATCCTGAATGCTACATGCCCAGGAGGCGGCTCGTTCACTTTTAGGAGTATCTTACACGGCCGTGATCTCTTGCTGGAAGGCCTCATATGGAGGATTGGGGACGGATCAAAAGTCAGAGTTCATCATGATAATTGGATTCCGAGGAAATGTAGTCTAAAGCCACTGGGCCAAGTCTATATACATGGAATCAATCGAGTTAGTGATCTGCTGAGTGCAAATGGCCCAACTTGGGATCAGTTAAAGCTACAGGCCATGTTTGCGCCGGAAGAGGCGGATGAGATTAGCCAGATTCCGATAGGAGGGCCGGCGACGGAAGACTATTTGGCTTGGAATTTCACTAAGAATAGAGTGTTCACAGTAAGGTCAGCATATAATCTGTGAATGGCACAAAATCGACTCAAGAGTGGCAGGCCCGAAACTTCTTCATCGGTGGTAAACCATAAGGCGTGGTTCAACCTATGGGACACAGTGGTGCCAGGCAAAGCGATAACTCACACTTGGCGACTCATCCGGAATGGTCTAACTTTTGGTTCGAAGCTCTTGAGGAGGAAGATCAAAGCTGGTGTCTTCTGTGTGGCATGTGGGCGGGAAGAGACAAATTAGCACAGATTTTGGGGCTGCTATCACTCAGTGAAGTTCTGGAAAATCATGCACTCAGAGTTGGGGGTGTCGGTGGCGATCCCACAGGAGTCAGTTTGCCCCCAGGGTGCACTCTCAATCTGGCTGCTAGCGTGGTTCGCCGATGCATCAGATGATGAGAGAGCGATCATGGTTCAGGGTGTGTATGGACTTTGGTTGGCTCGCAATAATGCACGTGATGGAAAGAGAATTGAAGATGCAGGGGTGATTGCGCGGACAGTAGTTAAGTTGATGGAGGAGTGGCATTCCATACATGGTCGTAGGAGCAGTATACCGAAGCCATTGCCTGTTGAAAAGTGGAAGCCGCCGGACGAGGGATGGGTGAAGGTCAATGTTGATGGAGCAACATCTAATTCTGGTGAGAATGGAGGTGCAGGATTGGTCTTCAGAAATCATGAAGGTGCTCTTCTGGGTAGTGCATGCCATTTCTTTCCAATGTGCAAGGATCCAGCTAGAGTCGAACTTCAAGCTTGCAAGCGTGCGGTTCAGTTAGCAGATGAGTTAAATGCTACTAGCTTGCACATTGAGATGGACTACAAGGAGATAGTTAGCAAGTTACAGAGCAAGGAGAAGGATCTGTCCACGCTGGGACCAATCATCGAGGAAGTCAAGAAAACGCTGGACAATACAGAAAGGTGGAAAGTTTCATGGGTTAGGAGGATTGCAAATAGCGCAGCACATTTGTTAGCTAAGGAGGGTGTTTTGAATAATTCCTGTAAGGTGTGGTTGCATGAACCTCCAGACTGTATTCTGAATAAATAAAGAATAGGTTGATTTAAAAAAAAATTGATTCTGAAAATTTCTCAAACAAAAAAGTTTGATTATAAAAACCTGTAAGGTAGGGGTCTCTACAGGATCGGTACTTTTCTAATCTACCTTAATTTCGCTGGATATGTTGGAGTAAGGTTACACTATTGGACTCTCGCACAATGGTATACATGCCATGGTTATTTTCTTTAAGTGGGCAGAGAAAATAGCTGTAAAGCATTTCTCGAGCTTTCAAACTAGTTAAGTACAGAGTACTTCACACTGCAAGAATGCAGACACAAATGTAACTCAGCTGAATTTATAAACCATGAGTGGGCATGGCGTTTCTCTCACATAGCTACAGCGAATCAGTAAACGTATCACGGCCACAGAGTGCTAAGCGAGCACACAACGAATGAACTACGCTTTCGAGGCAAGCTTGATGATGAGCTCATTGAGAATAGAGGGATTGGTTGCAGCTATGTGTTGCCACTCACTAGTTGCCATGATTTGTTGCAAGTTTGCAATAGATTGGACCATGAGGAATTGCAGGCAAGCCTCCTTCAGTCCGAAGCAATAGTGCCTCAATGCTAGATCAAGGATGGCCATCACAGAGCTCACACCTATGAGCCCCGACAAGGTCTCCTCGCACAGGGACTTCAGCCGCTGGAGATGATACCTATCCGACGCGGTGAGCAGGTGCCGCAACCACGTAACCTTATCTACTTCTCCTTCCGCCTCCATCTCTGGCATTGAGTCGGTGTACACGAAACCAAGCAGCGCCTTGAACACATTTGGTTCCATGTCTTGTACATGTATGGCCCTAGTAGTCCCCTCCTTCATGGGTCCGAAGAGCTCGGCCATGAAGACGGTGGAACGGGCTGCGAGCACGCACCGGTGAGCGGCAAATGTCTCACAACCGACCTCAAACGTTACGTCGACACCGACCTTAGTCGCCAAGAGTTGGTTCAGATGCTGACATATGTTAGATGGCGGCACCTCGATGAAGGTAGTTGCTGCTTCAGGGATGATGAAATCACACCGGGTGGCGAAACAACCATCTTTGAGATGTTGTGACTTCTCAAGGTCCGCTACTTTTATGAAACGATCTTGACCCCATGCTTCGCCAGCTGTAAAGAACTCACGTTCTTCGATTGCACGGATGCATGCAGGCTCTTGCTTGCCAACCTCATCAATGAAACTAAACTGTTGATGCACCTTCACCGACCATTCAAGATCCCGCTAGAGGACAAGATACATGGAAATGAAGCCAGCATTCTCCGGGATATCACCATTGGGATATAACAACAAAGCCCACTGATAGCCTCCAGCACTAAAGGTGTGACCCTGGATGCATGATCCATTAGACTTGTCTTTTAAATGGGAGAAACCTTCGACCACGAGCAAATTATACCAGCTTCCACTGGTCATGGCCATACCAGAGTAGATCATGGCTGACTCCGTGGATGGCTTTAGCAGCTTGCCACCAGCAACGACAGAGACGCCAGCGAATGACATGATTCTTGCGATCCTGCGGGCTTGCTAGAACTTTGGCAATGTGTTCTTTGTGCTCTTCCCAATGCACCCTTTGGTTTCCCAATGCACCCTTTGGTTTCAAGTTAAGTATATATATCGCCTTAATGCCAATCACATGATTTATTGCAGGAGATTACACATTGATACAGTTGATATTCCTTGATTCCTAAGATAGCTATAAAAGGTAGGCAACCATGCATATCACGACACAATAATTTCACAATAACAATAGTTATTCTAATATCCCCCTCAATCATAACAATTAAGATTGCCCTTAAAACACCATCGAATCGAGAGAGATTTAGTAAACCCATCTACGACTTGATCTTACGAAGGCACAAATCAAATGTTCAATACTTTTTGTGTGACTCACTCTCATACAAAATGTTAGCTCACCCAAATATGCTTTGTTCTTGTGCGAACCAGTGGATTACCTAAAAGTAGGTCGATAATGAGACATTCTTGGGGGTTCCATTCCTTTGATGGCCTTAATCTTTGCTTGGTTGATCTTCATGTTACGATGTGAGACCATAAAACCAAGGAATTTCCTAGGTCCAGCCACGAAGACACACTCCTCGTGGACGATGTTAATGTGATTCTTTCTCGGGTTCTCAAAGGTCTTGTACGTCTCAAACCTATCTACTTTTCAATCACTTTTGCTCCCGTTTTGGACTCTAGTTTGCATGATTAGAATGGAACTAACCCGGACTGTCGCTGTTTTCAGCAGAATTGCCATGGTGTTATTTTTGTGTAGAAATAGAAATTCTCGGATTGGGCTGAAAATTTACGGAGATTATTTCGGAAATAAATAAAAAATATTGGCGAAGAGAACAACCGGAGGGGGGCCACCAGGAGCCACAAGCTCAGGGGGCGGGCCTACCCCCCAGAGCGCGCCCCCAGGCTTGTTGGCCCTTTGAGCCTCCGACAACCCTGACTCCAACTCCATATATACCTATTCGGAGAGAAAAAATCAAAGGGAAGGAGTCATCGCGTTTGACAATACAGAGCCGCCGCCACCTCCTGTTCTTCATCGGGAGCGCTGATCTAGAGTCCGTTCGAGGCTTTGGAGGATGGAAATCGTCGCTGTCGTCATCATCAACCCTTCTACATCAACAATTCAATGATGCTTACCACCAGAAATGAGTAATTCCTTCGTAGGCTTGCTGGACGGTGATGGAGTTGGATGAGATTTGTCATGTAATCGAGTCAATTGTTAGGGGTTGATCTCTAGTATCCACTATGTTTTGAGATTGATGTTGCTATGACTTTGCTATGCATAATGCTTGTCACTAGGGCCCGAGTGCCATGATTTCATATCTGAACCCTTTATATTTTCATGAATATATTTGAGTTTTGATCCTATCTTACAAGTTGTATGCACCTATTACGTGTTATGATCCGCATATCCAAGGTGACAATAATTGGGATTCTTTCCGATGATTACCGTAGTTTGAGGAGTTCATATACTCACTATGTATTAATGCTTTGTTCTGGTTCTCTATTAAAAGGAGGCCTTAATATCCCTTAGTTTCTTTATGGACCCCGCTGCCACGGGAGGGTAGGACAAAATATGTCATGCAAGTTCTTATTATAAGCACGTATGACTATATACGAAATACATGCCTACATTATATTGTTGAATTGGGGCTATTGTATCGCTCTAGGTTGTGACTGTTACATGATGAATGGCATCCAACATAAATATCCATCACTGGTCCAATGCCTACATTTTTCATATATTGATCTTTGTTAAGTTACTTTCGTTGCTGCTACAGTTACAATCACTACAAAACTGCTACTGTTACCGTTAATATTGCTACCGTTACCACTGCTATCAAACAATCATATTACTATGCTACTAAATACTTTGCTGCAGATATTTGATTCTCCAGGTGTGGTTGAATTGATAACTCAACTGCTAATACTTGCAAATATTCCTTGGCTCCCCTTGTGTCAAATCAATAAATTTGGGTGAAATACTACCCTAAAAAATTATTGCGATCCCCTATACTTGTGGGTTGTCACTAGTCTTCAACCCTAGGTCATCGATGTACACCTCCATGTTTCGCCTGATCCGGTCATTGAAAGTGGGCTTCATAGCACACTGATAGGTCTCACTTGCATTATTAATTCTGAACGGCATCTTGACATGACAGAACACCACAAAGGGCATACTAATGATGTTTTCTCTTCATCTTCGGTTTCATACTCACTTGACTCTATACCGAATCTTTGAGACAAGTTCTATTGATATCGGTAAAGTCAATGCACATCCTCCACTTGTCATTAGACTTCAGGGCTAGCATAGGGTTAGCTAGCCAGTTTGGGTGTTTGACATCTCATACAATGCAACCGTTTCAAGCCAGTTAACTTCTTATTAGATGTCAATTTTTTGGTCGGGGTGAACCTCTGAAGCTTTTTCCGCACATGCTTGGTGTCAGGAAACAGATGGAGATGATGCGCTGCTACTTCTCGTGGGATCCCGGGCATGTCAGCGGTGCTCCAGGCAAATACATATAGATAGTTCCAGGGAAACGCAAGGAGCTATTGCTCACACCCGGTGTCCAAACGCCATCCCATTTTTGACAAATTGGATCGGCTGAGAGGGTTGCGTGAAACCTTGCCATGTACGGTGATGACCACCTTTGGTCTGGCTTGCTTTTACATGCGGGAGAAACAAATAATTATCATGACCAGAAACCAACAACTATCATGCGGGAGAAACCAATAATTTGTTGGAAATATGCCTTAGAGGCAATAATATTGTATTATTATATTTCCATATTCATAATTAAATGTTTATATTTCATGTTATAACTGCTATGATCCTGGAATGTGCGATTCAGTGGAAAACTCATATGCACGTGTGAAATAATAAACGGATAAAATAAAGGTTTCTAGACTCGCCTCTAAGACTAGCTCAAGTGCTGTTGGTGATCACGTTTTCCGGATCTTAGGATATCATGAAGTGTAACGATAGTCCTAAAATAACATTGAGATTGTGACGTTGGAAAAACTATCATATTGAATCGACCCAAACTTGTTTGTTGTGAATAGAGTTAATATCGTATGTATTCAATTGTAATAATACGGAGTGTTAACATGTGATCTTGCTCCTTAGACCATGAGAGTATCGTGGTCACTTCTTACGGTACGATGGGCTTTGGGGTTGCTCAAACGTCACCTGTAATACGGTGATCATAACAATAACTTATATGTTCATAGGAAAGTTTGACAAGTGGCCGGGTAACTCAAGAGTGGGATTTGCTCCTCCGACGGTGGAGAGATATTCTTAGGTCCCTCTTGGTGTGACGGCATCAATCATAGTTTGGCCAGACGCAGGTGACTTCGTCACGGGGATGCCGGAGCACAATAACGAGAAAGAAGAACAAAATCGGCAACGAGGATTTCGGTATAGTGAGCATGGTGATGACTCAGGAGAATACCGATGCATCTCTGGTTTTGTGAAGTACCGCGAAGCAAAGAGAACATCACATGATAACCAATGGTTCACTCGAATATCATTCATGTACTCATAGGGACCGATACGGACGCCCATGGTGCCACTGCCGGTCATTGAACGAACGGTCTCGTTCATGTCTATGAGTTACCGAACCTACGGGTTCATAAGCTTAAGGCAATCACGATCTACTGAGTGTTAGTAGGATGGGAGTCATGAGAATATATTTGTGAAATTATTTCATGAATATTGTGAATAGTTTCGAGAGGATCCGGAAGTGTTTCGGGGTCACCAGAAGGGTTTCGGTGAATACCGGGTATTACCGATATATTATATATAGGTGAAAATGTTTCCAGAGATGTTATATATATATATATATATATATATATATATATATATATATATATATATATATATATATATATATGCATAAACACTATTCTGATCACGGGATCCGAATATTATTCTGATCACAACCTGAACTTCCTGAGTTACACGCCTGAACTTCCCTCTGTAGGAACCCGACCTTCGGGCTATCTTCGCAACCGTGTCTCCCCGCGCGAATTATTTTGGTCAGTCGTGTTCTATGTGATGTAAGTGTAATCTCCAAACAGTTTTTAGCAACTAAATGACCATTTTAAATAGGAATCTCGCTCATTGGCGGATTTTGCATTCGGGTCGTGATGAACATGCGTCTGTTGCAATTTTACTGCCTGAGTTGTTCGACCTGAACTTCTCCAAGTGCTAGGTTGAACTTCCGCCAACATTGCCTAAATGGGGCTTGCGATATACCGTTGGAAAGCTATGGACACGAGTATCATGACCCAAGTTGAATTTTTGGCAAAATGTAAGCGGTTTAAGAGCAGTTTTGAAAACCGTTTTTTCTTCATAAAAAAAACGTGAATCGTATTTTCAATCGCATTTCTAAACCGTTTATCGGAATGAGGCAAATAATATGGCATTGGAAAGCTACTGCAAAACCGCTCCTTCCACATGTTGAAAGTTTTCTCTAATTCCCTACGGTTAAAGAGTAATTTCGAAAATTGTAAAATTTCACAAACCGAACAGCCGAGTTCGTATTTTCAATGTCATTTCTAAACGGCTAATCCAATTGAGCCAAATAATATGGCGTTGGAAAGCTTATGAAAATGTGCTACTTTTTCATGTTCAAATGTTTTTCTAATTTTGAACGGTTTAAAAGTAATTTAGAAAACGGTACAAGTTCCACCGAGTTCGTATTTTCGAGCTAATTTTTTAACCGTATGTCCGAATGTAGCAAATGATATGGCGTTGGAAAGCTTGAACAAATGCGAAACTTTTTCGCATATATTGTTTCTCCCAAATCTTTACGGTTTTAAGTCAATTTTGAAAATTGCTAAAAACATATTTTCGCCGTAATTTCTACAAACTTTATCAGAATGGGGGAAATAATATACCGTTGAAAAGCTACGGAAAATGCGAAACTTTTTCATGTTGATGGTTTTCTCTGATTCCTAGCCGTTTTCAAGCAATTTTGAAAACAGTGAGATCATGCGTTGTGCGTTTTATCACAAAACAGAGTCTTCGAAAATTCACCGCGTGAAGAACTTGAACTTCATCAACACGTCTACCTGAACTTCACTCTGTTTCTTTAGGTGTTGTTTTTTGTTCGTAACTCTCCATCTACTAACCGGAATTGAGCAAGTGATATACCGACAGAAAGCTTCTGTAAACACGTAACTTTTCCGTCTTGATCATTTTTTTCATACTCGCGACGGTTTAAAAGATTTTCATCTGAAATTCATTCGGTGTAGTAGCTGAACTTCCTGCTGTTTTCACGTTGAACTTCTGTGACGTATTTTCGTTTGTAATTTTCTCATCCATTTGCCAGTGTTACACAAATGATATTCCTTTTGTACAAACCTCTCTCACAATAATTTTTTTAACTTTCTCCGACGGAGGACTTGAACTTTCACAAATAATATTCCTGCCGTTTTAAAGTAAATTAGAGAAATGACGACATCATGATTTCTGCCTTCATCGCGAATGGAAATGCACTGCGCGAAGTAGTTGAACTTCTGGGGCATGTCTGTTTGAACTTCACTCTGTTTTTGACGTGCTGTTTTTTGCACTGCGTGAAGTAGTTGAACTTCTGGGGCATGTCTATTTGAACTTCACTCTGTTTCACTTTTTGAACCCCCTTGTTTTAACAAGTTGAACTTCTTGGTTATATCTTTTAATAATTTTAAAAATCTGAATTTTTTATAGACATCGAACTTCACCATTTTTTAAATTTGGACTTCTTGTTTTTATTTATTTTTGTAACCAAAAAAATCCTAGTTCTTAATAAACATCGAGACGCTCCGTTTTTAGATTTGAACATCGAGACGCTCCGTTTTAATTTCTTTTCGTAACGGAAAAAATCCTAGTTCTTAATAAACATCGTAGAACATTCAGTACACATTCTGTAGAACATCAAAATTGCAAAATTTAGTTCATCTTCAGAGAGGAAGATGTGTAGTATCTAGATTCGAAGGAGAAGCATCATGATAGAATAAGTTCGACTGCATATTTTTTTCTACAAAATGTGTACTGAAACATCATGCTAGAAAGTAGATTCTTTTTGTGATCTAAAGACCATCACCAGTTCTTTTCCATTACAGCGGCGCATCGGCCTGGTTAGCATCCCAACCAATGGGGATTTCCCAGCAGAGTTCCAAACTGCAGAATGACAAAATCAATCAACCTAGAGGGTTCCTCTGTATTGTTGTTGCATCTCCTACAGAACAAATCAAAAGAGATACAGTTAGAATGTACGATTTGGCCAAGTGCTGACTGCTCTACTCTCAACCTGATGGAGCCCCATCATCATCTGTTGCCCATACTACAAATAAAAAACAAAGCCAGTTAGCATCATAGTACAAGCAATACGGCAGAGTTGAACGGCCTGATGTGGCAGCGCTGAATGGCTTGGACACGGCGGCGTCGGAGTTGCAGTTGGAGAAGGCGGATGGGGAGGTACGTGAACTCCATCCGGGAGGCTCTACAATGGCGGCGGCGGCGTTCCACCAGGACGGCGGCTTGGAGGTCAAGCACGGCCCCTGCAGCTGACCGGGAGCAGTCCTTGTCGCCGGATGCGATGGACGGTGGAGACATGGCAGCGGGACGCCAGTGCGAGGTGGCAGCGCGGTGAAGATTTGGTGGCAGCAGCAAGTGTGGACAGAGGTCACTGGGGAGGATTTGACGAGCCTCGTCGGCGGTTCTACTGTCCCGTGCACTGCAGTTCAATCACCCTGGCGATGGCTGCAGAGGGGGCTGCAGGACTCGCGGTGTTTCGCCGAAGAAATCGATGCAGCGGCCTCCGCTGACGGCAAGGGCGGGCCGACTGGGCGGCCAAGGGTAGGGAGCAGTGCTCGCCACGACTCCGGCACGGATTTGGAGATGCGCTCGCATGCGGTGTAGAAGGGGGCGATGCCGAGCAGTGGCCACTGGACATGGGGCGCAGGTGGTGGCACTGGGAGCCTGGGAGGCAGGTGGTCACGGCGCCGCATGGTGACAGCCGGATCCCGGGCCTCCGGCGTCCGGGACGCAGGAGCCTGGTGGCGGGGAGGTGGTTGGGGCGGTGGGCGGTGGCCGGTGGCTGTTGTGGAGGAGGAACGGCGGCTGTAGGGGAGGAGGCCCGCCGTCCGTGGTGAAGGAGGTGGACGGCGGCGGGTGGCTCGCTAGGGCCGGCGGCGGGAGGCGCGCCGGAGCCAGGGCCGGCGGCGGGAGGATTTGGGCAGAGGTGGTGCGGGAGGTGGGGGTGGTTGGGAAGGTCGGCAGCTGGGAAGTGGGCCGGCCAGGTTATATATTTTTTGCGTTTTCGGGAGTTCGGGAATCGTCCGCTCGGCTCCTTTTGTGATCAGGATAACTATTCTAATCCTGGGATTAGAATAGTGCTACTCTTTCTCTCTCTCTTTATATATATAATGGTCTAGAGGTATTTAGAGCATTTATATTTAATTTAAATATCAATGGACCTTAAATGGCCAAGAGGTGGAAGGAGTTATGGGCCGGGGGGGTGGGGGGGATTGGACTAGGGGAGGAGCCCTTTGGCGGCTGCCCTCTCCTCCTCCTCCAACCTATATATACTAGGTTTTCTTGCTCTACTGAAGAAACATGTTTTGGAGCCTCCTCTAGTTCTTCTAGTTCTAGTTCTAATTGGTCCTAGTTGACTAATTAGAGCTAGGCTAATCCTCTTGTACTCATAATTAGAAGTCATGTGTGGTTCTAATCTCCTCACTCTAATTCTCCGGCAACAATTAGATCTAGACGGCGAAGCGCTGCCGGGTCGTGAAGGCTGCACTCTTGCAACCAAGTAGAGAGGCAGTGCATTCGGTCTTCGGTTCGAGAGATTGTTCGTGGGCGGTACAAGGGGTCGTTCATCGACAGTTCGAGGGACTCCAAGTACGATCTACACCGGCACATTTTTCTTCTGCTGCAACTCGGTGATAGTAACGACCATGATCCCAACCCGTTATGCATCTTCATATTGATCTTGGGTGATAGTAGGTGCGATTTTTTTTGTTTTCTATTACGTTTCCCAACACAATTATCATGTTCGGTGCTGGTCGAGACATGGCTGGATGATCAGTTTAGGATAGGCTCCTTTGTGTTGTGTCTGTAAGAGTTGTAGTGGATAATTTGTGATTAGAGTGGGTGTGGAGTTTCGACTGCACTTTTTGTTCGCAGCAAGTTGTAGTCTCTTTGTATTTGATCTTCAGCCTTCTATAAAAATATGGTACGCCTAGACATATACTCTTGAAAAAATATCAAGAGCAGGACCGAGGTTGTCTAGGAGGTCATCCTGGTTGATGAAGGATTGCACAAGAAGATCTGTTCAGGCCTCATTGTGAGTGCAAAATGTTGACGATTAGTGCATTGTCAATCTTATGATGTGGGTGTAGCCGCAGAATATTGTAGAGAGAGGTGTGGTGCATGAAGGGATCTCGTTAGCGAAGAAGGTAGAATGATGGTTTCCATATTCAGGACCCCGTATGGGAAACATCCCTACGTCCTGCCTACCTATCCTTGTTAATCAATGAGAAAATTACAATGGTGTTTCACCTATCTATTTCGCTGGGGTATGGGCGTGTTGTTCCCGCATGAAAGTCGGTAATTTGGTAGCTATCTTTGGGGGATACGACACAGATTAGGTGATCCTGCAGTTTATGAGAAGATATGTCTCATAACTATTGAATTCCTGAAATATCGCTCCTGTCCTTATCCTTACGAGTGTCTCTGGCACAACGGGGGCGCGGGACTCGGAAGCCCCTAGGCAATGGGCCGGTGTCTGGTTCGCTTGTAAGGTATCCACCTCCAAGTGGCGGAGTCGGTACCCTTATTAACAAGAGCGTCTTGCGAGCAGCCGTTGGCTCGATAGTGCTCCACGTCAGCCGGTAATATTTGAAAAAGTGTTTATTCCCTTGTCCTTATTAGAAAAGATTTCTCTGGTCCCAACTAGTTAAACAGAAAAGAGTGCACCAATATGCCTATTAAATAATCCACATGCATCTGATAGTGCCTTCTTTTACTGCATGGGCGTGGATCATTTTCTACCAATTAATTCACAGTTTACAAATTTCGAAAAATCATAACTTTCAAACAACGCATCGAAATTAAGATCCGTTTTCACCGTTGGATCCCTCATGACGTGCTCTTCGAAACTAGATCCCGCATGGGTATGTTTCTATGATTTTGTGTGTGCAATTTAGTCCTCCGTTTTGTGCAACTGCCTAGCAGTCGATGTGTAACTAGCTGACAGTAGATGTGCAGCTACCCGCCTACCCCCTAGAGGTGCAGTTTTCACTGATGTCACCTCCACCCCCAAACTACTACCCCCTTTCAGTGAGATACGCAACTTCATCTGTTACTCATGCCAACTGCCTAGTAATTGATGTGTAACTTTTCCCCTAAGCATGGATGTGCTTTCACTATTTGCTGCAACGGCCAACTTTCTAACAGTGGATGTGCAACTTCGGATACTGCCAAGGACAACTATCTAATAGTGATGTGAAACTTTCCATCGTACCCCCTAGGGACGTGTAGTTTTCCCTTCTAGCAACTGGTCCAAACCACCCCTCCTATTGTGATTTGCAACTTTGGCACCCTGTCTATATACAACTTTTCACAATCCTCGTGAATGTGGAATTTTCACCATCCAACTATCCTTGCCTGTGAGATGTGCAACTTCGTATGTTTCCCTGTCCAACTGCCTAGCAGATGCTACTTGTAAACTGCGTTGGGTTTTTCCCTGAAGAGGAGGGCTGAAGCAATATAGTAGAGATAAGTATTTTTCTCAGTGAAAATTAAGGTTGTCGAACCATCAGAAGCACAAACTAAATCCTCGTGAACAACACCTGCACAACACAAAAGCAAATACTTGCACCCAACGCGGGAAAGAGTGTCGTCAATCCCCTTGAACTCGTTACTTGCAAGGATTAAATCTTGTAATGTTAGATAGATAAATTACAAAACAAAAAAACTAAATAAATTACAGCAAAGTATTTTTGGTTTTCTTAATATGATTAAAGTAGATCCGGGGGCCATAGTTTTCTCTAGAGACTTCTCTCTCGAAACAATAGCATACGATGGGTAAATAAATTACTGTTGGACAATTGATAGAAATTCACACAGTTACGACGTATTCATGACAATAATCATGTATATAGGCATCATGTCCGTGACAGGTAGACCTACTCCTGCCTACATCTACTACTATTACTCCACCAATCGACCGCTATACAGCATGCATCTATTGTATTAAGTTCATGACAAACAGAATAATGCCTTAAGCAAGATGACATGATGTAGACAAATTAAACTCAAGCAATATGATTATGCCTCATCGTTTTACCCTTAACAGCATTTTTAAAATTAACAAAAAGTTTTACAATTCACGAATATTTTGCAAGAATCACGAACATTTTTCATTTAACAAACTTTTTCAAATATATGAAAAATCTGGTTGCTGGTTTCTTTTGAGCCAACAGCCGCCGTTTCTTTTTCAGGGGAACAAGTGAAAAAAGCGAGCGAGCGACCGCTAGTGGGCCGGGCCCTGAGCCCGATTTAGTGCAATTCATCAGTTTTTTTTGTTTTTTTGAAAATGTGCAAGTCATCCGTTAAGGCGATGAATAGCATCGTGTAACCGTTGCTGGCCCACAAGTATGAAGCCTATGGTACACAGCCCAGCAATAACGATGCATCCATCCATCATCCTAATCATTGTAATCCAGAGTAAAAATCAGTAGAATCCAGAGTAAAAATAACGATGCATCCATCATCCTAGGTCCACTAGTAGTTACTCCCTCCGTCCGGTGAAAAGTGTACATCTAGAGATTTTAGGACAAATTATGAAATGAAGTAAAAAGTGCATTGAAAAGATGCAATCCACCATCTCTCCCCTCTTTAATTACCCAACCCCCAATGAGTCAAGTGCATGTAGAAATTAAGAAGACCATGTGTAGATTGTTATTGGTCTTGATTACCGTGTGATGAGAGAGAAGTATTTTTTTCTACTTTAAAATGCATTGGGAAGATAAAAGTACACTCTTTTGTGAACAAATTTTGAAGCCAAACATACACTCTTTACCGGTCGGAGGGAGTACAGTACCTATAAATTATAGGTCAGTCACTCATGGGAACATCCACCGGTCGTGGGAACGCGAAGTCATAAACCGCACCTCTGAAGTGGCAGCCATTAGAGTACCGATTCTCGAAGAGACGGATGACGTTGATGCGTGCGTGAATGAATACGAAGACGAGGAGACGCACTGTGGTTACCCACAAGTACTCTATATATGATGGAGTGGAAACCATAATTGTAGAGCTCTTTTATGGTGATTGGCGTAGTACTGGGAGTACTTTCCAGTACTTGCCCCTCTGATTTTTATTAGCCGTCCGATCTGGTGGGGATTAAAAATGAATAAACCTAATTAGTTTAATCCGAGAAAGGCATAATGGTTTAGGGTAAAATATTGTGCTTTCAACCGATCACGTCCACGACCAGAACCACGTCTAGTCGATCCAGGAGGTCAAGTCCTCGTTCTCGTCCCCTTCCTTCTCTCCGACGTGCTCGGCGAGAGGAACCAATTCACTGTCGTCGGCCTCGTCCTCGTCCCCTTCACTATAAAAGACGTGCCCGGCGGCAAGAAGAAGAATAAGGCATCACATTTGCGGCGGCAGTGTCGGCGGCGATGGCGGCGGCGCTATAGGAACTCGCCCCCCGCCGATCCTATCGCTTCCGGACTTGCATCCTAAGGTATGAATCGCCAGAATCTCACCTGACTTGGATTCGTAGCTTGCACTTCCTACATAGATTAGTTTAGTCATCATCTATTTAGGTTTCCCTAGTGCATGCAATTCAATTTAGAATCCATGGTCACTTCACTAGTTTACGGACGTTGATGATCGCTTGCCATAACATGTACAAGGAGCAAAGTTTAAAATTCCACGCAAGATTTCGTACTGGCTTTTGCATGCATTTTTGTTTGTCATTTGAGCTTTTTATTCATCTGAATGGTGATGCAGGAAGACATGGCGGATGTAAGTCATGAGTCAATGCTGGAGTACTATCATATTGCCAACAAGATGTTTCATAGTGAGGATGAAGGTTATAGATTCTATAACAAATATGGTCTTGAGAAAGGTTTTAGTGTCTGGAGAAGCTATGTCAAGTGGGATGGATCCAACTGCCATATAATTTTAAGGAAATTTGTGTGTAGTCGTGAAGGGGTTCGTGAAGAGAAGCACATGAAGAGGAAGATGGAAGATAGAAAGAGGAGGCCACGAAGTATAACTCGTGTAGGGTGTAAAGCTAAATTGGTGATTGCAACACTGGAGAAAACAGGTCGGTGGTTTGTGAAGGATTTCATCGATGAACACAACCATCCTCTAGCCCCGCAGGATGTTTCGTGTCTTTTACATTCACACAGAAGAATTAGCGATGAGCAGAAAGCAGACATTGCAGACATGGAAAAATCAGGGATCAAGAAACACCATATTATGGATATTTTGTGCATGCAATACGCTGGATATGATGAGGTTGGATGCACGACGAGGGACATTTACAATTTCTGCCATGCTAACAAGCAGGAATCAATCGCTTCCGGTGATGCTCAAACGGTGATCAATCACATGGTGGCGCGGCGAGAGCGAGATTCAGATTTTTCTTCAGGTACTTGGTTGATGAAGTTGGCCATCTGAAGGGACTGTTCTGGTGTGATAGTCAATCCCGACTTGACTATGAGGCTTTCGGAGATGTTATTGTTTTTGATAGCATATACAGAACCAATAAGTACAATCTGCCATTTGTGCCGTTTGTCTGGTTGAATCACCACCGCAACACTGTATTTTTGCATGTGGTATCATTTCTCATGAAACAAGCCAGGCATACGAGTGGATGTTACAGACTTTTTCTGATGCCATGGGACAGAAGCTTCCTATATCTGTGATCATGGATGGGGACCTTGCAATGTAGAGAGCAATCAGGGTCTCAAACCATAGGCTCTGCATATGGCACATTCAGCAGAACATTGTACGTCATCTCCATGATGACGCGGTAAAGGAGGAATTCAGATATTTCATATATGATACATCTTCCATTGAAGAGCATGAGAGAAAATGGTTACAATTCTTACAACGGAACAAAGTAACAAGTGAGGACTACTGGCTGCATCAGATGTATAAGATGAGAAAATTGTGGTGTGCTCCATATCTTGAGGGGCGTTGTTTCCTAGGATTGAGCAGCAATCAACGGTGTGAGAGTTTAAACTCAGTGCTACATACGCATCTTGAAGCTAAGATGACGTTGTTTCAAATGCTAGAGCACTATGAGTGTTGCCTTGCGTCGTGACGCTTGAACGAGGCTCTCCAAGACATCGAGGCCTTGCAGTCCATTCTGTTCACAGAGGAAAATGCTTCAAGTCTTGAAAAGTTTCCACTCCTGCTGTGTTTAAGTTGGTCTTATGGAGCATACAAAAGTTACCACATATGTTGTGTCTAAGAAGGAAAGAATGGATAAAAAGATCGAAGTGCGCACGGAGTCGAAGGAAGGTCTGCTTCACAGGATCAATTGTTCTTGCCACAAATTGGAATGCGCAGGCACACCATGTTCCCACATATTTTACATATTGGAATTTTACAAGAAGAAACATGGCCCAGGTGTTGTGTTCCCACTAGGTGGACAATGAGTGCAAAATGTGCATTCGCACCAACCAGAAAGAACGAGATGTATGAATACTTTGCAACCCTGCAAAGGTACAGTAAGTTAAGGAATTTTAGTCACGCGGCATGTTTCAAGGCATGCCACTCTGATGAGGCGTTTCAACATCTAAAGAGGGTTTTGGAAGGACAAGATGTTTGCAAGGGATCAACTATTGAACAAGCTGACAACAAGGGATCAACTAATGCTCAGAGTAAAAGCATTAGGTTTGGCCCGTTGATGCCACAATCGGCTAACCTTGATGGTGAAGGTTTCGATAAGGTTCTGGATCCCGTGTATGTGCCAGGCCGAGATGCTCCGAAGAAAAGGCTACAGGCAAAGATGAACAAGACAAGATCACAGGGTAGATGTGGCTATTGTCATGTGGCAGATGGTCACAATCGACGTACGTGCACCAAATTGTTAGAGGTACCTAATATGTCGTAATTTAGTGTTTGCGTGTGTCCAAATATATTCCATGGCATTAATTATATCCTTCTGTGTAGGATCTCGAAGCAGAACTCTGATAACTACAACATTGTGCACACGGTCGGACAGCAAGTACGTCGACGATGAACCTGATGTTGTCGTGTGCATTGTTGTGTATGTCTAATACCGTGTGACCTTGTCTCTAAAATATACTTCATTGTGTCAGTTAGTCAGTGACTTCCTCATAATTATTTGTATGTATGACTCAGCTATTTGGTGGTCCACTACCTTGTAACAGTATGAGCTTGGGATATTTGGTTTGCATTTTCTATGTCACTTTTTGATGTGCAACTTCAAGAATCATGGTTTTTCGTGGCCAGCGTGTAGCTTGTGTATTTTGCACGAGAAAAATTGGAAATAGATTTAGTGGAGGAATTAAATTTCGCTGGTGGAAAAAAAATATAGGGCGATAAATCCAAAAAATACAACAGTCATCCATGCTCTCCAGTTGAAGAATATACACGATGAATACAGACTTTATTACAGATGATGAATCGTATTCATCCTGCATATCCTCCAACTAGAGTGCAAGGAAGGGATTTAAGTAGGTGCAGGACTTTCTCGGGGGCGAGGTGGGACTAAAAATTTTAAGACGTGATTGTGGCACGAGATCGTCGTGACGTGGGCCGGCCGACGCTGAAATGCTAGGATGGGTCGGGCTTTGGGGGAGGAGGCAGGGCCGACGTGGGAAACTTACATGCATGCATGGCGTAAGTAATCACGCCTGCATGAACGAACTCCACACCCCACCACGGATCGTGCGGGGATATCCGACTAGGGCCCGACAGGCGTACACGTTCAGGGCCCGCACCGATTAATTCGGCCTGCCTGTCTCCAGGTGACGACGCGCGCGTGTGCGACGGCCCTTCCTCATGCGCTTTGGCGGGGATCCGCCTGCGCTTCGATGTGCCCTGACACCGAACCGATCCCGGAGCAGATCTCGTCAGGTCTCACTCCGCGAATCCCGAGGATGATTCGCCAGCACTTTTGTCACGTTGTGTCACATAAAATGTCCTTTTGGTTTATTTCCTCCACCGTTTTGCACCAAATTTTTTCAGGCGCAGTTGTACATGATCCTGCAGCACCTGGTGTGGGGTCTTCTACGGTGTACACAACCATCGCTAGCACTTGTGCGGACACGTCGACGGCCACGTAGCATGAATGTATATAAATGTTCTGAAGTGACTGCAGATTTTTTTCCACAAATGCCTGATCACAAACAACTATACGGTTGGATATAAAAACATGCATGTCGCGTCGGAAATGGAAATCACATTCTAACAAAAATGTTATTAAAAGACGTCCATCGTGAATGAATTGTTTCATAACTGCAAACATTCGTAAAAACCAAAAATGTTGTCTCAAGCTTAAAAAAGTTCAAATAACATTAACCCTCGTACGGAAGCTCGTCTCCGGTGCCAAAATCCAGTGACTTCTTCGTATTGGTCGTTGGAGTTTGCGTCGGGCTTGGCGACGACCCACCTTCTCCCATATTTTTACACGGTACATCAATGTAACCTAAGGAGTCCAGTTGTTCCTGTACCTCAAGCTCTCTAGCCAGACCCTCCGCCTCCTCCATATCTCAGATGCGCAGTTCCTGTCAAAAATCGTACGAACGTATTAGGACAAACTTAAGGACGATGAAGCCGTAAAATTGATGTAACATGAAGAATAGGAACCTCTGGATCCATGTCCGAACACTCATAATCATATTTCGGTGGACGATTATACACCAAATACAAATGACATGTCTTGTTGCCGTTCAGAAGGGAAATAATCTTTGCAAAATCACCTGGTCCTGAAATCAGGAACATTCCTTCTGGTAGTTTGCATGCATACTCAGGAAAGAAGTGGTAAAAATCTGAATCCTTTTTATAACCAAATCCAGCCATTTCTTTCATGAGAAAATCATAGTCCAATACGCCGAGTTTAAACAATCTCATCTCGCAGGGTTTTTCGTCATAGTATCCTGTCGGGACATGCGAAAGCTCATAATCCCTATGAATGAAAAATTCCATTACCAGCACCTACATACGAGTATCTCACGTCAGATTTAATACATTGCAACCACCAAAGTGCCATACATAATTTTGGATGTGCATAGCAACATCGCGACAAAGTTACCTTGTTATATGGGATGGAATCTTCACCTGTGGAGATTCGGGAGTGTTCCATCTCTGGATGCTTAGCCTATGTATGAATCGCCGACAGAGAGTTACACACAAATTAAAAATGGTCATACAAATGTTGGATGTGAATGTTTACCATGGGTGCGAGGTACTTACAGGGGGAGAATTGAATACATGTTCTTCGAGTGGAGTGCTGTAGCATTCAATGGGTGACACTGACATCGCTATGCCTTGAGTGTTTGGGGATTGTGCCGCCTTATGCTGCTTGGCCTACATATGAATAGCTTACACAAAGTTACCCACAAATAAAAACTATTCATACAAAATATCTGTCGTGGCTGAATAGCATCGTTGCAAGGTATTCACAGGGGGAGAACTGAAGACATGCTCTTGCGGTCGACTGCTGTGGCATTGAACGTGGGACTATAACATCGCACGGTCTTCCAGAATCTTTCCTTCCATCATGACCTGCTCCACCATAGCTTTGTAGTCCATGTCCTTGCGCCCATGTTGCAGCCTAATGTCCATATTGGCACGTGCCTGCAACACATTGGCGTCCATGTTGACATGCTCTGTCTGTATAAGGCCGTCGACAACCTTCCGGTCCTTTTGCAAAGTAAGTTGCATCTCCTTGTACGCAAGCTGGAATTTCTTTTCCATGTTCTCGCGGTCCTACTGAAACTTTTTTTTCATCTCTTCACGCATCTGCTTAATCTTTTGAGACATATCAGCATGCTCATCTTTTAGCATCCTATCGACATACGCACGTTCTTGTTTGAGTGTCATGTCCATCTCATCATGTTCGTGTTGGACCTTGACATAGATCTCCCGGCGGGCTTCATGCAACAACCTATCGTACTCACGGTTGTCATGCACGTGTGAATCCATGGTGCCTACAACACCAGAAAGTAGAATGCAATTAATGAGATCCAGATTGTCAAAATATACCTATTGTCACTAAAACATATGACTATTTAAATACCTCGTAATATAGAATAGCATGGTATGTGAGACAAACTAAGTGCTGAATTTCCAGCAAAAGCTCTAATCTCCTATCATTCGTATTCCTAATTTGCTAGGAACAACCTCATCGAAATCAGCCCTAATAATCCAGCAACTCCTTCAACAGTACCTCCTTTACTATAGAATTGAGAACAAGTCTGTGTACGACACATCTAAGTGGCTAAATCAAACATCATCCAAATCATTCCTAGTAATGCAACATAGCCTAAAGGTCTAGTAAAGTAACTCCACCGACAAAACAAAATATATCCATAAGCAGATCGTATGATCAGCTACCCCTAACAACCAATCGCAAAGCACTTGCATAAAATTCTTCACTCCAACCTCATGCAAATCATTCATAGTAATCCAGTATAGCTCAAAGGGCTAGACAATTAGCTCCACCGAGATAATATATCCGTAACCAGATCATATTATCAACTACTGTGAACTTGCAATCACATATATCTTCCATATCGGCCTTCACTCCAAGTAAAGACAACCACACACAATCTTGCACCCAAACAGTACCTTCGACGAAAAACTAATCCCCCAGGAACAAACACCAAAGATCTTGCACACAATATGGCATCTCTAATCTCATCACAACTGCCTTCTTGGTCCAATCAACGGAAAAAAGTATCAATGTTTCAAGAGATGGGAGGAGATGTGGAGGATGAGACCTTTTTACTCCGGCGTCGGCGTGGGCGTCTACAGAGCGATGGCGCGACTCCCGGCGACGGCTACCTCACGAGCCGAAAACTTGATGGGGCGGTTAAGATAGGAGCGATATGCGCAAAAAAAGATGGGAGGGATATGCGGTATGATGGAAGGGTACATATCCGTGATATGAGGATCAATTATATATTTCCAAGTAATGCGCATGGATGGAATGGTATCCGTCCGTGATTTTAGGGTCAGTTAGTCATTTGGAAGATTTGTTAGTTAGCCTATTTAGAGGGAGCACGATCCTCTGGTGCTGGTGTTAGGGTTTGTTGGGCCAGCGGACGAGCGAATATTTTTGACAATAAACATCCCTAGTTCTTCTCTTACCCAAAGGATTAGGGCCACCGTCTGTCATTACCGCCCTTGCCTGACACCAAATCAACCATGTCATCGTCGAGCTCGATGAGGGGTGCGCTGAGGGGCCGATCAGTTGATGTGCCCCTGATCCCTTGCCCTGACTGTGGTGAAATGGTGAGATTCTATCTCTCCAGTACCGAAGAGCATGATGACTGGGTGTTCTACAAGTGCAAGCACCACAATGTACAATCTCTTTATACTTTGGGTTGAAATTTACTGCATGAGTAATTTTTTCTACTGTTTCATTAGTGCTGGTTTGATTTGTGTTCACTTGATTCATAGGATTCATGTGATTTCTGGCGCTGGGAAATAGAGTAAGTGGATCATCTTGTTGGTACAAGTGTCCTTGTTGGTGCTTATGCCGTTGATGCAATTGCTGTGGCACAGGATATAAGGGAAGAGCTACAACGCGCAAAAAAATAGTGGGAAAAGAATGCATGTACCATGAGTGGCAATATTGGAGGCAGGACAAATTATAGTCAAAGCAATGTGCCAACCATTATGAAGCACCAAGCTTATACGATGTTAGGACTAGGGAGACAAATTGTTTTCATGCTGAAGCTGTTGACGATTAGTGTAATGGTGTTGTGTGTGTTGTGTGTGATGTTTTTTGTGAAGAAATAATCTATTTGTGATCGTATTGAGGCGATTATCATGGTCACCTATAATAACAGCTTAATAAGAAGAGGTGTTCTAACATGCTACCTCTTACCCCCCCCCTCTTTTAACATGAGAGGTAAGAGTAAGAAATAAATCTGACACGATGATTGCATTAAATAGTTGTTTTGATTAATTCTTACCTTCTTAACTATTATATGAAAACAGGGGGTAAGACAGAGCATGTTAAAATTGCTAAAAATGAATGAATAAACCGAGTTCCAATGAAGGCAATCGAATGGAAAACGTAAACAACCATTTAAAGTCTTGCCCACTATGCTGTGCACGAACACAAGAGTACCACGAAATAAAAATAAAGTACCTCATTACAGCAATGACTTAAAAATCCCTTAATTTATTTTCACACACTAAGTTTTGCGAAAACTACTCAAGAGGCACATCAGGAACATGGGAAACAAACAGATAAATCCCAAGATCTCCCAGGTACAGCAACACCAGCACCTTGTGTCCTAACAGCAAGACTTTTTCCTTCTTCGTGAAATCGTTCCATTTGTTGACGCAGACATGACCGTCAATATCAAAAATGGTGTACGTACTTGACACAATAGTGTGTGGATGACAAACAATGGTTATGGCACCATATTCATCCATGTCTTCGGGGACAACACGATGATGCAGTTTCTGTTTAAACAACATATTTGTTATGTCAACACATCGCAACTTATTGTTATGTAGTAAAGGAATAACAATTAATTTGGAACAAAGCTAAAAACATACTGAAATAACACAAAGTAAAGGAAGAACAGAAAGATGGTTACCGAGAAGTTCTTGTTGCAATCTGACCATGTCAAGGTATGGAGGAATCCATATGCTCTTCCTTGATCATAGTTTCCAGCATCATGTCGCTCCACTAACTTGTCAAGGTTCATCACTTGGCATATGACACATTCCATCATTCTCCAGTTGAAGTTTGTCCCCTCAGTTACAGCGACATTGTCAATAATATCTCTTTTCTCATTGGACAATTGGTAGTATGCTACAATATTATAGCACAGACAATTTAATTTATAACATATGGTATATGATACAGTTAGAGTAATAAAACTTGCACGAGCAAAAAAGTAGTTTACTTGGATGTATGATAGGCAAATTCCTAGTTGTCACAAGCCTGCTTGGTACTTCTGAGTTGTTAGTATTGAACGCAATCTCCTGACCCACATATAGCGTGTAAACTCTAACAAATTCCTTCCAAGAATCTCCAGAAATGTATGTCAACCCATTTTTGTTGGTAATCTCACATGGGAATTCAAACCCCTCATTGGTACTGAAACTTGCATCAAAGTTGCCATATTTTTCCAAGGGCACTCTAAATTTCTGCATGAAACTGTATCTATTGTAGCAGGGGATTACCTGAGTAGCATATGTACGATTGTTAATAAATATGAACTGCCTGTTAATCTAAAGAGTTTGTCCAATCATAGATGACTAGCATAGTAGTTCACTACTCCCTCCGTCCGGTGAAAAGTGTACATATAGAAATTTTAGGACAAATTATGGAGTGTAGTAAAAAATGCATTGGAAAAGTGCAAGCCATCATCTCTCTCCTCTTTAATTATCCAACCCCCAATGACCTAAGTGCATGTAAAAACTAAGGAGACCATGTGTAGAATGCTATTGGTCTTGATTAATTACCGTGTGATGAGAGACAAGCATTTTTTTTCTACTTTAATGTGCATTGGGAAGATAGATGTACACTCTTTTGTGGACAAATTTTAAAGCCAAAGGTACACTTTTCACCGGACGGAGGGAGTAGTTCTTAACAGTAATATCATATAACCCCATAGAAGATTTAAATTTACATGCATGTACACAAAACCATTTGATCATCTAAGAAATCAACATGCAATATAACTCTTTTTGCAGTAAATATTACAAACAACTGACTGAGTACAATATTCGTTCAATATTACTGCCTCCGTCTAAAAAATTGTGGACAAAGAATTGTACATATGGATTTATCTATCAAGAAAACATGACTAGGTACATGTGTATCTACATGAATCTAACACTTTAATTTTGGATCGGACGGAATACTAAATTTCTCATGATATTTGCTACAAGTCATGTCAGACTGGATCTTACTGTCTTGTTTGCAAATCCCGCGCGTAGGGTGACGGTACAAAACTCCCTCATCCGATGCTCACCGGGGCACAAACCCTTGGTGTCCAAACAAATGTCACACTGCGAATCGAGATCAATCACATTACCAGTACAGTCTTAAAGATTAGTGCTAACAGTTGAATTTAGATCTGACAGATTCTATAGTGCAAATACGTACCGCGCTGATCTCCTTAACCATTTTCGCTCGAGAGAGGGACGTGAGGAGGAGGCGGCGAAAAGAGCAGTCACTCCCGACCCCTCAGCTGACGACGGCGGCGGCGGTGGCCGGAGATTTCGAAAATGCACGAAAGCCCGGCGTTTCTGATCTTATATTGGAGTGGACGTGGCGGTGGTAGGAGGCCCCGATGCCACTGTGGTTACGAGGGAGGCGGTGCAATCACGGGATTTCGAGAGAGGTGGCATGCGTGAGTTATGTTGGGGAACGTAGTAGTAAATCAAAAAATTTCCTACGTATCACCAAGATCAATCTAGGAGATGCTAGCAACGAGAGAGAGGGAGTGCATCTTCATACCCTTGAAGATCGCTAAGCGGAAGCGTTACAAGAACGCGGTTGATGGAGTCGTACTCGAGGCGATTCAAATCGCAGAAGATCCGATCTAGCGCCGAATGGACGGCGCCTCCGCGTTCAACACACGTACAGCCCGAGGACGTCTCCTCCTTCTTGATCCAGCAAGCGGAGAGGAGAAGTTGAGGGAGAACTCCAGCAGCACGACGACGTGGTGGTGGAGGAGCTCGTGGTTTCTCCGACAGGGCTTCGCCAAGCACTACGGAGGAGGAGGAGGTGTTGGAGAGGGGGAGGGGCTGCGCCAGGGAAGGGGGTGCTGCTGCCCTCCCACCCCCCCTCTATTTATAGGGAGAAGGGGAGAGGGGCCGGCCCCCTTAGATCCCATCTAAGGGGAGGGGCGGGGGCCAGGGGGGGAAACTTGCCCCCCAAGCAAGGTGGGAGGCGCCCCCACCCCCTAGGGTTTCTAACCCTAGGCGCCTTGGGCCCCTTGGGGATGGCGCCCAGCCCACTTAGGGGCTGGTTCCCTTCCACATACAGCCTATAGGGCCCTCCGGGGCAGGTGGACCCTCTCGGTGGACCCCCGGAACCCCTTCGGTGGTCCCGGTACAATACCGGCAAACCTCCGAACACTTCCGGTGACCGTATGATGACTTCCCATATATAAATCTTCACCTCCGGACCATTCCGGAACTCCTCGTGATGTCCGAGATCTCATCCGGGACTCCGAACAACCTTCGGTAACCACATGCAATTTCCCATAACAACTCTAGCATCACCGAACCTTAAGTGTGTAGACCCTACGGGTTTGGGAACCATGTAGACATGACCGAGACATCTCTCCGGCCAATAACCAACAGCGGGATCTGGATACCCATGTTGGCTCCCACACGTTCCACGATGATCTCATCGGATGAACCACGATGTCGGGGATTCAATCAATCCCGTACACAATTCCCTTTATCTACCGGTATGATACTTGCCCGAGATTCGATCGTCGGTATCCCTATACCTTGTTCAATCTCGTTACCGGCAAGTCTCTTTACTCGTTCGTAACACATCATCCCGTGATCAACTCCTTGGTCACATTGAGCTCATTATGATGATGTCCTACCGAGTGGGCCCAGAGATACCTCTCCGTCATATGGAGTGACAAATCCCAGTCTCGATTCATGCCAACCCAACAGACACTTTCGGAGATACCTGTAGTGCACCTTTATAGTCACCCAGTTACGTTGTGACGTTTGATACACCCAAAGCATTCCTACGGTATCCGGGAGTTGCACAATCTCATGGTCTAAGGAAATGATACTTGACATTAGAAAAGCTCTAGCGAACGAACTATGCGATCTTGTGCTATGCTTAGGATTGGGTCTTGTCCATCACATCATTCTCCTAATGATGTGACCCCGTTATCAACGACATCCAATGTCCATGGTCAGGAAACCATAACCATCTATTGATCAACGAGCTAGTCAACTAGAGGCTTACTAGGGACATGCTGTGATCTATGTATTCACACATGTATTACGGTTTCCGGTTAATACAATTATAGCATGAACAATAGACAATTATCATGAACAAGGAAATATAATAATAACCATTTTATTATTGCCTCTAGGGCATATTTCCAACAGTCTCCCACTTGCACTAGAGTCAATAATCTAGTTCACATCTCCATGTGATTAACACTCATAGTCCACATCGCCATGTGACTATACCCAAGGAGTTTACTAGAGTCAATAATCTAGTTCACATCATCATGCGATTAAGACTCAATGAGTTATGGGGTTTGATCATGTTCTGCTTGTGAGAGAGGTTTTAGTCAACGGGTCTATACTTCGCAAATCTCTAGGTCATATTGTAAATGCTGCTTCCACACTCCACTTGGAACTATTCCAAATGGTTGCTCCACTATACGTATCCGGTTTGCTACTCAGAGTCATCCAGATAGGTGTTAAAGCTTGCATCGACGTAACCCTTTACATCGAACTCTTTATCACCTCCAAAATCGAGAAACATTTCCTTATTCTTTTAAGGACAATTTTGACCGCTGTCCAAATGATCCACTCCTGGATCACTCTTGTACCCCCTTGGCAAACACGTGGCAAGGCACATATCAGGTGCGGTACACAGCATGGCATACTGCATAGAGCCTATGGCTAAGGCATAGGGGACGACCTTCGTCCTTTCTCTTTCTTCTGCCGTGGTCGAGCTTTAAGTCTTAACTTCACACCTTACAACTCAGGCAAGAACTCCTTCTGTGACTGATCCATTTTGAACTCCTTCAAAATCATGTCAAGGTATGTGCTCTGTGAAAGTCTTATCAGGCGTCTTGTTCTATCTCTATAGATCTTGATACCCAACATGTAAGCAGTTTTACCCAGGTCTTCCTTTGAAAAAATCCATTCAAACAACCCTTTATGCTTTCTAGAAATTCTACATCATTTCTGATCAACAACATGTCATCCATATATACTTATCAGAAATGTTGTAGTGCTCCCACTCACTTTCTTGTAAATACAAGTTTCTCATAAACTTTGTATAAACTCAAAAACTTTGATCACCTCATCAAAGCATATATTCCAACTCCGAGATGCTTGCTCCTGTCCATCGAAGGATTGCTGGAGCTTGCATACCTTTTAGCATCCTTAGGATCGACAAAACCTTCTGGTTGTATCACATACAACCTTTCCTCACGAAAACCGTTAAGGAAACTTTGTTTTTTTACATCCATCTGCCATATTTCATAAATGAAAATGCAGCAACTGCTAACATAATTCTAACAGACTTTAGCATCACTATGATTGAGAGAGTCTCATCACAGTCAACTCCTTGAACTTGTCAGAAACTTCTTTGAGACAAGTCGAGCTTCATAAATGGTGACATTACCATCAGCGTCTGTCTTCTTCTTAAAGATCCATTTATTCTCAACGGCTTGCCGATCATCGGGCAAGTCCACCAAAGTCCATACTTTGTTCTCACACATGGATCCTATCTCGGATTTCATGGCTCCTAGCCATTTGTTGGAATCCGGGTCCATCATCGCTTCTCCATAGTTTGTAGGTTCATTGTTGTCCAACAACATGACCTCCAAGACAGGGTTGCCGTACCACTCAGGAGCAGTACGCGTCCTTGTCAACCTACGAGGTTCGATAGTAACTTGATCCGAAGCTTCATGATCATCACCATTAACTTCCTCTTTAACTGACGTAGGCTCCGCAGAAACATCTTTCTGCGCTGCGCTACTCTTTGGTTGAAACGAAGGTTCAACAACCTCATCAAGTTCTATCTTCCTCCCACTCAATTCTTTCGAGAGAAACCTTTTCTCGAGAAAGATCCTTTTTAGCAACAAATACTTTGCCCTCGGATCTGAGATAGAAGGCATACCCAAATGTTTCCTTAGGGTATTCTATGAAGATGCACATTTCCGCTTCGGGTTCGAGCTTATCAGACATAAGCGTCGTATTCCCAAACTCTGAGAAATGACAGCTTAGGTTTCTGCCAAACCATACGGTGACATCTCAACGGAATTTAGATGGTGCCCTATTTAAAGTGAATGTAGTTGTCTCTAATGCTTAACCCCGAAACGATAGTGGCAAATCGATAAGAGACATCATAGCACGCACCATATCCAATAGAGTATGACTACGACGTTTGGACACACCATCACACTATGGTGTTCCAGGTGGCGTGAGTTGTGAAACAACTTTCACATTGTCTTAAGTTGTATACAAAACTCGTAACTCAGATATTCACCTCTACGATCATATCGTAGACATTTTTATCTTCTTGTCACGATGATCTTAGACTTCACTCTGAATTTGTTTGAACTTTTCAAACGTTTTAGACTTGTGTTTCATTAAGTAAATATACTCATATCCACTCAAATCATCATGTGAAGGTAGGAAAATAATGATATCCATTGCATGCTACAACACTCATTGGACCGCATACATCAACATGTATTATTTCCAATAAGTTACTAGCCCGCTCCATTATACCGGAAACGGGGTCTCAGTCATCTTGCCTAAGAGGCATGGTACGCATGTCTCAACCAATTCGAAATCGAGTGAGTCCAAAGATCCATCAGCATGGAGTTTCTTCATGCGCTTTACACCAATATGACCTTTAGTGGCAGTGCCACAAGTATGTGGTACTATCATTATTAACTTTGCATCTTTTATGAACATGTGTATTATTACGATCGAGATTCAATAAACCATTCACATTGGGTGCATGACCATTGAAGGTATTATTCATGTAAACAGAATAACCATTATTCTCTAACTTAAATGAATAACCGTATTGCAATAAACACGATCTAATCACGTTCATGCTCAACGCAAACACCAAATAACATTTATTTAGGTTCATCCCTAATCCCGAGAGAGTGTGCGATGGTGATCACATCAACCTTGGAAACACTTCCAACACACATCGTCACCTCACCCTTAGCTAGCCTCCTTTTATTCAGTAGCTTTTATTTCGAGTTACTAACATTTAGTAACCGAACCGGTATCCAATACCCAGGTGCTACTAGGATTACTAGCAAGGTACACATCAATAACACGTATATCAAATATACTTCTGTCGACATTGCCAGCTTTCTTATCTACCAAATATCTAGGGTTGTTCCGCTTCAGCGACCGTTCTCTTCATAACAGAAGCACCTAGTCTCAAGTTTGGGTTCAACCTTGGGTTTCTTCACTGGAGCAGCAACTGACTTGCCATCCATGAAGTTTCCCTTCTTGCCCTTGCCCTTTGTGAAACTAGTGGTTTTACTAACCATCAACACTTGATGCTCCTTCTTGATTTCTACCTTCGCGGTGTCAAACATCACGAACAGCTCAGGGTTCATCTTATCCATCCCTGGCATGTTATAGTTCATCACGAAGCTCTAGTAGCTAGGTGGCAGTGACTTGGAGAACTATATTAATCACTATCTTATCTGGAAGATTAACTCCCACTCGATTCAAGTGATCGTAGTACCCTAACAATCTGAGCACATGCTCACTGATTGGGCTATTCTCCTTCATCTTGCAGGCAAAGAATCTTGTTGGAGGTCTCATACCTCTCAACGCGGGCACGAGCCTAAGATCCCAATTTTAGCTCTTAGAACATCTCATATGTTCCATGTCGTTCAAAACGTTTTGGAGCCTCAATTCTAAGCCGTAATGCATGACGCACTGAACTATCAAGTAGTCATCAGAACGTGCTGTTAGATGTTCAAAACATCTACAGACGACACTTGAGGGGCTGCCGCATCGAGCGGTGCATTAAGGACATAAGCCTTCTGTGCAGCAATGAGGACAATCCTCAGATCACGGACCCAGTCCGCATTATTGCTCACAATATCTTTCAACTTAGTCTTTCTCTAGGAACGTATTAAACAGGGAGCTAAAGCGCGAGCTATTGATCTACAACATAATTTGCAAAGACAATTTAGACTATGTTCATGATAATTAAGTTCATCTAATCAAATTATTTAATTCACTCCCACTCAGATAGACATCCCTCCAGTCATCTAAGTGATACATGATCCGAATCGACTAGGCCGTGTCCGATCATCACGTGAGACGGACTAGTCATCAACGGTGAACATCTCCATGTTGATCGCATCTACCATACGACTCATGTTCGACCTTTCGGTCTCTCGTGTTCCGAGGCCATGTCTGTACATGCTAGGCTCGTCAAGTCAACCTAAGTGTTTCGCATGTGTTAATCTGGCTTACACCCGTTGTATGCGAACGTTAGAATCTATCACACCCGATCATCACGTGGTGCTTCGAAACAACGAACCTTCGCAACGGTGCACAGTTAGGGGGAACACATTTCTTGAAATTTTAGTGAGGGATCATCTTATTTATGCTACCGTCGTTCTAAGCAAATAAGATGTAAACATGATAAACATCACATGCAAATCATAAAGTGACATGATATGGCCAATATCATCTTGCGCTTATGATCTCCATCTTCGAGGCGCGGCATGATCACCATCGTCACCGGCATCACACCATGATCTCCATCATTGTGTCTTCATGAAGTTGTGTCGCCAACTATTGCTTCTACTACTATGGCTACCGGTTAGCAATAAAGTAAAGTAATTACATGGCGTTTTCATTGACACGCAGGTCATAGAATAAATTAAGACAACTCCTATGGCTCTTGCCGGTTGTCATACTCATCGACATGCAAGTCGTGATTCCTATTACAAGAACATGATCAATCTCATACATCACATATATATAATTCATCACATCCTTTTGGCCATATCACATCACATAGCATACCCTGCAAAAACAAGTTAGACGTCCTCTAATTGTTGTTTGCATGTTTTATGTGGCTGCTATGGGTATCTAGCAAGAACGTTTCTTACCTACGCAAAAGCCACAACGGTGATATGCCAATTGCTATTTACCCTTCATAAGGACCCTTTTCATCGAATCCGATCCGACTAAAGTGGGAGAGACAGACACCCGCTAGCCACCTTATGCAACAAGTGCATGTCAGTCGGTGGAACCTGTCTCACGTAAGCGTACGTGTAAGGTCGGTCCGGGCCGCTTCATCCCACAATGCCGCCAAATCAAGATAAGACTAGTAACGGTAAGCAAATTGACCAAATCATCGCCCACAACTACTTTGTGTTCTACTCGTGCATAGAATCTACGCATAGACCTAGCTCATGATGCCACTGTTGGGGAACGTAGTAGTAAATCAAATTTTTTCCTACGTATCACCAAGATCAATCTAGGAGATGCTAGCAACGAGAGAGAGGGAGTGCATCTTCATACTCAAAATTTTTCCTACGTGTCACCAAGATCAAAATTTGGCCTTGAATATAATAGTCATCCCAAATAGTTGGGTTGATTTCAGACAGGTCAGGATAGTAGCATCTGCTCTCAGAGGGTGCCAAGCTCGGCCGGAAGGGCCCGTGTCGGGGAACCTCCATGTTCACACCATCTTCAAATTATGTAAACTTTATTTCATGGCCTCCCATGACCAAATGAAGCATGCATGCACACTGGTTGTAAGTTTCTACTAGACTTTCCATTTTCTTCAATTATTTCGGTCATAAATGCCCGAAAAATGTCCGCAATTGCCAAAACTTGCAAATTTTGCTGAAACTCGTTTAATGTTGTCCTGGGACCCTATAATTGTAACATTTTCCATTGCATGTCATAAGTTTGGTTAATTACACATGAAGCATGATCTACTTGGTACGTACATTCGATAGTGTAGCACGAAGGTTCTGGATGGAGGCAGTGGATGTACCGCATCAACTCAATGGATGGAATCCAGTTTGAACCAATGTCCCAAGTTGGTATCGTGTGTCAATTAGGTCCACTCTAAGGCAAAGAAGCTTGAAGGCATCATGTGCTACCCCTTTCGATGGATGTCTGGGGGGGGGGGGGTAGACCGTCTGGGAGATGTTTACAGGTTTTTTTTCGTTCAAAAAATGAAAAAACATGAAAATGATGTGTAACCTTGAAAGCACTGTGCATGCATGCTTGATTTGGTCATGGGATGGCATGAAAATAACTTGGAATCCTCTATAGATGGTGTATAGAATGAGGTGGCCCGAGACGGGCCCTTCCGGGCAAGCCTTGTACCCTTCGAAAGCACATGTTGGTTTATTGACTATATTAAATGACCCCAACTTTGTAGGGTTACAATCCATGGCCATGTTAGGGATACATGCCAAGTTTGAACCATTTTCAGCTAAGTTTGCAAGTTTTTTCATGTGCGGCCACTTTTTGACCATTTTCGGTAAAAAAAATAAAGAAAATGGAATTCTTGTCTAAACTGAAAAGCATTTTGCATGGCAGCTTGTTTTGGTCATGGGATTCCATGGGAAATAGTAGCGATCATCTGTAGATGGTCTAAACATGGAGGTGCCCCCAGACACGCCCTTCCGACCTTGACTGGCACCCTTCGAAATCACATGCTGGTTTGTTGACCTACCTGAAATCAACCCAACTTTGTAGGGTTGCAAGCCATGGCCATGTTTGGGCTACGCTCAAGTTTCAACCTTTTTTGCAAGTTTTGTCACGTACGGCCAGTTTTCGGGCATTTTCAGAACAGACAACATATTTTACCATTTAAAAATGTATTCCTTTCTCAACGACACATTTCTTCTTCTTCGAAACAATAGATGCTAATGTTTCAACCTCCCATAACTCACGCCGCCCAGATCTCCTGAAATCCCACGATTACAGCTCCTCCCTTGTAACCACCCGCGGCATCCAGGCCCCCTACCACCTCCCATGACCACTGCAAGATCAGATTGGAGCCGCTGACCATCGCCCATTGGGAACATCACCTGAGGGGTCGGACGACAGTGGTGCTGTCGCCGCCTCCTACTCGCGTCAACGCGCCGCAGCTCCTGTTGATGCCGTCGAGCGCCACACAGCCACATCTAGTGTGGGACACACTATCTACCTGGAGCATTGGGCCGCCACCGTCTCTGACAAAAGGTTACCTGATCATAGCTTTTTTTAATCTTTCTCAGACGCACGTCTACTAGTAAAACCCTAATAGGTTTTCCACAAGTTATTCCAGTCGTCAAGATTACCTGAACATAGCTCTTATTAATAATTATCTTGTAATCAATCTTGCCACACTACACGAAGGTCCGAAGAGGTAATACCAAAACAAGAGAAGGGTATCTCTTCCATGAAATAACACGTCGTATGTTTATGCAATCCTAAACCCAGGTTGAACTGTCCTAATGTTATGCATGACCAAAATCAGTAGTGTGCTTATACTTACATGTAGTTCATATTATTTAAAAAACTCATCCATACCTGCATATAAGATTTTATTTTTGTTATACATTTCTCAACATTAAGTTCAAATTAATTGACAAGATTTTGCTTCTGTTCCATAGGTGCCAGTAAAATGGAAACTACTGTTAAAAGTCCTGCTAATGGAGAAAAACACTTCTCCGAAATGACCGATGAGGTACGTAGTTGACATTTTGTTTGAAAACTATACGTGCACATACTTCTTTCATACTCGCTAAAATCTAATGCCACTTTGCAGGAACTCTTTGCGAAGCACGCCCATATGAAGTATGCTCACCGTCAAGGTTCGCCAAAGCCATGAAATTGTTGTCACCAAAACACATAGAGTCCATCATAAGCGATACCGGTCTTGGGGGTCTAACCAAGATGCATGAATTTAATCTCCGGCGTATGATGTTGATAAGACTAGCAAAGAGCTTTGATAGTGAGACGGCGTCCATTACCATAGGTAAAACACCCATTCCTATCACTGCAGAAGACGTGCACCATATATTTGGCCTTGCGATAGAAGGGGAGGATATTGAGGAAAAGCTGCAAAGCACCGCGGATCCAAATTTGTTTAACAAATTTCAACACAATGGGACAATTTCTCTGCCTGACCTTGAGACAGCGATCATAAGTTCCAAAACTCCGGACGATGATTTCCTGGTGCGGGTCATTCTGTTCGCTATTGGTACAGTTTTAGCACCAACAGCACAATCTTAATTATGTCGACGCGAAATATCTTAAACTTGTTGCGGATATTAAAAGCATTCGGACATTGAACTGGGGAAGTTTCACACTGAAACACTTGTTCAGGTGCCTATACAAATTTAACTATCTTGATCAAGTATCTCTACAGGGAAATCTACCTCTGCTCCAGGTTAGTGCAACATCACTAGTTAACATTCTACAATTGTTGTTCTTTTGTATATCTCTCTATATTGATGAAGTAATTTATTGTGAAGATTTGGTACTGGGAGCATGTATGTTCTGGCAAATTGATGTATCCTCCTATACCCCCACCATTGGTCGCACGATGGGACGAATGCAAGTGCAGAATAAGAACAGAAGCTTACAGCACAGGAGGTCTTCATAAAGACTGGCGTGTTTGTAGATTTGACCCTTGTATATATCCGGTTATTTATTTGCTACTACTGATTCATTCTACCTGATTCAAAGGTTGTGATGGAAATTTGTGCTCGACAACTGGAGGCCAACAATACAAATGATCCACGAAGCAAAAAATTTGTACATGTGGATGAACGTGATTCGTCTCGAGCATAATCACAAGTTCAAAATATGAGTAGCCAACAAGTAAGCCCAACAAAGACAATTTTCATTTTCCAAGAGCAGTAAAAGGTCGCATCGAAACTCATTCATTTTGCTTTGTTCTAAACGGGGTGTTATTTCGTTTGCACAGGTGGAAATGATAGTTGCAGCCATGAATGCACATTTTGCTGAACAAGAAAAGAAGATAGGCAGACAGTTAATGGAATTTTAGCACAGATTTGACGCGAAATTCCTCACCGTGAGCGAAGAGTTAATCGACCTTAAGAGTAAATCTACCAGTAATCCTAGGCTCTCGATGGCCTAGGACGAAATTAAGGACTTAAGGAGGGAACTGAAGGTATGTCATGTTGTGCATTTTTTATTGTTATGAATATGTTCCTCCATATTCATTATTGTTTGAATTGTTACAGGAATTAAAAAACCAAACTAAAGGCAGCCAACAATCCGAGTCACAGAAAGCAGGCGTCGAGGTAATAATTATGGCCCACCACGTAAGTACTATTAACAAACTAATTATAATTGACCATTTTTTTATTGTAGAAACAAGTCAATGTGCGCAGTGAATCCTTCACGGTGACTCCTAAGTTCGACGCATCCACGCCACGTACTTCAACTCCAACACCAAGTGCCAGACACATCCTGCCGAACAAGGAGGATCCTTGAATCACACCGTTGAAGCCTCTGGTTGATAATGATTACATGCTCACCGCTCAGGACAAAGAGGCAGCTGTTTTCATCCGGGGAACACACGACCCTGTTGAAGTAGCTCTAATCGGAGACATTCCCTTAAGAGCGGAACAACTCAAGCCAATTTATAATAACAAATACATCTGCGGTGATGTAAGCCCCTTGTACTCCATTGTACATCAACTATTTGAACTGCTGGCACATCATTATATGATTACAAATTTGCAAGTTATTATGGCGTATGCTCACATCAGCGGAGTTGAGACTGATACTACATCAGTCATATCCCCCGATGAAACCAGAAAGCTTTTAGAATCTAAAGGGGTTATTCCAAGGGGGCGTGGAAGGTCGTGGGTTGCTCGTGTTGCAAATAAATTTGTAGGACGCCGGAAGGTACCCATTTTGCTCACTTTCATATATCGTAATAGGTAGTGTAGATGAAATATTTCAGGGGTCCCCCGAACCATAATTGTTACAACAACAACAACAACAACAACAACAACAACAACAACAACAAAGCCTTTAGTCCCAAACAAGTTGGGGTAGGCTAGAGGTGAAACCCATAAGATCTCGCGACCAACTCATGGCTCTGGCACATGGATAGCAAGCTTCCACACACCCCTGTCCATAGCTAGTTCTTTGGTGATACTCCAATCCTTCAGGTCTCTATTAACGGACTCCTCCCATGTCAAATTAGGTCTACCCCGACCTCTCTTGACATTCTCCGCACGCTTTAGCTGTCCGCTATGCACTGGAGCTTTTGGAGGCCTGCGTTGAATATGCCCAAACCATCTCAGACGATGTTGGACAAGCTTCTCTTCAATTGGTGCTACCCCAACTCTATCTCGTATATCATCATTCCGGACTCTATCCTTCCTCGTGTGGCCACACATCCATCTCAACATACGCATCTCCGCCACACCTAACTGTTGAACATGTCGCCTTTTAATCGGCCAACACTCAGCGCCATACAACATTGCAGGTCGAACAGCCATCCTGTAGAACTTGCCTTTTAGCTTTTGTGGCACTCTCTTGTCACAGAGAATGCCAGAAGCTTGGCGCCACTTCATCTATCCGGCTTTGATTCGATGGTTCACATCTTCATCAATACCCCCATCCTCCTGCAGCATTGACCCCAAATATCGAAAGGTGTCCTTCTGAGTTACCACTTGCCCATCAAGGCTAACCTCCTCCTCCTCACACCTAGTAGTACTAAAACAACACATCATGTACTCGGTTTTAGTTCTACTAAGCCTAAACCCTTTCGATTCCAAGGTTTGTCTCCATAACTCTAACTTCCTATTTACCCCCGTCCGACTATCATCAACTAGCACCACATCATCCGCAAAGAGCATACACCATGGGATATCTCCTTGTATATCCCTTGTGACCTCATCCATCACCAAGGCAAAAAGATAAGGGCTCAAAGCTGACCCCTGATGTAGTCCTATCTTAATCGGGAAGTCATTAGTGTCGACATCACTTGTTCGAACACTTGTCACAACATCATCATACATGTCCTTGATGAGGGTAATGTACTTTGCTGGGACTTTGTGTTTCTCCAAGGCCCACCACATGACATTCCTCGGTATCTTATCATAGGCCTTCTCCAAGTCAATGAACACCATATGCAAGTCCTTCTTTTGCTCCCTGTATCTCTCCATAAGTTGTCGTACCAAGAAAATGGCTTCCATGGTCGACCACCCAGGCATGAAACCAAACTGATTTTTGGTCACGCTTGTCATTCTTCTTAAGCGGTGCTCAATGACTCTCTCCCATAGCTTCATTGTATGGCTCATCAGCTTAATTCCATGGTAATTAGTACAACTCTGAACATCTCCCTTGATCTTAAAGATTGGTACTAATATACTCCGTCTCTATTCTTCTGGCATCTTGTTTGCCCGAAAAATGAGGTTGAAAAGCTTGGTTAGCCATACTATCGCTATGTCCCCGAGGCCTTTCCACACCTAAATGGGGATACAATCAGGGCCCATCGCCTTGCCTCCTTTCATCCTTTTTAAAGCCTCCTTGACCTCAGACTCCTGGATTCTTCGCACAAAATGCATGCTGGTCTCATCAAAGGAGTCATCCAGTTCAATGGTAGAACTCTCATTGTCCCCATTGAACAGCTTGTCGAAGTACTCCCACCATCTATGCTTAATCTCCTCGTCCTTCACCAAGAGTTGGCCTGCTTCGTCCTTGATGCATTTGACTTGACCAATATTCCTTGTCTTCCTCTCTCGGATCTTGGCCATCTTATAGATGTCCCTTTTGCCTTCCTTCGTGCCTAACCATTGGTAGAGGTCCTCATATGCCCGACCCCTTGCTTCACTAACAGCTCGCTTTGCGGCCTTCTTCGCCATCTTGTACTTCTCTATGTTGTCTGCCCTCCTATCCAGGTATAGGCGTCTGAAGCAATCTTTCTTCTCTTTAATCGCCTTCTGGACATCATCATTCCACCACCAGGTATCCTTATCTTCGCTTCTCCTTCCCCTGGACACTCCAAACTCCTCCGATGCCACCTTACAAATGCAAGTCGCCATCTTCATCCACACATTGTCCGCATCCCCTCCTTCCTCCCAAGGGCCCTCCTTAATGACCCTCTCCTTGAACGCCTGAGCTACCTCCCCCTTGAGCTTCCACCACTTTGTTCTAGCGACTTTGGCACAATTATCCTGCTGGACACGAATCCGAAAGCGGAAGTCAGCAACCACCAGCTTGTGCTGAGGAACAACACTCTCTCAAGGTATCACCTTACAGTCTAGGCACGCACGCCTATATTCTCTTCTCGAGAAGATGAAATCAATCTAGCTAGAGTGTTGGCCACTACTAAAAGTCACCAAATGTGATTCTCTCTTTCTAAAGAGGGTGTTAGCTACAATCATGTCGTAGGCTAGAGCAAAGCTTAAGACATCTTCTCCTTCTTGATTCTTGATGCCATAGCCAAAGCCCCCATGCGCCCCTTCAAAACTTGTGTTAGATGTACCTACGTGGCCATTGAGGTCTCTCCTATGAGGAGCTTCTTGCCAATCGGTACACTCCTAACCATGCCTTCCAGGCCTTCCCAGAACTCCCTCTTGGTGTTCTCATTGTGGCCTACTTGCGGGGCATACGCGCTGATAACATTGAGAACTAAGTCCCCAACTACCAGCTTGACCAGGATAATCTGGTCCCCACGTCTCTTGACATCTACCACTCCATACTTGAGGCTCTTGTTGATCAAGATGCCTACGCCATTTCTGTTTGCAGCCGTCCCCGTGTACCACAACTTGAAGCTGGTATCCTCCACCTCCTTCGCCTTCTGTCCCCTCCATTTGGTTTCTTGGACGTAAAGGATATCAACACCTCTCCTCACCACTACATCAACTAGCTCCCGAAGCTTCCCTGTTAGAGACCCTACGTTCCAGCTACCTAAGCGAATCCTACTTGGCTCGGCTAGCTTCCTTACCCTTCACACTCGTCAAGTCAAATGCGAAGACCCTTGCTCATTTTCCACTACATCTGGGCGCCGATGTAGCGTGCCACTAAGGATGCGATGACCCGATCCTCGCTCACTTGCCACCGTATCCAGATCAAGATACAGCACGCCACCAGGGGTGTGACGGCCCGGCCCTTTCCCATTTTCCACCACACCCGGGTTCCGATGTGGCGCCTCGCTGAGAGGGTTACGCCCCAATGAAAATCTTTTGGGTCTCATCTCCATAAGAGTGGCTGAGTTTTTACGTTGGCTCGCCAAGTCTATCACAACCCTCCTCCTTTACCCGGGCTTGTGACCGGCTATGTTGATATAACATAGGCGGAGTTTAATTTCAAAATTATTCCGTGGAATGAGTCCGCTTTGATTTTACGGCAGGTGCACATCCCGTTGAATGTGCATAATAATCACTGGATGGCAATGGTGTTTAATTTCGACAAAGAAGAGATTCAAATCCTAAACTCCTTGAAAGATCATTTTGACAAGTCGAAGGAAACTGCTCTTGTAAGCTTTATCTTGCTGCCTCTTTACCGTTGCATGGCACATGAACTCCCAAATCACCGTAACCCTTTGTAATACTCGTATTATGCTAGGTGGAGTCGATTCAGACTGCATGGATGAAGCGGTGAAGGATGGCTTGGTAACACCAGCTAAGCCCACCAAATTTACCGAGTGGGATGTAGTACGCTATGACGACATACCACAACAGAATGACGGGTACGTACGACCTCCTAAATTATTCCTCGCCGACACGTCCAAGTTTACTAAAACCTAAACTAAACATTGCAGGCATTCATGTGCGCTGTTCACACTGAAGTACATGTTGACATGGAACGGTGAAGATTTTATCGAGAATTTGGAGCATGTCAGTCAAACACTATATTTAATTTTGGAATATCTTATGCCTCAACGCTGTGCTGACATATGTGTCGCTTATCAAATTTAGTCATAGATAGAAATTTTTAGCTGGAAAATAGTTTCAAGCGTGCTGCATTCAAATTGCAACGGTCTTCTCCTCGATTCATACAAGTACCCCATAACGGTTAGCGAAAAAGCACGAATATTTTATTTTATTCACATGTGTCATGATATTAACGAATGCACCGTTGTCTGCTGTACAGAAGGAGACGTATGAATCCCATGTTGCACCGCAACCTATGGATTCACAAGACGACGTCCAAGAAATTATTGGAACTGTTCAGTGCAACAAAACAGACACGGTGAGCTCCCAAAAGGATCCCGACACCCCGAGCTCCCCCAAAAAGCGGAGATCATGTGGATGCCCGAGGAAGGTTGTCGATGAAGTGAAAGCTACAAAAACAAAAACTCTTGAAGAGCTGAAACTAAAATTTGATAGCAAGACCATTGCTAAACGCGTCGGTTCGATATCAACACGACGATGCAAACCATCACGAGCTATGTTGAGCCCATTCAAGACAACCAAATGGTAGTTTAGGTATGTACTGGGTAGCACTGTAGTTAGCACTTATGATACATTTGTCATTTATGATTTGGTGATCTTACTTTATCAAGCATGCATCGACGAGGCGGTGGAAGATGGCTTGCTAACACCAGCTAAGACCATCAAATTTGCCGAGTGTAAGAAAGTACGGTATGATAACATACCACAACAGAGCATTCTCTGCTTTTGCAGTACATACTTTTGGCAATCATGAGCATTATCTACCTTTGGCAATTAGGGATACATGCTCAGTTCTTTTGCTTGAACTGCCAATAGGTCATTGTGCCAATCATTTGCTTGATGTACTTTTGGCAATATCTTATACAACCTGAGTGCATATCAAAAAGTGGCAATAGGTACTTTTGGCAATCATGTGCATGCTACATTTTTGGCAATAACTAATGCATGCTCATTTGTTTTGCTTCAAATGGCAGTATGTACTCTTGGCAAACATTTGTCTGCTCTACTTTTGGCAGCTACTAATACAAGCTTAGTTATAATGCTATAACTATCCATAGAAATAACTTGAACGTCTTTATTTCGAAACATACCAAATTCAGTTGAAGATATAGCATTAGCATCTTCAGTTAGAGATAGAACATGTACCATATATCACCATAGTGGAGGTATTAGGCAATGTTGACCGCAATGCGCTTAGGGTAGGTTCTTACAAGATAAACCATAGTTTAATGAAGCAACGACGCTTATTAGTACAGGGTAGACGCTTAATTAGGCACCTATCATATACAAATTGGCACTGCTGCTTTAGAAATCCATGTTTATTATTGTTAGCATGTACCTAAGCACGTAGCATTGAAAGTTGGGCATTAACAGAAATGAGCAATGTAGTGCCAAACACTTAAACATAGCATACTAAGCAGTCGCAACCCAAAAGATGAACCGGCGCATAAGTTCAAGCAGTACGGTGGGGCTGAAGTATCACACGACAACGATAACATTAAAACAGTCTAAAGTACGGTGGGCCAGCAGCAACAACGAAGCAGCGCATCAGATCCTCGGCATCTTGGTCGGACGAGGAGGCCTCGGGAGGTAGAACGGCAGATGCCCCTTTGCGTACTTCCTGAGGAAGGCACCGAAGGCAGCATGTTTAGCCCGGACATGGGGCTTATGGTTCCTCCCATTACCATAGCCGACACCAGTGCCATGCATGATCAGGCTATCATAGTCGTTCTTGATCCTCGCGCAGCAGAAGGGGCAGGCTATGTTGCCATAGATCCGTTTGGGGCCACTGCGGTACGGGATTTCCCCATTCCGCAGCCTCCTGAGGACGTAGCGACTCTTGCTGTCCCTGCTCTCCTTGCTATCAGCCACGTCTTCGTCATCATCCTGTGTATTAGTTGATCCACAGCTAAGTCAGATTAGGAATACCAAAATATAGCATTTCATAAGAGTATCAAGTACATTCTGAAAGTAGGAATACAAAAATATGATCAATCAGATGATTGACACAACATGTACCTCATGTATTGCATTATAGTTGATGTATTCTTTGTTTTCTTTCTTGTACTTTTTTCTTTGCTTTGCATGCATAGTTGTTCTCCCCTCTAAAGAACTACTCCTATTTGTACAATCTGAGTTGACAATTAACTAAAGGGTTCAGGTTTTAGAGTTGGACAAATCCTTTTACTGCATCCAAGCACATATTTTATTCCATACTGAAAATAGATAATTCCTAAAACAGGATCATTTCTTACCATTTCTTGCAACAATATTTGTATGATATGGTTTTATCATAAAGAGATACTAGACATTATCTAATTTAAGGATATTCAAACTAGATGAGTACATACTACAAAGTAAAACTACCGCAGCAACAAAGTAAAGATTGCCCTCACTTGATATTTTGAAGACATCAAAGCATATGAATCATGTCATGAATTATGTACAAAAAAAGAGAAATTTTGGATTGAGGTACATCGGGTGCGAACATAAGAAATTATGGATTTAACTACTGACCTTTGTTGCTAAGAATTACATAGGGTGCGTACATAAGAAACTCTGCAATGAATTACTGATCTTTGTTAAAGGAGTTGTACTGATTGCAATCAGAAAATGTCTTCACAATATAGCTGTATGGCTTCATGATTTTCATTAAATAAACTAGTTTTTCTGACAACTAAATAAATGTACTGTTTACTAGGTCTCAACAAATTTAGTAATCAGATTGAAAATAAGATGCATAGTCCACTTCATTATAGGGAAATCATGAACCAGATAGAAAAAGTTTGCACTGTTGAGGTATTGAAGATTTTAGAAGAACGGAGAAACATAGTGCTATCAGGTTTGTGCATAGGGAGCATTGTGCTTAAGCTTAGTAATGGAATATTCTATATAGTAAGAATGCAAGAGAAAATCTTGTTGCTAGAAATATACTGTTGCATGGACTTGACATGCATGATTACTGATGTGGCATAGTTGCATGGATTGATTTCTGCAAGAGAAGAACTAATGGATGTTTGTTGTTAATGGCAGGCAGTGGCCCTAAATTGTTACTACATGCATCACTACTGACCACATGCATGACTCGATGATGTGGCACAGTTTCATGCATACCAAAACCAGATAATGGGTTGCCACTATTGAAGAACGGCGCACAGTTTCATGAATAGCAAAACCAGATAATGGGTTAACACAGTTGAGGAACAAAGCGTAGGTGTAACAAGGGTTCTATTGATTTAAATTCTTCATCATTGATACTCTTCTTGATACTAGCGAGGCACACGTGCATTGCACGTGAAAGCAATAGTTAATGTCAATTCTTTCAGAGGCATTTTACATTGCTATGCTACTGTAGCAATGGAGTTTTTTTGTGTGTGTTTTCTTTATAAAAGTGATAATGTTTGTGCATATTATGCATTCAGCTTCACAAAGTTAAAAAGCATTAGCAATTCATTTAGAAGAAAAAAGTTTGCGCTGTTAAAGTATCGAAGATTCTAGAACAATGGAGAAACATATTGCTATGAGGTTTGTGCATAGGGAGCATTGTGCTTAAGCTTAGTAATGGAATATTCTAGATAGTACGCATGCTTGGCAATTTTTTTTTGCAGTAAATAAGATATCGAATGGCCAACAATGCTGGGATTTGCCATCTGTCCACCGTTGGATTGGCTTCATTCAACAACAAATATTCAAAGTTGTTTCCACAGTACATGTTTGAAAAGTTACCATTTATAGAAGCTCAAGCACAGTTGCTCAATATTTACTGTTGCATGTCAACTTTTCATGTAATTATTACCACTACATAGCAGGCATATTAATCATTGATCCTCTTGTTGACTGTCATGAAATAAACAAATTTGTGTGTACAATTTGATACCTACCAAATCCACCATTTTGTACATCAGAACTGATTCACTATCAGTTTCAAAATCATATTCTTAGTCATCTTCACAAAAAAAATCCACGCACAGAGGTATTTTAGGCCTACATGAGTACTATTACATGCCAACTTTCTGACTGAAGGGGTTTCCTTCCAAATCTACCAAACAACTTGTACTAATCCTAACCCTAAGGGAGAGATCCAAACAAACATAACCTATCTGGACGAAATCTAATCCGTGCTGCATGCAATTTAGGAGAAAACCCCATGGGAGAAAACCCCAAAACCAGATTAGGAGAAAAGAATAGAACATAGTAGTACTTCCGGGAGCTCGTCGTCGACCTCCTCCTCGAAATCGACGGCCTCGTCCAGAACTTCCTGAGCGGCGAGCTCGACCTCCTCGTAGTACTTGTTGACGAGCTCGTACTGCTCGCGCTTCCGCTTGGCCCTCTGCTCCCCCAGATCAACCGCCACCTCCTCGTTGACCTGCTCCCCGACTGCAGGCTGGACCACTGCGAGGGCAGCCGGAGCAGTGACAGTAGACGGTGCACCGCCTCCCGTGGTCGCAACGGCGCCCTCGGTCGTGCCAACCGCAGCGGCAATGACCGCAGCAGGCTTGTCCACTGCTTGTACGGGTGCGTCCTTCTCCACCGCAGCGGCTTCACGGCTGGCCTCCATCTTCTAACGACGAAGGGCAAGGGAGGTGGTTGCTGGCTCGTAGGAGGTAGGGTTTGAGGGGAGAGGAGAGGGTTTTTTGCTGATTTGGGGAAGAAAAGCAGGAGGGATGGGGGAGTGGGGGAGATGGGGGTGGGGGAGGCGGCCTTTATTTGTCGTGTGGGTGGACGTTTAGAGTTACCGAGGCTAGACGCGTGGCGTCGTGCGCTCGTGCACGCCCCCACCTCTTCTTTTGTTTTATCTTGAATTTTTTTTTTGACCCGTGGTGTAGCACAAAAGGTGGGATACTGACATGTTTTGATCAGTCATTGTACAGGGGCATTATAAATTAAAAAAACAAAAAATTATAAAACCTAGCTATATTTGTGTAAGATATCATGTGTGCAAAATTTGAGGTGATTTAGAGAAGGTAAAAAAAATCACCGTTGTAGAAAGGTGAATTTTCCCACCAGCTTCAAATCACCCCAATTTTGTTTTACATGCTCAAATAGATGTTTTAAACATGGCTATGAAATAAATTTAAAAAAAATGTATTTTACAATGCACCCTTAAGGTATAGAACGATGTTTTGATCAGTCATTCTACAGGGCAGTATAAATTCAAAAAAAATCAAAAAATTGTAAAACCATGAAAACCTAGCTATGTTTGTGTAATAGATCATGTGTGCAAAATTTAAGGTGATTTATAGGAGGTAGAAAAAATCACCGCATTACGGAGTGACCATTTGGTTTCACTTAAGCCAGTTTTTGTAAAAAATGTGATTTTTCCCACCACCTCCATATCACCCCAATTTTTGCAGGCATGATCTCTTTTGTAAGCACAGAAAGAATATGAATATTTTCCATTTTTCAGAATTTTATATATTTTATACTGGCTTGGTGAAACTCTGGTACATACCTCCGACTTTACCTCAAGGGGACAGTGAAAACTTCATCTTAGTTCAAATTGCTTTGATAATCATGTGTATTACATGTAAGTGAGCATGTATAAAAATTAGGAGGTTATTTGAAGAAGGTAAAAAAATTGACATGTGACATATGCAAAAAAATAAAATAAAAATTAAAAATGCCTGCCTACTAGCTAGCTAATTCACATAACACGGCCTACATACGACTAGAAACCCAACCGCATTTGGGCTAGGACGCAGGCCCGTGTTGCATGAATGCCTGCTTCTAGTAGGCCCCACGGGGCAGAGAGGGAACAGGTTAGACAATGCGATGTATGCTTTAGAAGGAACTTGAGAGAGATCTCTCAGCCGGGTATATAAATCGGTGCGAGCTCCTCTCACTTGGCGAGGTGGGACTAAACTCCCAGCACTACTCGGCTATGCCCGGCACGGCTCTGGCTTGGGCACAATTCGGGTGACCTATCCCAGGCCAGCCTCACCCGCGCGCTGAAATATTTCACTTCCTATTTCCTAATATTCTTTTCTGTTCTTTATTGTCTTTTATTTCACTTATTAATTCCAATATTTCTTTTCTTTTATATATTTACAATATTTTAAAATCAAATATCTTTTTTCTTTTTTATTTCTTCTGAAAGTTTTGGAAATCCAAAAATGTAAGAAAAAATGTTGTGTTCTATTTCACTTCTTCATTGTAATAGTTCATTTCTTTTTAATATTCGAAATATTTTTAAATCAAATCACTTTTTTCTCTTTTATTTCTTATGACAGTTTTTAAATTCAAAAAATGTAAGATAATATGTTGTATTTTATTTCACTTATTACAGAATTCTTCTTTGCTAACTACTACAAGGATATGGGAATGCATATCTCATACTACTAAAAGTTGATGTCTGAAATTCACAGAATACTTGTATGCTAACTACTGCAAGAATATGAGATTCAAAACACAGCAGAATCTCTAAGTTAAAAAAATACAAACATAAGCTACTGACAGAAGCATAGATACCGTTGATGTCAGGAAAGGATCCATCCCTCCCACCCACCCAGCAGCTCACGCAAACAGTATAAACCGAGCACAAGCGCCACGCAACAACCAGTTTTTAGTGCACTACACATCACATGACCCAAATAGACAAGACATAAAAACAAAGCAGAACAGGCTTTTCTCTAGCAAGAGATTGTCTTCAGATGCTTCCAGCATGTCCAGCCTCAAGGATGAACCAGCGTCGTCACCCCTATCCTCCATGCATGCGTAGTACATCTGAAGATCTCCCCCGCAACCTGCTCAACTTCTCTTACGCCCGCCGTCATGCGCCTTATTTTTTCTTGGTTTTTCTGCAACACATTCCAATCATGTGAACTTTAAATGATGGTATTAACAGGAACACAGAGATCAACAGCCTCATATGTTTGCCCACTGAATGAACTATTCATAAATTTGCACATGTTTGAAAAATTCAGATAATTCAAGCATAATTTAGATAAGTGGACTATTCAGAAATTTAACCAATCATTGACTGAATGTTTGGAAGCTTGTAGATAATTGAAGCATAATTTACATGCAGGAAGAATGAATGTTTGGGAGCTTGTAGTACAGCTTTCATTGCCACATTCTAAATTTGGCAGATATCAAATTCCTGGCATATTCTATATTTGGAAGTGCTGCCCATGGGCACATGATAGTTGCAACATGGCCAAGCAAATCAACACTGCAACATCTAACATAGGAGCAGCATCAACTACAGAGATAAAAAACAAATTATAGTTTCACCATAACTTCAGCATAAATTCAGTTTCAGCATAGGAGTAGCAAAGCAACAGTGCAGCACAATTTCAGCATAACTTCAGTTTCTGAAACCACAAACTACAGTTCACATACATACCACAAATTAGATAGCTTTTGTGCTGAAATATACCAACACATCTAACTTAGATAGCCTAGGGTTCTTCATTGACAACATAGCATACCAAAATAGATAACTTATATGTTGACACATATACTTATCAGCATACCTAACTACAGCTTCACATCTTCTTCAGCTTCACTTCTTCAGCAGCTTCAGGCGGTGGGAGCGGCGCACCGCCGTTGCACTGGCTCCGGCAGCCCCCCTCGCATTCTTCTTCTGCACTTGGGCCACCACCACCTCCTCCTCCTACTCCACCACCACCACCACTTCCACCTTGACGATGTCAGGGACATCCGGAAGGAGGTCGACTTCGATGGGCATATTCTTGTCACCCTCGATTGGGGCCGGCACCACCATCTGGACCATGTCCTCCTCGTCGTCAGAGAGGACCACAACTTCCTCCTCCTCATCAGAGACGACCAGCGCAGGCACGCGGCGAACCTCGTAGTCGGGGTTGACAGCCGCTGGGACAGCAAGCAGGACGTCCTTGTCGGTGACGCGCTCCGCCCTCGACGCGACTAGCGCAGTATCCGGCAGCTGCAGCATGGTGGTGGAGTGGTACATCCACCACCTTGCACGATGATTAGTGTCAGCGCTCAGCGTTGCCTCTCGCATTGCCCATACAAGGAGGACGGCTGGTGGCACACCACAGTCGTCGAGGAAGGCACGCTTCTTCTCCGCGGCCGTCAGCACCTCCCTCAACCCGCGCGCATGGTTAACCAACATCTCGATGCTGGGAACCCAGCTTGACACCTCCCTCAGCTGCGCGCGCCACACCGGATCACCGCCGGCGAGGTCCTCCATCGCTTTCTGCCACCCTAGGCTGCTCTCCATGACGGCGGAGGCTGGCAAGGGTTTCGAAGGGGAGGGGATTGGGGAGGGGAGTTTGAATCGACGCTGAGTGGGAGTGGGGTGAGTGGGCGGTGGGGAGGTAAGTGGGCGGTGGGTAAATGGCAGTCAGGTGTGCCTTGGGCAGGGGCAATATACAACAAATTTAGGTAACTGAATGTCATCAAGATCTCTATTCGTAGCACACTGGCATAGCACACTACAGGTCCTAGGTTCGAGCCCCGGGCAAAACAATTTTTTGTTTCTTCTTGTTTTAATTAGGCAAAACAATATTTTTGTTTCTTGATTTAATTATTTCAGTGTGTACCTGTGTGTACTGAAATATTTCAGTATCATAAATTCTAAGTTTCCATAAATTCCAGAATGTAGCATAAATGACTACTGTCAAAAGACTCCTATCACTTCAGAAAGTAGCATAAACTCTAGAAAGTAGCATAAAACGGACCTAAATTCTTTCTACACCCTTCTAAACTCCAGAAAGTAGCACAATTTTTTTTGACATGCTTCAAATGGACCTAAATTCTTTCTACACCCTTCTACCAACATGAGAAGCATCCATGACAAGTTTCATTGATTTTCGACATGGTGTGGATTTTCTATGGTTTTCACGACGACAAAACCCTAAAATATTTGACTACCGCCTCCCACCAGTGCCCCCCTTCCCTCTCGTCAGTGTTACTAGCATGTACTTAACTTAGCATCAAGGCTAGCAAAACATGAATCAGAACCGTATTTCACTTTGATCACACACACACACAGCAGAATACAAAACAGAAAACACAAATCACAGACTGCATGTACTGCAATTATCTGATTGAACTTGTAATGCAAACAACTTCTGGTCTTCAAATACATCACATGAAATACTGACACAACTAGAAATGCAAACCAACTTCTGGTCTTCAAATACAAAACATGAAATACTGACACAACTAGAAATGCAAAACAACTTCCGATGTTGAGGTTGAGCAAGGGATTTTTATTGTGAGGCCCAGCATCTTCAGCAACCTATTCATGCTCCCACATTTAGCATATAAATAATTGAAAATTTCAGATTGAATAATACCAAGTTCATATAAGTCAATGTTGAATTAATATGACTTTTGCAAGATGCAAAATCACTGTTGTGATGAGAGTAAATAGAATGTAGTCCATAGCACATGCAAGAAGCACTTACAGGAAGTGAAGCAAAAGGCTATACAACACTGCAACATGAGTAAGCCAACATCCCTACCAAAAGTATTTCAGTGCTTATTTCAAGTTCTTGTTTTATCATTAGGAAGCCGTAAATATTTTAAAGAGAGATCATCGATAGGGCACTACTGAAATATTTCAGTGTCTACCTGTCTCTACTGAAACTGCACTACTGAAATATTTCAGTGTCTACCTATGTGCACTGAAACTGCACTTCTGAAATATTTCAGTGTCTACCTGTGTGCACTGAAACTGTACTACTGAAATATTTCAGAATCTACAACTGTGTACTGAACTTGCAGTACTGAAATATTTCAGTGTCTACCGGTGTGTACTGAAATTGCATTACTGAAATATTTCAGTGTCTACCGGTGTGTACTGTCTAATGAACTTGCAATACTCTAAAGTAATTTATTCTTTGCAACTAATTACGCTGCCATCCAGAGGCTATGGATGCAAGAACACTTAACAAATTCAGTTAACTTAACATACATATTTCTGCCTAATGTTAATGTAGATCAAAATCTTGCACTAAAAATACTACAAATTTTGATCGATGGTCTAGGGGTCGAGGGGCGAGGGGTCGAGGGTCTAGGGGTCGATGGTCGAGGATCTTCCGGTCCGCGTGCTGACCGACTGGTGTCGTAGCTTAAGATGAGGACATCCCCGAGCTGAAGGTCATGAGCATGGGTGAACTGCTTCCATCCGTGCGTGAAGAACGGATGGAAGCAGTTCGCCTGCGCTGATGACCTTCAGCTCGGGCACGTCCGCATTTTAAGCTACGACAACAGCCGCACCATGCTCATAGTGAAGGTGTTCGACAGCACCGCCGAGGGTTCGAGGGTCGAGGATTGCCGAGGGGTCAGGGGTCGAGGGTCACCGAGGGGTCGAGGGTCGCTGAGGGGTTCCTAAGTTATGTTGTACTTGATGATGATACACTAGTTATATGCATATTATTATTCATGTCGGTATTAAAAAAATTATGTTGTACTAATTTCGTTTACTCTATGTTATGGCAGGTGTTGAAAGATGGTGGGCGCAGGTAAGGAACGCTCCGAGGCTCCTTCTTCATCAGCGCGTGGTGGTCGGGGTACTTCCATTCCACCACACACTCTTCGGAGAGCGTTGGTCGACAGTATGAAGACACCGGTGGGCGCTTCTTCATCAGCGTCGTTGCCCACTGGGGGAGGAGGTCGGGGAGGGAAGAAGAGAGGAGGTCGGGGAGGACGTGGTCGTGGGAGAGCTAGGCAGGATCCTATGCCTTCCTCGCCGCCACCCCTAGCTGATTCACCCGAGCACAGGACTGCTAGGGTGGACACGTCTGAGGAGGAGGCTACGCGGACTCCGGTCCATGAGCCTTGGGTCGACGGGCCTTCGTCCCACGAGACTCCATCCCAGGAGACGCCCGGATGGGGTACCTGGATGGATCCGCCTGAGGGGCCGAGTGGCCATGCTGGTGGTGGCAGAGATCCGACTGATAGCGAGGGTGAGGTGGTTGAGGGGGCCACCGTCTACCAGCATGGTTGTACATAGCTCCCGTCCGTGCCGGCGACCCGCGAGCAGAGGTGGTTGATTTTCCCTAATGGGGAGAGGTAAGTGCATTTACGCTTTTTGTACCATTTGCATTCACGTTTCTTCAAATGTCTAATGCGTTGGCCTTGTCATACTGCAGGGGTTGGCACCACCCTGATGATGTCCGCAGGCCCAACACCGTCCTTGGTGTGCTTTGCCGGCAAAACTTCCCAGGGTTTGTCACGTTGCCCGGTGAGGGTCAGGTTCCAGAGCTAGGATTGACCTGGGAGCACTACTTGGTTGCTCCGGCCCCGTCGGAGGAGATGATCGACGGTGTCTTGTGCCACACGAGGGCAGAGATGGTGATCCAAAAGTTTTGGGTAATTTCTCCTTTACACAATTAAAAATCTTCAAATAGCTAGTTATTGTACTAATCAATGTTGTCTCGTTTGATTGCAGACCTTCTACAGGTGTGAGGAGGGATACGAGGAGGCCGCGACAAAGGTTATCGAGGCCGAGTGCAAGCGCCTACTACAAAACTTACGGCACGAGGCTCGGGTGTAGGATGTTCGAGACCACTACGCCTCGCATGGTATTAAGAAGCCCAAGCCGGCGTGCCGTGATAAGTATCTGAAGAAGGAGCAGTACATGGCGGTAATTACCTATTCTTAAGGCCTTGTACTTAGTTTCCTTGATTTGATTTGTAGGCGTAGCGCTCAAGTTTCTCTTTACTAACTTAGGTGCCCCCCGAGATGGTGTGCGGATCAGATGGATTGTTGGGAGGTGTTGGTGGATGAGTGGTGCTCAGACCGATGGCGCGCTCTCCACAACAGTGCCAAGGACAATCGTGCCCAAATGGAAGGTGTGCCACACCATCAAGGCAGCGCCAACTTATTTCAGTTCAGGCGAAAATGGGTATGTGGTTTGCTTCATGATTCATGCTAGCTTGAGCCCTTTAAGTACTAATTTACTCTGTTCTCTCTTTCAGGCGAAACACAATAAGGCGGAGGTGCCAGAGGTGTACGACCTCTATGCCATGGCCCATACCGGCTCGTACAAGAAGGTCAAGGCATTCTCCGCGTCTGACCTCGATGATCCAAAGAACTTCACCAACATCTCCTCCCACAACAAGCTCGTGAGGTACAGAGATGAGGGGAAGGCGAGGAAAGGGGAGGACTTTAACCCGAGCCAGCAGTTTGATCCAGAGCTGGTGATGATATCTAATGGCGGGAGGTCCCATGGCTCGATAGCCATTGGAGATGGACTTATCCGTTGTCCTCGCACTCTCCCGGAGATCAAGGCGCGCCAAGCTCCGCTCCTGAGATGAGGCCTCATCCACGGCCAGTCGAGCTCGCCTTCCAGGTTAGTTATACGGACTCAGCTATCTTTCCTTCATTACATTGTGTGTGCGGCCATCGATGATTACAATGCTAACGAGGAGTGGTGTTGCAGGCTGCTCTTCAGAGTGAAAGAGATAGAACCCAGGCGCTTCTGGCGGAGAGGGACCGACAGGCGGAGGAGAAGCAGCGGGAGTTGGAGAAGAAGACGGCAAAGATGTTGGAGGTGGAGAGGTCACGGAATGACATGCAGAACCGGGCCATGTACGAGCTCCTCGTGGTAAGTTTCTTCTGCATATTAGCCAAATCATTCACGTAATGTTCGTTTCATTACTAACTAGTCTGACTGACTCGTCAACACCAAATGTGCAGTCTGTGTGCCAGAAGGCCGGTCAGACCCCTCCGCCATTGCCAGAGATTGCTCCGGGGACCACGGTGAGTTTAATTATAATGGTCATTAGTTACTAGTCTTAACATTTCAGTGTCTTCATGCTAACAAGACATTGCAAATGATCTTTGGTGCAGCGTAACTCCAGACAAGCATCGCACGATCCATCTCCAGGTGGTACCCCAGGTGGTACCGGCACGAGCCACCACGGTGCTTCACCTCCGTGATGACGGTAAGTTTTCTGTAGTGTTTTGCTTAACAAATGCATAATGACCTAGACTAGACTTAGCGTTATTTCCTCCAATATGCTTACCATAATGACCTAGACTTAGCTTACTTAGCTCCAAAATGATCATTTTTACCTAAGTTAGCTCTAAAATGATCTACACTTAGCTTTGTTTCCTCCAAAATGACCTAAGTTAGCTCTAATATGCTTAGTCACCTAGGTTTGCTCAATAATGACATACACTTAGCTTACTTATGTCAAAAATGGCATAATTAGCTTACTTAGGTCAAAAATGGCATAACAACCTTGGTAACCTCATAAATGTCATATGCTTAGCTTATTTTCCTCCAAAATGACATAATTAGCTCCAAAATGATCAATTTGACCTTAGTTTGCTCCAAAATGTTCCATTTCACCTAAGTTAGCTCCAAAATGACCCATTTTACCTAGGTTAGCTCCAATAAGATCCATCCATTTTACCTAAGTTAGCTCCAAAATGATCCATTTGACCTAAGTTAGCTCATAAATGATCCATTTTACCTTAGTTTGCTCCAAAATGATCCATTTCACCTAAGTTAGATCCAAAATGACCCATTATACCTAGGTTAGCTCCAATACGATCCATTTCACCTAACTTAGCTCCAAAATTATCCATTTTACCTAAGTTAGCTCATAAATGATCCATTTTACCTAAGTTAGCTCCAAAATGTTCCATTTCACCTAAGTTAGCTCCAAAATGACCCATTTTACCTAGGTTAGCTCCAATATGATCCATTATACCTAAGTTAGCTCATAAATGATCCATTTGACCTAAGTTAGCTCATAACTGATCCATTTTACCTTAGTTAGCTCCAAAATGATCCATTTTACCTAAGTTAGCTCCAAAATGACCCATTTTACATAGGTTAGCTCCAAAATGATCCATTTCACCTAACTTAGCTCCAAAATTATCCATTTACCTAAGTTAGCTCCAAAATGACCCATTTTGCAGATTTCATTCACTTTCTTCTTCTTCTTCTTCTTCATTTTCTTCTTCTTCTTCTTCTTCTTCTTCTAGTCTTCTTCTTCTTCTAACTTTCTTATTTCCCATTTTGCAGATTTCTTTCACTTCACGGAAGCTTGCATTGATGGAGGGCTTTGTTTTCCCTTTCTGTTTTTCTTTTGTATCGATGAATAATGTGTAACTTGTTATATGGATGAACAATGTGAAACTATTGTAATATGTATGGATGGAACTATGTGTTGGATATGTATGCATGATGAAACTTATGTGTTAGATATGTCATATGTCTGCTGTGAAATTGCCCTGTGAAAAATATATATATCATTTATTTGCTGTGAAAATGGTTGGATATAAGAAAAAACAGAAAAAAGAGAGGCAATGCAGCCTCTTTGCTGTCTGCCACAGACGGCAAAGAGGCCACATGGCAGCAACCTGTGTAATCTGGGAGCTGACCATATGGTTACTTTGCCATCTGTGGCAGACGGCAAAGGCTGTGGGAGTTTGCCGTCCGTGGCAGACGGCAAAGGCTGGGGAGGGCATGACGCGTGGCTGACGTCAGTTAGCAGACGGCAAAGGCGAGGGCATGTTTGCCGTCCGCTGGCGGACGGCAAAGCGTCCCGTTAGCCACCTAACATGGCTAACGCCTGTTGTTTGCCGTCCAACTTCTTTGCCGTCTGCCACGGACGGCAAAGAACCTGTTTACCGTAGCTTTCTTTGCCGGGCACCTTTGCCATCTGTGGCAGACAGCAAAGAGGTTTGCCGTCCGCTTTTGGTTCCATGGCAGACGGCAAAGAAGTTGATTCCTGTAGTGAGGGTGAAAACCGAAGATCTTCGATCGGGCAACGACAAGGCTTGTGCATTGTTTCCTTCTTGGAGGCGTTACTTTTGGAGAATCTCTTTTGTAATCCGGGTGTTGTCTTCGGTGGTTGTTAGAGTGCTGCTGATGCTAGTGATTGTTCACCGTGGCGGGGTCTTTTTTCTTCTACTTTTTTATTTTCTTTTTGGGATGTGTGTATCCTTGATGCCTTTGGACATCTTGTTGGTACAGAGGCCGGGTGTAATTGGTATCATCATGATATTAATATATTCCCTTTGTCGAAAAAGATATCTAAGATATATGAATTGTCCTATATACTTTTCAAGATAATGAATTCCACTTACACCATTTTAAGTCATTATAAAACAAGTCGCCTATTTTATTTCAAGATAAACAAACGACATGTGTTATTATGCTATCACAACCAATATTAAATATCAAGGAATCTAAGAGCATACTTGACAAAAATTTAGATATACAAACAGCGAAGAAAGTAAACTACCCTGGTTCACACTTCCTTATTTTGTAGTATCCGATAATTAATGCTTAAAGTCATTTGACAAGAATGTGAACAATAAGAGATGTAACCAATCCCAGAAGTAAAACCATGTATCTTTTCCCTCTACAATTCTCATGCAACAGTATGAAACTTATGCTCACCATGCTTGCAATATTCTAATCATCAAACGAGCTGAGGCTTCCAATAAATACAGTAGGAACCGTGTGGTGAACTGAATCTTTACCTTTATACTGCAAGCACATGAAAGGAAGGTGACTATACTTTCAAACTCTTCTAATCGAGTTATCCATGTAGCCATTCTCTCTAGTGGAGTTATTTACCCAAAACCATCACACTTGGGACTAGAATAACAACTTGGTACCACATTTGAACCAGGGCATAAAAAACCACCGAAAATGCGCCTAATCTGTAACGCGGAGCACTGATAGTCTGGTAAGCTTGCGAAAACAGAGAAACTGACAAGTTGGGCCTGCATGTCGGGCTGACGTGGCGACGAGTAAAAGTTTTGACCAACTGATGTGGCAAATGAGATGTGGGCCCCACCTATCATTGACTAGACGGTCATCTTCTTCCCATATCTTTTTCTTTGAGGCATTCCATCGAATAGCTTTTGGGTGCCAATCATTTTCCTCTCGCCGGAGAGAGTGAGCAGTGCGAGATCGTCTGCCTCTCCACGGAGTGTCGGCGGCCGCGTGCCCAGGCCAGGGTGCCGGCCAACGAGCAGCGCCCAGCCCCACAGCGCACCCAGGTCGACGAGTAGTACAGGAGTCCGCCTCTCCATGGAGCGCCGGCGGCCACGTGCCCAGGTCGGCATGCCGGCCAACGAGCAGTGCCCAGCCTCGCCGCGCGCCCAGGCTGATGAGCCGTACAGGATTGGCCGCGGACGGAGGCGAGTGCCCAGGCCGGCCCGCTGGTCAACGTGCAGCGCCCCGCCCCGCCGCGTGCCTAGGCCGACGAGCAGTACAGGATTGGACGGGGACAGCGGCTAGTGTAAGCGCGGCAGCGGGAGAAGCTGTGGCGGCAGCCGCCGAGTCCGCTCGTCGTTCGTGGCCGGCTGGAATCGCAGTGAGGCGGTGTAGTCCATCGAGTCGGGTGGCTGGCTGATGAGCAATTGCTCTTGGACGCCACTGCGGATGCTCATTTTCTGAATTTTCTCGTGTCCCCGAGCTTGTTCCTCCATGGCAGGCAAAGCTCCAGTGTCCGCCATGGATGACGACGAGCATGCCCGCGCCCGCACGTACACCTCGCACTCCAGTCGTTGGTCCATAGTGCCCCCGCACCCGGAGCTCACACGAGCGCACGCCTATAGTCCCTTGTGACCATGGGGAGGAAGGGTGCGATGGCACGCTTGGAGGCTCATGGCCAACGCCATGGCAGCGGCGCTCTGGCCTGCGGGGATGCCCACAAAATGTTTGTTGAAATGCCCATAGAAAAAGGAGGAAGAAGTAAAAAAGAAAAAAAAAATACAAATACTTGAGTCATTGACAGGTGGGACCTATGTCCAACTCAACATATTGTCCACATAAGCACGCCACGTCAGCCCGACATGCGGGCCCAACTTGTCATTTCACTGTTTTCGCGGCCAAATTCCAGCATCAGTGCTCCGCGTTATGGATTACGCACACTTTTTATGGTTTTTTGTGCCCTGGTTCAAATGTTGTACTAAATTGTTACCCTAGGACCAAGTGTGGTGGTTTTGGGTAAATAATTATCTCTAGTTCAATCCTCTGTTTCAGCTCACTTCTTATCTTCTTATCTTCCCGAGGAATAGCTGTGTATTACATATAGGGTTTAATAATACGAAAGTACTAATGTGAGCGCGAGCACCTGTGATCCGGTTATCCATGCCATTGAGACATCTCGTGATCATTGCAAACATGACGTATGTGTACAGGCCGTGGCCCACAAATCAGACGGCGACGTCATAACCCCGTCAGTTATATTTATCACGGATCAGAAGACGAGTAACGATGTGGGCCATCTTTCCATAGATTCTGGACTAATGGGACGGAGTAAGCTCATTTATGGCCACCCACCGTTGGAACTACCAATCTTCCTCATTACTGCACCTCGCTTTTCTTATTCTGTTGTATTTGACCCAGCTCGCTCGGAGAACGGAGTTTGAATCACCTCCGCCCTGCATCCCCCAACCATCAGCTACTGAATATGACCACGAAGAGATCGGAGCTACCTAAAATGAACTTTCGAAGGTATCTGAACATGGACAGATCCATTTGGTGAGTGTTCTTCAGTATTCGTGACTGCAGATCCACCCAAAGATAACATAGTTCCGGCAATGCCGCCCACCCTTGGTTAGTGTTTGGCTGGAGGTACACGATGAGCCATCCCCTCCGTGTACTTACGTATACAGCCATCACCTATCTCCTACCCAGCAGGTTCGAATTTTGAACGTGAGGCCGGTCACAAGGACAGCTCTGCCACTTGCTATCTGCGTTAACTAGTCCATCCATGCAGCAACCAAACATGACATGCATGTTTCGTTTGTTCTTCAAGGCACATGTCATCTTTCCTCTGAACCACATCAAACTTGTCATCAATTACAACTGACCACAACAGCTATAACTAGTAATGGCAGCAAACAAAATTCAGTATGGAAACAGTGCTGCCAATTTCAACTGAACATCATATAGCATCAGGCAGGCAGTGAAACCAACGCCATTAACCCTGAACCAGGGATACCAGTTCCCCCAGAACATCAAGGTGTTCAACATGCTCCTTGATTTTAAAACCATTGCTTGTAATCACTAAAAAATAACATGGGCAACATTAGCAAGCAAGTGTTATAAGTCTGAAACTGCATCCTGGCGACCATAATTGACAAGTTATTTTTAGGCAGAGTTCTAACACAGATCATTGAGCATCCACGTACAAACAAATACAATTTTTTCGGGGACAACACAATTTATCACTTGCATAAGAAAGTGCAAACTACATAATGACCATCAACTATTTTATAGTCTGAAAACCTCAGCTGCCCTGTTCCGGCAGTGTCCCTCGACGCCACAATTTTTGCATCATGAAGGCTTTCGAGGCTGCTTTGGAACATCGCGCGGTCAGGACAAGTTATCCGTTTGTGCCCCTGCCACCGAACATATGCTGCAGAATCTTGTTTGCTTACTCAGACCATCATATGGCGCCTTCTCTCTACTGGTTGTAGGTCTCCCTATGTCATTCCGCTTAGCTGGTGTCAATAACCCTGCTAGCATGTTTCCCGACTCCTTTGCTGAATTGTTGTCCTCATTGCTCAGAACACCATGTGTGCCAACTCCTGCAGCGATGACATCACCTTCCAAACGAACCTGGTTCAGAACATTCCATTGTTTGCTAGCCTGTCTTCAAGACCTAGCCTGTCCCACACCTCTGTAAATAGCTTCTTCTCAGCAGCACATTTCTTGAACAATGAAAGTAGATGTTTGTATGCTTCCACACTGTTGTCGCCCATGCGACAAGCTCCATAGCATGCATATACATATTGAAATTCCTGTAGCTAAACGGGTTCTCTAGAGCATTGTCCCTCTGGTACTACAGTAGGTGAGGCTGTACGATATCTCGGGCATCCTTTCTCCATCTCTTTAGTATGTGTTTTTCAATCTCCTCCACTTGGTATGCACCACACTCGTACAGTATATGCCTGAACTGCTAAAACATAGCTCTAGTTTATATCTTGCCGGCAAGCCTTTCTGTTGTCATGTTTGCCCGTAGAAGTGGCCGGCCCTGAAAAATAAGCATTTTGGCTTCTGTCAGATAATTGCTTGACAGTACACTAAAAACAGTGATCATCATGCACTAAAAACTTACAATCCTGATTCTTTTCTCCTTGTAATTTTCCTCCAACTCCCTGTCAAATAGCAACCTCATGTACTTCCTGACAAATATATGCGTAGGGCACCCTGGAGGCACATAATTCTTCAACATGTGGTTCGCGCTTTCACTCCTCTGTGTACTGGTCATCTGGTGCAGAGCACACTAGTGAAGTAAGGCTTCGCCCACTTGTGTCGTATTTCATACAATTGTGTCATGTACGAGTGGTTCTTTAGGTTGTACTTTTCTATAAGAAACTTCCAAGCTTCCTCAAACTCATCTATGGATAGCATATGATTAACCACCTTGTGAAACTCAGCATGGAAGTCGCTCTTTTTTTTTATTACAATGGCCCTAAAGACTCTTTTTCCTTTTCCAACACATGCCACTTTCACCAACGATGTGATGTGTCGGGCAAAACATTTTTATAGCTATTTCCTTGCTCGATTTTGGTCTGCAAAATAGTCATACCAAAGTTATCACGTAATGCACAAATAAAATCACACAAAGCTAGTGGACATATAATCAATTGAAACCATTCGTTTTGCTTACCTGTCATGATTGTTTGCGGTGCAGGCCCACCCATCATTCTAATAAACCTTCTCATCACGAATCAGCACGCCTGCCAGGATAATGCTTTGGAAATAATTGTTCACGCTCACAAAAAGACCAAACAGCATGTCATAAAGATTTGCCTTATAGGTTGTATCAAATGTCACAACATCCCCAAAGAAAGTGTATTGCAACCTGCTGTTGCCACTAGCCCACATTAGACTACTGATCCGGCCTTCTTTGTCAGCCTGAACTCGATAGGTGAACTGGGTTGTTTCTCCGACATCATCCTCTGCTTGCTCACAGCTGACTTTACCACAAAGGTTTCACAGTGCTCTTTTCGTGAAAGGTACATTTTCCATCCTACCAAAAAAGTGCAATGATGTTGTACACTTTCGCCAGGTTCACATTGTTCTGCCTTAGCCATTTCACGATGTCCCTACTGTATTCATATATACGCTTGTGCGAGGGCCACTGTATTGTCTGTCTATAGTGAGCGACAAAGCATGGTTGTGCTCGTCCAGATGCTCTCCTATATACCAGCCATTGTCCTTCGACCACAATAACCTTATCACTGCAGGGCATTCACATCGGAAAGAGTGAGTATTTTCAACTATTTGTTTCCCCTGTAAATAATATCATCAACCCACTTCAGTTAATTGCAACACAATATTGGGCATGTCATGAACGCCTTACCGCACAGCCGCACACTATCTCTTGCATGCATTTTGTCCGATTTAACCTGCTTTTTCCATATCTGATCCCGAAACCTTTCTCCCACGAATAAAAATTATAAAAATATAGTGTTTCAAAGCTCATTCCTGTTTTGGGCACGATGACAATATCACCAGGCTGCTCTGTAAACTGCCTGATTGTTCTCTCCAGGGCTGAAATCCTGTCAGGGCATGGTGCTCTCCCTAGTGCAGCAGCTCCAACCCTCACTCTGGAGATCAAATGACAATAGGCACGACTATTCAGCCCAATTTATAGTTTACAATCTACAGAATCCATGATTAAATGATAACTCATTCAATATGTTCATTTTGTACTCTTCAAAAACCATAGAGTTTTCTTTTTCTACTCAAGTATTATTGACGAGATGCTGACATAGAAATTTAGTTCATTTCAGCAGCACTACAATCAATACTTAAATTTACTTCATCCCACCATGGAAGCATAACAATTTAGCAGCCACTTTTTCTTCACAGCCATGGTTTGTTTGCAACAGAAAACCAACCAACAATGTGCATACAGTACACCAAGTGTTTTCAGTTATATTCATGCTAACTACCATTAGCCTTTCAACGTACTTTTCTTCTCTCGAAATCACATGTTTCTGAGGAGAGTAATCTAATCAAAACAAATTCTAGTCCAGGCCACCTGTATGTACCTTTTGCTCCAGCCAGGAGTTTAGGAGTCAATTTGGTCTATGGAGTTCTCTAAACCCTGAGGCTTGTCTCCACTGCCTGCCTTTGGAGCAGTCTGACCAGCACAAACCTGGCCGTCTGCACTCGACGCCGCCGCGGTAGGCAGCTCCATGGCCGGCGTCCTCGTTACAGGATACTGAAGAGGACTCTAGCAGATTTCTGCTGCTTGCACAAGTTGAGCGGAGAGCTTTTAGATCCATTGGTAAACAGAAATATATAGGGCCACTAGCAAGCAACGAGAACTACCAGATCCGTACCTGCTTATGGGCTGCATCAAGAACTCCATATGAGCCAGATTTGGGGTAGTCACTTTTGTCGCACGAGATACCTCACCTCCGCCGCCTCCGCTTCGCCGCTTTCAATACACCAAGATCCAGTGACGAGAGGTAGGAGATAGCTGCCCATTACTACCGACAACCGCATTTACTGCGCCAGATTGACGTGTAACCGGAAAGCACAAATTCCGGACCACGGATCAAGACGCCGGCGACAACTCGAGCCACGGCTCGGCCTCTCGCTGTCCGCGGAGTACAAACGTCCGTCCTAGAGATGCCCCACCAGGCAGGCGAGTTCTGACCCGCACCGTACAAAATGCATTAAATAGATAGAATCGCAAAGCTGATACGAACGGTACAGATAGCGAGTGCCTGTGTGCTCGCGATCACATACTCCATGTCCTTAATAATACATGTTCTTTACTGTTAAAGTGAATACATAAATCCATGAAAACCCTGCTTGCATTAGGGCGTTATGCCTAATTGAGTTTTAATCAGAGTGATGCATGCAGCCCCGCATAATTCAGTTAACTGAACTAAAGTAAACGCAGAGGGCGGAGGATGAATTATACCGCTGGACCTTACTTGTTGCCTCTAATCTTGAACAGGTCTTCTTGTGGGAGTACGAAAGGTTGCCCTTGCAGGAGCAACTGACCGTGGGACGCGGGTTACTACATACTGAAATTAATCATCAACATCACAACAGTTCTTTCAACAAATCTTATCTATTTGGTCTACAACAGGACGAGTGGAGAATGAAAGAGCAAAACAATCCATCTCACCCGATGGATTCGAGGACGTCCATGCAGATCTTGCTGGCTCGCTTCTGCAAATCTTCTTTGCAAGCCAATTGCCGCTCGATGGCCGGCGCCTTCCTAGCCGATCCCCGGACGCCTCTTGACCAACGAGGACATCCAACGACGGCAGCGGCATCATTGCCACCGACCGAGATCATTGGCATCGGCGGGGATGACATGGTTAAGCCACACCAAGCAAGCTGCCTTCCTCATGTTCGCCTCCTTTCCCGACGCCCTTGCCGGTTCACCGATCCAAAACTGTGCCGCCGTCACCGAGCCAAACCGTGACGCCATCCATGAGACCACTGCCTCCTTGGAGAGGCGTCGGCCGTGACAACCCTACACTACAGCACAGATATTAATCGGAGGCGTTTTTATAAAGGCATCTATTGAAACGCCTCAAAATCATGTTTAGGAAGGCATTATTCCAAAACGCCTTGGTTGGATGTACTACCTTTGAAGGCACTTTTACAAAACGCCTCGGAATGGAGGCAGCATTGAAGGCGTCTCTTCAGAACGCCTCGGATTGGGGGTAGCTTTGGAGGCACTTTTCAGAAAAGCCTTAGATTGATGAGGATTTGAGGCGTTTCTTCAAATTGCCTCCAAACTGACCGCTGTTGCAGCAGCAGCGGTGGCGCACGGAAGAAAGCAGACATCGCGTAGGGCATGCAACGTCCGTTGGGAGAAGGGAGAGCGGCTGCAATCTTTGCCGTGTGTACTGTGGTCTGCGGCTAGCTGCCAGAGTGTATAAAACGTACATTCTTACAGAGAACAAGTAGGACGCTGGAAAGGTTGGTAGTTGTTTAGTACCATGCTGCTTACGGAGAGGAAAATTTGCCTGTTTAAAAGGAGAGATGTCTTATGTCTGACTAGTAGAATGCCCGTGCGTTGCCACGGGCCTTTGATTTTTTTTTTTCTGATTACACATATGAATACGATGCATATCAAATTTCATATGTATAGTTTTTTTTTCCTGATTGTGCATATAATGTATATCATATTTCACATGTATAGAATAGATAGCCCGCAACAATTAGAAAAATAATTGACTTCACCTGCAATGTAACTCGATGCTGTATACATAGAGAGCAATGATCCAAATACTTATATGTTACAAATTGACATATACCTTAGGATCTTCATGCACATCACATGGGTTTGTCATGGTCATCTTCTCCCGTGGTGGTAATCATCTTTTCTCCTCCCATCGTGGTGTCCTTCTCATCCTCGTTGAATAGCTCGGCCAGCAGCGCATTCTTCTTTAGAGCGAACCCTCGCCCCAGTGCTCCATCAGCTGCCTCGCGAGAGGGTCCATGTCGTTAATCAACATCTTCTCATCTTCCTCCCAAGCACATTGTAAATAAATTAATCACAATATGGTATCGATCATCTTACTAATTTATGTTCCCTAAAAATAAAGATAAATTAAATTATATGAAATTATCTACTCCCTCCGTTCCTAAATATAAGTCTTTTTGGAGATTTTTAATATGGACTACATACAGAGCAAAATGAGTCATCTACACTCTAAAATACATCTATATTCATCCGTATGTAGTCCATATTCAAATCTCTAAAAAGACTTAATTTTAGGAACGGAGGGAGTAGCAATTTACTCAGGGACCAGTTTTGAAATAATAATAAGCAGTCGAGGTCGCAGCAAAGTAAATTACGAAACAAGTGCTCAACTGTATTCATTTGGCTAATTTAACTGGTCCTAGCTACGAGATCATTGTAAAATTGCACCGGACGCAAAAATGGAAATAAATTATAGAACATTAATAGAAAAACATTATATAGCTTGTACACATAAAAGTGACATGTACATACAAACAGATTTAATTTTGGGATCCCAAAACCCCTTCACTGCCATATATTCTACAATTTGCTTCAATAGGGTACATAATGTGTGGCGTTAAGCCATCCCCAATGTAAAGATACTTGCATAGATGCTTATACCGTAAAAATAAAGTGCTTCCCAGAGAAACCTAGATGCTAGCAACAAATTAACAGTAAACTTGCATGTGCAACACAAGTCACAACCAATGGATGTGGAATTCGTGTGAGTATAAATGAATTTGTATTCTGAATTTTTTGAAAATAAAAGAACTATAGTTCCTAATGATCCGCCTCCCCCACCCCACCCCCAGGAAAGGAGAAAAAAATCACAATGAATTATCTTTTGCAGGACAGAATATACAAAACCAGTGTTTGAAAAGCCCTAATAGAAGTCGGAATTGTGGTCCCTATTGCTAAGATTAACACTATTAGCACACTTAGATAAATTTATACATAAATATTTTACACTGTAAAAGGATTAGATATCCAAATTAATCCATGATTCTTATCATATATATAAAACAATATATGCATACAAAAGCGATTTCCTTTCCCTAGGACGAAGATCAAGTATATTGTGGAAGCAAATTTCACCATGCTGGTAAATCACCAATGACCCGAATCTATTGCAGGCTTTCATGTTGTGAATAACACCATTATATGTCATTACACCACTGAAATGCAACCTTGGGAGCTTGCGAAACAATGGTTCTCTTACATTTCATTCCCTGCCATCGTTAGAAAAAGAGAGGAGCTCAAAATCAAAAGTGACGATCATGCCAAGACAACTTTTTTCATGGTTTTAGCCTAGAAATTGTCATAATATTTTTCCAATTTATCACAAGGTCAAATGGAAAATAAATTTTCTCAACTTAACACACCTCTCATCAATGAAAATACTCATGCTATCTTATTCTCTAGAGAGGATAAGAAACCTAGATTCGCTAGAGATACAACTTTCCATATGCTCTATTACATATTGTAGCTAAAACCTGCAGTTTGATGCTATGTTTACCACTCTATAGGTGATCAGTATGATAAAGATGCATGTGTATGCAGTATAACTGTTATTGAAACCTCTTCCATTGCTTAATCATTAAAAATACAAATTAAACACATGTACTATTGCTCCATCGTCTCAACCGCAAAAAGAGGGCCAAATTCTAATGTCCGTGCCACTATAGAGTACATAGTTATATAAAGGCAACACAGAAAACTAACAAAATTCAGATATTCTAAAACATACAGACAAATGTGATGACCCACAAGTATAGGGGATCAATCGTAGTCCTTTCGATAAGTAAGAGTGTCGAACCCAACGAGGAGCAGAAGGAAATGACAAGTGGTTTTCAGCAAGGTAATTTCTGCAAGCACTGAAATTGTCGGTAACATGTAGTTTGATAGCAAGATAACTTGTAACAAGCAAGTAACGGTAACGGTGAATAAAGTGCAGCAAGGTAGCCCAATCCTTTTGTGGCAAAGGACAGGCCAAGATGATCTTATAATAAGCAAAGCGTTCTTGAGGGCACACGGGAATTTCACCATGTCACTTTCATCATGTTGGTTTGATTTGTGTTCGCTACTTTGATAATTTGATATGTGGGTGGACCAGTGCTTAGGTGTTGTTCTTACTTGAACAAGCCTCCCAATTATGATTAACCCCCTCGCAAGCATCTGCAACTATGAGAAAATTATTAAGAAAAAATCTAACCATAGCGTTAAACATATGGATCCAAATCAGTCCCTTACGAAGTAGCGCATAAACTAGGGTTTCAGCTTCTGTCACTCTAGCAACCCATCATCTAATAACTACTCCACAATGCACTCCATTAGGCCCAAAGATGGTGAAGTGCCATGTAGTCGACGTTCACATGACACCACTGAGGGAATCACAACATACATATCATCAAAATATCGAACACATATCAACTTCACATGATTACTTGCAACATGACTTCTCCCGTGGCCTCAAGAACAAAAGTAACTACTCACAAATGATAATCATGCTCAAGATCAGAGGGGTATTAAATAGAATAATGGATCTGAACATATAATCTTTGACCAAATAAACCATATAGTAATCAACTACAAGATGTAATCAACACTACTAGTCACTCACAGGTACCAATCTTAGGTTCCGATATAAAGATTGAACACAAGAGATGAACTAGGGTTTGAGAGGAGATGGTGTTGTTGAAGTTGTTGATGAAGATTGCCCTCCCCAAGATGAGAGAGTTGTTGGTGATGACGATGGCTTTGATTTCCCCCTCCGGGAGGGAAGTTCCCCCGGCGGAATCGCTCCGCCGGAGGGCAAAAGTGCTCCTACCCAAGTTCCGCCTCGAGACGGCGGCGCTCTGTCCCGAAAATCCTCCCCTTATTTTTTAGTGTGCTCACCAGGTGGCCCCCCTCCGGTAGTTATTTGCTCCAGTATTTTTTATATATTTCAAAACAATTCTTCATAAATTTTCAGTTCATTTGGAGATGTGCAGAATAGGTAACTCTGACATAGCTTTTTCAGGTCCATAATTCCAGCTGCCGGCACTCTCCCCCTTTTGTGTAAACCTTGCATATTATGAGAGAAAAGGCATTAGAATTACTCCAAAAAGGATTATTATTCATAAAAACATTATAAATAACAGTAGAAATGATGATGCAAAATGGACGTATCAACTCCCCCATGGTTAGACCTCACTTGTCCTCAAGCGAAAGCCGATATCGAAAAACATGTCCACATGGTTTGAGAGAGAGGTGTCGATAAAAACAAAATACGGACATAGTAGCATCATGATTATTATTATAACAGCAACAAACTTTATCATAAAACTTTTTTCATATAACATCTCATAAACAAGTAATAATTCATCACAACATCGAAGTATTAAGCATAAACCTTATTGAAAACAAACTAACTATGTTCTTAGTCAACTTTGCAACTACAATTCATCATATTTTTAGGAAGGGTCACATGTCAGAGCCTTTTGGCAAGTCCACATGCTCAACCATCTTTTAGTCTTCTATGATTGCTAACACTCAAAGCATACCCATCACTACTGCAGGATGCTGCTAACGCGACACTACGATCAGAGACCCTTCGACAAAATTGTGTGCGATGCATTAATCGCAAACGGTGATGTAAAAAACCCGTCAAAAAAGGCGTAGAACATTTGCGATGGTGGATACATCAAACACAGTTCAGATTTTAAGTGCGTGTGCGATGCGGCACATACGGTTGATCCATACGAACTGTTTGTGATGAGACAGAACAACAGAAACGGGCAGCCAGATCAAGGTGTGTGTGCGATATATGGCATACAGTTCGCTCCCGTGAACCGTTTGCGATGATACAGAACAACAGAAACGGGCAGCCAGATGAAGGTGTGTGTGATATACGGCATATAGTTCACTCGGGTGAACTGTTTGTGATTAGGCAACACAAAAGAAACGGTCAGCCCGATGAATGTGTGTGCGATATATGGCATACAGTTTACTCGGATGAACTGTTTGCGTTTAGCCAAGAGAACAGAAACGGTTCAACTTAACAAGATGTGTGTGATACGCGCCAAACAGGTCTGCAATCGGAAATATGTGGGAAGACGGATAACAACACAGACGATTCCTGTTAACAAGCCGTGTGTGTTGTGAGCAAACAATTGCTGGTATAAAATTGTGAGTGATTGATGAAAACATCACCGACGGGTTCCATTGTTTAGTCCGTGTGCGATGTGATTTGCTCTGTCCGCACAACATCTACGCTCTGTCTACAGAGCATCAACATATATACTTAAAAAGACAGCATTGCATAACCAAATTAAGCATACAATTATACAAGTGACTACTCACATAACATTTCCACACACCAAAGTAAGCAATTACATGCATACTAAACTAGAAGAAACGAGAATCTAATCATCTACTTCTTGTTGCGACAACGCTTGCCATTGCTCTGCTTCCGGCTGGATCCCTGGCCATTTTGGGGAAGGAGACACTTCCTCATGTCAACGATCCGCCTGTACATCTCGTAGCTCGTGTACGCCTCCTTGGCCGCGTACACGACATGAGCTTTGTCGAGTTTCTCCATGCAGGCCGAGTGCCCGGCACGCTTGTCCTTGTTACAGGAATCCTTCATGTCTCTGTAGTAGGGGTCGATGATGGCCTCGGTGAGGTGAACTAGTGAGTCTTTCTCATGCTCGTTGCCGCCCCAGATCTTGTATTGGCCCTAGATGTCGACAAGATTCTGGCAGGCGATGCCCTAATTCTTGAGCACCTTTACATCATTGGTGATGTCCACTATAGCGAACATGTAGTGGGGGCTGTTGACAAACCAGGCGAAATGCTCGCAAGGCCTTGTGGCCAGGCAGTAGTGGTAGATGAGGACATGATTGCGCACGCACATCTGGGTGACGGCGACCTTGGGACGAGACCTGGCACGAGCGCGGGTGTACTCGAGGTCGAACCCGACCACCTTGTACTTCTCCTCAGCAAGCAACAACTCCATGATGTGGATGGAGTGCTCCACCCAGACCGGGTTGTTGGTGTACACCACCGAGGGCTCCGTGAGACTTCTATTGGTGTCCACCACGGCATGCATGGTGAGCTGCTGCTCATCGTCGGCAGCCGCTCGAAGCGCCATTGGAGCCGCGCAGGATACCCTCTAAGAATTTGTCGTGGTGGGTGTGATTCTTGCAATAGTGGGGCGCGATCGAAAGGTTGAAGAGACACAAGGGTTAAATGGCCGCTGTAATAAATGGGGGCCGGCCGGCCTGTAATCATCACATCTTGTCATAGCGGAGGATTCCAGTGCACGCTTGAGAATCCCGCACGCATTTTGTTTGACCACGTGTGGGCTCGAAGAGGCGCCAAATGTATCGTTGGTGAGCCTGTTCCCGCGCAACCACGCAGTTTACCACGCAAGCTTCCCGCCCGGCTAGTTTGGCCACGCGTCGGCTAGAAGAGGGGCAAATCATGGGCGTTTATTGGCAAAAAGTTTTGTAAAAACGAAGTGTGTGGAATGACTTCGGTCATAAGTTTACCCGTGGGTGATTGATACGTCTCCAACGTATCTATAATTTATGAAGTATTCATGCTGTTTTATTATCATTCTTGGATGTTTTACAATCATTTTATAGCAACTTTATATCATTTTTTGGGACTAACCTATTGACCCAGTGCCAGTTGCTGTTTTTTGCTTGTTTTTTACATCGCAGGAAATCAATATCAAACGGAGTCCAAACACCGCGAAACTTTTTGTGGATTTTTTATGGACCAAAAGACTCCCGATGGGCCAGAGCAGCACCTGGGGGGTGCCCCGAGGGGGGCACAACCCACCAGGGCGCGCATGGGGGCCCAGGCCCGCCCAGGTGGGTTGTGCCCACCTCGGTGGCCTCCCGTACCCCTTCTTCCACTACTGGAATCAGCTGCTTTGCCGTCTGCCATAGCAGACGGCAAAGGCATGCTTGGCGGACGGCAAAGGCTTTGCCGTCCGCTAGCAGACGGCAAACACTTCGGCTGAACTGATGCCGGTAAAGGCCGCTTTGCCGACTGCTGGCAGACGGCAAAGAAGGAAAGTTCTTTGCCGTCTGCTAGCAGACGGCAAAGCTTGTGGACGGCACAAAAAAGGTAGCAGCCCCATTAGGGGGCTAACAGCGCTCTTTGCTTCTTTGCCGTCTGCTGGCAGATGGCAAAGACCTTGCTTCTTTGCCGTCTGCCAGCAGATGGCAAAGACCTTTGCTTCTTTGATGTCTGCTGGCAGATGGCAAAGACCTTGCTTCTTTGCCGTCTGCCAGCAGATGGCAAAGACCTTGCTTCTTTGCCGTCTGCCAGCAGATGGCAAAGACCTTGCTTCTTTGCCGTCTGCCAGCAGATGGCAAAGACCTTTGCTTCTTTGCCGTCTACTGGCAGATGGCAAAGACCTTGCTTCTTTGCCGTCTGCCAGCAGATGGCAAAGACCTTTGCTTCTTTGCCGTCTGCTAGCAGACGGCAAAGAGGCCAAATAGGCCAGCCCAGGTTGAACAGTCTGCTACCACGTGGCCAATTTGCCGTCTGCTAGCAGACGGCAAATTGGCTATATAGCCCCTGTTTTTTCTTAAATTCAATCAATTTCACAGATATATATATATATTCATTTCAAAATATTTCAACAAGTACATATAGCCAACATATCCCTGCCATATGGATCATCCAACATATCCAACACATATATCATCATCCAAGACATATATACACCAAATGAAAAGTCCAACATATCCAACAATTAAGCAAAAGGTCCATATACAATATAGCCACCATCCATACATATATACGTAGCAAGTTTCAAATTGTTCATCCTACAAAATCAAAACAAAAAGGAAGGACAAGGAGAAGAGTAGACTCCAACGCAAGCTTCCGTGATCTGAAGCAAATCTGCAAAATGGGAAAGAAGAAAGTTAGAAGAACAAGAAGAAGAAGACTAGAAGAAGAAGAAGAAGAAGAAGAAGAAAAAGAAGCAGAATTTTTCTTCTCTTTCTTTTTCTTCTTCTTATTGCTTACTTGTGTCATTTTAGAGCTAACCTAGTTAAATAGGCCATTTTTGACCTAAATAGGCTAAGTATGTCATAAATGAACTAAATAAGCTAAGTATAGGTCATTTTGGAGCATATTAAGTCATTTTGGAGCTAAATAGGACATTTTAAAGCATATTAAGTCATTTTGGAGCTAAATAGGTCATTTTGGAGCATATTAAGGCATTTTGGAGCATATTAAGTCATTTTGGAGCTAAATAGGTCATTTTGGAGCATATTAAGTCATTTTGGAGCTAAATAGGTCCTTTTGGAGCTAAATATGCTCCAAAATGACTTAATATGCTCCTAAATGACTTAATATGCTCCTAAATGACTTAATATGCTCCAAACTGACTTAATATGCAAAATAGGTCATTTTGGAGCATATTAAGTCAGTTTGGAGCATATTAAGTCATTTTGGAGCTAAATAGGTCATTTTGGAGCATATTAAGTCATTTTGGAGCTAAATAGGTCATTTTGGAGCATATTAAGTCATTTTGGAGCTAAATAGGTCATTTTGGAGCATATTAAGTCATTTTGGAGCTAAATAGGTTATTTTGGAGCATATTAAGTCATTTTGGAGCATATTAAGTCATTTTGGAGGAATAAATGCTAAGTATAGGTCATTTTAGAGCTATCCTAGGTTAAATAGGTCATTTTTGAGCTAATTAAGCTTATTATGTCATTTTTGAGCTAGCTAAGCATATTGAGTCATTTTGGAGGGAAAAATGCTAAGTATATGATTATGTCGCTAGTATCCATATGGCAGAGAACCTGGGCCGACATGACTAGTCATAGAACCAAGGTGGCACAAACGTACAGGGACAGGCATACATGACCCAGCAATGCACGTGTTGGTCATCAGCGAGTGCAACCAAGTCGTAGCAAGCTACAAGTACTTCGGTGATACACCGCGTGACATTTCCCCGTAGGGACAGACACAGGAGCAAAGAAGGACACATGCCGGTCAATCCATGTGTTCCGGAGCAGTAGCGAACTACCATGGCTCAGTGGAAGCACTAGGAGGCATTTCCCTGTATGGAAGGCTACCAAAGGCACACGACTAGGTCATTTCTTAAGCTAAGTATGCATTTGTTAAGCTAAACACTTCGGAAAACTTACTGTCATCAAGGAGGTGTAGCTGTAGGACCGGTCACGCCAGTGGCAGACGGAGAAGCATCGGTCGATGCTTGTCGGGAGTTATGCTGCACCAAAGATCATTTCCAATGTATCGTTAGCATGATGCAACTCAAATGTGAAGACTAGTAACTAATGACCATTCAAATGAAACTCACCGTGCCCGCCGGAACAATGTCTGGCATCGCCGGAGGAGTCGTGCCGGTCTTCTCGCACATGGTCTGCACATTTGGTTTTGACGAGTCAGTCATATTAGATACTAATGTAAGGAACATTACGTGCATGATTTGGCTAACATGCAAAAGAAAATTACCGCGAACATCTCGTATAGGGCCCGGGTAGCCATCATGTTCCGGTTCCTCTCCTCCTCCAACAGCTTAGCCGTCTGCCGGTCCCTCTCCGCTAGAAGCGCCTGCGTGTTCGCTCTCTCTTCCTCAATAGCAGCCTGGGTCTTCGCTCTCTCTGCCTCAATAGCAGCCTGCAACACCACTCGTTAGCATTGTAATAATCGACGGCCGCACACACAATGTAATGGAGGAAAGGTATCTGATTCCGTATAACTAACCTTGAATTGGAGCTCCACTGGCCGTGCACGAGGCAATATCTCAGGATCAGAGCTGGTCTGGCGCTTCTTGATCTGCGGGAGAGTGCTACTACAACGTATCAGTCCATTCCCAATGGCTAACGAGCCATGGGACCTCCCGCCACCAGATATCATCACCAGCTCTGGATCAAGAGGTTGGCTCGGGTTAAAGTCCGGCCCTTTCCTCGCCTTCCCCTGGTCTCTGTACATCACAAGCTTGTGGTGGGAGGTGGGGTTGGTGAATTTCTCTGGATCATCGAGGTCAGACTCAGAGAATGCCTTGGCCTTCTTGTACGAGGCAGTATTGGACATGGCATAGAGGTCGAACAGCTCTGGCACTGGAGCCTTGTTGTGTCGCGCCTAAAAGAGAGGAACAGAGTATTAGTTAAGGGCTCAAGCTAGCATGAAGAATGAATTTGCATGAATCATGAAGCAAACCACATACCCAGTTTTCCCCGAACTGACGTAGGTTGACGCTGCCTAGATGGTGTGGGACACCTTTCATTTGGGCACGCTTGTTCTTTGGAGTGTCGTGGACGGAGCGCCATTCGGGAGTGCACCACTCTTCCACCAATGCCTCCCAACAATCCATCCTATCCGCACACCATCTCGGGGGCACCTAAGTTAAGCAAGAGAAATTTGAGTGCTACGCCTACGAATCAAATCAAGGAAACTAAGTACAAGGCCTTAAGAATAGGTAATTACCTTCATGTACTTCTCCTTACTCAGATACTTGATGCGGCACTTCCCTTTTTTCCTCCTAATACCAGCCGAGGCGAAGTAGTCTCGAACAGCCTGCGTCCGAGCATCGTGCCGAAAGTTTTGAAGTAGGCGCCTGCACTCGGTGTCGATAACCCGAGCCGCGGCCTCCTCCTGTCCCTCACCACACCTGTAGAAGGTCTGCAATCAAACAAGAAAACACGGATTAGTACAATCACTAGGGTTGCCAATCAAAGAAGAAAACACAACATAGACGGCAAAGGAGAAATTACCCAAAACGTCTGGATCATAATGTCGGCGACCGTGTGGCAATCGACATCGCCGATCCTATGCCCCGGCGGGGCCGGGGCAGCCAAGTAGTGCTCCCAGGTCATTCCTAGCTCTCGAACCCGGCCCTCACCGGGCAACGTGACCCACCCCGGGAAGCTCTGGCGACAAATCACACCAAGGACACTGTTGGGCTTGCGAACATTCGGCTCGTGTGTCCAAGACCTGCAGTATGACAAGGCCAACGCATTAGATATTCGAAGAAACGTGAAGACAAAAGGTTAAAAAAGAGTAAATGCACTTACTTCTCCCCGCTAGGCGCAATCAACCACCTCTGGTCGGGGGTCGCCGGGGTGTCAGGGAGCTTTGTACCACCACGCTGGTAGACTTTGCGCCCCTCAACCCACTCACCCCGCTATAGCTATCAGAGCTATAGCCACCCTCAGCACGGCCACTCGACTCCGGCGAGTCCTCCAAAGGGTTCTGCTGCGACTCAGCGTGATCCCTGCTGAGCTCCGGAGTCTCGTGGGACGGAGTCTCGCGGGACGAAGGCTCGGCGGCCCGACGCTCATCGGCCCGAGGCTCGTCGGCCGTAGGCGCGTCTGCCATAGGCTCGTCGCCCCGAGGCTCGTGGACCGGAGTCCGAGACGGCTCCACCTCAGGCGGCTCCATCTCAGACGGAGCACTCCTGTGGTCGGGTGAATCAGCCGGGGGTGGCGGCGAGGAAGGTGTAGCAGCAGCCTTCCTATCTCACCCGCCGCCACGTCTACCTCTAGCAGCCTTCTTCCCCCCGACCTCTCCCGGCCGAAGAAGAAGCGACTGCCGGTGGTGTCTGCATACCGAGATCCAGCGCTCTCCGGAGGCTCTGGGGTGGAATGGAACTACCCCTCCCACCACGCACCGAGGAAGGAGCCTCGGAGCGCTCTCGACCCGCGCACACCATCTGTCAACACCTGCAATGACAAAGAGTAAACAAAATTAGTACAACATAAAAAGAATGAATACCTGACATGAATAATATGTATATAATTTTAGTGTATCATCATCATGAACATAATAAAAAATTGAATACCTAACATGAACTAATTAATAATATATATGTACATAATAATAATTGAATACCTGACATGAACTGTAATATTAATCTTCATCGTCATCATTAATAAATGCATCATCATCAGCGTCTATATATGCTTCGGAGTCAATAAATGCATCATCATCATCACTATCAGTAATGACGTGCTCATCATCATCAATAAATGCATCAACATGTGGAAGGCCTCCTGTACGTAATCGGTCAAGCATTGACAGGTCATCCGCAGCAGTAACCTCTTCTTGTTTCGGCTCTTCTTGTTCCGGCTCAAGCTCGGATTCACTGCCGTTGTCTACTTCAATGTTCTGGGGTGAAGTAGAGCGGTTCTTGAAACATTTTTTGGAAAGGCGTGTTTCTTGGAAGAATTCTCCTTCATATGTGTCTGGGTTAATGTGAGGTTCATAATCCTCTTCATTGGGGGGAGGTGGTCTAACATGTGGCGGCACTTCATAAACGACATCCCAACCTTTGAGATTTGGATCACTTTGGCAGGCCCATGGTAGATAGAAAACTTGGGTCGCCTGTTGAGCCGTAATATAGACATCGGGAACATTCAAATGGGTGCTTTGTTTGATTTTTACTAGCCCTAGATGTTCATGAGTCCTTCTAGTCTCCTTCGGCTGGAACCAATAACATTTGAAGACTACGACGTTCGGTTGGTTGGCACCATAGAATAGAAGTTCATAAATTGCTTCAACACTTCCATAATACTCGGTATCTATTTCGCCGATAGCAGAGACACAACAATTTGTAGACTTTCGGTCGGCCATAGATAGCTCTTTGCCATAGGTACGAAAGTGATACCCATTGATGTCGTATTTGTCAAATGAACGGACCTTATAGTCAAAACCATTAGCGACTTGTCTCAATTCGGCGTCCATAGACTCTGAACTAGCCTACAAGTTTAATACGAAAGGATTGTTGCATTAGCCAGAAATTAGAAGAAGAAATGAAATGGTCTAATGGAAATTACCGTTTGTTTGAACCAAGAGATGAAACCGGGATAGCTGCCTCCATACATTGCCAGAAGCTCATACTCTTCAACGGAATCCTTTTGGATCACCGCTCCATACGAGAATTCGGCGACGTATCGACTGTATCAAATATCCGGGAATAAGAGCAGTTCAAAGGAATTAGAGGTTGCGAAACAATGTACCGAGAACTTACTCGATGTACGGCCGCACTTCTGTTAGGTTGTTCAAGATATACAACGTAATGGTCCGCCATTCGTCGACATCCAACGATAAGGGAGTATAAGCACCGGCTGGTGCGAGCTTCCCTTTGAATAGGCTGAGGTTGGATCCACCCTTTTTAGGGTCGCCAGCATTGTACCGAGGCTTCAGATTATGCAAATGACGATTTTTGGCCTCGTAGTGTGCTGTCACGAAGTTTGCCGCCTCCTCAGTAATGAATGCCTCGGCCATCGATGCTTCAATTCGATGTTTATTTTTACATTTTTCTCGAAGCGTCTTCTGCATCCTCTCAGTTGCGTAGCACCAATGATTCTGCACGGTCCCCCCCAATCGTGCCTCGGTCGGGAGATGCAAAATCAAATGCTGCATTGGATTAAAGAAGCCCGGTGGAAAGATCCTCTCTAACTTGCAGATCAACTCCGGCGCCAACTCTTCCAGTTCTTCTAGCAAGCCAGGCGATAGTTCTTTCGCACAAAGAACACGGAAGAAATAGCTCAGCTCTGCCAGTACTAGCCATTCATCCTCAGGGATAAAGCCACGCAACATCACCGGCATTACCCGCTCAAGCCATATGTGCCAATCATGACTCTTGAGACCAAATATTTTCAATTTTTCAAGGCTCGCTCCCCTCTTTAGATTCGCTGCATACCCATCGGGGAACATCAACTCATTTTTCACCCACAGGAGTATTTCCCTCATAACTGTCCTTCCAAGGTTGAACCATGCCTTTGGCTTCGTCTAGTTCTTCTTTCCTTTCGGTTGTCGCATGTTTTGTAGCGGTCTATCACATAGAGCCTGCTGATCGACTCTAGCCTTAGGATTATCCTTTGTTTTCCCCTCTATGCCGAACAATGTACCAAAGAGGGCCTCGCCGACATTCTTTTCAGTGTGCATCACGTCGATGTTGTGTGGGCAAAGGAGGTCTTTGAAGTAAGGCAGCTCCCACAAGCATGTCTTGTGAGTCCAGGCGTGTTCAGAATTATACCCCTTGAAATACCCTGGACGCTCCGGATCTGGCTCGAGAGAGTTTAACTGATCCAGGGTCTATTGGCCTGTCAACGCAGGTGGTGCAGAGTTTTTGACAACTCTACCTTTGATGAAGTTCTTCTTGTCTTTTCTGAACTTATGGCGAGGATCCAGGAACTGTCTATGCATGTCGAAGCAAGAAAACTTGCCACCGGCCTGCAGCCGACGAAACTCAAGAGCTGCCTTGCATGTGGGGCACGGGAACCTTCCATGCATAGACCAGCCAACGAATAGCGCATACGCCGGCAAGTCATGCATCAAGTACATGTACCACGCACGCATTAGGAAGATTTTTTTGTAGCGGCGTCGTATGTCTTGATCCCATTATCCCAAGCTTCTTGCAGTTCATCCTTAAGCGGCAGCATGCACACATTCATATTCTTCCCCGGATAGTTGGGCCCCGGAATTATCAACGTCAGGAAAATGTTCTTTCTTTGCATAATCTGTCCGGGGGGGGCGGGGGGGAGATTGAGTGGAATGACAAATACAGGCCAACAACTGTATTGGGCTGCCATCATACCAAACACATTGAACCCATCCGTGCTTATGGCGAGTCGAGGATGCCTTGGATCTGCCGCTTTAGCATGATGTATTGCATCGAAGCGCTTCCACGCAAAAGCGTCCGATGTGTGTACCAACATCGGCTCCCCATCTGCATCTAGTTTGGTTCTTTTGCCCAATTTATGCCATGTCATCTGTCTGGCCGTCTCTTCGACCATGAAAAGACGTTGAAGTCTTGGTATGATTGGCATATACCGAAGAACATTAACTGGGATTTTTGTCTGACTCTTCTCACCTATACCGTTGTCTACCTCAACATACCTGGAAGACTAGCAAACGGGACAATACTTCAAGTCTGCATACTCAAGCCTAAATAAGGCACATCCTTTCTCACAGGCATCTATCTTCTCATAGGGCATCTTAAGTACACGGAGGATTTTGTCCGACTGGTACAGGTTTGCAGGCATTACATGGCCTTTGGTTAGAAAGCGTCCAAATAGTGTCATCATCGCGTCGTAGCATTCTCTGCCCAAGTTGAATTGAGCCTTTAGAGCCATTACTTGTGCAATGGCATCCAGCTGACAAAGCTCAGTGTGCTCGTGGAGAGGACGTTTTGAAGACTCCAACATATCATTGAAGGCCTTTGCAGATTCCTCCATCTCATCGTCCGAATCCCGAGCATCATCAAAGTCTTCCACCATGTCTTCCATCCCAGTACCATGCTCGTCGGTGCGACGACGGCCCTCCTCAGCTCTGGCACCATGGGCAGACTCACCATGAAATGTCCAGACCGTATAATTAGGCATGAAACCCAACTTCTGCATGTGTTTGATCATTTCTAACTCTAACATCTTATGAAAGTTGTCGCAGCGGACACAGGGGCACCAGGTTGTTTCCTGTCCATTTGCAAATGCGGCTCTCACAAACCCCTTGGCTTTTCTCATCCATTCATGGGTCATGTCTTTCTGACTAGTGTGACCGGTGTACATCCACGCACGATCACTCATCTTGCCTAGCTACTGGACACACAAGAAATATATACATAATTCAGCAAACCATATTCATCAGTTAATAGAGTTTGTCAGTTTTATTACGTCCATGCAACCTAGACGCTAGTAGGTAAAGATAGGTCCTAATCCCACCCGAGTATGTGTAGATTGGGTTTGTTTTCCCATGCTCTGCTCCGGATCCGACGCAAAATTTCGGCAGCACCTCCCCGCTGTTCTCCTGATACACGTCTCGGCAATAGGCAGAGAGGATGTGTACCCGGAGAACAACAGGGAGGCACTGACGAAATTCTGCATCGGATCCGGAGCAGAGCATATGGGAAAATGAAACCAATCTACACATACTCGGGCTGTCCATGGATAACGTTGGACAATTCGAAAGAATCACGGTTATAAATATGCAAATGCATGCATATTTATATATGTAACCCTTTCGAACGGGAGACGCATAGTGGTCACGCATACTGATGATTGACACCTACAGCTAGCAAGTTTCATCGGCACGAAGACCGGAACAGAGCAAATGAAGGGGGGAGGAGGAGATGTCATGTGTGCTCACCCACGAACGCAGGGGCGGAGCTCATCGAACGCACGGGGAGGTCGTCGAACACCAGACCCTCGCAGCAACGAAAGAACTGCACATTTAAATCCACCCGATCAACACAAATATATATGATGTTTTTCTTAACAAAATCGGGAAATATACTTCCTAACTCATAATTCACAAATATATGACCCCGTCGGCCTCTGGAAGGCCGAAGAGCACCTTTTCGGTCAACAGGAGGCCGAAGAGGTGTCGGGGGTCGGGGGGTGTCGTGTCTGGGTGTCGTGGTGTCGGGGTGTCGGGGTGTCATGGTGTCGGGGTGTCGTGGTGTCGGGGTGTCGTGTCGGGGTGTCGTGTCGGGGTCGGGGTGTCGGGGTCGGGGTGTCGTGTCGGGTGCCGGGGGGTCGGGGTGTCGGGGGTGTCGTGTCTGGGTGTCGGGGTGTCATCCCTCGACCCCTCGACCCCTCGACGACCCTTGACCCTCGACCCCTCGGAGAGACGCCAAGGTTACGTGACTTCGCATGAAAATAAAATCTAGTGGCATCGGCAGAACGACCGGAACAGAGCAAATAGGGGAAGGTCAGGGAGGAGATGACAGTCGAGCTCACCCTTAGACCTTAGAGGTGGTAGTCGAACGACGATGACGGCAACGGGACCGACAGTGCTCCTGGAGGTGAAGAGAAGATGCCTGCACATGAAAAACAATCCAACATAAGCACCGCAGAACAATCTAATCAACAACATCTAACCTAACTGAAAAAAGACACTATTTTTTTAAATGAAAATCCATACATAAATCCACCCATACATCTATATAGCATTCATCCATCTTTCCATCCATACATCTACACAGCATACATCCCTCTAGCAATCCATATAACAACTACAAATTGTTCAAAATCACATATACATACATCTATATATACATGGTTCAATACATCAATCGTCCATCTATACATCAATCAGACCCACCAGTAGGAAGCAACCAGGCCAAACACGCACAGAATCTTACTGCTTCAAAGTTTACATGTACTAGTATGCATACATTGTATTTTTAGAAAAATTTAGGTATGGCAGCTGCCAAAGCTTGACAGATTGCTGGCACCGCCCCTTATACATACATCCATCTATCCATCCAAAGAGGTGTCGGGGGTCGGGGGTGTCGTGTCTGGGTGTCGTGGTGTCAAAAGGACAAAGATAAATTCTATCCGGCAAAAGTGGACTGTAAAGAAAAGCCTAATGATCTGTGTATTAATCTTTTTGCAAAAAAAAAGATATGTGTATTAATTCCCAATCCTTGGACTCTTGCTTCCTACCCATTCAATTTGTTCATGTAACAGATTCAAGGGGTTGTTACTTCACTCATCTTGATCGGCCATCTCCTTTTTCTCACTCATGTTTGATGAATACTTGGATAACTAGCTAGATTTAAGTGAAAAACCTATACACTTCTTCCAGTGCTGTTTGCTGGGAGGCCATTGCTACAGAAGATTAATTTTCCATGTTTTCATTCAATGGTTTTATGTCATATGGGGCATTGATTTCCTTATGATATAAATGCTTATGGTGAGAATGTGTCATTTGCAGAATGTAGATACGCATCATGAATGGGCATAGTTGAATGGAAGTGTCAGGTATGAGCTAATGACTAGCTGGAGCTAGCTTGTGGCAATACTGCTCCATGTCTTATGCAGAAAATCAATATATTGCTATCATTGTTGCACTTTTTGCCAAGCAAATATTCAGTCTACCTAGAATAATCTTAGGATGCAGCATGTGCTTTATGATCCAACCGGAGATTGGACAAGAACTGTTCTTTTTGGTTGGTGATGGTTTTCTCTCGGGTTTTTCAAGCGGTGAAGTATTCAACAAGCGTTTTTGTTAGTTATAATTTCAAGCAATGCAATATTTAGCAGTCCCATTCAAATAACTATTTACTTTACCCTTGCAAAAGGACCATTGTATTTGACAGATAAGAATAGACAGTCTAGCATCCAGTAGATGTGACCCCCTTTTCACTTTTCCCAAATGTCGTAGGAATTTCAGTCCTCACCTTAATTAACCCTTTTTGATCTCCGTATAGGGCTATCTCTGTCAGCTGTTCAACTTATCAAACCGACAAGCTAACATTCTTCTTTATAAAAGAAATTTGACTTTTGAAGAAAAAAAAGGTCAGTGTACATGTTTCTTAATTTTGAAGGATTGCCGCTGACCGCAACTGTACTGGTGGTCATCTCAAGTTCTCACCCATGGAGCAGTAGTTTTCTATCTCGCTGATCACCTATGCCTTAAGTATTCCAATTTGAGCATGGAAGAATGCAGCAAAACCAAAAAATAACTAGCATACTTACAATTAGCCACCACTTACCATCTTAACCTTGAACGTTTAAATAGGTTTTGCATTTTAACATGGCACACAAGCACTACATGCATTTTGACATGGTTCACATACTTCATTGGTTGTGAAGATCACAACTATCTACAACTGGTAAATGAACTTGATGGGTAATATATATCTTCCAATTAACAAATTTTTAAATGGAAACTGAATGTGGTCCATATTTCACAGTATTCTGTGACCTTACAGCATGGATCAAGAAATACTATCCCAACAGCAGGGAACTAAGGCATAATGCCACTGCTAAATCCAAGGTGCGAAATAGGTTTGTGCCATTCTAACATCTCTGGCCCTCAATCAAACAGAAAGACAGAAAAGAGCGGGGAAGTCCTAGCGTTCGAGCATTTCAACGAACACCAAGCGAGCGCCGGCGAACCCCAGACCTAGACAGGCACCAGATCGATCATGACCGAAGCGGCAGCAAGAAACGAAAGGTTCGGCGCCGGGAAGGGAGAGCCGAGTGACTAACTTGAGACGGTGCAGTCCTTGAGGTGCTTCTCGCCGCTGACGACTCACCTTGGATCAGGGATGGCGCGGCCTGGCTCCGGCGGCCACGGTGGTGGAGGAGGGCCGTGGGGAGGGGGGCGGGCAGCGCCGCGGCCTAGCTCTGGCAGTGGTGGAGGAGGGCCGCGGGGAACGGCGGCGGCCAGTGCTGCCGCGACCGCAGCAGCATGTGGCGGTGGCCCTAGGGCACGAGCCGGGGAGGGGGCCCCATGGCAGAGGGGTGGGGGGAAGGTGGAGGAGGGAAGTGGGGGGTGGTGGCGGGGAGGCGGCGGCGACGGGCGGCGGCGGGGAAGCGGCGGCGACGGGCGGTGGCGGGGAGGAGTAGCAGAGGAGCAGGCAGACGTTTAAATAGGTTTTGCATTTTAACATGGCGGGTAGGAGTCATTACGGGCGGGTGGGGATTTTCATTTTTATTTTTTTTTCCTAATGCTTTGCCGTCTGCTGGCAGACGGCTAAGAATTCTTAGCCGTCTGCCAGCAGACGGCAAAGGGGGTGACCGTTAGACAGCCCCCGCCGTGAAACTGTGGGGCCCCCCCACCTCTTTGCCGTCTGCTGGTGGACGGCAAAGAATTCTTTGCCGTCTGTCAGCAGACGGCAAAGAATTGGCAGATGGCAAAGAGCTTGACCTAGCCAGTGCTGTGCCCCATGGGGCCCACTTTGGTCTTTGACGTTTGTTGGCAGACGGCAAAGAACTCTTTGCCATCTGCCAGCAGACGGCAAAGAAGTGGCAGATGGCAAAGACCGTCTTTGCCATCCGCTGGTTCTTTGCCGTCTGCTTTGGCAAGACAGACGGCAAACAGCCTCTTTGCCATCAGCTGGCAGACGGCAAAGAGCTGGCAGATGGCAAAGACCCTGATTCCAGTAGTGTTCACCCTATAAATTGCCAAATATTCCAAAACCCTCGGGGGTAGCCCTAGATCAGAAGTTCCGCCACCGCAAGGCCTCTGTATCCATGAGATCCAATCTAGACCCCGTTCCGGCACCCTGTCGGAGGGGGAGATCATCACCGGTGGCCATCTTCATCATCCCGGCGGCCACCACGATGAGGAGGGAGTAGTCCACCCTCGGGGCTGAGGGTTTGTACCAGTAGCTATGTGTTTAATCTCTCTCTCTCTCTCTCTCTCGTGTTCTTGAGATGCACAATCTTGATGTATCGCGGGCCTTGTTAATATAGTCGGATCATATGGTGTTTTCCCCTCTCTATCTTGTTGTGATGAATTGAGTTTTCCCTTTGAGATTTCGTTTAATCGGATTGAATACTTTTATGGATTTGAGAGCACTTGATATATGTCTTGCAAATGAATACTCGTGGTGACAATGGGGTATCATATTGATTCACTTGATGTATGTTTTGGCACTCAACTCGTGGATTCCCGAGGTGACATTGGGGTAATCTACGCATAGGGGTTGATGCACGTTCTTGTCTTTGTTTCTCCGGTAGAAATCTTGGGGCACTCTTTGAGGTTCTTTGTGCTGGATTGAGTATTATGAATCTGAAATTATTTGGTGTTATTTTAGTACGAACTCTTGGATAGATCGATCGGAAAGAATATCTTTGAGGTGGTTTCGTACCCTACAAACAATTTCTTCTTATGTTCTCCGGTAGATAGGAACTTTGGAGTGATTCTTCATCGCACTTTGAGGGATGGTTATATGATCCAATTATATTAGCATTGTTGAGAGATTGCACTAGCAAAAGTACGGACCCTAGGCCTCATTTTCAAGCATTGCATTACCGTTTGTGCTCACTTTTGTCACTTGCTACCATGCTGTTTTTATTTATTCAGATTATAAAAATATATTTCTACCATCCATATTACAGTTTTATCACCATCTCTTCGCCGAACTAGTGCACCTATACAATTTGTCATTGTATTGGGTGTGTTGGGGACACAAGAGATTTCTTATATTTGGTTGCAGGGTTGTTTGAGAGAGACCATCTTCATCCTACTCCTCCCACGGATTGATAAACCTTAGGTCATCCACTTGAGGGAAAATTGCTACTGTCCTACAAAACTCTGCGCATGGAGGCCCAACACGTGTCTACAAGAATAAATTTGCGTAGTAGACATCAAGCTCTTTTCTGGCGCCGTTGCCGGGGAGGTGAGTTCTTGAAGGTATATCTTTAGATCTTGCAATTGAATCTTTTAGTTTCTTGTTTTATCACTAGTTTGGTTTATAAAAGAAAACTACATAAAAAATGGAATTGAGGTTGCATCATATTATTGATCATCTTTATAATATCTTTCTTGAAAATGATGGATCGGAAAATTGTGCTCAATTGATAGAAGAAGAATTCAATAAAATGTTTGGCATAATTGATGAGCATGATTGCAATATTGTTGGTATGAACTCTATGAATATCCATGATGCTAATGATATGCAAAGCAACAAGCTTGGGGATGCTATGTTTGATGAAGAGGATATTTTTAGTCCCCCAAGTTTTGATGTGCAAATTTGTTATAATGGTAGCATGCCTCCTATTTATGATGATTGTATTGATGAAAGTGGGTTTGGAAGAGTGTCAACTCTAGGTACTAATGATCCCACTATTTTGGAGGGTGTTGAATCTTATTGTGATAATTATGAAAGTGGATTTGGAGAGGTCATGACTTTATTTAGTGATGAATCCACTATTTTGGAAGAGGTTTCAATTGATTATGACAACAAAGTTGCTATATATGATGATTATGGTGATGACATGTATGCTATAAAGAATAATGATAACCATGAAACTTGTCATCATGATTTTAATTTTCACTCTCATGATAGTTATTTTGTTGAGTTTGCTCCCACTACTATTGATGATAAGAAATTTGCTTATGTGGAGAGTAATAAGTTTTCTATGCTTTTGTGTAATGAAAAGAATGCTTTATGTGATGGTTATATTGTTGAATTTCTTCATGATGCTACTGAAAATTATTATGAGGGAGGAACTTATGCTTGTAGGAATTGCAATAATATCAAGTTTCCTCTCTATGTGTTGAAAATCTTGAAGTTGCACTTGTTTTGCCTTCCTATGCTAGTTGATTCTTGTTCCCATAACTTATTTGCTCAAAAAATCCCTATGCATAGGAAGTGGGTTAGACTTAAATTTGCTAGTCATATGCTTCATGATGCTCTCTTGGTGTTTTAATTCTTATCTTTTATGTGAGCATCATTGAAATCATCATGCCTAGCTAAAAGGCATTAAAGAAAAGCGCTTGCACTTTTACCTACTGTTTTTGTGTGTTCACATGGTTATGCTACTGTAGTAATCATGTTTTATTGCTTTTCTTTCAATAAAGTACCAAGTAAAGCCTTTGGGATAGTGTGGATGATAGTTGACTTGATTCTGTGCAAAAACAGAAACTTTTGCGTCCAGTACAGAAATTATTATATTTTACTGGGACGTGCAAAAATTCTGAATTTTATACAGTTCATGGTTATACAAATTTTCTACGTTTTCCTAAATTTTCAGAATTTTTGAAGTTACATAATTATGACCTTAATTCAGATATTTACGTACTGTTCTGTTTTTGACAGACTCTGTTTTCAATGCATAGTTTGCTTGTTTCCTAGTTTCTATGGCTTATTTTTCTCAATATAAATTGTGGAAATGATAAGGTACAGTATTCATTGTGTGAGAACAATTATGAATCTTGTCTTTGACAGTACGAAAGTGAATGATTTGTCTTTATCATACTAACCCATCTCACGAAGTTCCGGTAAGTTTTGTGTGTTTGAAGTTTTCAAGTTTTGGGTGAGATATCGATATGAGGAGAATAAGGAGTGACAAGACCCTAAGATTGGGGATGCCCAAGGCACCCCAAGGTAATATTTAAGGAATATCCAAGCAACTAAGCTTGGGGATGCCCCGGAAGGCATCCCCTCTTTCGTCTTCAACATTATCGGTAACCTCATTTGGAGCTATGTTTTCATTCGTCACATGATATGTGTTTTGCTTGGAGCGTCATATTATTTTTAGGATTTGCATGCTGTTATTTAGAATAATGTTTTGCATCTTTTATTTCAAAAAGTAGCAATGATAGCCTTTACTATGCTTATTTTGCAAGTCTACATGTTGCTATTTGAAAACACAAAGTTTACCGCTGTTGCAAAAATTCCTTAGAAAAGTCAGTATGTGATAAAATGTTGAAACTTTTTTCACAATAAGCTATGATAAATTTTATACAGTGTGTTAAATTTTCAGAATTTTTTGAGTTGAATAAGTGTTGATACTATTGCATCCATTACAGACTGTCCTGTTTTGGCAGATTGCTGTTATGTTTGCATTGTTTGCATATGTTTGCTTGTTTAATGATTCTATTTGAGGATAGGAGTATTAAATATGCAGAGGTATTTAATGCAATGTTGAATAATAATTTTAGTGATTTGCTACAGTATATAATGATAAGGTTTTTCCATTGGTTTATACTAACTTATCTCACGAGTTCTTGTTGAGTTTTGTGTGGATGAAGCTTTTGAGATTTAGGAAAACCGTGATATGAGAAGAATTAAGGTGACACAAAAGCTCAAGCTTGGGGATGCCCAAGGCATCTCAAGATAATATTCAAGAAGTATCAAGCATCTAAGCTTGGGGATGCCCCGGGAGGCATCCCACCTTTCTTCATCAACAATTATCGGTTAGTATCGGTTGAGCCTAAGTTTTTGCTTCTCCACATGAGTTGTGCTATTGTTGGAATGTCATTTTATTTTGTTTTGCTTGCTGTTTTCATAAAATTCTTAGATCTGAAAGTTTTTAATAAGAGAGAGTCCTCAAATAGCTACCCATTTACATAACTACTCGCTTGATCTTCATTTATATCTTTTTGGAGTAGCTTGTCATTTACTCTTGTGCTTCACTTATATACTATGAGTAAATTGTTGAATAAATTGAATGTCATGAAGTTGAAATCATATCATGCCTAGTGGTAGCTTCACATTGGGTTTAGAAAGTGAATCTTTTGAGGCTTGACAATCACAATATTGGTCATACAAGCAATTCACGAATAATTAGTATAAGCAAGAGAACTTTCACATGCAAATACACTATCTTGGAAATCTTTTGTGATTGTGAGCCCCCATCAAAATATTATATGCCAAAATTGTTGACGTTGGACAAGGAAGACAACGTAATGATTTATGTTTGTTCATATTCACATAGAATTTATATTGTCATAGATCCTTCAACATGTGGTGCTTGCCCCCCATCTTTGCTAGCCAAAAATTCCGCACCAAGTAGAGATACTACTTGTGCATCCAAAAACCCTTAAACCCAAATCTTATTTTCAAGAGTCCACCATACCTACCTAAGGATTGAGCAAGATCCTTCAAGTAAGTTGTCATCGGTGCAATAAGGCAATAAAAATTGCTTCTAAAAGTGTTAGATCATTTAGTGTAAGAGAAAATTGAGCGTTGTACGAACTTGTGACGGCAAAGAATAAAAGCGACAGACTGCATAATAAAGGTTGCTATCATAAGGGGCAATATAACGTGACGTTCTTTTGAACTAAGGGGTTGAGCATACTGTAGGGTAACGCAGCAGAAAACAAAAATTTTCCGACCTACGCACCAGCCCAGGACCACTATGGAGACTGCATACAAGGTTTGATCATTTTCGTTACCGACTCGTAGCGCAGCGGAAGTAGAGTCGATGACGATCGGCCATGCAGATCCCCGCAGCTAGGATTTACAACCTCCCAACCGCGAGGATGTATACCCTCGTCTTCCCTTCGGACAGCCCTCCGGGAGGCGGTCGAACAGTCCCCCGGACGGTGTCGCGGACAGCCCTTCGGGAGGACCTTCGAAACTCGAACGGTCACTCGGACAGCCCTTCGGGAGGACTCACAGAAGTTGGACCGTCACTTGGACAGCCCTTCGGGAGGCACTCACGAACAGCCCCTCGGGCACTAAGATCGAAACTACGACCTCTCTACAGAGTTGCACACATACGGTGTCATCTATCCGGCAGGGCTTCGCCGTCCAGAACTAGTTCCCACCGGAACCCAGACAGCCTTTCGGCACTACGAAACTCTTTTCGTGGGAGGGAGAGAGAAGCCAGATCATTGCATGGCACTTGTATGTGAGAAGGGATGAGTGTGGAGGGCTGCCCCTCCACCTCTATTTATAGGATAGCCAAGGGGTAAAGATGTCATACAAAAAACCCCAAAGTACCCCCACTTTATGCCTTTTCACAAAAGAATAAAGATAAAAGGGGTGCCATGTGGAGCTCCAAGGAGCTCCACCATGCTTGGCCGGCCACACCCTTGGGGGACCCCCAAGGGGGCTTCCTTAGTGCCTAAGGCATTCTAGAAGCCTTTTGGGAAATTCCCAAAAGGTGCTTTCCATAAAATTCCCAAAAAGCACTTTCACTATTCACGATGACATTTTTCAGCGTCCGTTCGAACTGAAAATATTTATGTGGGCTTAGAACATTTCCAGTACCCACTAAAATAATTTTCAATGCATTCTGGAACAATTCCAGTTTAGTGATTTCATCTGCGAAAAGCATCGGAAGCGGTTCCGGCAGCCCCGGAACATTTCCGGTTTTTCTTCCAGAAAATTCCCAGAAGTTTCCAGAATGATTCTGGTATCCTCCAAGAATTATCAGGCATGTGCCGAAACCATTTTGACTTAATGGTATCCCCTGAAACAACTTTTCAGTTTCACTGGAACTCATCCGGTGACCTCTCTCTGCGGAACTTTTCCGCTGTCCGAAACTTTTCGGTGTCCGAAACTTTTTCGGTGATTTTCTCTCAGACTCCCTGTCTAGTATTCAGCAGATAGATGACCCTTAAGCGTGTGACCCTATAGGTTCGGTGAAGTATAGACATGACACGGAACCCCTTCCGATCAATGATCAACATCGGAGCCGTGGACACCCATATTGACCCCTATACCCACACGAATGAATATTCGAGTGAACCTCCAGTTGCCGTGTGCTATTCCTATTGCTTCGCGATATGTTACAAATACCCGAGGTGAGACATGATGGCATTCCCGTGGATCAACAACTTGTCCACTATGCTAGTTACCTCGTTACCGGTATTGTTCTCTTTTCTCGTTACCGTGTTCCGGCATCCCCGTGATCAAATCACAAAGTGTCTGGCCAGACGATGATGGATACCGTAACACCGAGAGGGCCCAGAGATATCTCTCCATCGTCGGAGGATCAAATCCCAATCTTGAGCTATCAAGTTACTTAACATACTTTCCCATGAACCCGTAAGCCGCCGTAATAGCCATCCAGTTACGGATGACGTTTACCAAACCCCAAAGTTCATGAATCAAGCATGAAGAAACTCAATACTCTCATGGTCTGAGGAATCATGCAAACGTTAACCATCTCTATGTTATTAACCATTAACTTGTGACGAAAGAATCTCATAGCATAACATCAATTCGGGTCGATTCAACACAAATGTTCTTCTAACATTGTGCCCTCAAAGTTGCCGGCATAGTCACGCCCATGATCAGGAAAACAGAACCATCATGCAACACTTGAGCTAGTCTCAGAGGCCAGACTAGGAATACATTTTACCGTTTATTATTCCACACGTGCATATGAGTCTTCTTCCGAGCCTCGTGGTTATTGTAGACTCGAGAACCATAGCAGTTATAGCATGGAACATAAACCTAATTATGAACAGGGAGATAATCAATAACATTTATTATTGCCTCTAGGGCATATCTCCTACAGACTCCCACTTGCACTAGAGTCAATAATCTAGTTAATGCTAATGCACTTTACACCTGTGGCACACCGGTGTAAATATGCTTCGCATGTGGTATAGCCTGATGTCCAACGGATCTGATGACTTCAGCTCCGTGTGTATTTTTGCGTATCCTCGCGTTTTCACGCTTTCACAAAATTCATATTTTGTGTGGACTTGGCTTCGTATGTATGTGAATCACAGGTCGAACCTGGATTCCTCAGACTGAGTTATGGAGCAACTACCTGCTGTAGTGTCCCATTGACCAAAGCCTTCTTGGAACCATACTAAGTTCATGAAAGAACTATATGATTCAACATCTTGTTTGTCGCTTTTAAAAGCGGCAACATACTTCGCCTCTGTTATAGAATTCGCCACAGTAACTTGTTTGGAACAATTTCCAACTACCGTGCCACCATATTGTGTGTTACACAAAACCCTCAATTTAAATCGAAAATCGCTTGGAGCATGGATGAAGACTGTATCGATGTAACCTTTTACAACGAACTCTTCATGATCTCCGCTTGCGAGAAAACATGTCATCGGTGCTACTATAGTACTCAATGACCCTTTTTCACTGTTGTCCCATGATCAGAACTTTTGATCACTTTGGTATCTATACTCGCAACAACTTTGGGAGTATTGGACATATCTGGTTGTTTTTACATACCATGGAATACATGATTAATCCAAACACAAGAATGTGTGGAATCTCCATCATGTATTTTGCTCATCAGTGTTTTGGGACACCGAGTCTTGCAAAAACTCTTTCCATGTGACTTCGGCAAGAATCACTCCTTGACGTTTTTAATGCTAAAAGGTTTTAGCATCTTGTCAATATGTATCTTTGCTCAGCCCCATTAGGTAAATCTATCTTCATAGATCATCATGCCTAATATAAAGGCTATTTAGCCCAAGCACTTCATCGAAAAACTATTTTCAAATGAAGTCCTAATTCGTGTCAAGAAATTTATTTCCAATTAACAATGTGTCAAGCACACAACGTTTTTTTTTAGAAATTTTATTATGCTCCCACTTACTTTCTTGAATCATAAGCATCTTCGTTACCCATTGATGAAGTCAAACCCCTTTGACTATTTCATCAAAACATGAAGATTCCAACTCCATTTTGCTCTCTTCTGTCCATTGCTGGAACTCTGAAGTTTGCATACTTACTAGCATCCTCTGGACTGACAAAATACCTTGGACTGTAACACATGCAAGTCCTTGGTTTCATTTCCATCAGATGGAAATCCTATTGTCATCCATGTTTCATATCTCATGATTGAAATATGTATCAATTGCTAGTTCAACCCGAACCGACTTTAAGCATCGCTACGATGAAACAACCTCATCGTAGTCAACTCCTTGAACTTGTTATTGCAACAAGTCGAGCTTCATGGATAAAACATTTTTTATCCGTATCAGTTTTAAGTTCCATAAATATTCGTTAGACTCTAAGTCTTCCAAAAGGTGTATCAAGGTTTTAATCTTGAATCACTTATATGGAAACTAACTCGGGTTGTATTGGAATTTAGCCAATTCCGGAGTCAGGGCCCATCAACGCTTCCTTGTGTATCGTAGGTATACTGTTGTCTAATAACAATATCTCGTTTGCGCACCTGAGAGGTTTGCACGAGCCTTGCCTACGTGGTTCAGCTGCAAGTTCGACCGAAGTCCATACATTTTATTGTAGAGACTTCCGTATCAGTCGCAATAGGAAACCCTGGAATTACTTCCAAGGTCTCTTTCCTTTGACCTGATGATGGAGATACTGGTTATCTCGTCGAGTTGCATTATTATCCCACTCACCTTTTTGAAAGAACCATTTTCTTCAAAAAGCATACCGTTCTTTGTGGCAAACCTATTTGCCTCGGTATAGTGAGGGAGGAATACCCAATTGCTTGGGATAACCTACAAAGTAGCACTTGTCTGATTTGGAATAGGTTTGTAACCTTTTACACAAGCCCCATATTCCAAATGTTTAAGAAAAGATATAACATGGTTGGGTGTACCATACCATGGCGTCATTTCAACAGACCTGATGGAGCTCTTTTCAGTGTAAAAGCCGTAGTCTCTAAAGCATCACTCTTTAAAAGGGATAATGGCAAATTTATATATGTCATCTTTGATCTTACCATGTCATAAATGGTTTGATTACATCTTCACGGACTTTCCACATGCAGTGGTGCTCCGGGAGGTGTAAGTTATGAAACTACTTTCACAACTCATCAGACATTCGCTAAACTTGTAACTCAAATATTCCTTTCTACAATCGAATTGTAGAAACAGAATTTTCTTGTTACAATAACTTCTACTTCATTCTTGAAAACCTTTTGAATGAATTCAAAAGATCTAGACTTATGTCTCATCAAGTAAATATACATATATCTACTTGAGTCATTTCTGAAGATAGATAAATCCACTGTTTGCAATAACATTTATCGGACTACATACATCAAAATGTATGAACACCAATAAGTTCTTTGCTCGTTCCTTATGGCCTGTGAACGGTATTTCAGTCACTTTACTTTTCGAAGGAAAGTTGCAAGTGTCAGATGATTCAAAATCAAACGACATTAAAATCCATCATAATAGAATTTATCCATGCGGGTTTCTCCAATGTGACCAAATGCAGTGCCACACTTGTGTGGTATTCTCTTAGTCTTGCGACATTTAGCGTCAGTGTTATAGATGTATCATATTACCATCAATATTCATAACATACGTCCAATCTCGGATGGAAGCATGGCCCTTTATGTTATTCATAATACTGAACAACAATTGTTCTTTTATGAACAACTCTTTTGCAACAAACATTGTGCAATGGGCTAGAGTGTGTAAAACTCTAAAATGAATTATGAAAGTAAATCCAGAGGTAATATATTATTATCATTATTCATAACATACATCTCATTCTCAATGAAAGTATGGCCCTTATGTTATTCATAACATCGAACATCAAAAGTTCTCTTATGAACAACCTTCTTGCAAGATACCTTATGCAATGGGCTAGAGTGTGTAAAACTCTAAATGAATTATGAAAAAAAATACAGACGGTAATACACCGATGGAAGGTATAGTAACATTTACTATGTTCCCTGTGTATACCTAAACCTCACTCCTGGCTAGTCTTTCAGGCCATAGTAGTTCTTACATCGAGTTGCAACAGAAAGCAATCGAGCGGGTATCTTTGTGATTAACTCACAATACCCAAGAATTAGTGATTAACAATTTAATCATAATTCCCAAGAACTATATCTTTGACCAGCCTTCTATACATCAAAAACTTGTATGACATTCATACATGAGCTGGATATTCCAGTCTTCTTTCTTTTTGCCTTTATACTTCTAACAGTTTAACTTTTAGTATTTCTCCTACTTCCAGAAGAAGCACCCAACTTAAGAGTGGCGTTAGCCCCAGACTTCCTAGGCGTGAAAGTTTCACTAACACCCTTCGGACACTTCCTTTCTCTTTAAGTTGTTGTTTTCTTCACCTTTCATCATATGACAGGCGTTCTTCTCGATCCCTCTCTTATTAGTTTAATGCATAGTAAACTCCTTTACTAATAGTTTGCTAACAAACATTGCTTTGGATATCTCATATCTTTTAGCCTTTGTCTGTCTCTGAAAATGATTTTCAGATTCCATGAATATCACATAACTATCCAAACTTTTGAAGTTCGGGTCTCATGGAAGTAAACATATTGCACTTGACTGAAAACGGAATTCTAGCTTTTGGGTCGAAGGACGAGAGTCACATGATCCATAGCATAAGCGAGAGAATACCGAAAGTATGCGATAGGACAAAGTCCTTCTCGGCACTCTTGAGGATAATCCTCACATTACGTTACCAACCGTAAAGTTTTAACCAGATATTTAACAGCTATTCAATTTTAACAGGGAAGGTGGAAACGCGAGCCATTATTCTACAACTATTTTGCAAATCACACTTAGACAGAGTTCATAATTAATTGCACTAAGAATTAAACAAGTTAATTCAATAGTGCGCTCCCACTCAAATCAATATCTCTCATAATTGATTTGTGAGTGATACAAGACCCACACTTCGATTCAATGCCATTGATGTGGACATCACTGATGACGAGAATTTCAATTGGTAGGCAAACTTGCCGATCACATCTCCATGTGACTCTTGTTCATCTTTCGATGGGTGTGTTCCGAGCTCAGGACGATCCTGCCTGAACATCAAAAACAACCAAGTGATCTTGCTGCGAGGTCTGACCTCACCCACCTCATTCCTCTCGATTCGTTCATACCCATGTGGACATGGCGCACCCCGAAAAGATACGAATTACAGACGGTGCTACACTTGGGTGAACACTAACTACTTTGATATTTTGAAGTGAGAGATCACCCTAATAAAAAGCGACTACCACGCAATCAAAAAGGGTGCATCATAAGGGATAAACATCTCAGGTAATTCATAATAGCATGATATGGTATAGCCCTTTCTCACGGAGAAGTCTTGTATTCCTTCGTCTTCGGCATTCACGTCGGTGATCACCTTCGCGAAGATTGCCACAACCTTGTCGATGCAGCAGATAATATTGCTATCTCTATAGCTAATAAAATAATGCATTACACAAGGTTGACACACAGGTCATTTAAAGTGCAATCATATGGCTCCAGCCATCATGCCGAATCATGACACGCAGGTCATGTTAATCAATTTACATTATATAGTCATCTCATACATAATCAAATTATTATGAGCACCGCTATACCACATCACATGCACATGTAAACCCTCCTGCAAAACCAAGTTAGACGCCTCTAACTGGTTCATGCAAAAAACTAGTTTTTCATGGCTTCTAAGGTTTCGAAACAAACCGAAGCTACCAACGTCCATCATCAAGTATGATAATTCAAGTCGCTAGATTAACAATGCGGGGTGTATGAAGCACGAGATAATAAAATCTTGAACCCCATACTAAACTTCGTCATACGCATGACCCCCGTGCAGATCATATCTGCATTGCCCTTTCGTTTGCGAAATTTCATCTTTCTTTTTAACTACGATGGAATTCAATGAACTGTTAGCACTTCGTTGATCAATCAGGATCGCGGATTGCCAGAACATTGAAACTCCACCATGCTGTTATCAAGATCAGAAATATGCAAATTCCAGGGAAGCAACAAGAATATCGGGTAACAGATTTCATCTGCTACCCGCACAAATAATTTTCAGTAATAGAACTCATCTACTACCTAATTATATTGTGCAACACCCATACATCACTATGTATTCTAGATCGCAACCTGCATCTACACATAACCTGGCTCTGATACCACTGTAGGGTAACGCAGCAAAAAACAAAAAAATTCCGACCTACGCACCAGCCCAGGACCACTATGGAGACTGCATACAAGATTTGATCATTTTCGTTACCGACTCGTAGCGCAGCGGAAGTAGAGTCGATGACGATCGGCGGTGCAGATCCCCGCAGCTAGGATTTACAACCTCCCAACCGCGAGGATGTATACCCTCGTCTTCCCTTCGGACAGCCCTCCAGGAGGCGGTCGAACAGTCCCCCGGACGGTGTCGCAGACAGCCCTTCGGGAGGACCTTCGAAACTCGAATGGTCACTCGGACAGCCCTTCGGGAGGACTCACAGAACTTGGACCGTCACTTGGACAGCCCTTCGGGAGGCACTCACGAACAGCCCCTCGGGCACTAAGATCGAAACTACGACCTCTCTATAGAGTTGCACACATACGGTGTCATCTATCCGGCAGGGCTTCGCCGTCCAGAACTAGTTCCCACCGGAACCCAGACAGCCTTTCGGCACTACGAAACTCTTTTCGTGGGAGGGAGAGAGAAGCCAGATCATTGCATGGCACTTGTATGTGAGAAGGGATGAGTGTGGAGGGCTGCCCCTCCACCTCTATTTATAGGATAGCCAAGGGGTAAAGATGTCATACAAAAAACCCCAAAGTACCCCCACTTTATGCCTTTTCACAAAAGAATAAAGATAAAAGGGGTGCCATGTGGAGCTCCAAGGAGCTCCACCATGCTTGGCCGGCCACACCCTTGGGGGACCCCCCAAGGGGGCTTCCTTAGTGCCTAAGGCATTCTAGAAGCCTTTTGGGAAATTCCCAAAAGGTGCTTTCCATAAAATTCCCAAAAAGCACTTTCACTATTCATGACGACATTTTTCAGCGTCCGTTCAAACTGAAAATATTTATGTGGGCTTAGAACATTTCCAGTACCCAGTAAAATAATTTTCAATGCATTCTGGAACAATTCCAGTTTAGTGATTTCATCTGCGAAAAGCATTTGAAGCGGTTCCGGCAGCCCCGGAACATTTCCGGTTTTTCTTCCAGAAAATTCCCAGAAGTTTCCAGAATGATTCTGGTATCCTCCAAGAATTATCAGGCATGTGCCGAAACCATTTTGACTTAATGGTATCCCCTGAAACAACTTTTCAGTTTCACCGGAACTCATCCGGTGACCTCTCTCTACGGAACTTTTCCGCTGTCCGAAACTTTTCGGTGTCCGAAACTTTTTCGGTGATTTTCTCTCAGACTCCCTGTCTAGTATTCAGCAGATAGATGACCCTTAAGCGTGTGACCCTATAGGTTCGGTGAAGTATAGACATGACACGGAACCCCTTCCGATCAATGATCAACATCGGAGCCGTGGACACCCATATTGACCCCTATACCCACACGAATGAATATTCGAGTGAACCTCCAGTTGCCGTGTGCTATTCCAGTTGCTTCGCGATATGTTACAAATACCCGAGGTGAGACATGATGGCATTCCCGTGGATCAACAACTTGTCCACTATGCTAGTTACCTCGTTACCGGTATTGTTCTCTTTTCTCGTTACCGTGTTCCGGCATCCCCGTGATCAAATCACAAAGTGTCTGGCCAGACGATGATGGATACCGTAACACCGAGAGGGCCCAGAGATATCTCTCCATCGTCGGAGGAGCAAATCCCAATCTTGAGCTATCAAGTTACTTAACATACTTTCCCATGAACCCGTAAGCCGCCGTAATAGCCATCCAGTTACGGATGATGTTTAACAAACCCCAAAGTTCATGAATCAAGCATGAAGAAACTCAATACTCTCATGGTCTGAGGAATCATGCAAACGTTAACCATCTCTGTGTTATTAACCATTAACTTGTGACGAAAGAATCTCATAGCATAACATCAATTCGGGTCGATTCAACACAAATGTTCTTCTAACATTGTGCCCTCAAAGTTGCCGGCATAGTCACGCCCATGATCAGGAAAACAGAACCATCATGCAACACTTGAGCTAGTCTCAGAGGCCAGACTAGGAATACATTTTACCGTTTATTATTCCACACGTGCATATGAGTCTTCCTCCGAGCCTCGTGGTTATTGTAGACTCGAGAACCATAGCAGTTATAGCATGGAACATAAACCTAATTATGAACAGGGAGATAATCAATAACATTTATTATTGCCTCTAGGGCATATCTCCTACACATACAAACAAATAAGCGCATGGCAACCTCTGCTTCCCTCTGCGAAGGGCTTGTCTTTTACTTTTATGTATTTACTTTTATGCAAGAGTCAAAAGTTTTTCTCTCTATTCCTTTTTATTTTTCTCCTTGGGAAAACATCATGTGGTGAGGAAAGATCTAGGCACATATGTCCAGTTGAATATGGGTGGCATGAGTTCTTATTGTTGACATCACCCTTGAGGTGAATACGTTGGGAGGCGAAATTATAAGCCCCTATCGTTCTATGTGTTTGGTTGAAATGTTTTGCTCATGTGTATGCGGTGAGTGTTAGCAATCATAGAAGACTATATGATGGTTAGTATGTGGAGCTCTTACTTAAACTCTGTTGAATAAGTTGAATTGCAATTGCTTGGTGACTGAGAACATAGGTTGTTGAGTTTCAAGGGAATTCATTGTTTGAACCTTAACATGTGAATTGGTTGCTACTTTAAACATGAGAAATTTTATAAGAAAGAGTTGTTGTCATGATGCTAGGAAAAGTGATTGAAATTATCATTGATCACATTTATGCACTTTGCTAGCATTCACACTTCATAAATTATTTCTTTTATCATTTACCTACTCGAGGACGAGTAGGAATTAAGCTTAGGGATGCTGATACGTCTCCAACGTATCTATAATTTATGAACTATTCATGTTGTTTTATTATCATTCTTGGATGTTTTACAATCATTTTATAGCAACTTTATATCATTTTTTGGGACTAACCTATTGACCCAGTGCCCAGTGCCAGTTGCTGTTTTTTGCTTGTTTTTTACATCGCAGGAAATCAATATCAAACGGAGTCCAAACACCGCGAAACTTTTTGTGGATTTTTTATGGACCAGAAGACTCCCGATGGGCCAGAGCAGTACCTGGGGGTGCCCCGAGGGTGGCACAACCCACCAGGGCGCGCCTCGGGGCCCAGGCGCGCCCAGGTGGGTTGTGCCCACCTCGGTGGCCTCCCGTACCCCTTCTTCACCCTATAAATTGCCAAATATTCCAAAACCCTCGGGGTAGCCCTAGATCAGAAGTTCCGCCGCCGCAAGGCCTCTGTATCCACGAGATCCAATCTAGACCCCATTCCGGCACCCTGCCGGAGGGGGAGATCATCACCGGTGGCCATCTTCATCATCCCGGCGGCCACCACGATGAGGAGGGAGTAGTCCACCCTCGGGGCTGAGGGTTTGTACCAGTAGCTATGTGTTTAATCTCTCTCTCTCTCGTGTTCTTGAGATGCACAATCTTGATGTATCGCGGGCTTTGTTAATATAGTCGGATCATATGGTGTTTTCCCCTCTCTATCTTGTTGTGATGAATTGAGTTTTCCCTTTGAGATTTCGTTTTATCGAATTGAATACTTTTATGGATTTGAGAGCACTTGATATATGTCTTGCAAATGAATACTCATGGTGACAATGGGGTATCATATTGATTCACTTGATGTATGTTTTGGCACTCAACTCGCGGATTCCCGAGGTGACATTGGGGTAATCTACGCATAGGGGTTGGTGCATGTTCTTGTCTTTGTTTCTCCGGTAGAAATCTTGGGGCACTCTTTGAGGTTCTTTGTGTTGGATTGAGTATTATGAATCTGAAATTATTTGGTGTTATTTTAGTACGAACTCTTGGATAGATCGATCGGAAAGAATATCTTTGAGGTGGTTTCGTACCCTACAAACAATTTCTTCTTATGTTCTCCGGTAGATAGGAACTTTGGAGTGATTCTTCATCGCACTTTGAGGGATGGTTATATGATCCAATTATATTAGCATTGTTGAGAGATTGCACTAGCGAAAGTACGGACCCTAGGCCTCATTTTCAAGCATTGCATTACCGTTTGAGCTCACTTTTGTCACTTGCTACCATGCTGTTTTTATTTATTCAGATTATAAAAATATATTTCTACCATCCATATTACACTTTTATCACCATCTCTTTGCCGAACTAGTGCATCTATACAATTTTCCATTGTATTGGGTGTGTTGGGGACAGAAGAGGTTTCTTGTATTTGGTTGCAGGGTTGTTTGAGAGAGACCATCTTCATCCTACGCCTCCCACGGATTGATAAACCTTAGGTCATCCACTTGAGGGAAAATTGCTACTGTCCTACAAAACTCTGCGCTTGGAGGCCCAACATGTGTCTACAAGAATAAAGTTGCGTAGTAGACATCGGTGATGAGGTCAAAGTTACATAGAAGGGTGATGATGGACACTCAAGTGCGATAATTAATTCTGCGCTCTACAGGGCACACGATTGAGGAAACCAACTATGTGCAATAATGTCGAAGATCATAGTCGAGTTAGCTATACAGATCGTGTGCTATGAGATCGACAAGGTAAACACATTCCAGAATGGTTAATAAAATCTAAGTCCATTGCATATTAAGGTCAAAATAGTGCTACCAATATACGAGTCTCATACGATGCCATTTCAACAATTGTACCACAAAAGCTCAAAATATTACAAGGTTCAAATTCCAGAGTTATATGGCTCAAATTCGAAGATTACAAGGTTCAAACTGATATTAGATATGAAATTCAGCTCATCAGCTGCAAACGCTCGCACTGATCCGCTGAACATGGATATAAGAGAGGTTCAAACTAATATTACCACTTGTAAGGCTGGTTTCGGAACCTCATAAGTTTTGCAAAGGGATCAGCCACTGAGAAGTCATGTATGGGGTTGACACAATGACTTTCGATTACTCTGTCATCTGAAGTTCCAAAATGAAATTCAGCTTCTTCGAAGCCTTTTCCATTCTGCCGCAGCCGCCAGCGCTGATCAACAAACCATTCATTTTTGCGAAATAAATGTAGGACAAACCTCATTACCTTCAGCACCCTTGCTCTGACAGCAAAGAACCTGGCGAATATAATCTCCGGTAAGGTCCCTCGGTAGGAGTTTAAAGTAATTTCTGAGAGATGCAGATCTAAGCATTTGATGTGATTGTTATATTGTATCACATTATCCACCACCGGGTCTAATCTTATCTGCAAGAGAAGAAAACGTGTTAGTGCCTACATGCAGTTTTGAACACTACTACATGCTATTTGGTTTGCAGGATATGTAAAATGCACTAACGTGCCATCTTCGATCCGACATGATTAACATGGGCATTTGATTACAATCTAGAAAAATGTAGCCTTCTTCACAAGAGGTTGGAGTGGATAAAAAGTTCCCTAAGAAAACTAGTACAGATGAATCCAAAGGAGAAATGCTTATGGATTGTAACCATATGGATCAAGCAACCAATATGGGGGGGGGACATGTATGTACTGAAATCCTCCAAAAATCCTTCAGAAATCATAGTACATTGTCATTGTAAACTTGGGAAAAGGTGTCAAAAATTGAACTCCCTTATGGTTAACATTTAACAGGAAAGGAACATCACCTCGATATATAGCTTCTCCAGGCACGGAAAGCATCTCAGGAAACAACTTGGTCCAGGTTGGCGTCGATAGATTCTAGTGCCAAGACCTTCACTGTGCGCAGTTTCGGGGTCAAGCTTGTCGGAATCATTTTCTGGATGACAGATGAACATACATCTTCAAAATTAGAAATAATGTTAATTTCTAGAAGGAGAGGTAGAAGGCGGCTGTTGTACCTGAACGGGTGTGGATCCAATAACAAGTTCATAGTATTTGTCAGACGAGTAGCCCACCACTGTCAATTTCGGCGCAAAAATGACATTGATTCTTGTTGGACCTTCTTGATCAACTACAAGTAATCTCTCAAGTGAAGGTGTGTCCTCAATGACCATACCGTGGTACACATTTTGTGATGTCTTCTTGCAACACCAGCAACACAAATAAATAGTCTGGAGAGTCATGGAGGTGATGTGGAAGCTACTCAACCCATTGATCGCCTAAAGACCAAAGTACTCGAGTGCAGTACAGCCACGGAGCAGGCGCTCCATGTCACCGTTTGGGAGGCAGAAGGCGATGAGCTCGAGGTTCTTCAGTCGTGGTATAATAAGAGCGAGCGCGTCATTAAGGGGGGATGGAAGTTCATGAACTTGGCGACGCGCAGCGTGGGCGTGAGGCGAAGCGCGGACGTTGGCAGCGAGCGCATATGCCCATCATCAAAAGTGAGCTCCTCGAGTTGATCTAGGGCGGTGGATCGGAACCACTCGTCAAGCTTGGCTCGGTCCTTGCCGTTGTAATGGAACTTGCCCATTCTAAGGCCTCTGGTTGGGCCATGGTGACTGTCGAGGATCTGGGAGAACGCATCTAAGCTTTTGCGATAGCCATGACAGAGCTCCTGGGTGTCGATGAGGTCGAGAGGGGTGGAGTGCCATAGGGGGCGCTACAGCAGGGAAAGGACGGTTGTCTGCGCCCCATATTTGATTGGGAGGAGGGAGATGATGACTATCAACATATCATCGGGAAGGCTGCTGATGAAGTCTAGGCCTGCTGGAGTCCCTTGCGGTTCTTGCTGGACCCGCCTCCGCTTGTTGGCAGCCCCGTTCTCCACCTCCAGAGTCTCCTCGTCAGCGGCGCTTTCTGATAGAAGTGGGAGTACAGGGAATATTTAGTTAAAACAGGGTAAAAGAAAAGTGTATTGGTAACTAGAAGTTAGTAGGTAGGAATAGAGTAAGAAAATAAAATAACAATTGGTTGCTTAAATACTACACAATTCCTTTGATATTGCCGGGTAAGTCAACATGCACATACTTGAAAAGAACACTTACTTCAAACAAAGTCTAGACGGATGATATCGTCGGGGAAGTTGGCATATATCTCATGACCTGGCTCTTTTATGTGCAGTGCAATTTTAGTGCCAGCTTTCAGTACATAAAACTTAGAAATTTCTGTCCAAAGGCCCCTACCAAAATAGGAGACACCACGTTCATCAAGTCTTACAGTAGCAACGATTGTAAATCCATGGTTTGTGTTCAGTATGACGTCCCTGCAGTCTTGATTTATGTAAAGGGAAAGACTGTGTACTATAGATGTTGTTGCATAGCAAGGGATGTGCTGCAGAAAATGTTAGGATTGTTAAAGAGTATGGTAAAATGCAAATATGGGCGAAATTGAAAGAACAATACCGCAGTTGAAATCAAAGGACAAAAAACTATAATTAAATAGATAGGGTAACCATGATGTCATGGAAATATGAGAGTAATTGAAAGAACAATACATCATGAATTTGCCTAATATAGAAAGAAGAGGAAAAAATCCCCTTTGACGTATATGCTGCATGTGGCACCTTTTATCTAGATGTAGCAATATATAGTATATGTTCAGGAAAGTAGGCCATGTAGCAATACATCATGAATTCTTTTTTTAATTGGGTGGTGAGGGTTTTCTGTCCCACAAAGAGTTTTGGAGGACACGGTTTGCTAGAGCCAACTATGTGTGATTGACGTAACAGGGAAAATGAAAGTCATTGCACATGGTTCCAATTTTGGGAACCATGTGTGATTGACGTACTACCTCCATCCTGGTTTATTTGTCCCATTTGTAATTTGTGCCAAATTTTGAACAAAGATTTAACTAACAAATGTTTATGCATGTCACCAAAAATTATATCGTTGAACACTATGTTCAAATATGCATCCAACGATATAATTTTTGCTGACCTGCACTAACATTTTGTCTGTTAAATCTTTGGTCAAACTTTAACACAAATTACAAAGGGGACCAATAAACCAAGACGGAGGTAGATTCCATCAACCGAACTGATTGCATCCATATCCCATATTTAGACATAAGTAAACATAGATTAAGCATACTCAGACATAGATAATAAGAGTACACAAGCATAGTTCAACTATAAGTACATAGTTCAACCCTCATTAAGCATACTCAAGCGCATTTATAATTAAGACACTACATAGCCATACATAGTTCAATCCAACATCTCATCTCATCTGCCGGCACGATCCTGAAGCTTCTCCAGGTACTCGGCGTACGCGGCGTGCGCCCCTCTGCGAGAATACTTCTGCTTGAAGGAGCCAACGGCTCATCCTCTTGCATGCGCCAGAACACCTTGATACACGTGATGAAGCTTTTGGTTGCAAAATGGGCATCGATAGCCCCAGTTCCAGGTCCTAATACGCATGTTATGCATTCCCGCATAAAGCTCCTTGAGGATTTGCCTCTTGTACCTCCTCTGGCCATCTTCATCCTCGCCGTCGACATCGTCAGATAGCACCTATACATATAGTAAAAAAATATCTCATCAAATTTGGAATACAAACTAATATCTAGGGAACATTTGGCAGTTGCCAAAATTTGGCATCAAATCAATGTTTACATGCCATAAAATAGGATTAGGAATTTATGGCTATTTTTTTAGACATATCCAGATATTATGGTTTGATTTTTAAGCACAATAGTCTATGTATAGACCAATCTTGAAGAAAATAATGACACAAACATATATGTAGGTCATTCAAAATCAATTGTCAAGACCTGGCTAGGAATTATTCGCACGAACACTAACCCTAGTCGGATTATTAGCAGAAATCATTTGCACAGATGAAACAACTAATCACTTATCACTTGTACCATTCAAACAATCAATACACTACACGGATCTAACGAAACTTACTCAGATTCCATCGATTGGGATAATATAACCATAGGATTTCTATTCCAAAAAGGGGGAGGCATGATGCAGGAGTAACCAGAGAAACCCTAGGATGTATTTGACACATAAATGGGTATAGATAACTAACCGGTTCTCCATCACCGCCCGAGTCATCACAGGAGTCGGTGTGGACCTCCGGCTCTGGCTGTGGAAGCATGACGCCGTCGACGATGTCAGGGTGTAGCGATACCTCGCCGGCTGCGACGGCACCCTCTATCTCCATCTTCACGCCAAGCTCCGGTGCTTCAGCAGCCCCATCGTCGCCACTCCCTCCGATGGGGCGCTTCGGCGGCATCCTCGTACACTGATGGCTTTGAGGACTGAGAGTAGCGTCGAGGATGCAGGCGTAGAGAGAGGATTGTGTGTCTCCCGTCAACTCACGGCGGACTTCTCGCATGCGTCCCATCAACTCATGCCTGCTCGCACGCCACACAGGTCACGTGGCGGCACGTATATTGTTTTTGTATTTTGATGATTAATGCTGCTGCTTTATTGCTTAGCCGAAGCATGGCACGTATCCATTGTTGGTCTAACGCCCACGGTTCGAATAAATAATCCGTTTGCGATATTGGTTCTCAATTATTAATAATCTCCCGTTTGTAAGAAGATAAAGATTACATCAAAACTTGTCTCCAATTTGAAAGAAAAAGTACAATGCCATTGTGTATTGGTGTCCATATGACAACACGATAAGTTTCATGAATTTCAAATAAGTTTTGGATGTACTACATTTAAAAAATCAAGATTCTCAATGTTTGAAATTACTTGCACGGGGAGTACACATGCAGCCAGTGAGACACATGTGTTTTTCCACTCCCTTTAGTTGCACTGTCACATGTGCATGTAGCTCAAATTTGATTTTTGCACATTATACCCCTAGAAAATCAATCAATGTACTAAAACGTCTTAATGATCTCTGTTTTTTTTTCAAAATTAAAACGTCCCTCCTTTGGTAACATATGTTCATCGCGGGAAAATTTAACATGCATTGTAGTTGCGGTGGATGCGTGGTGTGTGTGTGTGTGTGTGCGTGCATCGGGGGGGCTGGCAGTACACTACGATTCGTGAGCCAGCGTGTGGGTTGGCCGTTTTGTGAGGCAGGTGCCACATCAGAGTCATGAATTCGTTATTTAAAACATTACACAACCCTTTCATACATATATGTTTTGGCCACATGCATTCGGTGGTTGTCCTACACGACACTCACACGCGTGTGACACTTTCTATGGGCCCGCGAGGTCGTCGTCCATCACTTCGACCAACAGCCGGCAGAGAGGTTAATTTGACCAGCAAGGTAGAATCTTTTTTGTCTATGTTATGGTGGGAGTATATAGTACGCGTCGAAGAGGTGGGAGGGAGTAGCATATATACTACGTACGCGTCCGTGAACACACCTCACTCAGTGTCGGGACTTTTCGGTTTCCGAGCCACGTGCCACATCAAAGTTGTGCATTGGCTATTCAAACATCACACAACACCTCTTTGGGCCACATGCATGCAGGCAGTGGTTATCCTAGGACACTCACGTGTGACGCTTCCATCTGTGCGCCTGCGAGGTCATCGTCGATGCATGCATCACTTTGACCTACATCGGGAGAGGTTAATTAATTTCACCATCAAGGAGGATTCTTTTTGGGTTGTATTATGGTAGGAGCATATAGTATGCGTCGAAGAGGGGGAAGGGGACCAGCGTATGTAGTACGCTTCATAAACCTTGCTCTGTGTGGGGACTTTACACTTTTTTAGGCATGTGCCACATCAAAGTTGTGCATTTTGGGTATTCAATATATGTTTGGCCCACATGCAAAGTGATGGTGGTTGTCTCTGGCACCCACTCACGCAGTTGTCAACGATATCGATGTTTTCCATCTGTGGGCCCGCTTGGTCCATCACTACTTTGCTTGACAACAAGAGAGGTTAATTTGACTTAGGAGGGGATTTTTTTGTTTGTATTATGGTATATAGGTCATGCTCTGGGATGATATGATACAGTTTGAGCACACATGCATGTGTATGCATGAATCCCTCCCAACGAGTCGAAGTGGCCAGTACCGCGACACGTCATGAACAGATCTCGCTCTGTGTGGGGACTGTACGATTTTCGACGCACGCGCCACATCAATGTTGTGAATGGTATTCAAACAAGCATGCACGCGTCACCTCCATACATACATATACATGCATGTAGTGGTTATCTTCGAATGGTACACTCCCTCGTGTGGTTATCAGCGACAAGCCTATATATTCGTGGGCCCGCATGGACATCCATGATCACTTTGACTGACAACAAGATAGGTTACCATGGTGGATTAATTCTACCTTTGGTTCGTGTTATCGTAGTATTGGTCATGGTGAGATTCAGACCTAATTAAGTTTGAGCGCATACTATGCATGCATGCATGAATCCCCGTCATCGGCTCAAAGTGTGGTGACATACGACATATGCATCGTCAACGTAACCTCACTCCGTGTGGGGATTTCTGGTTCCAAAGCACGGTGCCACATCAAAGTTGTTCCAATGTGTATTCAAACATCAACACCTCCATACATATGTTTGGGCCACACATAGGCAGTAGTTGTCTTCGGGGACTAGCTACTTGCGTGATTATTGGCGAGCTAGCCCATCTTTGGGGTCGCATGGACGGCCATCACTTTGACCAATAACAAGAGAGAGGTTGTACGACCAAGGCGGATTATTCTTGGTCCGTTTTACGATACATCTTGGTGAGATGCCCTCTCCTGCCGACTGAAAATGTGTGTGTGTGTGTGTGTGTGTGTGTGTGTGTGTGTGTGTGTTATGGGGGGGGGGGACTGCTACTCCGCACTTTGCTAGGTGAACCTCCATGGGGGCGGGCATGCGTTCATAGCTTACGATTCCCTCCTGCCGACACGAGGGGGGGCAAGCAATACCGTGCGCTTTGCGAGATAGGTGCCACATCGAAGTTGTGCATTTGGTATTTGAATATTAAAACCACCCTTTTCATACATATATTTGGTCCACATGCAAGTGTGTTCGTGTTCTGACCCTTTCCTGCGTCATTTTCGCCAAATTTATGAACATTAGACAAGTCGGATGACGCAACAGACACAGTTCACTCACACTAACCGTGTGCCACGCCGGTGTCCCTGTCACGCACATCAGCACAGTACATTGGGGTCCATGAGGCTTCCCCTCTCAAAAATATCTACCCGCCTGCAGGTTTTTTCTGTTTGTTAACACACGGTTATTATGTTTCGACCGTGTGTGATGTTTGTTGTTCCCGCTCCGCCTGCATCGCTCGAAAATATCTGCCCGGCTCGAGGGTTTTTCTGTTTCATAGCACATAGTTGTTATTTCTGGACCGTGTGCGATGCACCATCATCCAAATTTTCAATAGTCCCGGCATTTTACTCCCGCGTTTGACTCCTGCGTAGTAAATTTCCAGTAGCCACGTCATTTCCTCAAACACCCCCTCCACACACACGCCAAAAACCTCGTCGGGCGCATGCTCGCGCGCGCGCGCACACACACACACACACCCCACCACCACCACAACCCCTCCCTCGCTCAAAACCCTAGCAAGGTTACCGCCGCCGCCACCACGAGGCCTCCATTGTCAACATCTGCCGGTTTGCCCGTGCAGCTTACCCACCGATCTCCATACCCAGGCCGCCCTGAGTTTCTTAGATGGCGCCTGCCAAACGCCCCCTTTCCCATAGATCCCCATCCCCCACTCCAGAGCGTCGCGAACTAAGCCCGGCTACACTTCCCGTGGAGCTTGAGGAGCGACTTTCCCAAAAAAGGTGTACCGTGGCCTCTTCGCCTGACGTCGCCGAGGTGGCCACCGAGGAAGCTGACGACCATTACTGGCCGTAGGCACACAATCAGCGGCCTAGAGTATGCGGGTATGTCGCGGACGCCGGCTACGACATCGAGGTCATCGACAGCGATGGCCTGACGCGGGCTATGTCACAGGTTAAGTGGCCCACCCAAACCCCTTGGGTTCAACCGCCGTACATCTCATCCATGGACCCGCCGCTGATCTCCTCTGGCTCGGAATCAAGAATTTGCCATCTTGCATCGCCATCGAGCCCCTTTTGTCATTTCTGAAGGACACGTTATGTGATGCTAGCTTGGGATCCATAGCTTCCAAGTCAGACCTCATCGACGGCGACCATGAGGAGGGCACCCTCTCCAGCTCTTCCAAGGGGAAAGAGCCCATCTGCTCTTCCAAGGGGAAAGAGCCCGTCTGCGACATCAGGGAGGGCAACCTACAGCCGTGCTCTTCCAAGGGGAAGGATCCCATCTGCGACAACATGGAGCGCACCCAGGGTCTGTGCTCTTCCCACGGGAATGAGCCCATCTATGACAAGTAAGGAAACCCATGATTTGTTTTGCCGTGCCTCTTCACAGGGGGGAACCCATGATCTGTTTTGTCGAGTCCCTTTTGTAGTGTAGTGAGAATATGTCCAGTTTTAATTGCTATATTTGGTTGTTTGCAGTATGCCTTGTTTATTTCAGTTGTTCACAATGTGATGCCCTATATGTGCAACTATTTACTGTGCAGTACATTTTCATCAATACCAGTTTTAAACATACCGATAGGAATGCATATATTTGCTTGATGTTAAGCCTGTTATAGCTAGCATATGCCTCTTTTAAAGTTTTTTGGTTGTTCGGTTGTTTGTAGTTAGCATATGTCTAGTTTCAAATGCTATCTTTGGTTGTTCGTAGTATGCCTTGTTTATTCCAGTTATTCACAACGTGATGTTCTATATGTGCAACTATGAACTGTGCAGTTCAATTTCATCAATACCAGTTTCAACAATACCACTATGAATGACTACATTTGGTTGCAGCATGTTGTAGTTAACACGCCTTTCCATTTTTATTTAACAATAACCAGTGTACTTAGACTGGCCCAATACCAGTTTGAATGACTATGTTTACTTGTTGTTAAATGTTAGGCCTGTTGCAGTTAACACACATTTCCACTTGTTTTGCTTAACTAGCGTGCTTAAACCTGCACACTGAAGCTATCTTTTGGAGATTATTTTGTCTGCCATGGATATATTTGGTTGATGTTTAGCCTGTTGTGCTTAACATGCCTCTCGATGTACTTACACAGGACAATTTTGGGAACGACTGATGTTTTCCATCGAGGTTAGTTTCATCCCATGGCTTATATATACTCACTGTTCAGGATATCGGTAGCTGGTACCATATAGGCCGGGGGCTGATAAGGGACTAATCGGTGAATTGGACTTTTAACTGAATATAACTGTAACCCATTTATCGTTAAGTTAACTAGGGCCAAATGTAATATATCTGAGGCTACATAGCAACATGCACTGTACTGAATGTCTAAATATGCAATCCTATGCTACATAGAAACAAGGAAGAGTGTTTATCTTAATGTTCTGATGATGTCTAGATATACGTAGAAGAGCAGCAACAACAACAACAACGACACAGCAGCAGTTAATCAGCCGATAATTTGTAAAAATGCAATAAACTCCCTCCGACCCATAATATAAGATGTTAATTCATCCAATATGTGAGTATATTGGATGTTATAAGATATTATATAATGGGACAGAGGGAGTGTTGTACTACATCATTGTGCAATTGTTGTTTAGCTGCTAATATTAACTTGATGCTTTTAGGTACATATGTCATTGGTAAATATCTGCGCTTCGACCCTTTCTGCGTATGGGGCAATGAGATGTTGATGAACTAGCATCAAGTGAGGAAGCTGATAAAGATTGTTAGTAAAATGGGTCAAAAGATGGCAATTAAACTATTTGTTTACCTTTATCCAAGAGAACAATGAACTGCAGGATGGTAAGTAAGAACTCTGCAGCCTTCTTTTTACTGCCCATAATGAGTTGTGTTAGATGACAATGTCTGAATCTTTTTTCCTTTGCAGTGGTTCCCAAAGCAGTTTACTCAAGATTACCTCTCAAACTACATGATTGGTGGGCATGCAAAGGTTAAAGTATTTCTACCAGAACACGATGATTATCTAGATGTTTTCATGAAGACAGTGAAGGATGGGCGGTCGGCCATCACAAGGGGTTGGACTAGAGTCGTGCGTGCCTTCTGCATGGAGGAGGGCACAATATGGGCATTCCGCTTCACCTTGTTCAGCAAGCAGAATGTATTTCGCCTCTTTCTTTACTGTCTTTAATAGTACAAGTATACAACTATGGTTCATCATTCTTTATTTGGTGTTTATGTAATTCTTGAACATATGTACCTGTGAATCCAATAATGCATTGGCTGTTTGAACCTGATGAATATGAATAAAGCTATAGCATACTTTCAAATTCAAATCCGGTACAATTTGAAATAGCAACAATTAAATTACATTAAAATTACGCTCTACAGGTCGTTACGGCGCACACGGTCGGTAAAACACAAATGTTTGTGATATACACCATAATCCGACACGGTTCACAGAGAGGAAACGTGTGCGAGCATGCACACAGTTGCTGTTTGCAAACCGTGTGTGATGTCAAACAATATCACAAACGATGCGGGCAAACTAAAGGTTTCTGATGGTTGCCTTATCGTACATGATTTGCAACCATGAACTGTTTCTGATGTGGTACGCATCGTAAATGTTGCACCATAGAATAGCGTGTGCGATAGTTATCATGTACGACGATGTTATGACGGTCCGACGTTTCATAATCCTATCCGACACTCGTACGATGATTAGCTAATCTTCTTAATTAGTTATCGCATATGGTTCGGGAAAAGTGAATGTGTGTGATTGTTTGCTTATCATACATGTTCTATAATCGTGAACCGTTTGTGATGGGCGCCGCATCGTAAACGTAGCACCACAGAATACCGACTGCGATGGCAATGCGAGCACAAACGAGTAGCAAGGATGAAGCGTTTATGATATTCGAGATATCAGAAATAGTTTTATAGGGACAACTGTATGCATCAAGTCTCCCTATCCCCGACGGTTTCTGGGTCATGTGGGAAGGATCCCCCTATCGCAGTCACTCACTTGGCGACGGTTCAAAATGCCATCGTGGAAAGGGGTAAAAAACCGTTTGTATAGCACCTCGTTGTACCAGTGCATGAACAAAAAATTTCAACCGGACACACAAAAAGATAGGGGCTTAAAGTTTTGCCCCCAACGTATTCACCTCAAGGGTGATGTCAACAATAATAACTCATGCTCGCTCACATCCAACTAGATATATGTGCCTAGATCTTTCCTCAGCACATGATGCTTGCAAAAAGAGAAATTAAAAAAGGAATAGGGAAGAATACTTTGACTCTTACATAAAAGTAAATGCAAAAAAGTAACAGATAGGCCCTTCGCAGAGGGAAGCAGAGGTCGTCATGTGCTTTTTGGTTTGTATGCCAAACCACTTAATGCAAAAGAATGTCACGTTATATTGCCCCTTATGATAGCAACCTTTATTATGCAGTCTATCGCTTTTATTACTTTGCCATCACAAGTTCGTACAATGCTCAATTTTCTCTTACACTAAATGATCAAACACATTTAGAAGAAATTTTTATTGCCTTATTGCACCAATGACAACTTACTTGAAGGATCTTACTCAATCCATAGGTAGGTATGGTGGACTCTCAAAACATGAATTTGGGTTTAAGGTTTTTGGATGCACAAGTAGTATCTCTACTTAGTGCGGAATTTTTGGCTAGCAAAGATACTGGGCAAGCACCACATGTTGAAGGATCTGCGACAATATAACTTCTGTGTGAATATGAACAAACATAACTCATTACATTGTCTTCCTTGTCCAACTTCAACAATTTTGGCATATAATAATTAATGAGGGCTCACAATCATAAAAGATGTCCAAGATAGTGTATTTGCATGTGAATCCTCTCTTCCCTTATTAATTCTTTCATGCGTTGCATCATTGACCAAGGCTATGTTGGTCACTCTCCAACAAATTTTACCACTTATACTTTTCCTTATGTGATTTCATTTTTTTATTTCTTTTATTTGATTGTAACATAAAAGTAAAGAAACAAAAACTCAAACTTAAACTTTACTATATAACTCTCGCTCGATTACAAAGATAGATAGATCACGAAACTAAAACTCGAAGATAATTATACAAAACTTTGATTCAACTAAATCACGAAATAACTAAGGATCGAACTAAAATAGGTAAAGGTAATGAAAGTGATGGTGATACGATACCGGGGCACCTCCCCCAAGCTTGGCACAAGCCAAGGGGAGTGCCCATACCCGTGTACTCAAGTCTCCTTATGTGGGGAAGATGACGATGGTGATGGTGACGAGGTAGCAGGTTTGTCCTCCGGTTTCCAGGGCAAGGACTCACCATCAAAAGACGATGCACGAGTCTCCCGAGTCCTGCAACTGGCAGCTAAACTCGTACTTTTAAATGTTGCTTCATACTCAAAAAACTAGTTTTGGAGATCATAGATTTGGCCTTGTAGAAAGTTGATTTGCTCGTTGAAGGTAAAGACGGTGTCCTTCATGGACCGACCATCCAGCATGTGGTCCCATGTAAATTGTGTGATCATGGAGTGATTGGCACTAAGTCCACGCTCCACCATCCCTTTGCACTTGAAGATGTCTTGCTCCACCACTTCAAGCCTGGCCTCCACGGTCCCTGTCTTCTTGGGCCCTTGAACGTCCCTGATGGTGAGCACCCCCTCACGCATCTTAATGTCTTGAGGGTGCTACATCACCTCCCGCAAAAACGGGTTGATGACCTTCTCGAAGAACTTCTCGTTGGAGAAGCTTGGTGGAGCCATGGTAATTTAGATCTGATAGGAAAAAGAACACGAAACAAGAACAGAAGGTTTTTCTGCAATGCGGTGGTCAGATCGTTCTGGGGTATAAATAGAGATTTTTATCTTGGGAAACAAGAATATGGAAGAAAAACGGAGTCGGGAAGGTTCCCAAGGTGGGCACAACCCACCTGGGCACGCCAGGCAAGGCAGGCGCCCCCAGGTGTAACGTGCCCTCCTCGGTTGCCTTCCTGGTTAATTCTTATTTTCCTATTTTTGTAATGTTTCAAAACTGACAAAAAATATTTTTGCGGATTTTTTGGAGTCCGTTTACTTACCGTATCACGTACCTCCTCTTTTTCAGGATTCTTGAGTGTTCCGGAAGGTTTCTTTTATGTGTTCCTCCGGTGTCACGGTTTGAATAATATTGCTTTCAACATTAATAGGCGTACCTGAGATATAGTGTTTAATTCTTTGTCCATTGACCACCTTCGGGTTAGTACCTTTGGCATTATTAATTTTGATAGCTCCAGAGCGATACACCTCTTCGATAATATATGGCCCTTCCCATTTGGAGAGAAGTTTTCCTGCAAAGAATCTGAAATGAGAGTTGTACAAAAGAACATATTCTCCTACTTTGAATTCCCGCTTTTGATTCTTTTATCGTGCCATCTTTTAACTTTTTCTTTGAATAGTTTGGCATTTTCATAGGCTTGGGTTCTCCATTCATCTAGTGAGCTAATATCAAATAACCTCTTTTCACCGGCAAGTTTGAAATCACAATTTTGTTCCTTGATTTCCCAGTATGCTTTATGTTCTAACTCAAGAGGCAAATGGCAAGCTTTTCCATATACCATTTTATAAGGAGACATACCCATAGGATTTTTATAAGCTATTATGTAGGCCCAAAGTGCATCATCCAATTTCTTAGATCAATTCTTTCGGGACCTATTGACAGTCTTTTGTAATATTAGTTTTATTTCTCTATTTCTAAGTTCAACTTGACCACTAGACTGAGGATGATAGGGTGATTCAATTCTATGGTTAACATCATATTTAGCAAGCATTTTATGGAAAGAACCGTCAATAAAGTGTGAACCACCATCAGTCATTAAGTATCTAGGGACTCCAAACCTAGGGAAAATAACTTCTTTAAGCATTTTAATGGAAGTGTTGTGATCAGCACTACTAGTTGGAATAGCTTCTACCTACTTAGTGACATAAGCAACGACAACCAAAATATGAGTATACCCATTAGAGGAAGGAAAAGGTCCAATATAATCAAAACCCCAAACATCAAATGGTTCAACAACAAGTGAATAATTCATAGGCATTTCCTGACGCTTACCGATAATACCAGTTATTTGACATTCATCACAAGACAAGACAAACTTATGAGCATTCTTGAAAAGAGTAGGCTAATAAAAACTAGATTGCAATACCTTGTGAGCAGTTCTATCTCCTACATGATGTCCTCCATAGGCTTCGGATTGACATTTCCGTAGGATTTGTTACTGTTCATGCTCAGGTACACAATGTCTAATAATACCATCTACTCCTTCTTTATAAAGATGTGGGTCATCCCAAAAGTAATGGCTTAAATCATAGAAGATTTTTTTCTTTTGTTGGTCTGTGAAACTAGGTGGTATATATTTAGTAATAATATAATTAGCGTAATCAGCATACCAAGGAGTATTATGAGAAATATTTATTGCAGCTAATTGTTCATCAAGAAAACTATCATCAATAGGTAGTGGGTCATCAAGAATATTTTCTAACCTAGACAAGTTATCAGCTATGGGGTTCTCGGATCCTTTCCTATCAGTGATATGTAAATCAAATTCTTGTAGCAAGAGAACCCACCTAATGAGTCTAGATTTAGCATCTTTCTTTTCCATAAGGTATTTAATAGCAGCATGATCAGTGTGAACAATTACATTAAAATCAACAATGTAAGATCTGAATTTATCACAAGCAAACACAACTGCTAAAAATTCTTTTTCATTAGTAGCATAATTTCTTTGGGCACTGTCTAGTGTTTTGCTAGCATAATGGATAACATTTAATTTCTTATCAACTCTTTGTCCTAGAACAGCACCAACAGCATAATCACTAGCATCACACATAATTCAAAAGGCAAGTTCCAATCAGGTGGTCGAACAATAGGTGCAGAGGTTAAGGCTTTGTTAAGTGTTTCAAAGGCTTCTGCACAATCATCATCAAAAACAAATGGAATATCCTTTTGTAAAAGATTAGTAAGAGGCCTAGAAATTTTAGAGAAGTCTTTAATAAACCTCCTATAGAAACCAGCATGACGAAGTAAACTACGAATACCTTTAATATCTTTAGGACATGGCATTTTCTCAATTGCATCAACTTTAGCTTTATCCACCTCAATACCTCGTTCAGAAATTTTATGCCCCAAGACAATACCTTCATTAACCATAAAGTGGCACTTCTCCCAATTCAAGACAAGATTAGTTTGTTCACATCTCTGCAAAACTCGATCATGGTTGCTTAAGCAATAATCAAAAGAAGTTCCATGAATGAAAAAATCATCCATGAAAACCTTAACAATCTTTTCACAAAAATCAGAGAATATAGCAGTCATAAATCTTTGAAAGGTAGCAGGTGCATTGCACAAACCAAAAGGCATACGTCTATAAGCATACGTTCCAAAGGGACAAGTAAAGGAGGTTTTCTCTTGATCTGGTCGTGACACAGGAATTTGAGAGAAACCAGAATATCCATCAAGAAAACAAAAGTGTGTGCGCTTAGATAATCTTTCTAGGATTTGATCTATAAAAGGCAGAGGGTCATGATCTTTCCTAGTGGCTTTGTTTAATTTTCTGAAATCAATTACCATTCTATAGCCAGTAACAATTCTTTGTGGAATAAGTTCATTTTTATCATGGGATAATTGGTTTTATGCTCGGCTGGTTTACCCCTAGTTTCCGAAAACATGCGTTCCTCCCAAACCACTTTGCTCGTCTTATGCTTTTTCCCTTTGACTGTTTGACCGTCATTTTGAAAACTTTATAACAAATTCATACTACCTCAGAATAATGCAAATAATATATCAAAATGTTCAGAAAAACATCATCTATATATGCATGCAATTTGCATTCATGAGAAAAGTGTTGGAAAGTCCCCATCTCAATTTTAGCTCATATAGGTGATGGGGACTTTCCAACACTTTTTTCATGAATGCAAATGGCATGCACATATAGGTGATATTTTTCTGAACATTTTTGTATCTTATTTGAATTTTTCTGAGTTAGTATGAATATTTTATGAAGTTCTCAAAATGATGGTCAAACGGTTAAAGGGCAAAAGCATAAGACGAGCAAAGTGGTTTGGGCAGGAATGCCTATTTTCAGAAACTAGGGGTAAACCATCCGAGTGTGACCCAACTAGGGGCATAAAACCAATTATCCCTTTTAGCATTAGGAACAACAGTAATACATCCGTTCTTAGGGACACAATGAACAGGACTTAGCCATCTACTATCAGCTATGGGATAGATTATACCTGCTTCCAAAAGCTTTAATATTTCAGTTCTTACCACTTCTTTCATTTTAGGATTCAGTCATCGTTGGTGATCAACAACGAGTTTGCATCAGGTTCCAAATTGATCTTGTGCTGACATAGCATGGGACTAATGCCCTTAAGATCATCAAGAGTATATCCAATAGCAGATGATGACCCACAAGTATAGGGGATCAATCATAGTCCTTTCGACAAGTAAGAGTGTCGAACCCAATGAGGAGCAGAAGGAAATGACAAGTGGTTTTCAGCAAGGTAATGTCTGCAATCACTGAAATAGTCGGTAACAGATAGTTTGATAGCAAAATAATTTGTAACGAGCAAGTAACGGAAATGGTAAATAAAGTTCAGCAATGTAACCCAATCCTTTGGAGGCAAAGGACAGGCCAAAACGGCCTCTAATAATAAGCAAAGCGTTCTTGAGGGTACACGGAAATTTCATCTAGTCACTTTCATCATGTTGGTTTGATTCGTGTTCGCTACTTTGATAATTTGATATGTGGGTGGACCGGTGCTTAGGTGATATTCTTACTTGAACAAACCTCCTACTTATGATTAACCCCCTCGCAAGCATCCGCAACTACGAGAAAAGTATTAAGATAAAATGTAACCATAGCTTTAAACTTTTGGATCCAAATCGGTCCCTTACGAAATAGTGCATAAACTAGGGTTTAAGCTTCTATCACTCTAGCTACCCATCATCTAATAACTACACCACAATGCATTCCCTTAGGCCCAAATATGGTGAAGTGCCATGTAGTCGACGTTCACATGACACCATGATACGTCTCCAACGTATGTATAATTTATGAAGTATCCATGCCATGTTTACAACAATTTTATATGGTTTTGGTATGATTTTCATGGAACTAACCCGGACTGACGCTGTTTTCAGCAGAACTATGGTGGTGGTGTTTTTTGTGCAGAAATGAAAGTTCTCCAAATGCAACGAAACTTTTTGAAGGTTTTTTTTGGAGAAAAAGAGGCACTAGAAGCTTCGTGGGAGGACCAAAAGGTGAAGGAGGTGAGCACAAGACACCTGGGCGCACCAGGAGGCCCAGGCGCGCCCATGTGGGTTGTGCCCACCTCGTGGCCCATCTTCGCGTGATTCCAATGCTGAAAATCCTATAAATAGAGAAACCATCAGAAATAACCCGAGATTGGGAGTTCCGCCGCCGCAAGCCTCTGTAGCCACAAAAACCAATCGGAAGCCCGTTCCGGCACCCTGCGGGAGGGGGAGATCATCACCGGAGACCATCTTCATCATCCCTATGGTCTCCACGATGAGGAAGGAGTAGTCCACCCTCGGGGCTGAGGGTTTGTACCAGTAGCTATGTGTTTAATCTCTCTCTCTCTCTCTCTCTCTCTCGTGTTCTTGAGATGGCACGGTCTTGATGTATCGCGGGCTTTGTTAATATAGTTGGATCATATGGTGTTTTCCCCTCTCTATCTTGTTGTGACGAATTGAGTTTTCCCTTTGAGATTTCGTTTTATCGGATTGAATACTTTTATGGATTTGAGAGCACTTGATATATGTCTTGCATATGCATACCCGTGGTGACAATGGGGTATTATTTTGATTCACTTGGTATATGTTTTGGCACTCAACTCGCGGATTCCTGAGGTGACATTGGGGTTGATGCACGTTCTCATCTTTGTTTCTCCGATAGAAATCTTGGGGCACTCTTTGAGGTTCTTTGTGTTGGATTGAGTATTATGAATCTGAAATTGTTTGATGTGTATCGTATAATTAACTCATGGATACTTGTGGCGACATTGGAGTATCAAGGTGAGATTAGAGTTGGTTGATGCGTATCATATGGTGTTATTTTAGCACGAACTCTTGGATAGATCGATCAGAAAGAATAGCTTGCTGTTATTTTAGTGCGAACTCTTGAATAGATCGAACAGAAAGGACAACTTTAAGGTGATTTCGTACCCTACAAACAATTTCTTCTTATGTTCCCTGCTAGATAGGAACTTTGGAGTGATTCTTCAGCACGTTAAGGGATAGTTATATGATCCAATTATATTAGCATTGTTGCAGGATTGCACTAGCGAAAGTACGGACCCTAGGCCTCATTTCTAAGCATTGCAATACCTTTTGTGCTCACTTTTGTTACTTGCTACCTTGCTGTTTTTTATTGTTCTATTACAAAAATCAATATCTACTATCATTACTACACTTTTATCACCATCTCTTCGCCGAACTAATGCACCTATACAATTAACCATTGTATTTGGTGTATTGGGGACACAAGAGACTTTTTATTATTTGGTTGCAGGGTTGTTTGAGAGAGACCATCTTCATCCTACACCTCCCACGGATTGATAAACCTTAGGTCATCCACTTGAGGGAAATTTGCTACTGTCCTACAAAGCTCTGCGGTTGGAGGCCCAACACGAGTCTACAAGAACAAGTTGTGTAGTAGACATCAAGCTCTTTTCTGGCGCCATTGCCGGTGAGGTGAGTGCTTGAAGGTATATCTTTAGATCTTGCAATTGAATCTTTTAGTTTCTTGTTTATCACTAGTTTGGTTTATAAAAATAAAAAAATGGAATTGAGGTGGTCTCATATTGTTCATCTTTATAATGTCTTTCTTGAAAATAATGGATAGGAAAATTGTGCTTAATTGATAGAAGAAGAATTCAATAAAATGTTTGGCATGAATGATGAGCATGATTGCAATGTTGTTAATATGAATTCTTTGAATATCCATGATGCTAATGATATGCAAAGCTACAAGCTTGGGGATGCTATGTTTGATGAAGATGATATTTTTAGTCCCCTATTTATGATGATTATATTGATGTTTGGCATGAATTTATTATGATGAAAGCATGCCTCCTATTTATGATGATTATATTGATGAAAGTGGGTTTGGAAGAGTGTCAACTCTAGGTAATAATGATCCCACTATTTTGGACGGTGTTGAATCTTATTATAATTATGAAAGTGGATTTGGAGAGGTCATGACTTTATTTAATAATGAATCCACTATTTTGGAAGAGGTTTCAATTGACTATGACAACAAAGTTGCTATCTATGATGATTATGGTGATGACATGTATGCTATAAAGAATAACGATAACCATAAAACTTGTCATCATGATTTTGATTTTCAATTTGATTATGCCTCACATGATAGTTATTTTGTTGTGTTTGCTCCCACTACTATTGATGAAAATAAATTTGCTTATGTGGAGAGTAACAAAATTTCTATGCTTGTGGATCATGAAAAGAATGTTTTATATGATTGTTATATTGTTTAATTTATTCATGATGCCACTGAAAATTACTATGAGAGAAGAACATATGCTTTTACATACTTCAACAATATCAAGTTTCCTCTCTATGTGTTGAAAATCTTGAAGTTATGCTTGTTTTGCCTTCTATGCTAGTTGATTCTTGCTCCCATAATTTGTTTGCTCACAAAATCCCTATGCATAGGAAGTATGTTAGGCTTAAATGTGCGAGTCACATGCCTCATGATGCTCCCATTATATTTCAACTCTTTACTTTTATGTGAGCATCATTGAAATCTTCATGCCTAGCTAAAAAGGCATTAAATAAAAGCGTTTGTTGGGAGACAACCCAACATTTAACCCTACTGTTTTTGTGTGTTCACATGATTAGGCTACTGTAGTAATCATGTTTTATAGCTTTTGTTTCAGTAAAGTGCCAAGTAAAGCCTTTGGGATAGTGTGGTTGATAGTTGACTTGATTCTGTGCAAAAACAGAAACTTTTGCGTCCAGTACAGAAATTCCTATCTTTTACTGCAATGTGGAAAAATTATGAATCTTTTACAGATGATGGGTATACAAATTTTCTATGTTGTCCTAAATTTTCAGAATTTTTGGATTAACAGAAGTATGACCTTAATTCATATCTTTACGTACTGTTCTGTTTTTGACAGATTCTGTTTGCAATGCATAGTTTGCTTGTTTTATGGTTTCTATGGCTTATATTGCTTAATATATATTGTTGAAATTGAAGAGTACAGTAGGCATTGTCTGAGAACAATTATGAATCTTGTCTTTGACAGTACCCAAGTGAATGATTTGTTTTATCATACTAACCCATCTCACGAAGTTCCGTTAAGTTTTGTGTGATTGAACTTTTTAAGTTTTGGGTGAGATCTCGATATGAGGAGAATAAGGAGTGAGAAGACCCTAAGCTTGGGGATTCCCAAGGCACCCCAAGGTAATATTCAAGGAATATTCAAGCAACTAAACTTGGGGATGCCGCGGAAGGCATCCCCTCTTTCGTCTACAATATTATCGGTAACCTCACTTGGGGCTATATTTTCATTCATCACATGATATGAGTTTTTCTTGGAGCATCATTTTATTTTACTAGGATTTTATTGCTTTTATTTATATAATGTTTTGCATCTTTTACTACAATAAAAATGTCAAGTATAGCCTTTGCTATGCTTATTTTAAAAGTATATGAGTTGCTGTTTCAAAACACAAAGTTTGTCGCTGTTATAAAAATTCTCCAGAAAAGTCATAATGTGATTAAATGTTGAATTTTTTTGCAAAATAACCTATGATAAATTTTCTACAGTGTGGTAATTTTTCAGAATTTTTAGAGTTAGGTAAGTACGAAGAGTATTGCATTCTTTATAGACTGTTCTGTTTAGACAGATTGCTGTTATGTTTGCATTGTTTGCATATGTTTGCTTGTTTAATGATTCTATTTGAGGATAGGAGTATTAAATATGCAGAGGAATTTAGTATGCAATGTTAAATAATAATTTTAGTGATTTGCTACAGTAGAGAATGATAAGTTTATGCATTGATTTACACTAACTTATCTCACGAGTTCTTGTTAAGTTTTGTGTGGATGAAGTTTTTGAGATTTAGGGAAACCGTGTTATGAAAGGAATGAAGAAGACACAAGAGCTCAAGCTTGGGGAATCCCAAGGCATACCAAGTTAATATTCCAAGAAATCCCAAACATCTAAGCTTGGGGATGCCCCGGTAGGCATCCCACTTTTCTTCATCAGCAATTATCGGTTAGTATCGGTTGAGCCTAAGTTTTTGCTTCTTCACATGATGTCTGCTATTCTTGGAATGACATTTTATTTTGTTTTGCTTGCTGTTTTAATAAAATACTTAGATCTGAAAGTTTTTAAATGGGAGAGAGTCCTCACATAGCTACCTATTTACTTAACTACTCATTTGATCTTCACTTATATCCTATGAGTATATTGTTGAATGAATTGAATATCATGAAGTTGAAATTATATGTTCATATCATGCCTAGTGGTAGATTCACATTGGGTTTAGATAGTGAAATCTTTTGAAGCTTGACAATCACAATATTGGTCATACAAGCAATTATTCATGAATGATTAGTATAAGGAAGAGAATTTTCACATACAAATATATTATCTTGGACATCTTCTATGATTGTGAATACCCATTAATTATTTTCAAACTTGAGCAAATTAGTTGAAGTTGGACAAGGAAGACAACATAATGAGTTATGGTTGTGTATATTTGCATAGAAGTTATATTGTCATGGATCCTCCAACATGTGGTGTTTGCCTAGGACCTTTTGCTAGCCAAAAATTCATACTAAGTAGAGATACTACGTGTGCATCCAAAAACCCTTAAACCCATTGTCTTGCCATGAGTGTCCACCATACCTACATACGGATTGAATAAGATCCTTCAAGTAAGTTGTCATCGGTGCACAAAGCAATAAAAATGCTCCTAAATATGTTTGATCTTTTATTGTAAGGGAAAATTGAGAGTTGTATGAACTTGTGATGGCAAAGTAATAAAAGCGACGGACTGCATAATAAAGGTTGCTATCATAAGGGGCAATATAACATGACAATCCTTTGCATTAAGAGTTTGCACATCCAAAAATGAAAAGCGCATGACAACCTCTGCTTCCCTCAACGAAGGGCCTATCTTTTACTTTTCAGTATTTACATTTAGGCAAGAGTCAATAGTATGCATTCTCATTTCAACCTCAATTATTCTCTAGTTGGCAAGCATCATGTGGTGGGGAAAGATCTAGGCACATATGACCAGTCAAATATATTTGATCATGAATTATTATTGTTGACAATTATCTCTATGATAAATGAGTTGGGAGGCGAAACATTAAGCCCCTATCTTTCTATGTGTTCAATGAATGCCATTTGTTCTAAGAATATGCTTTGTGTACTAGTAATCATAGAACTCTATATGATGATTGAGTATGTGGAGCTCTTACTTTGACTCTGTTGAATAAGTTGAATTGCAATTGTTTGGTGACTAAGAATATAGGTTGTTGAGTTTCAAGAGAATTCATTGTTTGAATCTTAACATATGAATTGGTTGCTACTTTATCATGATGAGTTTTATGAGAAAGAATTATTGTTATGATGCTAGGAAAAGTGATTGAAATTATCATTGATCAAACTTATGCACTTTGCTAGCATTCACACTTCATAAATTATTTCTTTTATCATTTACCTACTCGAGGACGAGTAGGAATTAAGCTTGGGGATTCCCCTATGTCTCCAACGTATCTATAATTTATGAAGTATTCATGCCATGTTTACAACAATTTTATACTATTTTGGTATGATTTGCATGGAACTAACCCGGACTGACGCTGTTTTCAGCAGAACTACCGTGGTTTGTTTTTTGTGCAGAAATGAAAGTTCTCCAAATGCAATGAAACTTTTTGACGATTTTTTTTGGAGAAAAAGAGGCACTAGAAGCTTCCTGGGAGGACCAGAAGGTGAAGTAGGTGAGCACAAGACACCTGGGCACGCCAGGAGGCCCAGGCGTGCTCAGGTGGGTTGTGCCCACCTCGTGACCCATCTTCGCGTGATTCCAACGCTGAAAAATCCTATAAATAGAGAAACCATCAGAAATAACGCTAGATCGGAAGTTCCACCGCCGCAAGCCTCTGTAGCCATGAAAAACCAATAAGGAGCCCGTTCCGGCACCATGTCGGAGGGGGAGATCATCACCGGAGACCATGTTCATCATCCCTATGCATGGTCTCCATGATGAGGAGGGAGTAGTCCACCCTCGGGGCTGAGGGTTTTTACCCGTAGCTATGTGTTTAATCTCTCTCTCTCTCTCTCCCTCGTGTTCTTGAGATGGCACGATCTTGATGTATCGCGGGCTTTGTTAATATAGTTGGATCATATGGTGTTTTCCCCTCTCTATCTTGTTGTGATGAATTGAGTTTTTCCTTTGAGATTTTGTTTTATCGGATTGAATACTTCTATGCATTTGAGAGCACTTGATATATGTCTTGCATATGAATACCCATGGTGACAATGGGGTATTATTTTGATTCACTTGATATATGTTTTGGCACTCAACTCGTGGATTCCCGAGGTGACATTGGGGTAATCTATGCATAGGGGTTGATGCATGTTCTCGTCTTTGTTTCTCCGGTAGAAATCTTGGGGCACTCTATGAGGTTCTTTGTGTTGGATTGAGTATTATGAATCTTAATTTTTTTGATGTGTATCATATAATTAACTCATGGATACTTGTGGTGACATTGGAGTATCTAGGTGACATTAGAGTTGGTTGATGCGTATCATATGGTGTTATTTTAGTATTAACTCTTGGATAGATCGATTGGAAAGAATAGCTTGCTATTATTTTAGTACGAACTCTTGAATATATCAAATGAAAAGGATAACTTTAAGGTGGTTTCGTACCCTACAAACAATTTCTTCTTATGTTCTCCGCTAGATAGGAACTTTGGAGTGATTCTTCATCGCACGTTGAGGGATAGTTATATAATCCAACTATATTAGCATTGTTAAGAGATTGCACTAGCAAATGTACGGACCCTAGGCCTCATTTTTAAGCATTGCAATACCGTTTGTCACTAGTACAGCGAGGTTCTACACAAACGGTTTTTAACCCCTTTCCGTGACGGCATTCTGAACCGTCACTGAGTGAGTGTGTGCGATAGGGGGGTCCTTCCCACACGACCCAGAAACCGTTGGGGATAGGCCCTGTTGGCACACACACTCGGCAAAATGAGGTCGTGCATGATGGGCGAGCGATCAAATACGGTTATACGTACAGTTGTGCTAAAAAAATACAATTATACAGGCCAAATCATTTCCGGTCGTAAGTACATCCCACACAGTCAGTACCAGCTAAACGTTTCCGTTCGTATGTACATTCCACACAGTCAATCAAAGGAATACGTTTCCGTTAGTATGTAGATCCCACACAGTTAATCCAAGAAGTACGTTTCCGTTCGTTTATACATCCCACACAGTCACTACAAGGAAAACGTTTATGTTTGCAGGTACATCACACACAATTTTCCCCATTAAATCGGTTGTGATAGCGTTGCCATTGCAGACAATATTAACAATTTTATCGTTTGCGTTATTGAACGCATCACACACGGTGCATAGAAGAAACTGTGTGGCATAGGCTGTCCATCACACACACTTTTTATGTGGTAAACGTTTGCGCAAGGTGGCCTAACGCAAACAGTTTTCAAGAGGATGTCGTGTGTGATTGTTCATTGATCCAACATGGTTTATTCCTAGAAACTGCGTGCGTTGGCTGAGGTCATCGCCCACAGTGTTTTCTCAATAACCGTTTGCAATAAAAAAAAACCAATTAACAGGCTAATTCGCCATTAGCAGGCTAATTATCCTATTATTAATAATCCATTTATTAATCTAATTGACATTTCATATTAAGCACACAATATTTTTCATTTTCATATTAAGGAAGCAGGATTTCACAATTGAAATACATCAGAGTACAACATCATATAGCTTCAGCACTCAGCTACCCCATTACACAACTGCACCAGCACCAAGTTTCACATGCAACATCTATAACATTTCGAAATTAGCATCATAGACGGTATATAGACAGATGAATCTCATCTGGAAAACTGCTGAAGCAGAAGGCGAATATTGAGCCATCATTGATGTTGAAGGTCTTTGCAACTTTAGGCCAGTGCCTGTGGATGATTGACCGTCCATCCTTCGTCCTCTTCAAGAACACTTCAATATTGAACCGTGGGTGTTGTATGAATACTTTCCTCGCCTCCTGACCATACAGGTGGTTTGAGAGGTAATCATCAGTGAACTGCTTTGGAAAGGCCTGAAAACAAGGATGTGCATAAATATCTTCTCTATATTGGAAATGGGGCAAAGGAATAAAAAAGGCAAGGTATAAGAGTTAGTACCATCCTGTAGTGAACTGATGTCTTCTTCATTGTGCGGACAAAGATCTTGTTGTTTTTTGTCGCTAATTTCTTTATCCTAACAATCTTTCTGAGTTTCTTGACTTGACTGATATTCATGGACAACTCATTTCCCCATATGCAAAAAGGGTTAAACAGTGGGTCAAAACCTCTGACAGCAGGACCTACATGTGTAAGACCAAATTGTTAAAAAACCTAAATATTATAATAGTTCCTGCAATTGCACAATAATGTGCTATTAGACAAAGGACCAAGCATGTGCAAACCTCGATTGTAAACCTCGGTGCTTCCCATTGTTTCCCTGCAACACATATAAGGTAGTTAGTGATCAGGTTAAGTGAGGGTTCGCATGCTATCAGTAAAATATGTTGATGAAAAATAAGCACATTGCAGATTCATCAGATTAATTCAAGCCACATGGGAAACCCATTTATCCAGACCAAGCATGATTAAGAACTAGGAAATATAGCAATTGTATATGTTTCTCATGTATTAAGTGCAGCCAAATTCGATTTATTCCTCACATGCACAACAATACAAAATTCTACCCACGACAATTGAACATTGCATTGCAGAATTGAACCAAGCAGTTAACTAAACACCACAACAAATGAACCAAACATTAACTAAGCACCACATTGCACAATATAACATACTCCTAATAGAAGATCAGACAGTTAACCAAATCAAGCATGCTTAACAACTTGGAAATATAGCAATTGTATTTGTTTCTCATGTATTTAGTACAGCCAAATTCGATTTATTTCTCACATGGTATACAATAACAGAATGCACCCACAACAATTGAACATCGCATTGCAGAATTGAACCAAACAGTTAACTAAACACTGCAACAAATGAATCAAACGTTAACTGAGCACCACATTGCACAATATATAACATAGTAGAAGATCAGATAGTTAACGAAACCAAGCATGCTTGACAACTTGGAAATATAGCAATTGTATTTGTTTCTCATGTATTTTGTAAAGATAAATTCGATTTATTTCTCACATGGAAGACAATAAAAAATTGCACCCTGAAGAATTGAACATCACATTTGCAGAATTGAACCAAACAGTTAACTGAACACGATAACTAGTTAACCAAACAGTTAATAAGTGAGCACCACATTGCACGACATATAGAACATATACACTAGAGCAACAGATTGCATGGTAAAACTAGATAGGATAATTCACTAGAATTTGTCAAGGAAAGGCAGGAGTAGCACATGCAACTGGTAAACCGAGCATGCTTAACCGGTGTAGCTAGCAAACTGAACATAGGTCTCTATAGTGAGCTAATAAGACAAGCTACTCCTCATCGTCGGAGATATCGATGATGATTGGCTCCTTGGACATGTAAGAGGGCAAGGCCTCCACATTGTGGGTGCCCTCGTCATAGTGATGAGTTGCCTGAGCCGCTCCGGGCACCAACCTGCTAGCTCTCGAGTTGAGGTAAGCACGGGCAAGCTGAGAAAACACCTCGTAGTCGTCGTTGAAGGCACCGATGGTGGCCTCGAGAAAACGCCACGAACTATCATTTAAAGCAGCCAACAGCGTCGCGGCGTCAGCGCGCGAGGCATCGACGGTGGCCTCGACGGCGAGGTGCTCCTCCAAGATCTGGGGGGCGGCACGAATGGCAGCCATCGCGACCTCATCTGCGCGTGCGGCCGCGATTTGCTTCTCCGCTGCCCAATGCTCCTTGAGCTCCTGGCTATACTGCGTGCACCATGGCTTAGGGCGGCGCTTATTTGGGGGAGGGGTCGGTGATTTGGGTGGAAGGTGTCGCGTCGGCAGTCGGGGCATGTGGGATGTGAAAGGAGGAGGAGGATGGGGGTCGGGTGTGGATTATCTGCCTGGGTCGACAAGGCCGAGCAGCGTGTAGGAGGGTCGCCGGCGAGGAGGCGGCGCTGCAAGTAAGAAGTGAAGGTTTCAACTTGGAAAGGAAGGCAGAAACAGGGGAAATGTGGCTTTTGGTAAGGGGGAGGGACGGGGAGGTAGAAATTTCCACGAAAGCCGAAAATTTTGTATCGGTGCAACGAAAAAACAGGCGCGCAAAGTATCATCAGACACGGTCCCTTATTCAGCACTGTGTACGATATGTGAACTTCACAAACGATTCATATAGCTTAACCCGTGTGTGATGAGCTTGAACGTGCAAATTTTGATTCAACTTCCCTGGTTACAGTGGTCATCCACGTCATTGCATAATTTGGGTATGCAAAGGAGACTATAGCACACCCACACTTCTTAATCGAGCAAATTTCTGGGATTTTTCGGGGTTCGCTTGGACATTTTTATACATTAACTGAGTTTTCTATGCATTTATGTGCATAATTCAAATTTGAACTACATGCACATGCTCCAGTGCATATAAATGGGTTCAAAATTCAAATGTGTGTCCTTGGTTGCATGCTTAAGTCCCATGCAAGAAATGGGAATGAATGTCAAACACCTTGCCACCGTCGCTCGGCCGCTAACATTGAGATACATGGTTTTCAAATTCTAGTAAATCGAAAATGCGTCTGAAATTTATGAAACTTGACATGCTATCATGGAACGGCATCAACATGTCGTGGTAAAAATATTGTCCCATTTGGGTCAGGTTGGAGTATAAGCTTCTCACAAACCAGAGCTTCTCACAACAAGCCTCATAGTTACGGTAGAGAACGTTTCACCTTTCTGGAGGAAACGATATCCGTTGCCTCTTCTTGATTTCAATTTTTTTCTAGTGTCAACATAGAACAACAGGAGTGTTGTGTTAAATTTTGCAATTTTTCGGGGTTCGTTTCGACATTTTTATACATTAACTGAGTTTTCAATGCATTTATGTGCATAATTCAAATTTGAACTACATGCACATGCTCCAGTGCATATAAATTGGTTGAAAAAACAAATCTGTGTCCTTGGTTGCATGCTTAGGTCACATGCTAGAAATGAGAATGAATGTCAAACACCTTGCCACTGTCGCTCGGCCGAAAACATTGAGATACATGGTTTTTAAATTCTAGTAAATCCAAAACTCGTCTGAAATTCATGAAACCTGGCATGCTATCATGGAACGTCATCAACATGCCGTGGTAAAAAAATTGTCCCATTTGGGGCAGGTTTGGGTATAAGCTTCTCACATACCAGAGCTTCTGATAACAAGCCTCATGGTTCCGGTAGGGAATGTGCCTCCTTGGTGGATGAAACGATATTCGTTGCCTCTTCCTGTTTTCAAAATTTTTCCTAGTAGCAACATAGAGCAAGAGAAGTGTCATGTTAAAATTTGCAATTTCGGGGTTCGTTTGGACATTTTTATACATTAACTGAGTTTTCTAGGCATTTTATGTGCATAATTCAAATTTGAACTACCTACACATGCTCCAGTGCAGAAAAATGGGTTGACATATCAAATGTGTGTCATTGGATGCATGCTTAGGTCGCATGCAAGAAATGGGAATGAATTTCAAACACCAGGGCACTGTTGATTGCCGGCAAAACGTTGAGATACTTTGTTTTTAAATTCTAGTAAATCAAAAACTCGTCTGAAATTCATGAAACTTGGCATGCTATCATGGAATGGCACCCGAAATGCTGTGGTATTTTTCGTGTCCATTTTGAGAGAAGGCGCACTCGAATAACAGCCAACAAAGGCATTTTGAAGCAAATAGCTGCCACTTTAACATCTCAAACATTTTGTATAATTTAAATCGTGTGCGTTCTGTTAACCATTCACGTGACGCCACGCGTCACTCTTTTAATGACTAGGAGGTGCCATCCGAACAGCTGCTTGACTGAATGGGAGGTGTGCGAGTTGTACTCCAATGCGCAGGCTCACCGGTAAGCATGCGAGTTGTATGCCGCGCAGGCTCACTGGGAAGCAAGCCCTTTGACTTCCACGGCCTCCCACCTTGCTCGCATCCTCTCCATTAATGACGCCCAAGCCGCAGTTTAATATGGGCAGCCTTATTGTTCGCCTCTCGTTCCCCTCCCGCAGACCTCCACCAACGCCATGGCGCAGAATGATCATCTGCCACTAGTCTTCCAGTTTGGTAAAGTCGACTCCGAGCCGGAGGAGATAGAAAATAAGGAGGAATGGGGCCTCATGGACATGGCCCTGAACAAGCTGGCCGCGGCGGTTGCTGCCCCCGCGCCCATCCCAGCTCCCATCCCCGCGCCCGCGCCAGTGACCACCCCTGTAGCATTGACGGGCTGGTCGCCAAGCACTATCGCAGAGCTAGAAGCCGCGGGCGTCAGCGAGGTCTCCACGGACCTGCGCGAGCTCGTGTACATGCCAGTGCCAACGCCCGTGCCTGTGCCCGCGCACCCTTGCACCCACCGCTTCGCCGGTCCCCGTGCGTTTGCCTGCATCCGCCGTGCCCGCGCCCCCCACAGCGGCATGGGACGCCGCCATTGACCGCTACGTCACAGCGCCGCGAGTTGCCATCCTCCCACACCCCGCCCGTCGATCGCGCGACGACATGATGTTTGATTTCCAAGTGAAGAACATTTTGTGCTGCCTTGAAGACTTCAACAACGGTGTCCCGGAGGACGACAACGATAACGCCGGTGCAGCAAAACATCGCCGCCGCCGCCGGAATTAGTTTTTTTGGGTTTAATACTGTATCTCGATCATATGAATATAAATTCGCAGTGTGACTGAATGAAAGATATGGTTTGAAAGAACTTGCATTTTCCTCTCTGAATGTACAGACTTATCAAACGATTTTCTTTTAAAAAAACGTCAATGGTTTTTAAATATAAAACACTCATCGCGAACATTTTAGATAGAACACCCGTATGCAAACCGACAGCTTCCCCGGGAAGCCAAGGGAAAATGTGTCGAGCAAGATTTGTGCAGCTCTTCATCGCAAACGTTTTAGATAAAACACCCATATGCAAAGTGAGAGCTATGATCTTCCCTAGTAAGCCAAGGGAAAATTCGCCGCGCAGGATTTGTGCATCTCTTCAACGCAAACGGTTCAGATTGAATACGGTATGCAAAGCAAGACTTCGGCGCTAAGCCAAGAGAAAATCTGGCACGTAGGATTTGTACATCCCTTCAACGCAAACGCTATTTTCGGATGACCCGTGTGCAACCATGTACAGAAAATTTGGTAAGATTTGCATCTGTCATATTGGGTATATTGCCATTTGTCAAACTGGAAAGATTGACATTTGTTGATCAATTAACATTGCCCTTTGTCAACCTTGTAACACTACCATTTGTCAAAATATGCAGCAAAAATCACTAGCACTATCTAATTTTTGCAACTAAAATTCAGTAATTAAGAATAGATTTCATTCATAGATTAAGAAGTCATTCTTTATACAAACAGTTCAACTCGACAGCTGAACCGACCAAACTTTTCCCCAATTGTTGCCAACCACGTACTAAAATAGCTAGTTCAACTATATATACTAGCTAATTTTAAGTACGTTGTACAGTTCCACCACATCTATAGTCAGATGAACTGAACAAAATAGCCCCTAAATACTAGTACTACTACGAAGGGGCTTTGTACTACTTCCAGCAGCCTCTCCTCTGCCGAGCGCGCTCAGTAATAGGCAGAGGAGGAGGAGCCTACCGACGAGCTGGGCAACTGCAATACGGTGCCTGCTGTTGCTGCACCTTCAGTCACGCTCACCTCGAACGCCCTCTGCCACTCCAGATGACCCCTCTCGAAGCGGCGGGACTCCTCATAGATCTCCTGATTGCTCGCCTCTGCGGCGGCATGTGCTGCGGCCACGGCGGCGGTAAGGCCCTTTGCATGCTCGACGAGGCGCTCCTCCTCCTCCCGCAGGAACTCGATATAGCGCGCAAGGTCGCTTACGCATGTGCGGGCCTCCACCTCCGCCTCCCACCTTCGGGCGGTGGTGGCGGAGCGGTTGATGACCCCGGCGGCCGACGGTGGGCTGGCGGCCACGGCGGCCGACGATGGGGTGGCGTCCACGACCACCACCTCCCGCCTTTGGGCCGCGGCGGTGGAGCGGGTGATGGCCATGGTGGCCGGCAGTGGGGTGGCGGCCACGGCGGCCACCTCCCGCTTTCAGGCCTCGGCGGCAGAGCGGGCGATGGCCCTGGCTTTCGATGCTGGGGTGGCGGCAATTGTGGCCAGCAACAGCTGCCAACGGGTAGCGGCGGCGGAGCGTGTGGTGGGTGTTCCGCGCACACCCAACAGGGACGCCACGCGCACTACACTACGCCGGGGACTGCGCCACCGCCACGGTGTAGCCTCCCCGCTGGAGCTGTCATCTGATGATGGTGGAGTGGCTGAGCGACGACGACGGACCGGTGCCATTGGCGATTGTGGGAGAAGCAAACGAGAGAAGCTACAGGAAGGGAGGGGAAAATACGACGCGGGACTCGCCGGCCGTGAGGATTTATATAGCAGGCCGGTAAGCATTGGGATTTTGGGGGATTTCACTGAGTCGGGCGGGAAGCTTGTGTAGGAACCTGCGCAGTTGCGCGGGAACGGGCTCACCGACAATTCATTGGCACCACTTCGAGCCACCGTTTGACCAAAAGAACGCCCCCACGCGCTGCTCAAGCATGCGCTCGAAGCCGTCTGTGGCAGCGGGGTGACAAGACATGCGAGAGGAGGACAAAAGGACACATACACATACGGTTAATAAAAAACAAACATTTGCGATTTAATTACCTACTACCCCCGTCCTGGTTTATAAGTCGTCTTTGTGTTTTTCTGCCAAATTTTGACTAGAGATTTAACTAATAAAATACGAATGCATGTCACCAAAGATTATATCGTTGGATTCGTATTTGAACATAGTTTCCAATTATATAATTTTTATAAGATGCATTAACATTTTTTTAGTTAAATTTAAGGTCAAAATATGGCACAGAATATAAAGGGGACTAATAGACCAAGACAGAGGTAGTAGCGCATGGCCGCTCTATACGCAGTGTCGCAACTGCCGGCCGGCTTGTAGACGACCATTCCCTGCGTGTTCAGAGCAAATCACATGGCTTATTAGCGGCAATCGTCTATGTTATTATTGGTCTTCGCACACATTTCTGATTACGGACCTGTTTGCCGCGTATCACACACATCTTGTTCAGTTGAACTGTTTCTGTTGTCTTGGCTCATCGCAAACAGTTCATCCGAGTGAACTGTATGTCCTTCATCGCACACACCTTGATCTAGCTGAAAGTTTCTATTGTGTTGCCTAATCACACACAGTTCATCCTAGTGAACTGTATGCCGTATATCGCACACACCTTCATCTGGCTGCCCGTTTCTGTTGTTCTGCCTCATTGCAAACAGTTCTGCCGGATTAACTGTTTGCCACACATCGCACACGCAACTCTAATCTGAATCATGTTTGATGTCACCGCCATCACAAAAGTTTTGTATCTTTTTTGACGGTTTTATTACATCACCGGTTGTGATTAATGCATCGCACACAGTTTTGTCAAAGGGTCTCTGATTGGAGTGTTGCGTTTGGACCAACCTGAAGTAGTGTGTGCTCACTTTTGTTACTTGCTACCTTGCTATTTTTTATTGTTCCTATTACAAAAATCAATATCTACTATCATTACTACACTTTTATCACCATCTCTTCACCGAACTAGTGCACCTATACAATTAACCATTATATTTGGTGTGTTGGGGACAAAAGAGACTTTTTATTATTAGGTTGCAGGGTTGTTTGAGAGAGACCATCTTCATCCTACACCTCCCACGGATTGATAAACCTTAGTTCACCCACTTGTAGGAAATTTGCTACTGTCCTACAAAACTCTGCGCTTGGAGGCCCAACACGCGTCTACAAGAACAAGTTGTATAGTAGACATCACACCACTAAGGGAATCACAACATACATATCATCAAAATATCGAACACATATCAAGTTCACATGATTACTTGCAACATGACTTGTCCCGTGACCTCAAGAACAAAAGTAACTACTCACAAATGATAATCATGCTCAAGATCAGAGGGGTATTAAATAGCATAATGGATCTGAACATATAATCTTCCACCAAATAAACAATATAGTAATCAACTACAAGATGTAATCAACACTACTAGTCACCCACGGGTACCAATCTGAGGTTCCGGTACAAAGATTGAACACAAGAGATGAACTAGGGTTTGAGAGGAGATGGTGCTGTTTAAGATGTTGATAAAGATTGGCCTCCCAAAGATGAGAGGGTTGTTGGTGATGACGATGGCTTCGATTTCCCCCTCTGGGAGGGAAGTTCCCCCGGCGGAATCGCTCCGCCGGAGGGCAAAAGTGCTCCTGCCCAAGTTCCACCTCGAGACGGCGGCGCTTTGTCCTGAAAGTCCTCCTCTTATTTTATTTTTCTTGGTCAAAATGATCTATATACCAGAAGATGGACACCGAAGGTGGGCTGTGCTGAACACAACCCACCAGGGCGCGTCTGGGGGACCTGGCGCGCCCTGGTGTCTTGTGCTCACCAGTTGGCCCCCCTTCGGTAGTTATTTGCTCCAGTATTTTTCATTAATTCCAAAATAATACTCCGGAAAGTTTCAGCTCATTTGGAGATGTGCAAAATAGGTAACTCTTACATAGCTTTTTTAGGTCCAGAATTCCAGCTGCCAGCATTCTCCCTCTTTGTGTGAACCTTGCATCTTATGAGAGAAAAGGCATTAGAATTACTCCAAAAAGCATTATTATGCATAAAAACATTATAAATAACAGTAGGAAATCATGATGCAAAATGGACGTATCAAGTCCCCCAAGCTTAGACCTCGCTTGTCCTCAAGCGTAAAACCGATATCGAAAAACATGTCCACATGCTTAGAGAGAGAGGTGTCGATAAAAACAAAATACGGACATAGTAGCATCATGCTTATTATTATAACAACAACAAACTTTAGCATAATACTTTTTCATATAACTCTATCATATAACTTCTCATGAACAAGTAACAATTCATCACAACATCGAAGTATAAAGCATAAACCTTATTGAAAACCATCAAACTATGTTCTCAGTCAACTTTGCAACTACAATTCATCATATTTTCGGGAAGGGTCACGTATCGGAGCCTTTTGGCAAGTCCACATACTCAACCATCATTTAATCTTCTATGATTGCTAACACTCACAGCATACCCATGAGCAAAAAGTATCAACCGGACACATAGAAAGATAGGGGCTTATAGTTTCGGCTCCCAACGTATTCACCTCAAGGGTGATGTCAACAATAATAACTCATGCTCACTCATATCCAACTGGATATATGTGCCTAGATCTTTCTTCACCACATGATGCTTGCAGAAGAGAAAATAAAAAGGAATAGGGAAGAATACTTTGACTCTTGCATAAAAATAAATACAGAAAAGTAAAAGATAGGCCCTTCGCAGAGGGAAGCAGAGGTTGTTGGTTTAGATGCCAAATCCCTTAGTGCAAAAGAACGTCATGTTATATTGCCCCTTATGATATCAACCTTTATTATGCAGTCTGTTGCTTTTATTATTTTTCCATCACAAGTTCGTACAACGCTCAATTTTCTCTTACACTAAATGATCAAACACATTTAGAAGCAATTTTTATTGCCTTATTGCACCGATGACAACTTACTTGAAGGATCTAACTCAATCCATAGGTAGGTATGGTGGACTCTCAAAATAAGATTTTGGGTTTAAGGGTTTTTGGATGCACAAGTAGTATTTCTACTTAATGCGGAGTTTTTGGCTAGCAAAGATATTGAACAAGCACCACATGTTAAAGGATCTATGACAATATAACTTCTATGTGAATATGAACAAACATAACTCATTACTTTGTCTTCCTTGTCCAACGTCAACAATTTTGGCATATAATAATTAATGGGGGCTCACAATCATAAAAGATGTCCAAGATAGTATATTTGCATGTGAATCTTCTCTTTCCTTATTAATTCTTTCATGAGTTGCATCATTGACCAATGCTATGTCTGTCAATCTCCAACAAATTTTACCACTTATACTTTTCCTTATGTGATGTCATACTTACAATAACATTAGCCTATGATCTTTTTCATTATTTATTTCTTTTATTTTGATTGCAACATGAAAGTAAAGAAACAAAAACTCAAACTAAACATTATTATATAACTCACACTCGATTACATAGAAAGATAGATCACGAGACTAAAACTCGAAAGGAGATTATTGCTAAAATTTATTCAACTAAATCATAGGATAAGTAAAGATCAAGCTAAGATAGATAAAAGCAAAGATAGTGGTGGTGATACGATACCGGGGCACCTCCCCCAAGCTTGGCACAAGCCAAGGGGAGTTCCCATACCATGAACTCAAGTCTCCTTTGGTGGGGAAGATGATGATGGTGGTGGTGATGAGGTAGTAGCGAGCTTATCCTTCGGCTTCCATGGCAGCGGCTCTCCGTCATAGGAAGAAGCACGAGTATCATGAGTCCTGCAACTAGCAGCTAAACTCATACATTTAAATCTCGCCACATATTCAAAGACTTGATTTTGGAGATCATAGATTTGGCTTTGCAGAAAATTGATTTGCTCGTTGAGGGTGAAGATGATGTCCTTTATGGACCGGCCATCCACCCTTCGATCACGGGTGAAATTTGTAATCATGAGGTGGTTGGCATTGAGTCCACGCTCCACCATCCCCTTGCACTTGAAGACCTACTGCTCCATGGCTTCGAGCCTGGCCTCCATGGTTCCCGTCCTCTTGGGCCCTTGAACATCTCGGATGTGAAGCACCCCCTCATGCATCTCAATGGTTTGAGAGTGCTTCATCACCTCCGACAAGTAGGGGTTGATTACCCTTTCAAAGAACTTGTCCTTGGGGGAGCTCGGAGCGGCCATGACAATCTAGATCTGTCAAAAAACAGCAAGAGAGAAGAACAGAAGATTTCTCCGCGATACGGTGGTCAATAAGTTCGGGGGGTATATAAAGGTTTTTTATATTGGGAAACAAGCAAACGAGAGAAAAACGGAGTCGGGAAGGTTCCCGAGGTGGGCACAACCCACCTGGGCGTGCCAGGCAAGGCAGGCGCGCCCTGGTGTGTTGTGCCCTCCTCGGTTGCCTTCCTGGTTGTTTCTTATTTTCCTAATTTTTGTAATATTCCAAAACTGACAAAAAATATTTTTACGGATATTTCGGAGTCCGTTTACTTACCGTATCACGTACCTCCCCTTTTTTAGGATTCTGGAGTGTTCCGGAAGGTTTCTTTTATGTGTTCCTCTGGTGTCATGGTTTGAATAATATTGCTTTCAACATTAATAGGCATACCTAAGATATAATGCTTAATTCTTTGCCCATTGACTACCCTCGGGTTAGTACCTTTGGCATTATTGACCTTGATAGCTCCAGAGCAATAAACCTCCTCGATAATATATGGTCCTTCCCATTTAGAGAGAAGTTTTCCTGCAAAAAAACTAAAACGATAGTTGTACAAGAGAACATATTCTCCCACTTTGAATTCCCGCTTTTGAATTCTTTTGTCATGCCATCTTTTAACTTTCTCTTTGAACAATTTGGCATTATTATAAGCTTGTCAAATAACCTCTTTTCACCGGCAAGTTTGAAATCATAGTTGATTTCTTTAATTGCCCAATATGCTTTATGTTCTAACTCAAGAGGCAAATGACAAGCTTTTCCATAAACCATTTTATACGGAGACATACCCATAGGATTTTTATATGCTGTTCTGTAGGCCCAAAGTGCATCATCTAATTTCTTAGACCAATTCTTTCGGGACCTATTGACAATTTTTTGTAATATTAGTTTTATTTCTCTATTGCTAATTTCAACTTGACCACTAGATTGGGGATGATAGGGTGATGCAATTCTATGGTTAACATCATACTTAGCAAGCATTTTACGGAAAGCACCATGAATAAAGTGTGAACCACCATCAGTCATTAAATATCTAGGGACTCCAAACCTTGGGAAAATAACTTCTTTAAGCATTTTAATGGAAGTGTTATGATCAGCACTACTAGTTGGAATAGCTTCTACCCAGTTAGTAACATAATCAATAGTAACCAAGATATGTGTATGCCCATTAGAGGAAGGAAAAGGTCCCATATAATCAAAACCCCAAATACCAAATGGTTCAACAGCAAGTGAATAATTCATAGGCATTTCTTGACGCTTACTGATATTACCAACTCTTTGGCATTCATCACAAGATAAAACAAACTTACGGGCATCCTTGAAGAGAATAGGCCAATAAAAACCATATTGCAATACCTTGTGAGCAGTTCTATCTCCCGCATGATGCCCTCCATAAGCTTCGGAGTGACATTTCCATAGGATTTGTTCCTGTTCATGCTCAGGTACACAACGTCTAATAATACCATCTACTCCTTCTTTATAAAGGTGTGGGTCATCCCAAAAGTAATGTCTTAAATCATAGAAGAATTTTTTCTTTTGTTGGTATGTGAAACTTTGTGGTATATATTTAGCAACAATGTAATTAGCATAGTCAGCATACCAGGGAGTATTATGAGAAACATTTATTGTAGCTATTTGTTCATCAGGAAAGCTATCATCAATAGGTAGTGGGTCATCAAGAATATTCTCTAACCTAGACAAGTTATCAGCTACGGTGTTCTCAGCTCCTTTTCTATCAGTGATATGTAAATCAAATTCTTGTAGCAAGAGTACCCACCTAATGAGTCTAGGTTTAGCATCCTTCTTTTACATAAGATATTTTATAGCAGCATGATCAGTGTGAACAATTACTCTGGAATCAACAATATGGGATCTGAATTTGTCACAAGCAAACACAACTGCTAAAAATTCTTTTTCAGTAGTAGCATAATTTCTCTGGGCACTGTCTAGAGTTTTGCTAGCATAATGAATAACATTCAACTTCTTATCAACTCTTTGTCCTAGAACAGCACCAACATCATAATCACTAGCATCACACATACTTTCAAAAGGCAAGTTCCAATCAGGTGGTTGAACAATGGGTGCAGAAGTTAAGGCTTTCTTAAGTGTTTCAAAGGCTTCTACACAATCATCATCAAAAACAAATGGAACATCCTTTTGTAAAAGATTAGTAAGAGGCCTAGAAAATTTAGAGGAGTCTTTTTTAAACCTCCTATAGAAACCAACATGACCAAGGAAACTACGAATACCTTTGATATCTTTAGGACATGGCATTTTCTCAATTGCATCAACTTTAGCTTTATCCACCTCGATACCTCGTTTAAAAATTTTATGCCCCAAGACAATACCTTCATTAACCATAAAGTAGCATTTCTCCCAATTCAACACAAGATTAGTTTGCTCACATCTCTGCAAAACTCGATCAAGGTTGATCAAGCAATCATCAAAAGAAGTTCCATAAACAGAAAAATCATCCATGAAAACCTCAACATCTTTTCACAAAAATCAGAGAATATAGCAGTCATACATCTTTGAAAGGTAGCAGGTGCATTGCATAAACCAAAAGGCATACGTCTATAAGCATAAGTTTCAAAAGGGCAAGTAAAGGTGGTTTTCTCTTGATCAGGTTGTGAAACAGGTATTTAAGAAAAACCAGAATATCCATCAAGGAAGCAAAAGTGTGTGTGCTTAGATAATATTTCCAACATTTGATCAATAAAAGGCAGAGGGTAATGATCTTTTCTAGTTGGTTTATTTTTTCTAAAATCAATTACCATTCTATAGAAAGTAATAATTCTTTGTGGAATAAGTTTATTCTTATCATTAGGAACAACAGTAATACCCCCCTTCTTAGGGACACAATGAACAGGACTTACCCATCTACTATAAGCTATGGGATAGATTATACCTGCTTCAAGAAGTTTTAGTATTTTAGTTCTTACCACTTCTTTCATCTTAGGATTCAAACATCGTTGATGATCAACGACGAGTTTAGCATCAGGTTCCGTATTAATCTTGTGCTGACAGAGAGTGGGACTAATGCCCTTAAGATCATCAAGAGTATATCCAATAGCAGCACGGTGTTTCCTCAGAGTTTTTAATAATCTTTCTTCTTCATGTTCTGAAAGGTTAGCACTGATAATAACAGGATATATCTTTTTCTCATCAAGATAAGCATACTTCAAAGTGTCAGGCAATTGTTCTAATTCAAACACAGGATCACCTTTAGGTGGAGGAGGACCTCCTAGAGTTTCAATAGGCAAATTATGTTTGAGCAGAGGTCGTTGTTCAAAGAAACTTTTATCTATTTCATGTCTCTCATGCATATGCATATCATTCTCATGGTCTAGCAAATATTGATCTAGTGGATCAGTAGGAGGCACGGCAATAGAAGCAAGACCAATTATTTTATCCTTACTAGGTAATTCTTTCTTATGAGGTTGTCTATTAAACTTGAAAAAATTAAACTCATGAGACTCATCACCAAAACTAACACCGATAGTTTGTTTTTCACAATCTATTTTAGCATAAACGGTGTTCAAGAAAGATCTACCAAAGATAATGGGACAAAAATTGTCTTGTGGGGAACCAAGAATAGGAAAATCAGTAGGATATTTTATTTTCCCACACAATACTTCAACATCTCTAACAACCCCAAGTGGCCTGATGGTGTCTCTATTAGCGAGTTTAATAGTAACATCTATGTCTTCTATTTCAGCGGGTGCTATGTCATTCAAAATTTCTTGATACAAGGTAAAAGGAATAGCACTCACGCTAGCACCTAAGTCACATAAACCATGATAACAATGATCTCCAATTATAACTGAGGTAACAGGCATGCCAACTATGGGTCTATGTTTATCTTTATCATAAGGTTTGGCAATTCTAGCAGCTTCATCACAGAAGTAAATAACATGCCCTTCAATATTCTCTACCAGGAGATCTTTAACCATAGAAACACTAGGTTCTACTTTAATTTGCTCAGAAGGTTTAGGTGCTTTAGTATTACTTTTGCGAACCACAGTTGAAACCTTATCATGCTCTTTTATCCTTACAGGGAAAGGTGGTTTTTCAATATAAGCAGTAGGCACAACTGGATCAACATTGTAAATAATAGTTTCATCTTTAACTATGACCGGTTCTTTAATTTCTTCTTTAATAGGGGGATAATATTTACACCACTTCTCCTTAGGGACATCAACACGAGTAGCAATTGATTCATAGAAAAAGGCTACTATCTCAGAGTCAAGTCCATATTTAGTGCTAAACTTTTGAAAAGCAGCGGTATTCATAAAAGATTTAACACAATCAAACTTAAGCTTAATACCTGACTCTTTACCTTCGTTGAGTTCCCAATCTTCAGAGTTGCATTTAATTCTTTCTAAAAGATCCCACCTAAATTCAATAGTCGTCTTCATAAAAGAGCCAGTGCAAGAAGTATCGAGCATGGATTGATCATTACGAGAAAGCCGAGCATAAAAATTCTGAATAATAATTTCTCTAGAGAGCTCATGATTGGGGCATGAATACAACATTACCTTAAGCCTCTCCCAAGCTAGAGCGATACTTTCTCCTTCACAAGGCCAAAAATTATATATATAATTCCGATCACGATGAACTAGATGCATAGGATAATTTTTTTGGTGGAATTCCAATTTCAATCGATTCCAGTTCCAAGATCCAATATCATCGCATAGCCTATACCATGTCAATGATTTTCCCTTCAAAGATAAAGGGAAAACCTTCTTCTTAGCTTCATCTCCGGGCAAACCTGCAAGCTTAAATAATCCACAAATTTCATCCACATATATCAAATGCATATCAGGATGTTCAGTTCAATCTCCTGCATAAGGATTAGCTAGCAGTTGTTCTATCATACCCGAAGGAATTTCATAACCAATATTTTTAGTAGGTGCAGTAGGTTGAGGGGCAACCAATTGTGCTTCCGATCGAGGTGAAGATACCCCGAACAAACCCCTCAAAGGATGGTTTCCTATAGTAACAAGTGATAATATATTTCAGCACGTAGTATAAATTTTTCCTTACCAATTTCCACTTACCAAGAGCGCTTCACTCCCTGGCAACGGTGCCAGAACAGAGCCTTGATGACCCACAAGTATAGGGGATCAATCGTAGTCCTCTTGATAAGTAAGAGTGTCAAACCCAACGAGGAGCAGAAGGAAATGTTAAGTGGTTTTCAGCAAGTTAATGTTTGCAAGCACTGATATAGTCGGTAACAGGTAGTTTGATAGCAAGATAATTTGTAAGGAGCAAGCAACGGCAACGGTAAATAAAGTGCAGCAAGGTAGCCCAATCTTTTTGAGGCAAAGGATAGGCCAAAACGATCTCTTATAATAAGCAAAGCGTTCTTGAGGGTACACGGGAATTTCATCTAGTCACTTTCATCGTGTTGGTTTGATTCGTGTTCGCTACTTTGATAATTTGATACATGGGTGGACTGGTGCTTAGGTGCTATTCTTACTTGAACAAACCTCCTACTTATGATTAACCCCCTCGCAAGCATCCGCAACTACGAGAAAAGTATTAAGATAAAATCTAACCATAGCATTAAACTTTTGGATCCAAATCGGTCCCTTACGAAATAGCGCATAAACTAGGGTTTAAGCTTCTGTCACTCTAGCAACCCATCATCTAATAACTACTCCACAATGCATTCCCTTAGGCCCAAAGATGGTGAAGTGCCATGTTGTTGACGTTCACATGACACCACTAAGGGAATCACAACATACATATCATCAAAATATCGAACACATATCAAGTTCACATGATTACTTGCAACATGTCTTGTCCCGTGACCTCAAGAACAAAAGTAACTACTCACAAATGATAATCATGCTCAAGATCAGAGGGGTATTAAATAGCATAATGGATCTGAGCATATAATCTTTCACCAAATAAACCATATAGTAATCAACTACAAGATGTAATCAACACTACTAGTCACCCACAGGTACCAATCTGAAGTTCCGATACAAAGATTGAACACAAGAGATGAACTAGGGTTTGAGAGGAGATTGCTGTTGAAGATGTTGATGAAGATTGGCCTCCCAAAGATGAGAGGGTTGTTGGTGATGACGATGGCTTTGATTTCCCCCTCTGGGAGGGAAGTTCCCACGGCGGATTCGCTCCACCGGAGGGCAAAAGTGTTCCTGCCCAAGTTCTACCTCAAGACGGCGGCGCTTCGTCCCGAAAGTCCTCCTCTATTTTTTCTAGGTCAAAATGACCTATATACCAGAAGATGGGCACCGGACATGGGCTGGGCTGAGCACAACCCACCAGGGCGCGCCTGGGGGGCCTGGCGCGCCCTGGTGTCTTGTGTTCGCCAGGTGGCCCCCTCCGGTAGTTATTTGCTCCACTATTTTTTATTTATTCCAAAATAATTCTCCGGAAAGTTTCAGCTCATTTGGAGATGTGCAGAATAGGTAACTCTGACGTAGCTTTTTCAGGTCCAGAATTCCAGCTGCCGGCATTCTCCCTCTTTGTGTGAACCTTGCATATTATGAGAGAAAAGGCATTATAATTACTCCAAAAAGCATTATTATGCATAAAAACATTATAAATAATAGTAGGAAATCATGATGCAAAATGGGCATATCAGCAGCTCGGTGCTTCCTCAGAATTTTAATAATCTTTCTTCTTCAGGTTCTGAAAGGTTAGCACTAATAATAACATGATATATCTTTTTCTCATCAAGTTAAGCATATTTCAAAGTGTCAGAAAATTGTTTTAATTCAAATACAGGATCACCTCTAGGTAGAGGAGGACCTCCTAGAGTTTCAATAGGCAAATTGTGTTCAGGATAGGTTGTTGTTCAAAGAATATTTTGTCTATTTCATTTCTTTCATGTAAGTTCATATCATTTTCACGGTCTATCAAATATTGTTCTAAAGGATCAGTAGGAGGCACGGCAATAGAAGCAAGACCAATTATTTCATCCTTACAAGGTAATTCTTTATTATGAGGTTGTCTAATAAACTTGGAGAAATTAAATTCATGAGACTTGTCGTGGTTTTGTCACGGCAGATGTCCTAGTGTGAGGACTTAGTCATGAGGCCAACGCATCTAACTGGTAGCTTGAGAGGGGTTGAGCGGGACTAGAGACGCGAGATTTTACCCAGGTTCGGCCCCTCAAGGTGGAGGTAAAAGCCTACATCCTGCTTGATTGATATTGATCATGATGACGATCTCGGTTACAAGGGTGGTGTTTCAACACCTCTCATCTCGAGAGCCTCTATTTTGATCTTGTCTCAGACTTGTCTATTGAAACCTATCTATTGAGACGTCTCAAAAAAACTTGACCCTCTTGGGGCGCCCCTCCCCTCCTTATATAAGTTGAAGGGGCGGGTTACATGTAGAGTCCAAGTCGGATTAAGACTTAAACTATTCTGACTTCTCACCGTGGGCTTCTTAACGTCTTGGGCTTCTCTCCGTGGGCTTCTTAACCCCAGGCGACTCATCTTTGAGACTCATCTCCGTGACTCCATGCATCTGCCGGGTCACAATCTGTCTGCCAGGTTATAACTGTCTGCCGGGTCATAACTGTCTGCCGGGTCATAACTATTTGTCGGGTCTCACCAGCCGGGTCTCATTAGCCGGGTCTCACCAGCTGGGTCTCACCTGCCGGGTCTTACCTTTCGGGTTAGGACTGAGATGACTTAACAGGGGTGCTTAAGTCCAGAGATGACTGAACGTCAGGGCGACTTAAACCCAGAAATGACTTTAAGCCTTAGGGCGGTTTATCCTTATGAGCCGGGTCTTGGTCGTGGGGAATATCCCCAACATTAGCCCCCAGTTTAGCTTTGAATTTATTCATGCTAAACTCTTGAAATAAGAATATGTAAAGCGACCGGCACTCAAAAAGACTAGTTGACCAGCTCCTGAAAATTTTGAATCCCTGTCATATCAAACTGACGCTTGCTCCTTAGAGAAAAAATAACCTTTATTATCTTCAACTGCCTTGGCGTGATAAAATTCGTCTGACGTTGTGCCAACTTTCAATACTTCAGACTTTGATGAAAAATCCATATGATGTTAAGTTGTCTGAATAACCCGGAGGAGATAACCTTTGCAAACTTCTTCATCAAAAAATATGAGACCCGGTTTACTCATAATTGAGAATTTCAAGACATACCTTCCTTATATCCATATTACCTGTAGCCCCCAAGTCTTAAGAGGGGAACGTAGTGATAACTTAAGACTTGCTTCAATATAAATGTTGCATCTTTAGAGAAATCCGAGTTGTTCATCTAAGTCGCCAGTCATAAACTGAATATTTTGTACTTCACATGTGTAGCCCCCAAGTGCCGGCTCAGTAAGATAATACTGAGCTGGGACTTTACATATACTTCATTGAAAATAATATCATATGATGTAGCCCCCAAGTTTCGGGTTACCTTTGACAGGAGCAATTAGTAGCCCCCAAAGGGCCGGCTCATCACTATGTGATGGGTCGGGTCTTCAATGAGGCAAGTTAAACATGACTTTGCATTAGCCCCCAAGTGCCATGGTGCATGCTTGCAGCGACATGGGACATGCATACTTGATGTAATCTTAATTTGAATAATATAACCCCCAAGTGTTGGGTCGTAGGCCTATAGCGACTCGGGACTATTCCTTCCATTGTAGAATATAAAATCATATCCACTGTCTGTATGATGTTGCTGAGTGCCTTGTATATCAATGTTGAACCATGCTCCTTGTTGTAAGCTGGTATTTTTGACTGAAGAAATAACAACCATTATTCTGAAGGGGATTTAAAAGCCTCAAACATCCAATATTGGTTATGATAGCCATAATGAAAATCCAGCCATGTTGGCTATTGAAGATTTGAATAATATAACCTGGTATGAAAACCTCAATCATTCAATACTGGTTATAACAACCATAATGAAAATCCAGCCATGTTGGCTATTAAGGATTGGAATATGTAACCTGGTTTGAAAACCTCAATCATTCAGTACTGGTTATGACAACCATAATGACAATCCAGCCAAGTTTGGCTATTAAAGATTTGAATAATATAATCCGGTATGAAAATCTGTAATGAATATTTGTCCTTTGAATAATTGTACTTTTCACCAACCTGCCGTAGTTGTGAAAAGACTCAGCAATTTGCTCGTGGGCGACTTATAATCAGAAGATCTTGTCTGTTGACAAGTAAATCCATAGTTAAATATCCAGTGGCTCTTGGCCGATGGCGACTTAATGCGCATTCATTGTAATCTGGTATTTTTATAACCCGACGGCTTATAGCCTTTGTAAAAATCAAAAACTGATGACCCCTGGGACGTCAATATCCGGAGCGGGTGAAAACCCAATGTCGTATAATCACATAACCTCAATTGGTGAGACCAAATCATACTGGCGACTTAAAGTCCATAGCCAGAGCGGGTTTACCAAACCCAAAAATACTCAAACATGAGTCATATAACCGGGGCTTTGTGACCCAGATAGTCAAAATTCACTTGACAGAAAATCTTTAGGAAAAAACACAAATCCAAAAGAGTTGAGAGAAAAAAATCAAAAAGCTCAAATAATTGCCTAGCCGGCTTACCAAAGCACGACTAAACAAGTTTGCTCACAGGGCCATGTGCTTTCAATGGCCGCACAACCTTTGAGTTAATCCTAGTTCACTGTAATCCGGCTCTCACGTGACACAAGCCACCGTTTTAACCTTAACGATTTCAGGGCCTTGAAAAAGATTGACTGTTAAGAGTTCGGTGGGTCACCTGGCGGAGTAGCAAGTTAAAAACAGGCAGGATAACTCAGAATTCCGCTTCCACGCCTGGTCAAGAGGGTATGAAAGCTAAACCCGGTGGGTTGGAATCCCCCAAGTTACCTTATGATCAAATAATAAAGACTCAGATACACAGGAAATGAAACGATAGAGGCCCTGAATTTTTCAGTGATGCCGGCTTTATTATATTGATCATAATATGATAAGCCCATAAGGCAGGATACCCATATTTGAACCGCGCATCATAGTAGCAAGTTCTCTTTGGTAACCTTTAATTTTTCCTGAGAACTCGAATTTGCGAGAGGTGTATTCTTCTTGAACCGGATGTTGAGCCGGATATTAAGAGCTCAAAACTTTACGGGAGAACAGATTTCTCTTGAACCGGATTTTGAACCGGAATCTCTTTTGATAACCCGGAACTCTTCCATTGAGCCGAAACTTTTTGATTGCTCCCTTTTTAAGCCGGAACTTTTTCTGACGGCCTTTAAATTTTCACCAATGTGGTAGTAACTCCTGAGACCGGGTTATTTTTCCTCCAATGACCCGGGGGTTCTTAAATTTGCTGAAACTGGCAACATTTGCTGAGTCATGTCCATGTAGCCCCTGAGTCTTAAGACGACTTGAGGAGTTGGTTTAAAATTCTCCATACTTGGCCGTGATATAAACCGGCATATAGTTAAACAGCAAAATGCTGGAATATGTTGAAGCTGGAGATAAGGTGGCGAGTTGATGATCTTCGCAATACTCATTGTATATCCTTAGCGTTGATAACAGAAGGTTGAGGTCGACCGTGGCGGGTTATAAATGACCCTGTATGATTTGTGTCAGCAATCCGACCAGTGGTTCATCCCAGCTGGTTGTTTAACCAAAATGCAGTGGCGGCGACTTGTACGCCTATTCATTGAGCCATCCGGTGGAGGCAGAAGCTGATAATATATCATGACTTGCTTCAGAGTTGTTGGAATAGACCGGGCAGCAGGAGCGGCGACTTGCCTGCGCCCATTAAGCAGCTTGTGCATACAGGTGTGGCCCGGCGTGTTGATGTAGACTAGACCGCGAGGGCGGTGGCTTGCGCGTGTCAATTCACTGGGCAATGTGGCACGGACAAACGCTGGTGCGGAATATTGCCAGCACGTGCTCTGTACCCGTGATATAAACCACGTTTGTAGTGAATAACTGTCCTGCATATAAAAATATACAGACCAAAGTAATTGTTCTTTGACGAAAACAATATGTGCTAATAAAATAGAATTAGATGGATATCACCTAATATGTTTTGCAGGAAATTTATTAGCTGTGTCGTTGATGATAACACCTTTTTTTTTAGATGGGCATCCGACCCTTCTCTTGCACAAACAGCCAGCTCAGCAGGTAAGCGACAGCGGCTCAAAAAGCCATGGCAGAGGAACAGAGGCCGCCCTCGGGGTGACACCGGCGCGCATCCAGACCGGAGGCAAGGCAGACGGAAATCGGCAGGGCTGAGCCGCGGGCGCGTGAAGCCGAAGTGTACCGGGGACGCGTCAGTCCTGGTCAAGCTTGGAGGAGTGAAGCGCGACGGTGGCTTGAACGAGCAAGGCCGCGGAATAAGGTACGGCGGCTCTCAGCAGAATCCCAACGAGGCCGAGGCGGCTCAATGCGAAAACACTCAGAGCGATGGCTCGAGGCAGAGGCCGGTGGAGACGCCCTGGCGACTCGTAGCAGAGGCCCTCCCGGCGACCCGCGCGAGGCGGGTTACGGATGCGGCAGCTTTGACGATGTTGCGGTTTGAGACCCGGCGGCTCAGGCCGGGGCGGGTCGTGGTGACGGAGAGCCGGCGAGTTTGGCGCAACGGGCGAAGGCGGAAGCGGCTTGGAGGCCCGGGGCATGAAGACCCGGCGCGGAGGTGGGCGCGCAATACAAGACCGGGGCGGCTCTGAGACGCCGGACACAGAGGCGGAGATGGAGTTCGCAGCGGCTTGAGGCCGTACCGGCGGGGGCCGCTGACGAGGCTGGCGGCTGGAGGCCGCGCCTTGCAGGAGCGGAGCGAGGGCGTAGGAGGAGGCAGCGGCGGCCCAAAGTGGCTCGGAAGCGAGAAGGCACGCAAGGCGCGGCGGCCCGAGGCTGAGCCTGCGGAGACGACGGAGGAGGGCCGGCAGAGGCATGTCCATGCTTATAGCTAGCTGGGCCGCGCCAGTGAGGATGCAAGGCCGGGCTCGAGGTGCAGTAACGGGCGACTCAACGAGCCGCGGCGGCTCATCGCGGAGGCAACGGCGACTTCAGGTGAAGGCCGGTGGACGGCCGACTCGAGGTACGTCTGCAACAGCGTCGGGTCGAAGTGAAGGTGGAGGCGGCCGAGGCGGCTTATGGCGCGACTGGCGAAGGCGGCTCGCTGCGGAGGTCAGGCGCGACGGCGGCTCGCCAACCGCTCGTAGACGGGCCACGGCCGAGACGACTTGAGGTCGCGATGGCGACTCTGTAGGGACTGTCCAAGTTTGTCGGCATCTCTCCGGCGGCTACCTTTGGCAGTATCCATGCATGATCTGAACGCTCCATCCAAAACTGTCTTGACAATATACGGTGGCCCGGTGGCTAGCAGCGCTGTGCTGCAACTTGCTGATCCCGCGATTGCTGCACTGGCTCTAGTGGCTAGCCTGCGCAGTCTGCAACCGAGAGGTCTTGCGCTCGACTCCCTCCTTTGCGCACGCATCAAGCCCCCCTTTTTTTTACCTTTTTAAACTAGACATGAGCCGGGCCGTTGCTAGACTCACGTGAGGAACTTGACTGATTTTTTATGCATGCATCTTGTCTCGGTCCTTCCCATCCAAAAAGTAGTAATACTATTTCTTGATTCTCGCGCAAACATTGTTGTTGTTTTAGTCTACACATGGGACGCAAAGTAGTAGTATTTGGTTTCAATGAGGTAGCAGATTACCCCCGGCCTGGAAGTAACAGGAGCAGTGATTTATCTAAGGGCAACCGGCCGAAAGTTTGGGCCGGTCGTGCCCCAGCCGTCGGATATGAGCCGCCTGGGCATTGGATCTAAGCAAAAAAAAAAAAAAAGATTCGTCCTCCACCTTCTTCTTCCTCGGGTTAGATCTGCAACTTCCGCTCGGGGGCCTCGTCGCCGCACCTCCAGTCCCCTCCATTGTTCTTCATCGTCGCCGTTCCGCACCCTCGCCACCGCAGCTCGTCGGATGCAGCTCCGGCGGGGCGGTCGAAAGAAAACCGTCCCTAGCACCTCATGCCTTTGCGTCTCGTCGTCTCTCCCACCCCCTTGGTTGCAGCACCGCCGGGTGAGGGTTCCAGCATCGCCACCAGCCGCCGTCATAGCTAGTTGCACGCCCGTCGCAACATAGCTAGCTGTACGCAGCTCCATCGTCGTCGTCGTTCGCCATTGTTATCTAGATGTTCTTTGTTTGAAGCTTTTTTAGAAGCGGTTTGTAGCTTTTCTCGATGCCGTTTGCAGCTATTTGCAGCTGCGCGGTGGCCGACCTCCGGCTACCCCGTATCCAGTTGAATCTTTTTCAAAGCTAGTTGTAGCTTTCTTCGTTGTCAGTCGTAGCATTTTTCAGTAGTGTTTGCAGCTTCGACGCATGTCCGTTGAAGCCCCTCTTCTGTCCCAAATCCCGCTTTTTTCAGGTGCCGTTTGAAACTTTTTCACGTGCTAGATGTAGCATTTTCTTCTTTCGGTTGCGCCATGGCCGCCCTTAGCTTCCTTGTCTGCTGTTGAAGCTTTTTAAGATACTAGATGTAGCCTTTTAGGATGCCGGTTGTAGCATTTGGAAAAGGGAGCTGGCGCCTGGCGGCAGCGCGCGGCGAATCCAAACCTCGTTCCGCCGGCTGCCATTGGAGTGCACGAGGTCAGAGAGGAGGCACGGCTCCATCGTTTGGTTCTCGGGTGGTTGCCTGGTCGCCATGAGCAGGATTTGCGAAGGGGACGAGGAAGATGTGAAGGGATGAGATGGGGGAGAGAGCTGCTGAACCACAGGATCGCGCTCGATCCAATGAGACGCACGCGACCGGCGGAATGTTCAGCCGGCGTGCCGTTCCCAATCGTTTTCCTTTATCTAATCGCCTGGCGATTTGCTTCCTTCGCATGGTGACGCACTGACAGAATGATTCTTTCCTCGATCCACACGCCGATTTGACCGGGGACTAGCAGAACCTCCGTGGACGATTGTTCGAGCGGTCCTTGTGTTCTGTTCGGGGTACGTGCGCTGCGCACGTTTTTATTGGATCTGACCCAGTGGCGGCTCGACGCGGCGTGACACGAGGCGAGCGAATTGTAGCGAACAGCGGAGTCCAGCCTGCTCAAAAACGAGGCGGTGTGGCGGCTCAGAAGCCAGGATGCAGGCGACTCAGGGAATCATAACATACATATCATCAAAATATTAAACACATATCAACTTCATATGATTATTTGCAATATGACTTCTCCCGTGGCCTTAAGAACAAAAGTAACTACTCACAAATGATAATCATGCTCAAGATCAGGGAGGTATTAAATAGCATAATGGATGTGAACATATAATCTTCCACCAAATAAACCATATAGTAATCAACTACAAGATGTAATCAACACTACTAGTCACCCACAGGTATCAATCTGAGGTTCCGATACAAAGATTGAACACAAGAAATGAACTAGGGTTTGATAGGAGATGGTGATGTTGATGAAGATTTCCCTCCCCAAGATGAGAGAGTTGTTGGTGATGACGATGCCTTCGATTTCCCCCTCCGGGAGGGAAGTTCCCTCGGCGGAATCGCTCCGCCGGAGAGCAAAAGTGCCCCTGCCCAATTTCCGCCTCGAGACGTCGGCGCACCGTCCCGAAAGTCCTCGCTTTATTTTTTTATAGGTCAAAATGACTTATATACCAGAAGATGCGCACCGGAGGTGGGCTGGGCTGAGCACAAACCACCAGGACACGCCTGGGGGGGCCTGGCACGCCCTGGTGTCTTGTGCTCACCAGGTGGCCCCCCTCCGGTAGTTATTTGCTCCAGTATTTTTTATATATTCCAAAACAATTATCCGTAAATTTTCAGCTCATTTGGAGATGTGCAGAATAGGTAACTCTGACATAGCTTTATCAGGTCCAGAATTCCAGCTGCCGGCACTCTCCCCCTTTGTGTAAACCTTGCATATTATGAGAGAAAAGGCATTAGAATTACTCCAAAAAAGCATTATTATGCATAAAACATTATAAATAACAGTAGCAAATCATGATCCAAAATGGACGTATCAAAATGCAATTCAAATATTTTGAGCTTGACTCTAGAACCCTTTATAGACGGTGAAATACTAAAAAAAAAATAGGCTCTGCACTTGTATTTGGAGGTATCCAATTGCCACTTGAGTAATACCCGTAAACATATTTTCTTTCAAAGAACTCCTGATAGTATTGAAGGAAATATGCCCTAGAGGCAATAATAAAGTTGTTATTTTATATTTTCTTATTCATGATAAAGGTTTATTATTCATGCTAGAATTGTATTGATCGGAAACCTAAATACATGTGTGAATACATAACAAACACCGTGTCCCTAGTGAGCCTCTACTTGACTAGCTCGTTGATCAAAGATGGTTATGGTTTCCTAACCATGGACATGTGTTGTCATTTGATAACGGGATAACATCATTAGGAGAATGATGTGATGGACAAGACCACCCGTTAGCTTAGCATAATGATTCTTCAGTTTTATTGCTATTGCTTTCTTCATGTCAAATACATATTCTTTTGACTATGAGATTATGCAACTCACAGATACCGGAGGAATGCCTTGTGTGCTATCAAACGTCACAACGTAACTGGGTGATTATAAAGATGCTCTACAGGTATCTCCGAAGGTGTTTGTTGAGTTGGCATAGATCGAGATTAGGATTTGTCACTCCGAGTATCGGAGAGGTATCTCTGGGCCGTCTCGGTAATACACATCATAAGCTTGCAAGCAAACGACTAAGGAGTTAGTCACGAGGTGATGTATTATGGAACAAGTAAAGAGACTTGCCGGTAACGAGATTGAACTAGGTATAAAGATACCGACGATCGAATCTCGGACAAGTAACATACCGATGGACAAAGGGAATTACGTATATTGTCATAACGGTTCGGCCGATAAAGATCTTCGTAGAATATGTAGGAGCCAATATGAGCATCCATGTTCCGCTGTTGGTTATTGACCGGAGAGGTGTCTCGGTCATGTCTATATAGTTCTCGAACCCGTAGGGTCCGCACGCTTAACGTTCGTTGACGATATAGTATTATATGAGTTATGTGATTTGGTGACCGAATGTTGTTCGGAGTCCCGGATGAGATCACGGACATGACGAGGAGTCTCGAATTGGTCGAGAGGTAAAGATTGATATATAGGACGATGGTATTCGGACACCGGAAGTGTTCCGGAGGGTACCGGGTACATATCGGGTCACCGGAAGGTGTTCCGGGCACCCCTGCTAAAAGATATGGGCCTTATGGGCCAAGAGGGGAAACGCACTAGCCACCAGGGGCTGGTGCGCCCCCCATATGGGCCAAACCAGGAGGAGATGGAAAGAGGGGAAGAGAAAGGAAAGGGGGGATTCGGCCTCCCCCTTCCTTCTCTCCCCCCTCCTCTTTCCTTCCCCCTCCGGCAAATAAGGCAGGGGGCGCCGGCCATGGGGAGACCCCAAGTAGGATTCGGCCTACTTGGGCGCCTTCTGGCTGCCTCCCCTCTCCCTCCCACCTATATATATGTGTGGGGGGGGGGGGGGGGGGCTAGCACACCCCAGACAATTGCCTAGCCGTGTGCGGCGCCCCCCTCCACCGTTTACTAGCTCGGTCATATTTTCGTAGTGCTTAGGCGAAGCCCTGTGGAGATCACTTCACCATCACCGTCACCACGCCGTTGTGCTGACGGAACTCATCTACTACCTCGACATCTTGCTGGATTAAGAAGGCGAGAGACGTCACCGAGCTGAACGTGTGCAGAACTCGAAGGTGCCGTACGTTCGGTACTCGATCGGTGGAGCGCGAAGAAAGTTCGACTACATCAACCGCGTTGTGGAACCCTTCTGCTTACGGTCTACAAGGGTACGTAGACATACTCTCCCCCTCGTTGCTATGCATCTCCATAGATAGATCATTGCGTGTGCGTAGAAATTTTTTTGTTTTCCATGCAACGATACCCAACAAGTATATAACAAGAGCCTACATAAATGAATAAAATGCTTAGTAAAATGAGAACTTGTGGTGACATTAACTCAGTAAGATCGATATGCAACGTTTGTTGTGCAGCATAGTACTGTTAGCTCAGTAAAGCATTGCCCTGATCGATATTGCTATAATTCAGCATTCAAACAAAATAGCAAAGTACCCATGTGTTGCAACAGATCTACAATAAAACCAATATGTGCTCACAAATCTGGAAACCAATAAGAATTATCCTACGTTGTTGCTCCGCTGAAATATGTTATGCTTCACTTCAGATTTAGTTCCATTGTTCCACTGCACATTAACAATCCTCTCAAGAAAGAAAGGAAGAAAGAAAATGCTTAAATCACACACGATATTTGTTCTTGTTTTATTCCACCAGCGAGCAAAGTACATATGGAAAGAAATTATGTGCATGATGAACGTAGGGAAGCATTTACCACTGAACCCGAATATGTAATGTCCTTTTCCTTTCTATCCTCCTTTGATCTCAACGATTCCACTGGAGTATAGACCTGCCAAAAAATGTTGCATCTGGTACATAATCAGAATTGAAAACCACAACAACCGAATGAAATCGAATATAAAAAAGTCAAACCAACCCGTGTTTTGTTCCCGGGAGCCAAGAATGTATGGGAAGCAATGACAGTTCTTCTCAAAATGTAACACCGATTAAAGATTGCATGTGTCCTTACTACCATGATTTGCTAACAGATAGAGTTTAATAGATCATGTAGTAGCGTTTTACAATCACATAACAATCATGTAGTAACTTTACAGAAAAAATAACACGATCGGATTAAAAAAAAAATATTGGTTGTCATCTTCGTATTGCTTCCTTGTCGTCCATCATAGCAAGCGCAACACTACATGTCACGCAGAGAGTTCAATTTCCTTTCCGGCACCAAATTCTTCATCAGGTCAAGGTAAGTACACCGACCAATGCTTCCTTCCAGACTTCCAGTGCGCAATATACTTACTTGAATGGTAATATAAAGATGTAGCAGCCGGTGAAAGGACTCTACAATTCATCCAAGCCTGGAAATCGCGAGCTCCTCCTCGTTACCTGGAACGCCTTCCCGACGTATCGGTCCTTCTAAGGCACCTGATCATATATGCATCAATATATAAACTAATCCCTCTTTAAACAATTACTTAGCATGCAATATTTTTAGTCTCTAAATATTAGCTACCCAAATATTTAACTTTGAAACAAGGCCAACTTTTTATAATTGTATATGAAAATTTTACAAAACAGTTTTGGGAAAGCTAATGATAGCCTGCATCAGCCACACTGGAATTTTTTTTCAAGTAAGATAACATAGCAGGAAATACATAAAACTTTCAATCTCTGAAACCTATATTGATGTACAGAAAAAACTTGGACGAATATAATAGAACAAACTTGGACAAGAAAAATAAGGATGTACTTAATTTGATGTAGCCGCTTCTACAAAGCAGATGACATGGAAAATCAGCAAGAACTGCGAGAAATAAAACTCAAATAAGATGATAGTAACAACAGAAAAGCGTCTACAAACTAACCGCTAGGTAGTATGGCACTGCGAATTGGAGACGTTACCCCGCATACACTTAGCTCAATTTACTATGCTTCTTGTTTGCGTCATAGACTCAGGATTTGTACAAGAAAACGTTACCCCACATACCCTTGCGGACCGCCACTTCCCTATCGCTACTGGCAACAGAGACGGGTCCACACGGAAGATTGCCGCGTCGCCGACGAGGACGGGGCGAGCGCAGCCACGGGATGGGAGAGGTTGTCGACGGCGCGCCCGTGGGGAGGGTTTGAGGACGACGGCGGCGGACCAGCGGCCAGAAGCGACAGCCGATGAGCCGAGAGGTGAGGTGAGGCTGGAACCAACAGTAACCTAGCGCGTCAGCGATGTGGTGGGCTGGCGCACGAACGCGCTTGACGACGAACGGCGCCGACATCGAAGGTGACGATGTACACAAAGTTGAGTTCGCCGTCGCCGAACTCCCTGGCGGTGAGCGCATCGATGAGGCGCTGACGCAAGCGGATGTTGCAGAACTGAGAGACGGCGAGATCGGTGAGCGAATGGAAGAGGGAAGATTTTAGATGGTTTCATGATTTGAAAAGTGTGGGCCTAAGTAAGGAAAGTTAAGATTTTTGCAAGAATTCTTTTGTGATTTGGGAAGTGTGGGCTGCATCCACACTTGATTGTTTGAAAATCAGTAAAATGGAAATCTTTACCCAAGAATGAAAGAATCGTGCGTAATGAGGAAATACCAGTGCCGAGATGGAAAAACCAGAGGAAGGGTCATGGGAATTGATTTGATTTTTAATGGGAGGGGTGGAGGGACATGAGACGAAAATAAAACAGCCGCAAATAAACCGTGAAACGGAGACTATCAAGTCCTCCATTAGGTGTAGAGATAAGCATTCTTGTACAGATGTAGGCATAGGTTGTACAGTGAGATTTAGAGTACCCTGCGAGCTTAGTTACGTGACATGCGCGTAAGAGCAAGTATAATAGGGTGACATAAGCGGGCTATAAGGGTTGCCACCTCAGATTTATGATGATGTGGAGGAGAGACGAGAGGAGAGAGAAGAGGGCTGGACGGTAAACTTGTAGCCAGCTGCAGCACAAGCTCCAATACACTTTGTGAGAGAAGAAAATGGGGTCAAGCATTAACTACATAGTGTATAGAGCCAGCAACTATTATATGAATGGGTTTTTAGGTTGGCTATAAGTGAGGTGGCACAAAGATAGAGCTAGCAGCCGGCTATGTTATTAATCTTGCTCTAAGGAGACGAAAGGATTTTGATGAACTGGGCCAGCAGAGTTCCCGACGGGCGGTGGGCGAGGATTGGTTGGCCCAGTCAGTCTGTCAAGAGGCCTGGGTGATTTTAAAAATGCCTCAAACTGGAGTGACCATGGCGTTCTTTTTTTTAACACAGTACAGACGCAAGCGCTAATATACACGCGCATACGCTCACCCCTATGAACGCATACACGCACACCCTACCCCTATGAGCACCTCCGAAAAATTGAGCCGGCATATCATCTTGAAATTTACGAAGTCACCGTATGCACCTCGTCGTTGACGAGAACGTCTCCTCCCACTGAATACGCATCGCCGAAAATTCTGAAATAATTCAGGAATAAATGCGAGCACCAGAACTTGAACCCTGGTGGACTGAGGATACCATAGTCCCTCTAACCATCCAACCAAAGGTTGGTTCTGCGTGACCATGGCGTTCTTGAAAAGTGCCGTGGTACGTCTATGCCGTCATCGCGACAGTCCTTAGGGCTTGCCTTGATAGACTTTTGGAGGCATTTTTAGAGCTTTCAAAGGCAATTTTAATGCCTCCTAATTGCTACCGTGTTGTAGTGCTAGCTGCAAAGGAGGGAGAAAACGAGACGCAAGCGAGGAGAAGAGAGGAGGTTGCGTGCCGTGGGAGGAAAAGTACTGGAGTGTGGACAAGCAGCGCTTTTTTCCAACGTGTTTTTCTCTCCCTTCAGCACAAGTAAAAAGGACAGGTGGACATCGCCATTGACAGCCGCGTGTTTCGCTCTTGTTGGGTGTAATGCCGAGACTTTTGGCCAAAGGATCACACGAACAAACACGTGATAAGAAATTCTTTTGGCCAAAGGCACATCTCATGCATCTCTTCCTTTTGAATTTCTTTTCACAACTCATAGTAAAATGTAATCTCATACAGTACATAGATGAACAAGCAACACAAAATGGCTCGGACTCTACCACTACACCGACACGGCCGGACAGGAAAATAACATGATACACTAGCAGGATATAGTACGTTGCTAAAACGACACAAAAGCTTACTCCAAACCGGACTCACTTGCTAACACTAATCAAACTCAAGATTGCTGGCAATATCCAGCGGAAGAAAAAGAAAAACATGTTGACTGAAGCCTAAAACCATACCATGCACGTCTCGGAAGAGCACGGCAAACACATCGGCAGAGTGCTAGTAGCCCAACAGCTAGGTCGACGATGACGAGCAAGCAACGAGCTACACTCTCGAAGCAAGCTTGATGATGAGCTCGTTCATAACAGAGGGATTGGCGGCAATGTGCTCCCAGTCACTGGTCGCCATAATCTCTCCCAGGTCTTTAGAGGATTGCACTTTGAGGAACTCCAGGCAGGCCTCCTTCAGTCCACACCAATGGTGTTGCAGAGCTAGACAAAGTATGGTTGCGACCGAGCTCATGTCTATGTGCTCCGACAAACTCTTTTCGCACATGGACCTGAGCCGCTGGAGATCATACCTGTCTGAAGCAACAAGCAAGTGTTGTAGCCACACAACGTCAGATCCAGGTTCTAGTGCTTCAACCTCCATCTTGGGCATCGAGTCGGTGTAGACGAAACCAAGCAAGGCCTTGAACACATTTGGCTCCATGTCTTGTATCTGTATAGCACCAGCTGTAGTAGTCCCCTCCTTCATGGGGCCGAAGAGCTCTGCCATAAAGACGGCGGAACGGGCCGCGAGCACGCACCGGTGAGCGGCGAACGTCTCGGCGCCGACCTCGAACGTCACATCGGCACCGACCTTTGTGGCAAGGAGATGGTTCAGGTGCTCGCATATGTTAGATGGCAGCACCTCGATGAATGTAGCAGCAGCAGCTTCTGGGATGATAAAATCGCATCGGATGGTGAAGGAGTCATTCTTGAAATGCTTTGACTGCTCAAGGTCCTCTACTCTTACGAAACGATGGCAACCCCGGCCTTGGCCGCCGGGAGCGAAGTCAACAGTTTTCTGTGCACGGATGCGTGCAGGCTCTTGTTGATCAATCTCATCAATGAAACTAAACTGCACATGCGCTTTCACAGCCTGTGACATCTTATCCTGTTGTAGAAGATAAAGAAAGACGGACATGAAACCAGGAGTCTCGAGATAACCATTGGGAAAGAGCGCAATAGTCCATTGATAGCCTCCAACTCTGAAACAACAACCATTGACGAACTTTCCGTTGGGCGTATCTTTGATGCGGGAGTAACCTTGGACCACAAGCAGGTGATACCAGCTGCCAGTGGAGGAGGAGTAGATTGCGGCCGACGGCGCAGGCAGCAGCAACAGCCGACCATTAACAATGACAGACTCGCCGGCAAACGACATGATTCCTGTGACTGTGAGTGTGCGCGATAGAGCTGTTAGAGTTTCCCCGGGATTTGACGGGACAGCTTGGATGTATACAGAAGTCGCCGGCTCAACTTGGATTTTCAGCGGCCACACAACTCGCCGGCTCAACTTGGATGTATACAGAAGTCGCCGGCGCGAATTTTCTGGTGTTATAAAACTCAATGACCTGCTGCTGGTTATATACACGCACGACACGACTCGGCCTGGTAACCGAGACTGACTCGAACAAGAACTGCTAGTACAACATGGACACGTACTGGTACCAGCAGTACCAACCATATATACAACTCCTAACGGGATTAGGAGCTACGCAAAGCAATTCTTTGCCTAAGCAAACCCGATTACAACTTGGACATTAGCATTGCTAATCAACCTGTAGTCCTTTATACACGTACATACACAAATTAAAGGGCGACGCTACGGCGGATAGCGCTAAAATATCAACCGCCTTTGGCCCCGTCCGATAGACATAGAATTAGCCGTCAGATCTCCACGAATCGTGCGCGCCCCGAATTGCAACAAGCCGGTTGTTGCGCTTCTTCCTCTGATTGTGTGAAGCGAGCCATCCGTTTCTTTTCTCTAATTTTCTGTAACAATACTATTATCGTGAAACCTTCTCTTCTCTAAATTCCTGCAACAAGACCTTTGTTGCGAAACCTCCCCTTCTCTAATTTCCTGCAACAAGTCTGCTGTTGCAAAACTTCTTCTTCTCTAATTTTCTGCAATAAGACCCTCTTGTTGCGAAACCTATTCTTCTCTAATTTCCTGCAAGTAGACCTTTGTTGTGAAACCTCCTCTTCCCTAATTTCTTGCAACAAGTCAGCTATTGCAAAACCTCTTCTCTAATTTTCTGCAAACAGACCCTTGTTGCAAAAGTTGCAAACACACCTCCTGCCGTATCTAATTTTCTGTAACAAGATCCTTGTTGCAAAAATTGCAACAACATCTCCCGTCGCGTCGCGCACTAGTACAGTCGTCGTTCGCTGCCGTCGTTCCACAACAACACCGTTGTTGCAGAAACTTGTTCCAAAGGTAGTACATGGCATGACAGTGAACACAACACCGTATCTATTTTTTTTACGTACAAAAAAGGTACTAGTAGCCAGTACTAGTACATACATGGCATGGCAGTGTGTCTCCACTTTAAGAAATTATAAACAAGTCAGTAGCATACGACAGTGGGCGTATGTGTAGCCAGAGGAAGAAAGAGCAGACAAAACGAGCGGCGTGTTGGCTGGTTTCGCGGCGGGTGGGTGCGCTCAGGAAAAAAGGGACGTTGCGGTGGGCTCCCGCCTGGACACGTGGTTGGCAGAGGAGGCGGCTGATGCCTGCGCGTTATCAGCCGGCGGAAAGCGAGCGTTTTCCCAAATTAAAACCTGTTCGGTGCAGTGATTTCCACGGTGGTGACTCCGGCGAAGAGCTTGCTGCATATATATGGATACTGGGCCTCCTTTGTGTGGTTCGTAGGATCCGAAAAGCACAAGGATAAGAAAAATATCAGAATATGGTGTCATGACAATTAAAAACCTACATGAATCGAAAACACAAGATTCAATAATATTTTCTTTATTCCAAAATACAAGGTGCATTAATTATTTGAAAAGTCCAAATCCTCTATGTTTGACCAAGTTTTATAGAGAAAAAAATATAAATATCTACAATTACCAAACCTATATCATTAGATTCATCATGAAATGTATTTTTCATACTTATTTATTGAGTAGTGTAGATGTGAATATAATTTTGTATATAACTTTAGTCAAGCATAGAAATATTTGACTTTTCATAAATAATACATAAATAATTTGGAATGGAGGAAATATTATTGAATCACGTATTTTTGATCCATGTAGAATTGAAAGGAAATACCATAGAAAAAGACGGGAATTTTCCATAGAGATTGAGGGCTTCTCCGATTGAAAGGAATTGTATAGGCCTTTTGAAGGATTTGACTCCTTAGAAAATTTTCCTTTGTAGGTCTTTTGATATGTAGGAAATGAATACGCGGAAATTTTTCCTATATGGAATCCTTTGCACCTCATTTATTTTACTTTTGCGAGAAAACTTTTGATCTATTCATCAACTGTGAAGGTAGCATAAAGAACACCAGAAGTAAAAAATACATCCAGGTCCGTAGACCACCTAGTGACAACTACAACCATTAGAGCGAGCCGAAGGCATGCCGCCGTCATCGCCCATCCCTCATCGGAGCTGGGCAAACATTGTTGTAGTAGACAGTCGGAAGTCATCATGTTAAGGTTCCATAGAACCACTACTAGGGAAAAGCCTAGCAGTAGCGCGGGTTAAATGCTTATCAGTAGCGCGGGTGGCCGTGCTACTGATACGGCGCCACAGCTAACTCTTGTCGGTAGCGCGGTTTGACCCGCGCTACTGCTATCGAGGGATAGCAGCAGCGTCGGTCTCCAACACGCACTGCTGCTAATATCTGTGGCGTCCTTGGACAAAGAGCGCTACTGCTAAGAACTCGCTGCTGCTAAAGCCATACCCCGCACTACTGTTATTAGTTTCTGAATTTTTTTTCTGCTCCATATTTTGTGCTGCTGAATTTTGTTTAGCGCTTTATACAATAATCTCTAGCATATCATACACATACAAATGTAATCATAGCATATACATACAAATAGTCTCATCAAATCATGTTATCATCATAATCATCATCCAACACAAAGTGGTCTCTCGTCATCATCTCGAAAATAGTGATACAAGTCTCGATTAATTACTTGCAACTACATCGTCATCCATCTAAACAATGATATACGCGAGAAGAGCTATCACTATGAGTGAGAGCGGAACTATGCAGTACATTAGTTCGTATCCCTCTCTCGCATTAGCGTGAATCTAAACTAACTACTGGTTGTCGCTTGGAAACCGGAAACCGGTACACCTGGGCCTGACACTCCGACCACTCGTCGTATACTCCTGGCGTAGCACTTATTCGCCATCGATGATCTATGCACCTGCATCGTCACATGAGTCGATGATATGCAACATATATAGTTGAGCAACAGAAAGAGACAGACTTGGCAAAAATAGAAGCAACATATCATAAGCATAAATAACAAAGTTCATCGTACCCAAAATAGGCGTCTGCAACAACCGTTGCTCATCGAGAAGGTTCAAATAGGCGTCTGCCGCCTCGTAGACGTTGAAATCACCAGAACCCTGTCCTTCATCGTTGCTACCCATGTTTTCTATGATTAAATCTAGTCAATTAATTCTAGACCCTAATAAAATGGATAATGACATAAAAAAGGCCTATGTTTTGCTAGAACGTTGATTCATTCCCGGTGCGGCAAATCTCGGGCACTCGATATGTCCTAGTTTGTAGCACAAGTCATGCCGAAATTCACAGAAAATTTCGGCATGACCTTTGCTAAAAAGTGGACAGATCGAGCACCTGAAATTTGTCGGAACGGAAATGAATCAATATTCCGGCAAAACATAAGCCACTCGGAATCATTCCCTGCAAACAACAAAAGGCCACTTGGGCACAATCGAACCACTTCAATGTTGCATATAACAGGACCACTTAAGAACATGTACATGAGCAACTACAACAGTAGATAAACATGAGCAAACACAATTGAGGAATTTGCATATATCATGACCACTTCAATGTTTGACACTTCAAGAAAATCTACACAAATATCAAATTATGAACCCTAGAACTCAATTCAAATTATGTCCTAAATTTCTGTCATAATAAAAAATCAGTAAAAATTAGGAACCTAATACACTTGCAGCACTGATAGAAATTTATATTTTTATACTGGATTTTTTCTCTAAAATAAACCCTACTGCCCTAATTAACATCTAGTTAAACCCTACTGCCCTAACCCTACTACCCTAGTACTTAAGCATCTACAAGTACTAACTAATTAGATGAACCCTAGCTAGCTACTTAAGCATCTACAACTACTTAACCACCCATTGATGAACCCTAGGAATTATACAACTACTTAAGCATACATTGAGTGCAGAACAACTATATAAGTACTTAAGCAACTATATATACAATCCTATAATATATTTAGTTAACTACTTAAGCATATACAAGTTTGTCCTAAAAATAATATTTAGTTAAGTACTTAAGCATATACAAATTTGTCCTAAAAATTCAGTTAACTACTAATTTTATTCATTTAGCTCATTCATTTAACTTCACCTAATTAACCTAGTAAAATCTTACTTCCCTAACTAAAAAACATCTAATTAACATCTACTAGTACCACTACTGCCCTAACCTAATTAACCTAAGTTAATTCCTAGGGTCCTGTTATATGCTGCTGCTCTACTGCCCTAACCTAATTAACCTAAGTTAATCTAATTAACATCTACTAGTACCACTACTGCTAATTCCTAGGGTTCATAACTAAATTCACCTAAGTTAATTAACCTAGAGAGGAGGGGTGGGGCTTACAGAGAGGAGGGCGTTGAGGGTGGCTCGGGGGAACGGTTGCGGGGAGGCAGGGGCGGTCGAGAGGCAGGGGCGGCGAGAGCGGACGAGCTGGCTCCGGGGGCGCGCGGCTCCGGTGGTGGCGATGGCGCGCGGCTCCGGTGACGGCGACGGAGGCAGGGCGACGAGGGAGCAGGGGTGGCGAGGAGCGGACGAGGGTGTGGCTCCGGGGGCGCGCGGCTCGGGCGCAGGGGCGATCGACGGCGGGCGAGGGTGGGGGGAGAAGGGGAGAGGGGGAAAAGAACTTAGCAAAATTTTGAGCCCGCGCGTGTGCTTAAGTCAAACTAGCAGTAGCGCTGGCAAGGAAAACGCGCTATAGCTAAGGTAGCTATAGCGCTTTCCACTAAAACGCGCTACTGCTACTGGAAGCAACTATTTATTTTCCTTTTTCTTTTCCTTTTATCTAAGGAACTTAGCTATAGCGCGTGACCTGAAAAGCGCTACTGATAAAGTAGCTATAGCGCTTTGTGAGAACAAGCGCTACTGCTATGCCTTTCTCCTCTATTTTTTTTTTCTTTTCTTTTTCTTTTTTTTCATTTCTCCTTTTTCTATTTCTTTCATTTTATTTATTTTTCTATTAATTTTTCTACTTATTTTCTTTTTCTTAGCAGTAGCGCTCTACCATAGAAACGCGCTGCTACAATGCACTTAGCAATAGTGTGTTTCACACAGGCTCGCTACTACTATTCCTAACCTACCGGCAACATTGTGGGAATTATAATAGTAGCGATGTTTTGCGCTGAGGCGCTACTGATACAACTATAGTTGTAGCGTGCTTTTGTGACGAGCGCTACTACTAAGTAGCAGTAGCGCTTAGTTTTGCCCAGCGCTGCTGCTATACCTCTGTGTATAAAGTTTTCCCTAGTAGTGAACCCGCGCACCAGAACAGCAACTGACACCGCTGAAAAGAAGCGTAGGTCGGAAGCATCCAACCTGTCGAGTCCAGCTCTCGGCTTTGGGTACTCATGCCACACCCTTCAGGCAAAGGGCAGGTTGTCGAGTTCCAGCGGGCGCGACTATACCTCTTTTAACGCGAGATGAAGCCAACGCTCGCCTACAACGCTGTAGCAAGTGGGCCGGCCCAGCAAAACCATGATTTTTTCTTTTCCGTTTCCTTCTGTTTTGCTTTCCAGTTTTTTTATTTTTGTTTCCATTTTCTTCTCTTTTGTTTTTTAGTCTCATTTTCCTTTTTTCCTTTCACATGTTTCTTGGTGTGGCAACAAGACACAAGAAATATATGAGAACGAACAAATAGATAAGGTAAGAGCATCTACAGCCGGACTTGGCAAATCCGGCCCCTCAAATGCCCGCGGACGCGCCGCGGACAGTGACCGGTCACCCCTCAAAAGACGCATTCCACATCCGGATACCTCAAATTAGAAACCTCAACTCCATATTATTACATGCAACGTGAAACCTAATCTACGCAGTGCTCGTCCGGTTCTGCTCCCGCTCGCCCGGCTCCGCCCTGGCCATGTCCGGCGGCCGGCTGCGCTCCTCAGAGTGTTGGGTCGGTCGCCGGCAAGGTAGGGTAGGGCATGGGACATGAGCTGGCTCACGGGACTCAAGGCCCCGCCGTGTCCCATGCCCTACTCTTCCTCGTCGGAGACCGGAACCCGAATGGTGCCGGTGGACGTCAGATCGATGATGGATCCATCCGAAGACGAGCCGCCGACGTCCACCACGATGCGGTTGCGGTGTCCGGACTGATGCACCATACGGGGCGCCGGAGAATACGACTCCGCCTCGCCGACATCCGCCGCCGCGAGGGCTGCCACCGCCTCCCGCGCCCGGTGCCTTGCACGGCGGGCATGCCGTGCCATGGCCTCGTCGGACGAGGCCCATGGCGCGTCCCGATGCTTGGCGCGCCACCGGAGGGCTTGCGCCTCCGCCAGCGGGTTCGGACGCCAGGCAGACCGCACAGCCTCTGGCGAGGCAGCTATGGCCGGCCTAGCGCCGGATCCATGCCCCATTTGGGCGGACGCAATGGATTCCCGACGGATGGAGTCCGAGCGCAGCCGTCCACGGGCCTCCTCCCGGGCGCGGCGGAGCGCAAGCCGGGCGGCCATCTCCTCCTCGGAGCCGCGCGGGATGAGCTTGGGGTCGACGGATCTGGAGGCGAAGGACTCGGATCCGCTGCCCGCCATGCCGGAGAGGACCGGAAGGAGCCGGACACGAGTTTGGGTGGCGGAGGGGAGTGGAGGGGAGGGGAGTGAAGTGGCTAGGGTTTGGTCCGGCGAGCGGATGGGGAGGATTTTATGTGGGGTCGGGTGGGCCAGCGTGGGCCGTGCCCGACGTGGCGACCATGCCCGGGCGCTCCCGGGCGCCCCCATATCCGCCCCATATTTGGGCTGGATATGAAGGTGCCGGTCAGACCGGTCGTTTGAGGGCCGTTTGAGAGGCCCGTCTGGGTCAAAAAATCGTGACCGGCAGAGATCGGGCGGCCTGCCCGGACATTTGAGACGGGTTTGAGGGGTCCGGTTGTAGATGCTCTAATGAGTATTCCTACGGAAAAAAAAACTAAGGTAATGAGTACTTCAAACAGCAGGAATCCATGACAATGTACGTTGACGTTTGCTTAACTGAACTTAAACCATCCATGCCATGCATGCATATACATATGGCAGCAGAGCATATCGGTAAACAGATCACGGTCTCTCTGGGCAGAATTTGTTGGCACCGCCTCCTCGTCACAGCGCCGTTTCTTCTCTCCCTCGAGCTGCCTCACACACCTCTTGTGGTTTCTCTCTATTTTCTTCTCTCAAGAACACGCTACATTGTTTTCTCCAGCCCTCTCAGCCTCTCATTACTCAAGGTAAGATATATATACACATGGTCAGGGGCTAATGGCCTGGTGCAAATCCCATGCACACGCACGCACACATAGCCCGGCCACCATACTCGCCACTAACGGCACCACCTCCATGCATGCAGGTACCTTATCCTACTCCTAGCTAGAATCACTCCAACAGCCACAAGACTCTGCCATATCTAAAACTATATTCCACATCTCAACGTGGCCAACTACTACATGCAGCTAACCACCTACTTATGCATCGGCTACTAGATCAACACAAGAGCCGAGAACTTGCCAGGTCACCTGACTCACTTGTTCATACTTTAGCCCGTCACACTTCAGTCTTCGTCGCGCCTTGCCGCTTCTCATGGCGTCACCGTATCGCACGGCAACATCGGCATCTCACCATCGCCACATCGTACAGCAGCCCGGCATCTCGCCTCCTCCGCGCGCCTCCGCTGAAACCTTGCCGGCTAGCTACTCTCTAGACCGTCTAAGACTACATGCAAATAGCAAAACTAAATATGCGGATACATTGAATCAAAATTAGTGCTAACAGAATACGCACTGCGCTTATACATTACACTTTCGAAGCAAACAGCAAACTTAGCGATTAGCTCATTCAGAACAGAGGGACTAGTTTCAGCTATTTGCTCCCAGATGACTCCTTGCAAGTCTGCAACAGATTGGACTTTGAGGAACTCCAGGCAGGCCTCTTTCAGTCCACAGCAATGGTGCTGCGCAGCTACGCCAAGTATGGCCGCCACTGAGCTCACATCTATGCTCCCCGACAGCCTCTCTTCACACATCGACTTGAGCCGCTGGAGATGGTACCTATCCGCGGCAGCAAGCAGGTGTTGCAGCCACGTAACATCCTCAACTTCACCTTCTTCTGCTTCTGCTTCTGCTTCCACCTCCATGTTGGGAATTGAGTCGGTGTAAATGAAACCAAGCAAGGCCTCGAAAATGTCTGGTTCCATGTCTTCTATCTGTATGGCACTGGAAGCAATACGCACAACCACCAGCGGGTCCACGAAGTACGCACGGTCGTTTCGTTTCCAGAATTTGCTCGTTCGTCCTTCCTCAGTTCCTGCGATTGGAAAAACTTTGCTGCCACCGCCGCCCGCCTAGTAGATCATCCATCCTGTCCATCGAATCTCTCCATCCGCCGAGGAGGGAAGGCCTCTGTCCGACCGTCCCCGACGGCGTGACTCCCCGTCGTGCCGATCCACAGACTGCAGGAGCATTCCGGCCGGCCGCACACATCCGGTACACGGATGAGCGACCAGACTATCAACAAAAGGTTAGTTTATTTCATTATTAGATTATTAGTCTGTGTCTTAGAATCTAATTGTAGAAATATAGACATTAAAAACTAATTAGAAATTCTTGTATTGTCCAATTATGTGTGTGTCGAGATAAAGGGGAAGAGAACTCAGTCAATTCATATTTTTGCAAACCAATTGGTTCAAGCTCTCAGTCATGTGAACATGATGCTAATTCAAATGATGTGAACACGATTTCTAACTTCCTCTTTCAATCTACACTTTATTTTGATGTATGCCTCAAAAACAATAGAACTAGAAACTAGAACAATAAAAAATCAGAAAAAAATTGACTGTCAAATTATGGGTTTGTAGGCATGAAGAGAAGAGTTTCGTTGAGAACATTTTGTAGCCAATTGAAACTAGTAACGAATTCTGAAGAAATTATACAGCCATGATTTTTATTCAGATTAATAGATATATAAATTTATTCATATTGCAGAACCGCGGCTATATTTCGAGTGTTTAGACCTCACGATTTTTGCTATGCTATATGCCTCCCCCCGTCGCCATTTTCTGGCTCCATCCCTGCTCAGGGCGATTACCATTGGGACATAACCTGGTCAGACCGCGCCGTCCCCCTGCAGGTGACTCGGGCGGCGGCGCTCAGAAGCAGGAGAAGCAAAAGAAGAAGGCGGAGGTGAGGTTCGTTGGCTGCGATTGCTGCGGCCGATAGGTATGATCTCCAACGACTCAAGTCAATGTGTGAAGAGAGGCTGTTGGAGCGCATAGATGTGAGCTCGGTGATGGCCATCCTCAATGTAGCTGCACAACACCATTGCCAAGTACTGAAGGAGGCTTGCCTGGAGTTCCTGAAAGTGAGATCTGCTACGGACTTGCGAGACGTCATGGCGACCAGTGACTGGGAGCACATAGCTATAACCAATCTCTCTGTTGTGAATCAGTGATCGTCAAGCTTGCTTCAAAAATATAGCTTAGTTGTGTCTCTTCGGTTAGTGTGTAGGTACTCTGCCCCAAGGGACATCATGCGTGATCCTTTTACCGATTGTATGCCATGCACACACAAATGCCGGCGGCGCGCCGGCATCTGGTGGACTAGATCGGGTCCGCGCCTTGGCGCGAGGGTGCCGGTCACAAATTTTGACAAAGCGTGTAACAATTTGTCGGTAGAAACCCAGGTATAGCATGTACAGACAACCAATTGTGTTAGAAGCAAAACATAATGGGACTGAAGATAAACATCAGGTTATAAGACAGAATCAAGCTCGATGCTTTCATACGATCAGAGATAAAACACAGGACCATACATTACTTTTTACGACAGAGAGATAGGAATTAAAATTTAAAGTCTATACATGCCTTGTTCAGAGCAAAGTGAAAATAGCAACATACCACCAGGTGGTACCTTCCACTACAAAGACAACAATGGGAATCTAAAGGCTATACATTTCTTGTTCAAAAGAACATCAAAAGGGCAAAGATACTGGCGTGGGTGATACGAAACAAAAGGTCGATGCTTCAGTAACTACATAAACATGCTGGGTACGATGTACTGACCGAAGCTCACCAGAAACTATCTCTTGTGGTCTCTAGGCGCTGCTCCGACTTCATGCCAATATAGCGTAGTCTCTCTGCCAATTTTTCTATGCCTGCAAGTGCTGTTTTCATAACCCCTTTGGTGTTGTCTTGCCCTCTTAGGGCCCGTTCGGAAGCTCTCCAGCTTCCCAAACGAGCCAGCTTCTCGCGGGAGTTGGGCGAGCGTTCGGCTGCAGACTTGGTGGGCTGTAGCGATAGGAAAACTGTTCGCTGAGAGAAAACGCTTCGTGCGGGGCTTTAGCGATAGGAAAACGATTCGCTGGGTGGGCTGTAGCACTTCGGGATGGCATTCCCACGTAATTTGGAGCAACTTCCGCTTCTCGTTTTTGCGAAGCTGTGTGATCGCTGCTCCAGAAATTTGCACTACGGGCTGATCGTTCTCCAGGAGCGGGCTTCTGGAAGCTGGATCGTTCGGCTGGCTTCTTGGAGCTATTTCGGGAAGCTGGAAGCAGGAGAGCTTCCGAACGGGCCCTTAGGTGCCGAGCAGCTGTTGTATTTTGTATCTGAGTAGAATATGAATTCATATATCTGACAGCGTAGTACCATGCTTTGCGTAGCTTCTTGACTGTCTCATTTACTGCAACCAGCCACTTTACCAGGTGCTTGACTAAGAGTGAAGTAAGGAACATGACAAGGAAAGCATTTTACTCTCCACTACATATAAAAAAGCCCAACAGGCGTCAAGAACATGTCATAATTTAGTGTTCTAGGATGCCGAGAGACTTACTCAGCCGCTGTTCTTCAATACATAAATGTCATTGTCCTGCTGCCTTTAATGCTCATATATTTTGCCCCTATGGCCCCATCTTGTTCTCACTCTATTGGTAACTTTCATAATCATGCAGGTACTGCCATCTGCATATCAACAATCAAGTTGAGTCATTGCAACTTAGGTCTGAGAAATGGATAGCAAGAGTGAAGATATTACTATCTTGTAAGAGTAGCTTGAGTTTCTGATTGCTAGGTAAATACGCCTTGGAGCTTAACTATCTTGTAGGTAACAATAATTGCAGCCGTAACTAAGAGTGCTTAACTGCTAATGGCATATTGTCCAATCCATAAATAAATGAATTTAAACCACATAAATCTAGAGTTAATCCAGCCAATTATCTGAGCACCTTCTCTAAACATATTTCTACCACATAAATCTAGGGTTACCTAAATAGTAGCTACAGTCTGAAGTTTGTCACAATCGAACACAAATAGAGAAGGAGGGAAGAGGAGCGAGCTGTGGCGAGCCAGCAGTACCTGCTTCAGCTGGCCCCTCCTCTTAGAGAGGACAACGATCTGGTAGTTAAGCGTCTTCCAGGCGCCATCCTTTAAGGAGAGCTCGACGATGGCCTTCCTGGTGCTGGCCAAATCACCGGCCAGGCAACACTGCTTCTCCGCATTCAGGAGTGACTCGATCGCCATGTCGAGGTTGCTGCCCTCCTACATCGCGCCTTGGCACAAGGGTGCATGTCCCAACGATGTGACCAAGCAAGTAACGATCAAGTTAGTAGAAAGACAGGCTTAGCGTACGTATTCAATCAGGATAACAAAAGGAAAGAAAGAAGAAACATTCACATGTAATAGGAGCACGGCATCATCGATGGATACAAAAACTGTAGTACAACACATCTCCATTGCCACCAGAACGATAGTACAACACATTTGAAGGACGCAGTGTTCATATATCACACGGTAGTTTACACGGTACATCACAGGAGCTGGTGGCATCATATATCATCGGGTACTTGCCAGAGTTAGAATAGGTGATCTCCATCATAGGTGGTACTAAAGTCCTATAGGAGGCTTTATTGGAATTTTACCTTCATCGCCACCGATACTTATCACATCGCTCCTCGTCGATCCTTTCATAACGTGGTTGCTGCAAGTGCCCTAGGAAGAGTGAAACCGTATTAATATTCATTTTCATGCTTGTTTAGGAATAATTTATCTGTAATCAATCGTCAAAAACAATAATTGTCCGTAATAAATTTGAAGAACATATGGACTGTTATTATGTGTTTGAAAATGACAAATTCTACATGGCATAAAAGATCCGACTCAACTAATATCGTGTCATAATCGAAAGTGCACATGTATACTACAACAAGCTTCTCTATAAGACTGAGGTAAAGCAATAAGCTGATTTTCATTATCTATTTTTTCACGAATAGATGGTAATCAGTATAGCAGTTATAACCACATTTGTATTTCTGAACATGAACAAAAACATACGCACGTGTATTCATTTTCTTATGCAGCGACAACAACAGTGTGGAAGCAAAGGCATTCTGAACAAGAGAAAGCGGAAGGGAAAGAGAGCAGCCAGGAAGGGTAGGGGAGGGGATGACAGGAGACTGGAGAGTGCATGCTGCAAGGACAAATAAAACCTACATACTGAACCGAATGGAAGCCGTGGGTGCTCTGAACGCCCATGTAATGTGCCTACTTCTCATCACATTTTCATAGAAGGGTAACTGAAAGTGCTAGTGGTCGACTAGGGGGGGGGTGAATAGGCGATTTTTATGAAGGTCTTCAAAGACTGTTGTCTTCGAAGACGAACAACTAAAATTGAACCTATATGATATGTAGCAGAAGATAAACTACTCTAGACAGGCCATAGTCAAGTAAGCAATATAATGAAAGCATGACGATTAATAGCAGCTAGGTAGAACAGATCGGAATGGAAGACAATATGAAGCCAAACATGTAATAGCCTTGCTCCGTGAGGTCAAACAGATCAGGCAAACAAGCAATGACTTCACGAAGACAAACTAAAATGTAAAGGAGGTGGGGGATAGAACCAGTAGCTTGGTGAAGACAAGAATTTGGTAGACCAGTTTCAGTTGCTGTGACAACTGTACGTCTGGTTAGGGAGGCTGAGATTGAACTCAGAAGACCACGTCTTCACCTTATTCCCCTTGAGCTAAGGACACCCAGTCCTCGCCCAATCACTCTGGTAAGTCTTCAAGGTAGACTCCCAAACATTCACAGACTCCGTTCACCGGCGATCCACAATGACTATTGGATCCTCAGAACATGACGCCTAACCGGCTGGAGGATGCATAGTCCTCAAGTGTAATAAGTCTTCAGGTCACGCGGACAGAAATACTTCAGTGATGCCTAACACTCTTTGGCTCTGGGTGTTTTAGGCTTTATCCTCGCAAGGATTCTCTCTCAAAGGCTTCGGAGGTGGGTTGCTCACAAACGACAAAAGCCGTGTACTAACTCTGAGCGGCCACCAATTTATGGTGGAGGGGGTGGGCTATTTATAGCCAGCAGGCAACCCGACATGATATGTCTGAAATGACCCTGGGTCACTAAGGAACCGACATGTGTCCAACGGTCGGATTTCAAACACACTCGGCAGCTTGGCTTGGGCTACAAGCAAAGCTGACTCATCAAACTCTGGATAAGATTTGCTCTCATTGTCTTCACTCGAAGACATAGGATTTGGGTTGAGCATCACATTAGTCTTCCGACTTTGTTTACTTGGACCCCACTTAACAGTTCGGTGGTTCCTATGACTCAATAAGGAAGAAAAGGAAACTACGAAAGAAATTATGTCTTCGCACTCCATAGTCTTCAAGTGAATGTCTTCACACGTCATTATCTTCAACGTGAATGTCTTCACGAACCACCATTGTTTTCAATATCTTCATACATTTTTAGGGGTCATCTCTGGTAGGTAAACCGAATCAATGAGGGACTACTACCTGTGTTATCTGGCAATTCTCACAAACACATTAGTCCCTCAACCACGTTTGTCGTCAATACTCCAAAACCAACTAGAGGTGGCACTAGATGCACTTACAATCTCCCCGTTTTTGGTGATTGATGACAAACTGGTTGAAGTTTTCAACGGGGATAAAATTATGTGTAAGTTAAAGAACGTGGTCATTGGCTTCATAAGTTGAAAAGGCTCCCCCTGAAGATGTGCATATAAGTAATTTGCCTTTGAATGCAAATGCACATGGCAGGTTCTGCTTTGTGGAGATCTTCTTCAACTCCTGAAGACAATTCATCATGCATACAGAAATGTAATGAAGATAATGATATGCATAATGAGAAATGGGTGTCTGCAGAATGACTTCATGCGAAATTTATCATCGCAACAAACGGTAGTAGCAAAAAGTAGCAGACGACCATCAAAGTTTAAGTATTACAACTCAAAACCAGCAATTCAAGAACGAGAGTTGTAAGAACTTAGCAAAAATAAGCACCCGACCCATATAGACCCGCTTAAAGACTGTCAACTCATATGCTTCTCCTCCTTTTGTCAGGAATGACCAAAAAAGGTTGGAAGATATAGAGTGTCTATGCGTTCCCATGCGGTGCTGGAGAAGATGTTGGAGCAGCAGGGTCGACGGTGGAGTTGGGCGGTGCAGACGGGCCTGATGCAGAGTCTTGGTGCAGCGAAGCCATAGCTGGTGAAGTGGCGTCGTCCTCTTCATCAATGACTCATGCTACAATAGTTGGAGCCGAAGATGAATACTCAGAATCTTCAATGGAAGGAGTTGGACGCCAGCTTGCTGACTGTGGAGGCCTGGAGTCAAACTTGAATCTCTCAGTGAAGCCATCTGCTTGAAGATCATCTTCAGAGCATAGCATTGTGAGGCTCTTCCAGGCACGCCGGCAGGCTTCATGAGCAACAAATGAGTTCTTGATTGCAAGGTTGCGTACGCGGTTGACATCAACAAGAAGACTTTGCATCTGGCGCTTCATCCAGTCATGATGCCTATCCTGCTTCTGATGAAGTGAAACAAGAAGCTCTCGGTCATTTAGCACACGAGCATGCTTCTTAGGCTTTTGAGCCACTGTGCTGACTGTTGCATCAGTGTTGGCACAATGCAGCAGCCTGAGCCGACCGGCAAGAGGACCATCAGCAGGAGCTAGATTTGGCACATGGACGCCTTCGAGTGACTGTGTGAAGCTTTGGAAGGCAGCATGGTCTTCACGCAAAGGTGCTTTGTTAGGATCCGAATAGTTGGCTTCATGTGACATATCCACTTCCGGCAGAAAGACGACATGGTTGCGCACTGAAGCTTGATAATTGATGGTGGAGTGAAGCTTAATCAGCCGCATGACCCATGGAGCATAGAACTTGAGGCCGAACAAATCAATGCCAGAAGCTGCCAACTGACGTTTGAAGAAGTCTTGAGTGTTGAACCTGATGCCATTGATGATGTAGAAGACCAATGTCTTCATAGTGCCTTCAAGCTTAGTATGAGGAGAATGCCTCTTGATTGGCCATAGAGTATGCCTCAGAATATGATAGATAGTGCGTGGCAGGTACTTGAGGTCATTGACAAGAAATTCATTGGGGTATTCAGCATCAACAGGCAAAGGCTTCATCATACTGAGCATCTGGCTCATGTTGGGCTCAGGCTTCTGAAAGATGCTCTATAATTCTTGCTCATAACGCTGACAACCTGGCTCATAGAGATCACCGGGAGTGGGCAGGGAAGTTAGCTCGATGATGTTTTGAGCTTTGGCATCGTGATGTACATCACCTGACATCCACTCAAGGACCCATGTCTTCGGATCCCTGTTGAAGCCTGATATGTGTAGAGTGGCATAGAATTGCAACAAGAGTTCTTCATTCCAATGCTCCGTGTCGACGATAAATGGGAGCAAGCCAACTTCATGAAAGCAGTCAAGAGCTTCCTCAAGGCAGGGGAGTCCAGCAATGGCATCGCAGCACAGGCGCTTGTGGGAGAAGATTCAGTACTGGTTGTACAAGATGCATGAGTAATAACTTCGTTGCTGGTGGCTCCAGAACCTGTCAGAGGATATCTTTGCCTTCTTGTATGGATTCTTGGCCTTGTCAAAGAATGTGTTGTGCTCTCTGAAGCTGAGCACACTGAATGAGCCCTGAGTGGTAACAGCACTGGGAAGCCTTAGCAGCCTGGGCTTTGGCTTCTGCGTCTGAGGCCTTTGCTCCACATGGTAGTCATACTGAGGACCAGGAGCAGTCGGTGGTGTCATGATTGGCCACTTGACAGTTACAAGCTCACCACGATAGAACGCCTGTTCCATGGTGTGAGGTACAGGAGGAGCAGCAGCAACATCCGAGGAGGATGGCTGAATGTCTTCAGTGGCATCATGGGCTTCAGGCTGAAGAGTGGCTTCGGGAATAGGGGGTCTGGCACAATCACATCTTCATTCTCTCTTGTTTCATCGGTAGGGGGAATAACAGCTTGTTCTTCTTCTTTGTCCTCGGCTGATGCAGCCGGAATATCTTCGGCCTCTTTGGCTTCAGATTCTTGAGCAGTTTCTATAGGGATGGCTTCAGGGAACACTTGACGTGCAACTGAGCTTGTGGCTTGCACATCCTCTTTAGGAATGCTCGACATAGCACCAGTGGAAAAAGGGCTAGCCACAACTTCAATTAGTGACGCCTCATTTTTAATCCACGCCATCACTATTTTTTTTAAATAGTGGTGGCGTTGGCGTATTTCGTACTGACGCCACTATATTGTTATTGCTGGCGTGGAGCCAAAATTCCACGCCACTACTATATGAGAACCAGCAGCCTAGTCCGACTATATTGTTATTGCTGGCGTGGAGCCAAAATTCCACGCCACTACTATATGAGAACCAGCAGCCTAGTCCGACGCAAGTTAGTGGTGGCGTGTTACTGTTTCACCACACCATCAATATTTGTAGTACTGCTGGCGTGTGAAGTTTTTCGACGTCCCTAATAAAGGGACCAATTTGTTCAAAAAGAAAAAAAAATATCAATGGCGTGCAGACTTATGGCCACGACATTAGTACTTGGTACAGGAAAACAGGACCCAGACTTATCCATCTAGCGCTGCTCATAGGTAAGAAAAAAAAGAAAAAAAAGCCGCTTCACACCCCCGATTGGATCTTCTCCCCTAATCCCCTCCCGTCCCCTCGCCGGCCCCCATCCCGCCCTGTAGGCCGTCGGCATTGACGAGGAGAGGACGGGGGCGTGGTCGGGCTCGCGCGCGTGGGCGCTGCTGTAGGTCGTCGGCGAGCGGACATCGCCGCCAACGCACTGACCGCCGCCGGCGCGTCCCGGCCAGGATCCACGGCCTCCGCGTGGTCCCCGACTTCAGCCCGCGCTGGGACCCCATGCGCGCCGCCGCCTCCGTCGGCCGCCCCTAGGTGCTCCACCCCGTCGCTGTTCACACCAAGTTTGTCTTCTTCCAACCTTAATCCCGTATATTTCTTCAACCTTAATCGAATTAGCAGATGGAATATGCAGATAACCGTGAATAGCATGCAACGCATATCAGTATAATAGTTAGGTTCAGATTTTGTGAGAAGGTGAACATGTCAAAGTGTATGTTCTTCAGCCAATTGCTTCCTTCATGTAATTATATTAAGTATGGAGAAAGCCATAGCATATCAGCCAGCGGCTAATAAGTTTAAACTCCCTCCTGTCCGAGCTCCCCGTGAATCAGTGAATGGCTTCTTCCTAGCACATGGCTGCACTGTTTTTAGGGTTGTCCGATTACAGATTGTAGTGACATATTTGAGCAGCTCACCCTTGACTGAATAAACTGATATTGCAGTACTAATATGTCAACTTAAGAGAAGTGTAATTTTGATTGGTTACCAAATTCAGCCAATTGGTTTTATCTATGTTCAAACTAAGGCTGTTTACCTTTAAATGATGTTCACAGTTCCAGAATCTTCGGACTCACAAGGTACGGCAGAAGCAAGTAGTACTCGTTGCTGAATTTACTTTTTTGAGTGATGTTCAGTTCCAGAATTAATCTGAAATATAAACTTGAGCTGACCATTGCTAATTCTAATGTAAAAAAAGAGGGTGCCAATGACCGTTGATAAACACTGGCATTGATCTGAAAATGTACACTTAAACTGAACATTGTTAAACGTGAAAGTCATAGAGTATGCTTCCTTCTTCTAGTTAGGACCGTTCTCCTATGAAATACATATATTAGCTCACGTTGAACAGACTGAATTTTGTCATGTTCTTAAGTTCATATGGGCATGATTGATGGATAGCATTTGTAATTACCATCTAGCATTATGTTAGAGATACAAAGGAAAACCTCTTGAGTATGAGTAGGAAAATGTGGAAGTAACAGAGTATGATTAGAAAGATATGATAACTGAATCTCTTTGCTAAAACATACTGATAAAAGGCCTTGGCCTAGCATCACCGGAAAACAAATTAATGGCAAATTTGGGGCAGATAGTCAGTTACCTGCTACAATCATATTCACTGAATATATTTGCTACACCACTCAACCATGCATTCATGTACTTCTGCAGTTTTTGTTCCATGTATACACCTGTTTAATTTGTGGCATACAAACATTAATCTACATACACCTGTTTGATTTTCTAACCTGCCTAGTTCCTATAATTCTTATCAATATAGTATCATATTTAAAGTGATGGGCTGGGTGAGGTTCCATTTATTGCTTGCCTTGCTTGATTGATGCCACTAGTGGAGGATCCCTTGCTGAAATTCTGTAATTTGCCTCACAAGGTCTTTTCTGTACGAGCATGTATTGTTCCAATTCATATCATATTTGGTCTTGTGTGATAAGTATGTGGTTGGTTGATGCTCATGTACTACCTAAGCTTGTGTTACTGACATCCTGTAATTTCATAAAGTAACTGGGGGTGTCTTTTCCAGTAAACATTTCCAATATTTTGGTCATACTATTGATATATTGTCATCTCTTGTTTTTATGCTGAGGGCTAACATGAGTAAGTTTTGTAGATATGGAGAAGGACGACGAGGACATTCAAATGGTGTTTCAGCAACAACGACGACATCCTCAAGGAGCTCGGAAGAAGAGCATCGGCGGCAACTAGAGGCACTGCCGGGGACGAGGGGCGGTGCGACTTCTTCTTAGATTCCAAAATGTACAAAATGTACCAGTATATGTATGTATTTGAATATATGGATGAATGTATAATTATTTGGATGCATGGATGAACTGCATAATTAATTTTTTTTTAGTTCACAAATACATAGTGGTGGCGTTGGATGCTATATGAACGTTGGTACTACTAGTGAATAGTGGTGACGTGGAATGTATGTGCACGCCATTGCTATTTTGCATATTGGTGGCGTGAGTGAATAGTGCCACGCCACCAGTATGTAAAATAGCAATGGCGTGGGATCTGACACCATCATTAATTGTTAACAATGGCGCCATATTAGTGGCGTTGACCCTTAACGCCAGCAAAGTGGTTTTTAGAACGTCGGCACTAGCGTTTTCTGCACTAGTGTGGAGACCGTTGGCCTTGGGCCTCGGCAAAGCCTTCGGAAAGAGGGCGACGCCTGTGGTGAGGCAGTGGTCTTCTCCATGTCTTCAGGGGTGTCTTGCGGAGTCTCAATCACGGGAGTAGTGACTTGAGCTGGTGGAGTGCGAGGAATGGCCTCGTGGAGCGGAGTGTTGAGGTGGTGCTCTTCCCAGAAATCATCTTGTGTGATTGGCGTCGTGGGACCGTCAATGCTAATCTGTTCACTGCTCGTGGGAGCAGGCGATGATACTGGCTTGGGCATGATCTGGGGGAACTGAGGAAGGACTTCATCATCAATTACATTGTCTTCACGACCAATGTCTTCAGCTGCGATGGTGTCGGCAGCTGGAATATCTTCAGATTCATGAGCCTCTGTGGTAGCAGGCTCATGGACTACGAGGCGGCGCTCGCGGTTGGAGGAGGCAGGCAAGGCAACAGAGATGGGTTCAACAAACAGCGGCTCTGGTGGTGCAGTTTGGTCCTTTCTTGAAGACTTTGAAGGCTTAGTCTTCAGCTTCTTCTTGGAGGGAGCAGCATCAGAGGCTTCATGATGCTTTCGCTTCTTGGCCTCAGCCTTAGCCTTCTTTGTCTTCTTTTCAGAAGCAGCTGATGGGACCTTTGGCTTCGAGCCAGTCATGCTAGCAGGGAAGACAATGCTTGGTCTTTCCTGCCTTGGAGCTTCGGCTTCAGTTGCAGCTGACTTCTTCTTCTTGGCAGCTGACTTCTTCTTCTTGGCAGCCAACTTGGGGTCAATGCCTGGACGTCCAAGAGCTTTCCTCTTCAAGGCTTCATTATGAGCCTGAACGCATTTTTCAGCATAATGCTTCAGGCGCTCTCTTGAGCCTTTGGCTTCATCACGGCGCTTAGCAAACTCGGCCTTGAGATCAATCATCATCTGTTTGAAGTTTTGCACTTCAGTGACACTGAGCTTGGCCATGTGCTTCTTGAAGAGGGCCTTTTCATGGTCAATTTTGTTCTTCTGCTCAATGACTTTTTGAACAATTGCAAGCTCTTTGGCAATATAGCCCTGAAATGTTACGCTGATGCCAATAGGAAGCTGCAGATCATCGAGAGTAAGAGATGTATCTTCAAACCACTCGTCAATGAAGTTGTTGAGAATATCAGCGTCAAACAAAGGCAGATCGTTGAAGATTTCGGCCTCCTGTTTGCTCTTGATCAGCATCTCAAGGTCATCATCATCTATGTCCTCATCGCTAGATAGATCGACAATATCTTCATCATTGCGAAAGATGTTTGCAGGTGTAAGAGCTTGCCCTGAGGTTTTCTTGGGCTTCTTGGAGGTGCGAGACTGGTCTTCAGACTGCACACTGTATTCAGGAGGTGCAGACTTCAGTGGCTTCACTCTTGAAGCTTTTGGTGCAGCAGAAGATTTTGAAGCCTTTGCTTTCTTCACTGGCTTCGGGGGCTCTGGAACTTCAACATGTTCCTCATCAGCAGTAGCATCTTCAACACTGGCCCTTTGAGCGGTACAATGTGCTAGAAATGCGTCAAAGTCCTCAAAGGGGCCAATGAGATTTGGCTCAGCTTCGCGACTGCCATCCGGCCTGGGAGCAGCTGGACCTGGGTTGAAATTAATCCCAAGATCCTTCTTGTTTTGAACTGCTGAAGCCCTAGCAAACTGGAGATTAGCTTCAAACAGATCGTCCTCTCGACACCATCGAAGACTTGATGGGTCGGCATTTTCAGGCATAGGTCCTCTGACCATGCAAGGATAGAAGTCTTTTGCAATGGCTTCAGCCTTGGTCTTGGGAATGAGCTTTCTGTACACAATATCAGCCCATGGTGGCCTCACAGCATTCTTCTTTGCAAGCTCTGGTGTGAGAAAATGATACTGAAACCATTTCTCTGTCCAATGTCTGCGAATCCATTGGACTCTAGACTTGCGTTCACCATAGGTTTCTTTAGGGTCAAACTTGTACATCTCATATAGATCTGGTGGCAAGTCTAAGGCAGTGTTATCACGGCACTGTCGGCCGCCCTTCTTTGCAGATTTCCCACCAGCCATTGGCTTCAAACTGAATTGCTTCACCACGGTGTTTGACTTCAGACGACTGGTCAGACAAGAACTGGCTTCAGGCGACTCAATATGATGTTGTAAGAATTCTGCAAATGAATGCAGACTATGAGAACCAAGGGACTCTCCCACGGACATGTACATGTGGCAGCATTAGAGATGCAAGGGAAGGGGAAGAGGTCATATGCATTCTCAGAAGATTTTGAAGATAAGTCAGTTTGAAGACAATGACCTCATATCGTGAAGACACTCACTTATAGATGTAAGTTGGTTCCAGATTTGTACGAATCCAAAAATAAGCACAAGTGAGGAATCAAGCTAGATGTGAAGCATTCATAAGTGAAAGATCTTTGCAGATTATGAGATTCACAATAGACAGGATCCAGATTCGGAAGTGCAAAAACATCTTTTGGAGGATATGGATACTTCAACGGATCAAATAAATGGTAAAAAGTGAGTTCTTATTTACCGCATGAAGAACTGCTAGATGGGAAGGATGGAGGCCGAGCAGTCCAATCTCCCGCGCCCTAACTTGGCGGCGGAAGACACCTACGGCTGCGGCGGTGGAGAAGATGTCCGCGGTCGGCGTGAAGACGACGTCGGAGAAGTCGCGGCAGCGAAGCGCTTCGTCTCCAGCGACGACTTATGCTAGCGATGGCGCTAGGGTTTCAGCGAGACGGCGAGGGGAGAAGAAATAATGACCGCAGGGGTTGAGTATTTATAAGGAAGAGGGGCGCCGCAGTGTAATTACTCAGGTGCCCCTGGCGGTTCACATCTAAAGGACACGTGGCAATCATGCAACAAATTGAAGGTTGTGCCACGACCCCACGCGCGCCTGGTTTGTCGGGTGGTCGTTCCGGCTTCTCCGGTATTCAGGCAAAAATGATAGAGATAGTAGAAGCAGTTTTAAAGGTTTTGTCTTTATATCTTCAGCTGACAAGGATGCAGTGAAGATAATCGACACGTGTCAATAGAATGCATATGAAGAGACAGATAGAGTTAGAGGGATAAGCACGGAAGGGGTTAGGGTCCAATCACATTCACTTAGTGCAGAAAATGGCAACTTGAAGGCATAGCTATAAGTGAATGCTGTAGAGGACAGAACACACACACACACACACACACACACACACACACACACACACACACACACACACACATATATATATATATATATATATATATATATATATATATATATATATATATAAGAGAAGACCAAATCGAACATTGCGAAGATAAATCATGAAGGCAAGGTTGAAGACAAACCAACTTTGAAGATAATGCAACATGACACCAAACAAAAAAAATCTTCAAGAAGGATTGGTGCTGGTGTTACCCACCGTATAGGAAGTATTAGACCCAGACACGGTGCACAATTATCGTGGCGCTCCGAAGTCAAATTCCGCTTTAATGTATTCACACTCAGAGTGCATGTCTTCATGAGTTGAAGACATACGTTACTTTGTGTGTTGCGCACCTAAGTCATCAATATGCATAAGCGTTAGGATGTGTGTTCATTCACAGGACATTCGAGGATTCTAAGATATTTAGCTCACACCGCAGCTTGCAAAACCTTTCTCATCCAAGGGCTTTGCACTACTGGAATCAAAGGATTTGCCATCAGCCACTTATTTGCCGTCTGCTAGCTGACGGCAAAGGAAGTCCTTGCCGTCTGCTTTCAAAAAACAGACGGCAAAGAACTGGCTGATGGCAACGATATTGTTTGCCATCAGCCACTTGTTTGCCGTCTACTAGCTGATGGCAAAGAGGTGGGTGGGCCCAGTGGAGGCTAACGCCGGGTAGTACACTGTAACGCCCCCCCCCCCACCTCTTTGCTGTCTGCTAGCGGACGGCAAATATTCTTTGCCGTCAGCTAGCAGACGACAAAGAAAATAATACCTAACGGCTAACGGCGCACCCCCACCTCCTCTCTCTCTTCTCTCTCTCCCTCTCTCTCTCCTCTCCCTCGACCCCCACACCCGCCAGCCGCCGCCCCCGACCCCCTCCGCCCCACGTCGCCCCTGACCCCCACCGCACCCGCCGGCCGCCGCCACAGACCCCACGTCGCCCCGCCGCGCCACCCAGGCCACGGAGCTGCGGCCGCCCCGCCGCCCCGGCGCCGCTCCGCCCAGGCCGCCCGCCGCCCCGGCGCCCCTTCGCCCGCCGCCCCTCCGCCCAGGACGCCCGCCGCCCCGGCACCGCCCCGCCCAGGCCACAGAGTTGCGGTCGCCCTGCCGCCCCGGCGCCGCTCCGCCCAGGCCGCCCGCCGCCTCGGCGCCCCTCCGTCCAGCCGCCCCCCTCGGTGAGGTTCTTGATTTTTTTCTTTCTTTTTTTGTTGCTTTTTTTAGATTTAGGTTGTACTGTTAGTAGATTTTAGGTTAGTTGATTTAGTTGCTTTTTTTAGGTTGTTCTATTACTGCATTTTAGGTTAGTAGATTTTAGGTTATTAGATTTTAGGTTAGTTGATTTTTGTTGGTTTAGTCATATTTTAGGTTAGTAGATTTTAGGTTAGTCATATTTTAGATTAGTACATTTTATGATGAAAAAAAAGAAGAAGAAAAGAAGAAAAATTAGAAGTGTAGAGGAAAAAGGAAAATAAGGAAAAAGAAGAAGAAAAAGAAGAAAAGAGGAAGAAGGAAAAGAAGGAAGTAGAAGAAAAAGAAGGAGAGGGAAAAGGAAAATAAGGAAGAAGAAGAAGAAGAAGAAGAAGAAGAAGAAGAAGAAGAAGAAGAAGAAGAAGAAGAAGAAGAAGAAGAAGAAGAAGAAGAAGAAGAAGAAAGAAGAAGAAAAAGAGAAGAGGAGAAGAAGAAGAGGAAAAAGGAAACTGGGTCGAGGATCGCCGACGGGGTACGTCGGCGCCGACGGAACCGGGTCGAGCATCGCCGGTTGCCAAAACTAGGGTTGAGGGTCAGGAACGAGGGTCGAGGATCGCCGGTCGCCAAGGGGTCGAGCACCTTGGCGAATTTGTCTTGCAGCCTCTGCGATGAGGATTAAAAGCCAGGTGTTTAAACTTGAAACACCCAAACTCACTCATGACAAAAAATCAAAGCGTAGAAAGAGAAACCAAAGACGAAACAATACGTAGTGAGAGGTTGTGCAACTAGGATGATATTCTGTAACAGCTTTTTTAACGAATTTGAGAGGATGATGGTGAAGAACTCGAAAGCCATTGGTGTCTTGCGGCCGTATCCATACATTCTGCTACAGCACAACAACCCTTCTTTTGACCACCATTGGTGTCTTGCGGTCATAAGAAGGGTTGTTGCGCTGTAGCAAAATGTATGGAAATGACCACAAGACACCAATGGCTTTCGACTTCTTCGCCATCATCCTCTCCAATTCATTAAAAAAAAGCTGGTATAGAAAATCATCCTAGTTGCACAACCTCTCACTATGTACTATTTTGTCTTTCGTTTCTCTTTCTACGCCCTGATTTTTGTCAGTTTGGTTGTTTGAAGTTTCAAAACTTGGCTTTTAATCCTCATCGCCGAGGGGTCGAGGGTCGCCGAGGGGTCGAGGGTCGAGGATTACCGAGGGGTCGATGGTCGCTGAGGGGGTGTAGGGTGCGAGTGGTCGAGGGTTAGGGGTCGGCGCCGATGGGGCGATGTCGACGCGGGTACAGGGTGGTTCGAGGATGAGGGGTCAAGGGTCGAGGGTCCCGAGGGGCGAGGTTGCCGAGGGGTCGAGGGTACCGAGGGGGCGAGGTTGAGGGGAGGGGTCACCCATGGTCGAGGGTCACGAGGGTCGCCGAGGGGTCGAGGGTCGAGGGTCACCGAGTGGTCGAGGGTCGCCGAGGGGTCGAGTTCATACTAGGTATTCAATTTTTTTATGTTGTACTTGATGATGATACACTTCAGTTATATGCATATTATTATTCATGTCGGTATTAAAAAAAATTATGTTGTACTAATTTCATTTACTCTATGTCATGGTAGGTGTTGAAAGATGGTGGGCGCGGGTAAGGAGCGCTCTGAGGCTCCTTCTTCGTCGGTGTGTGGTGGGAGGGGTACTTCCATTCCACCCCAGACTCTCCGGAGAGCGTTGGTCGACAGTATGAAGACACCGGTGGGTGCTTCTTCGTCGACGTCGTTGCCCACCGGGGGAGGAGGTCGGGGAGGGAAGAAGAGAGGAGGTCGGGGAGGACGTGGCCGTGGGAGAGTTAGGCAGGCTCCTACGGCTTCCTCGCCGCCACCCCTAGCTGATTCACACTAGCACAGGACTGCTAGGGTGGACACGTCTGAGGAGGAGGCTACGCGGACTCCGGTCCACGAGCCTCGGGTCGACGGGCCTTCGGCCCACGAGACTCCGGACCAGGGTAAGTCCCAGGAGACGCCCGGATGGGGTACCTGGCCGGATCCACCTGAGGGGTCAAGTGGCCATGCTGTTGGTGGCGGGGATCTGGCTGATAGCGAGGGCGAGGTGGTTGAGGGGGCCACCGTCTACCAGCGTGGTTGTATACGGCTCCCGTCCGTGCCGGCGACCCGCGAGCAGAGGTGGTTGATTTTTCCTGATGGGGAGAGGTAAGTGCATTTACTCTTTTTGTACCATTTGCCTTCACGTTTCTTCAAATATCTAATGTGTTGGCCTTGTCATACTGCAGGGGTTGGCACCACGCTGATGATGTCCGCAGGCCCAACACCGTCCCTGGTGTGCTTTGCCGGCAAAACTTCCCGGGGTTTGTCATGTTGCCCGGTGAGGGTCAGGTTCCAGAGCTAGGATTGAGCTGGGAGCACTACTTGGTTGCTTCGGCCCCGCCAGAGGAGATGATCGACGGTGTCTAGTGCCACATGAGGGCAGAGATGGTAATCAGAAAGTTTTGGGTAATTTCTCCTTTACACAATTAAAAACCTTCAAATAGCTAGTTATTGTACTAATCAATGTTGTCTCGTTTGATTGTAGACCTTCAACAGGTGTGAGGAGAGATATGAGGAGGTCGTGGCAAAGGTTATCGATGCCGAGTGCAAGCGCCTACTACAAAACTTATGGCACGAGGCTCGGGTGCAGGCTCTTCGAGACTACTGCGCCTCGCGTGGTATTAAGAAGCCCAAACCGGCGTGCCGCGAGAAGTATCTGAGGAAGGAGCAGTACATGGCGGTAATTACCTATTCTTAAGGCCTTGTGCTTAGTTTCTCTGATTTGATTTGTAGGCGTAGCGCTCAAGTTTCTCTTTGCTAACTTAGGTGCCCCCGAGATGGTGAGCGGATCAGATGGATTGTTGGGAGGTGTTGGTGGATGAGTGGTGCTCAGACCGATGGCGCGCCCTCCACAACAATGCCAAGGACAAGCATGCCCAATTGAAAGGTGTGCCACACCATCAAGGCAGCGCCAACTTATTTCAGTTCGGGCGGAAATGGGTATGTGGTTTGCTTCATGATTCATGCAATTCATTCTTCATGCTATCTTGAGCCCTTTAATTACTAATTTACTCTATTCCTCTCTTTCAAGCGAAACACAATAAGGCGGAGGTGCCAGAGGTGTATGACCTCTATGCCATGGCCCATACCGCCTCGTACAAGATGGTCAAGGCATTCTCTGCGTCTGACCTTGATGATCCAAAGAACTTCACCAACATCTCCTCCCACAACAAGCTCGTGAGGTACAGAGATGAGGGGAAGGCGAGGAAAGGGGAGGACTTTAACCCGAGCCAGCAGTTTGATCCAGAGCTGGTGATGATATCTGGTGGCGGGAGGTCCCATGGCTCGATAGTCATTGGAGATGGACTTATCCGTTGTCCTCGCACTATCCCGGAGATCAAGGCACGCCAGTTGAGCTCCGCTCCTGATATGAGGCCTCGTCAACGGCCAGTCGAGCTCACCTTCGAGGTTAGTTATATGGACTCAACTATCTTTCCTCCATTACATTGTGTGTGCAGCCATCGATGATTACAATGCTAACGAGGAGTGGTGTTGCAGGCTGCTCTTCAAAGTGAGAGAGATAGAACCCAAGTGCTTCTGGCAGAGAGGGACCGGCAGGTGGAGGAGAAGCAGCGGGAGTTGGAGGAGAAGATGGCAAAGATGTTGGAGGAGGAGAGGGCACGGAATGACATGCAGAACCGGGCCATGTACGAGCTCCTCGTGGTAAGTTTCTTCTGCATATTAGCCAAATCATTCACGTAATGTTCGTTTCATTACTAACTAGTATGACTGACTCGTCAAAACCAAATGTGCAGTCCATGTGCGAGAAGGCCGGTCAGACCCCTCCGCCGATGCCAGAAATTGCTCCGGGGACCACGGTGAGTTTAATTTGAATGGTCATTAGTTACTAGTCTTAACATTTTAGTGTCATCATGCTAACGAGACATTGCAAATGATCTTTGGTGCAGTATAACTCCAGACAAGCATCGCACGATCCTTCTACAGGTGGTACCGGCACGAGCCACCCCGGTGCTTCACCTCCGTGATGACGGCAAGTTTTCTATAGTGTTTTCCTTAACAAATGCATAATGACCTAGACTTAGCTTTATGGTAACCTCATAAATGTCATATACTTAGCTTATTTTCCTCCAAAATGATATAATAAGCTTAATTAGCTCCAAAATGATCAATTTTATCTAAGTTAGCTGCAAAATGACCTCAGTTAGCTCTAAGTTAGCTCTAATATGCTTAGTTACCTAGGTTAGCTCAATAAAGACCTATATTTAGCTTACTTATGTCAAAAATGGCATAATATGCTTAGTTAACTCAAAAATGGCATAATTAGCAAGGTTAGCTCCAAAATGATCCATTTTACCTAAGTTAGCTTCAAAATGATCCATTTTACCTAGGTTAGCTCCAAAATGATCCATTTTACCTAAGTTAGCTCATAAATGATCCATTTTACCTAGCTTAGCTCCAAAATGATCCATTTGACCTAAGTTAGCTCATAAATGATCCATTTTACCTTAGTTAGCTCCAAAATGATCCATTTTACATAAGTTAGCTCCAAAATGACCCATTTTACCTAGGTTAGCTCCAAAATGATCCATTTTACCTAACTTAGCTCCAAAATTATCCATTTTACCTAAGTTAGCTCATAAATGATCCATTTTACCTAAGTTAGCTCCAAAATGACCCATTTTGCAGATTTCATTCACTTTCTTCTTCTTCTTCATTTTCTTCTTCTTCATTTTCTTCTTCTTCTTCTTCTTCTAGTCTTCTTCTAACTTTCTTATTTCCCAATTTGCAGATTTCATTCACTTCACGGAAGCTTGCATTGATGGAGGGCTTGTTTTCCCTTTCTATTTTCATTTTGTAACAATGTGGAACTTGCTATGTGGAACTTGTAATATGTATAGATGAACTATGTATGTTGAACTTGCTATGTATTCGATATCTCATATGTATGTGGAACTTGCTATCTATGTGTTCGATATCTCATATGTTTGCTGTGAAGTATATATATATATATATATGTTTGCTGTGAAATATCATATATTTGTTGTGAAAATGGTTGGATATAAGAAAAAACAGAACAAAAAGAGGCAATGTAGCCTCTTTGCCGTCTGCCACTGACGGCAAAGAAGTCTTTGTTGTCTGCCACAGATGGCAAAGTGTCCACGTGGCAGCAACCTGTGCAATCTGGGAGCTAACCCATTTGGTTACTTTGTCGTCTGTGACAGATGGCAAAGGCTATGGGAGTTTGCCGTCTGTGGCAGACGGCAAAGGCTGGGGAGGGCATGACGCGTGGCTGACGTCAGACAGCAGACGACAAAAGGGAGGGCATGTTTGCCGTCTGCTGGCAGACGGCAAAGCCTCCCGTTAGCCACCTAACGTGGCTAACGCCTGTTATTTGCCGTTCATGTTCTTTGTCGTCTGCCACCGACGGCAAAGGGTCTTTGCCGTCCGCTTTGAGGAAGCAGACGGCAAAGAACCTGCTTACCGTAGCTTTCTTTGCCGGGCACCTTTGCCGTCAGCGGCAGACGGCAAAGAGGTTTGCCGTCCGCTTTTGGTTCCTTTGCCGTCTGCCATGGCAGACGGCAAAGAAGCTAATTCCTATAGTGTTGTGAAGATATCAGCCAATTGCTCTTCAGTGTTGACATGAATGATATCAATGTCGTCCTTCAACACATGGTCTCTGAGAAAGTGATGACGGATCTGTATGTGCTTTATCTTCGAGTGTTGAACTAGATTGTGAGCAATCTTGATGGCGCTCTCATTATCGCAGTAGAGGGGCACCTTCTTCATGTTGATGCCATAGTCCTTGAGAGTTTGCTTCATCCAAAGAAGAAGAGCGTAGCAAGATCCAGCAGCAATGTATTAAGATTCAGTAGTGGAGAGTGACACACAGTTCTGCTTCTTTGAAGACCAACAGACAAGAGATCGTCCAAGAAAGTGACATGTGCCTGATGTGGACTTGCGATCAACCTTGTCACCAGCATAATCAGCATCTGAGAATCCAACTAGATCAAACTCTGAGCCCTTTGGATACCATAATCCTAGCGTTGGGTTGTGAGCCAAATATCGAAGTATTCGCTTCACCGCGAGGTGATGTGATTCCTTTGGTGCCGCTTGGAATCGGGCACACATGCAAACGCTAAGCATTATACCTGGCCTAGATGCACATAAGTACAATAAAGAACCAATCATGGAGCGGTATGCCTTTTGATCGAACTCTTTACCATTGTCGTCGGATCCCAATTGACCTTTTGTTGGCATTGGCGTCGTGTACCCTTTGCAGTCTTGCATTCCAAACTTCTTCAGGCAATCTTTGAGGTATTTTTCTTGTGATATGAAGATGCCATTTCTCTGTTGACGGATTTGAAGACCAAGAAAGAATTTCAGCTCACCCATCATGGACATCTGATATTGCTCTGGCGTCATATGCCCAAATTCATCACTGTATCTCTTATCGATGCAGCCGAAGATAATGTCATCCACATAGATTTGACATACAAACAGCTCTCCATCAGATGTCTTTGTGAAGAGAGTGGGATCTAGAGAACCATGTTGGAAGCCTTTGCTCTTCAGGAAGTCTTTGAGTGTGTCATACCAAGCGCGAGGTGCTTGTTTGAGGCCATACAATGCCTTATTGAGTTTGTAGACCATATCAGGACGCTTTGGATCTTCAAAACCAGGTGGTTGAGCAATGTACACTTCTTCTTCAATTTTGCCGTTGAGGAAGGCACTCTTCACATCCATTTGGTATAGAAGGATGTTGTTGTGGTTGGCATAGGCTAGCAGTATGCGAATGGCTTCAAGCCTAGCCACGGGAGCGAAGGTTTCATCAAAGTCAATTCCCTCCACTTGTGTGTAACCTTGAGCAACGAGACGAGCTTTGTTTCTGATAACTTGGCCATGTTCATCTTGTTTGTTGCGGTAGATCCATTTGGTGACAATAATATTGTGCTTGCGGGGATCAAGATGCTTGACTAGCTCCCAGACATTATTGAGCTCAAATTGTTGAAGCTCTTCTTGCATAGCTTGAATCCATTCAGGTTCCATGAAGGCTTCATCAACTTTCTTGGGTTCAGATATTGAGACGAATGCAAAGTGCCCACAGAAGTTTGCTAGTTGCGTTGCTCTTGATCGAGTGAGTGGACCAGGTGCATTGATGCTATCAATTATCTTCTCAATCTGAACTTCATTGGCCACACGAGGATGAACATGGCGAAGATTTTGCTATTGCTGATCAGTGTCTTCATCTTCAGCATTATCTTCTGGCTCAGCATTGTCTTCTCGTTGAGTAGGAGCTGGAATGATGATTTCTTCTTTAGCCTGTTCCTCGATGGGTATGATTTCTCCAGTACCCATTAGCTTGATAGATTCACTAGGAGAAGCTTCATCTAGCGCATTTGGCAGGTGCTCTCTTTGTGAGCCGTTAGTCTCATCGAACCACACATCAACTGTTTCAACCACTTTATAGTGAAAGAGATTGAAGACTCTGTAGGTGTGCGAATCCTTTCCGTAACCAAGCATAAAACCTTCATGTGCTTTCGGTGCAAATTTGGAAGTGTGATGTGGATCCTCGATCCAGCACTTAGCACCAAAGACTTTGAAATAGCTTACGTTTGGCTTCTTACCAGTGAGTAGTTCATAAGATGTCTTCTTGAAGAACTTGTGAAGATAAACTCTGTTGATGATATGGCATGCAGTATTAATGGCTTCAGGCCAGAACTTTCTTGGAGTTTTGTACTCATCAAGCATCGTACGAGCCATCTCAATAAGGGTCCTGTTCTTGCGCTCCACGACGCCATTCTGCTGAGGTGTGTATGAAGCAGAGAGCTCATGAGTGATGCCCAAAGTATCAAGATAAGTGTCGAGGCCAGTGTTCTTGAATTCTATGCCATTGTCACTCCTGGTGTGCTTGATCTTGATGCCATAGTTGGTCATGGCAAGGTTGGCGAAGCGTCTGAAGACATCCTGCACTTCAGTCTTATAGAGAATTATGCGCACCCAAGTATATTGAGAATAATCATCAACAATTACAAAGCCATAAAGATGTGCAGTGGTAGTAAGGGTAGAGTAATGAGTTGGGCCAAATAAATCCATGTGTAATAGCTCGAAGGGACGTGATGTCGTCATGATTGTCTTCGAGGGATGTTTTGCCCTAGTCATCTTCCCGGCTTCACAAGCGCCGCATAGATGATCCTTCTTGAACTTGACGCCCTCGATGCCAATGATATGCTTCTTCTTCATGAGAGTGTGCAAGTTCCTCATGCTCGCATGTCCTAGCCTCCGATGCCAAAGCCAGCACTCTGAAGCTTTTGCTAGAAGACATACAGCAAACTGTGGTCCTGCGGAGAAATCTACCATATACAGATCACCTCTTCGATACCCTTCGAAGACTAGAGATTTGTTAGAAGCCATAAGCACAAGGCAATGAAATTTTCCAAATATCACAATCATGTCAAGGTCACAAATCATTGAGACAGACATTAAGTTGTATCCAAGGGATTCAACAAGCATCACATTATCCATGTGTTGATCCTTTGAGATAGCAACTCTACCTAGGCCCAATACCTTGCTTTTACCCATGTCAGCGAATGTGATGTGGCTTTTAGTAGATGGACGAAGAGTTGAATCCATGAGAAGACTACGATCACCAGTCATGTGGTTGGTGCATCCACTGTCCATAATCCATTCAGTAGCTTTCGGAGTCATACCCTACAGTGCAGTTAGCAGGATAGGCTTCACCAAGAGTATTGTGAAGCACAAACATTTGATGAACAAGCATACTATCAAAATTAAGATTCTTGGATGATAAGATAGGATGCTCATCAAGAAATCCTGGGATGAAATAAATGGTAAGACTGTTTTGGTATTTTATCTTGCGTCCCACAAGATGCGTTTTAGGTCCCCAGCATTGTCTTCAGAAGTCAATGATTTCCGGCTGGAGACCTTTCCCTGCAAGAGAAGTTAATTCTTCTTAACCACCCACATCTTAAAGGGTGGCTTAGAAGCAATGAGTCTAAGTGCAGCATCTGAGAACTTTGGCTTTGGAGCCCTAGCAAATAGTTTTGCAGGAGGTGAATAGTACTCAAAAGAATATGCAGAAAAATTCTTTGATTTGTGAACATAGTGGTTTGATGAAACATGCTCATATTCATGAGTCTGATGAAGATGTCCCTACAAAACATTGGCGTTAGGGTGAGTATAGGAGGTCCTCCGTTTGTATGAAGGCTTTGGACCATATGAAGCCTTTGGTCTGGGGTTTGTCTTCTTCCCTGGTGGTGTCATGATGACATTCACTGGAAGATTCTCAAGACAACTTTTAGGGACCCAGATCTTCTTCATAGGTGGTCCGTTCCTGCAGTTAGTACCAATAAACCTGGCAAACACTTCACCATTCTGATTCTTAAAAGCTTATAATTGGAGTCAAAGGACTCATCAATGATAATGGGGTTAGCACAAGTGAAGCCAGATAAGGTAGATGGATCTACTGAAGGACCCTTTGCAGCAACCCATATGGTTTTGGGGTACTGCTCAGGCATCCAGTAAGAACCATCAGCATTCATTTTCCTCTCGAAGCCAACACCCTCTTTCCTAGGGTTTCAGTTCAGAATCTATTTCTTGAGGACATCACAGAGTGTCTGATGCCCTTTGAGGCTTTTGTACATGCCTGTTTCAAGCAAAGTCTTCAACCTGACATTCTCATCAGCAATAGTGGTGGCATCCTCAGAAGAGGGGTTAGTTACCACATCAGCAGTTGAAAATATTGCAACATCAGGGGCAGTAGAACATTCAGCAACAGAGACAACATTGTCACGCTCAAGACATTTTAAACAGGGTGGCAAAAAATCTTCCTGAGCGGAACTGATCTGTTGAGCGAGTAGTGAATCGTTCTCCTTTTGAAGATCTTCATGAGACACTCTCAGTTTCTCTAGATCTTGCTTCCTTTGAAGATAATCATAGGAAAGCTTCTCATGAGTGGCTGAGAGGGTTTCATGACAACTTTCAAGTTCTTCATACTTAATGTGAAGATTTTTGATGTCTTCGATTAAGGACTGAGTTCGATTCATTTCCTCGTCCAACAGGTCATCGCTTTTGTCTAGCAATTTTTGAATGTGTTCCATAGCAGTTTGTTGTTTAGTTGCAATTTTAGCAAGGGTCTTATAGCTGGGTTTGGATTCACCTTCAAAGTCATCTTCACTGGAGGTTTGAAAGTAAGCATCGCATGAGTTTACCTTGGCACCTCGTGCCATGAAGCAGTAGGTTGGAGCAGAGTCATCCTCATCATTGGCTTCAGCGTCGGCGGCGTGACCATTGTCTTCAGTGTTGAAGATGGACTTGGCGACGAACGCCGAAGCTAGAGCCAGGCTTGCCACGCCTGAATCAAACTCCTGCTCAGACTCCACCTCCGCCTCCTCAGAAGCAGGCTCCTCCTCTGAATCCATCTCCTTGCCAATGAATGCACGAGCCTTGCCAGATGAGCTCTTCTTGTATGATGAAGACTTTGATGAAGACTTTGAAGAAGACTTTGAGGATTTCTTCTTCTTCTTGTCGTCAGAGTCATATTCCTTGCTCTTCTTATTTTTCTTTGCTTCCTTATCCCATTGAGGACATTGAGATATGTAGTGGCCTGACTTCTTGCATTTGTGGCATGTTCTCTTCTTGTAGTCACGGGAGGAAGCCTCATCATTCTTGGAACTGGATTTTGAAGACTTGCTGAAGCGATTCTTCTTGGAGAACTTTTGGAACTTTCTCACAAGCATTGCTAGCTCTTTGCCAATGTCTTTAGGATCTTCAGAACTGTAGTCAGATTCTTCTTCAGATGAGGATACAGCCTTTGCCTTCAAAGCACGGGATCGGCCATAGTTGGGGCCATAGATATCTCTCTTCTCAGATAGCTGGAACTCATGTGTGTTGAGCCTCTCAAGTATGTCGGACGGATCGAGATCTCTGAAGTCAGGGTGTTCTTGGATCATCAGGGCCAAAGTGTCAAATGAGTTGTCAAGTGATCTCAGTAGCTTCTTCACAATTTCATGCTTGATCTCAGTGGCGCCGAGTGCGCGAAGCTCATTTGCGATATCAGTGAGGCGATCGAAAGTGAGCTGGACATTCTCATTGTCATTTCTCTTGAAGCGGTTGAAGAGATTGTGAAGTACATCAATCCTTGAGTCTCTCTGAGTTGAGATGCCTTCGTTGACCTTGGACAGCCAGTCCCAGACTAGCTTTGCTGACTCCAATGCGCTCACACGGCCATACTGCCCTTTGGCCAGATGACCACAGATGATGTTCTTGGTGGTTGAGTCCAGTTGCGCGAACCTCTTGACATCAGCAGCGGTGAAACCTTCACCGACTTTGGGAACGCCAGTCTTGATGACATACCAGAGGTCGATGTCAATGGCTTCAAGATGCATGCGCATCTTATTCTTCCAGTAGGTGTAATCAGTGCCATCGAAGACGGGGCACGCAGCAAAGACTTTGATTATCCCAGCAGTCGACATAGCTAAAACTCCAGGTGGTTAAACCGAATCACACAGAACAAGGGAGCACCTTGGTCTGATACCAATTGAAAGTGCTAGTGATCGACTAGAGGGGGGTGAATAGGCAATTTTTATGAAGGTCTTCAAAGACTGTTGTCTTCGAAGACGAACAACTAAAGTTGAACCTATATGATATGCAGCAGAAGATAAACTACTCTAGACAGGCCATAGTCAAGTAAGCAATATAATGAAAGCACGATGACTAATAGTAGCTAGGTAGAACAGATCGGAATGGAAGACATTATGAAGCCAAACAGGTAATAGCCTTGCTCTGTGAAGTCAAACAGATCAGGCGAACAAGCAATGACTTCACGAAGACAAACTGAAATGTAAAGGAGGTGGGGGATATAACCAGTAGCTTGGTGAAGACAAGAATTTGGTAGACCAGTTCCAGTTGCTGTGACAACTGTACGTCTGGTTAGGGAGGCTGAGATTGAACTCAGAAGACCACATCTTCACCTTATTCCCCTTGAGATAAGGACACCCAGTCCTCGCCCAATCACTCTGGTAAGTCTTCAAGGTAGACTTCCAAACCTCCACAGACTCCGTTCACCGGCGATCCACAATGACTCTTGGATCCTCAGAACGTGATGCCTAACCGGCTGGAGGATGCACAGTCCTCAAGTGTAACAAGTCTTCAGGTCACGCGGACAGAAAGACTTCAGTGATGCCTAACACTCTTTGGCTCTGGGTGTCTTGGGCTTTGTCCTTGCAAGGATTATCTCTCAAAGGCTTCGGAGGTGGGTTCCTCTCAAACGACAAAAGCTGTGTACTAACTCTGAGCAGCCACCAATTTATGGTGGAGGGGGTGGGCTATTTATAGCCAGTAGGCAACCCGACATAATATGTCCGAAATGACCCTGGGTCACTAAGGAACCGACACGTGTCCAACGGTCGGATTTCAAACACACGCGGCAGCTTGGCTTGGGCTACAAGCAAAGCTGACTCATCCAACTCTGGATAAGATTTGCTCTCATTGTCTTCACTCGAAGACATAGGATTTGGGTTGAGCATCACATCAGTCTTCCGACTTTGTTCACTTGGACCCCACTTAACAGTTCGGTGGTTCCTATGACTCAATAAGGAAGAAAAGGAAACTATAAAAGAAACTATGTCTTCGCACTCCATAGTCTTCAAGTGAATGTCTTCACACGTCATTATCTTCAACGTGAATGTCTTCACGAACCACCATTGTCTTCAATGTCTTCATACATTTTTAGGGGTCATCTCTGGTAGGTAAACCGAATCAATGAGGGACTACTACCTGTGTTATCCTGCAATTCTCACAAACACATTAGTCCATCAACCACGTTTGTCGTCAATACTCCAAAACCAACTAGGGGTGGCACTAGATGCACTTACAGTAACAGATCTTGGAAGAGAGCGAGAGAGAAAGGAATGGATGGGAGGTGATAACCTACCGAACACGGCCGAAGATTGATCCTGAGAAACGTCTGCAGGACTCGTTCCTTGATCGACTGTCAATGCAAGTGACCCTCTGAACCTTCCAATACAATAGCCAACGCGTGAGTGGCGATCCCGATGGGGGCAGAAGAGCAGACACAGAGAAACAGAGTAATGGTTTAAAGCTAGAAAATCCTGTGAGTAACTTTCATAATGCAAAACTAATGAAACTAAAAACACGTGTTATAGTTTGAAGCAAAGAAGCAACATAGGCATTGGAGCCATCATTGTTTTAATTACTGAAGTGGCATCAAATAAAGAACCCGCAGAAATGGCTAACCAACAATTCATCAAGCGGCTTTGGCTTATCACGCCCTGTCGCCAACACGACAGCAGGAGAGAGAGGCAGCAGGAGGAGGAACACACACTTGATCTGAAACATTCACAGTTTGTACTTTTAGTGATAGCAACTCGTAAATTCTATTCACGCTTCAGCCGTTCAGCAAAAAACCATTCTAGTGTCCCAGGCACACACTGAATATTGTCATGCAGATCATTAGATGCAAATGCCACGAAGATTATAAAAGGCATAACAGAAGCTCACGTGAGGCTCAATTATAGATAGCTAGGTATAATATATTTGGAAACAGAATGTGGCAGGCAAGGCTAATAAATAAGAGTGACACAATAAGTAAAAAAACAACGGTGGCACAAGCTAATATGTGAATCGCTGGTATTTAGATTGTTTAATAGATTCATTAGGCAAGTATTCATACTAAATAAAAATCAATACCACAACTAAACTACAGTCAATAGATCAGGAGTATTCTTTCTGAAAAGGGCGCTCTACTGGACCATGAGACTCTCGCAACAATAGAACTACAGCCACTACTGATAACCGTGGAGCATTTTTATACACAGCCCAAAGAACGTAAGATTCACTCACATGAGCCCTAGATCGACAGTACATTAGTACGGAATTTATAAGTGATCGACAGCTCGTGTTTACCTTGTTCATTGGTGGTACCATGGACTGGATTTTCCCTGTTGCTGTCGCCGGCGCGGCGGAGAAGATCTCCCTCTGTGGGCTCTTGGTCCAGTGCATCAAATACAAAACAATATAGTATGCAGCCAGATGCTCAAAGTAGCGACCAATTTGATAATGAAAGCAATGCATCAAATAACTTAACCCATGAGCATCTGGCCAAATAAGCATTGTGCAGTAGAACTTAGACATCAAGTTCAGAAAGGCGGTTCTATAGATCAGGATTAGGAATACATTCCATAGCTCGAAAAACCACTCATAATACAACTTAGGGAAGAAGGACCATACAAAATTATAGCAAGGCCTGTATACAAAACACCAATGATAACCAGGTAGTAGTACACATAAGTGTGCAATGCCCCGTTGCTCCTCACGGTGAACAAATACAGAAAGCTTACTGGCATGACTCGTTAACAATAAAATAATATCAGAAATCCTCCTATGAACTCCTCGATGAAGAACCAATAGCATTGCCAAACCATCATTTATCCCAGAATAACTAAGTGCAACTTACTCTTAACCAGATTAAATCAAGGACCAACAACAAACAATAAAAGATCAAGAACAACTTATATGCAATAAAGGTATGAGAGAGAAGAAATATTTACATAAGACGGCTATAAACACTGGAACATAAATAAGCAACACCTTTAAATACAGATAAAAAGGGTTCAGGGTTCAATGCATAGTGGGCTCAGATTTGCCTTTCATCGATCATATAACCTACCCCCACCATCTCTTATCACCAGATTAATCTGTTTATACAGTGGAGCTGCCCTGGTTATCACTCAACAAGAATGACCATCCAAGGACAGAACAACAAGTATCACAGGATCAAAAAGGATTCTAGAGACAAGAGGGAGGATCCAACTTGATACCCACAGGTGTCTTGATTGCTCAAAGTCACGCTTATGTCAGCCACGGCTAATCATCATCGCCCTAGCAAGAATGGCTTTCGATCGGTGGGGCACGTGCAAATAAAAAGGGTTTAGGGTTGAATGCATGGTGGGCTCAGATTTGCCTTTCCTCGATCATATAACCTACCCCCGCCATCTCTTATCACCAGATTAATCTGTTTATATAGTGGAGCTGCCCTGGTTATCACTCAACAAGAATGACCATCCAAGGACAGAACAATAAGTATCACAGGATCAAAAAGGATTCTAGAGACAAGAGGGAGGATCCAACTTGATACCCACAGGTGCCTTGATTGCTCAAAAGCACAGTTATTTTAGCCACGGCTAATCATCATCGCCCTAACAAGAATGGCTTCCGACCGATGGGGCAATTACAGGCGATGGCAAGAGATATTTCACCGCGGGAGTAACTATTCATTGCTACAGGAGCTCGGGTTCGATCCGACGGCCGAGGTCCTCCAACGCCTTGATCCAACGGCACAGATCTCATCAAGCCAACAAAATGGACGGCCAGATGTTCCAAATCGCCGAGAGCGCCCGTAGCCCCCTGATGTTTGCTTGAACTACGTCGGTATTTCCCCAAAGAGGAAGGGATGATGCAGCACAGCAACGGTAGGTATTTCCCTCAGTGATGAGACCAAGGTTATCGAACCAGTAGGAGAACCAAGCAACACTACGTAAACAGCACCTGCACACAAAGAACAAATACTTGCAACCTGACGTGTTAAAGGGGTTGTCAATCCCTTTCGGGTAACGGCGCCAGAAATTGGCAAACGCACGGGAGATAAATGGTAGTAGATTGGATAAATAGATCGCGAATAAAATAAAGTGAAGCAAAATATTTTTGGGTTTTTAGAAATATAGACCTGAAAATAAAAGTGGCAAATAAATAAAAAAAAGGCAAATAGCAAAATAGATCTGAAAATATATGATGAGAAAATAGACCCGGGGGCCGTAGATATCACTAGTGGCTTCTCTCGAGAAAAATAGCATACGGTGGGTAAACAAACTACTGCTGGGCAATTGATAGAACTTCAAATAATTATGACGATATCCAGGCAATGATCATTATATAGGCATCACGTCCAAGATTAGTAGACCGACTCTTTCCTGCATCTACTACTATTACTCCACACATCAACCGCTATCCAGCATGCATCTAGTGTATTAAGTTCATGGAGAAACGGAGTAATGCAATAAGAACGATGACATGATGTAGACAAGATCTATTTATGTAGAAATAGACCCCATCTTGTTATCCTTAATAGCAACGATACATACGTGTCGGTTCCCCTTCTGTCACTGGGATCAAGCATCGTAAGATCGAACCCATCACAAAGCACCTCTTCCCATGGCAAGAAAAATCGATCTAGTTGGCCTAACTAAACCAAAGATTCGAAGAAGAAATACGAGGCTATAAGTAATCATGCATATAAGAGATCAAAAGACTCAAATAACTTTCATGGATAAAAACATAGATCTGATCATAAACTCAAAGTTCATCGGATCCCAACAAACACACCACAAAAAGAGTTACATCAAATAGATCTCCAAGAGACCATTGTATTGACAATCAAAAGAAAGAGAGGAAGCCATCTAGCTACTGCCTACGGACCCATAGGTCTACAATGAATTACTCACGCATCATCGAAGAGGCACCAATGAGGATGATGAACCCCTCCGTGATGGTGTCTAGATTGGATCTGTGGTTTCTGGAACTTGCGGCGGCTAGACTTGATTTTCGTCGACTCCCCTAGGGTTTTTAGAATATTGGGGTATTTATAGAGCAAAGAGGCGGTGCGGGAGGTGGCCGAGGTGGGCACAACCCACCTGGGCGCGCCTGGGCCCCCAGGCGCGCCCTGGTGGGTTGTGCTCCCCTCGGAGCCCCCCTCAGGTACTTTCTTGGCCCAACTTGTGTCTTCTGGTCCAAAAAAAATCACCAAAAAGTTTCACTGTGTTTGGACTCCGTTTGGTATTGATTTTCTGCGAAGTAAAAAACAAGCAAAAAACAGCAACTGGCACTGGGCACTATGTCAATAGGTTAGTCCCAAAAAATGATATAAAGTCGCTATAAAATGATTGTAAAACATCCAAGAATGATAATATAATAGCATGGAACAATCAAAAATTATAGATACATTGGAGACGTATCAGCATCCCCAAGCTTAATTCCTGCTCGTCCTCGAGTAGGTAAATGATAAAAACAGAATTTTTGATGTGGAATGCTGCCTAACATGTTCATCACATATTCTTTTCTTTGTAGCATGGACATTTGGACTTTTATATGATTCGAAGCAATAGTCTAGTTTTGACATGAAGATTTCAATACTCAAGAATATCAACAAGCAACCATGTCTTTCAAAATATCAACACTAAAGCAAGTTATCCCTAGCCCATTATGCTCTATCATTGATCCATTCATGAAACACACTCGCATGTTAGCTACACCCAATGCTCAAGTACGATCATAGTGCCCCTTAGTTGGTGCTTTATAAGAGAAGACGGAGACTCAAAATAAAAATTGCATAAAGTAAAAGAAAGGCCCTTCGCAGAGGGAAGTAGGGATTTGTAGAGGTGCCAGAGCTCAAAGCAAAAAAAGTATAGATAAAACATTTTGGGTGGCTTGCTTTTCCTGTCAACGAAAATGATCGAGTAGTTCCCAATACTTTCCATGCTAGATAAATCATAGGCAGTTCCCAAACAGAAAATAAAGTTTATTCCTTTTTCCACCATACTTTCACTTTCCATGGCTAGCCGTATCCACGGGTGCCCTCCATACCAACACTTTCCAAGGAATTTATTATTTGACAACATAAAGTAAATTCATTTTTCATTTCGGGACTGGGCATCCCTAATACCTTTGCCGTACTCTCGTGCAATGACAAGTGAATAAACACTCATCTTGAGAATAACACATCTACCATGGAAATATATCAGCCACCCCCTACCGTTTCATGAGCGGTACGAGCACACAAAAGAAAAATTTATTTTGAAATTAGAGATGGCACATACAAATTTGCTTAGAACGGCACAGAAATACCATATATAGGTAGGTATAGTGGACTCATATGGCAAAACTGGTTTAAGGATTTTGGATGCACAAGTAGTGATCATACTTAGTGCAAATGAAGGCTAGCAAAAGATTGAGAAGCATCCAACCAAGAAACGAAAAATCTCATAAGCGAGCATTAAGCATAAGTAACACCGAATAATGCACCACAAGTAGGATGCAATTTCATTGCATAACTATTGACTTTTGTGCTTGCATAGGGAATCACAAACCTTAACACCAATATTCTTACTAAAGCATAATTACTCATTAACATGACTCACATATTATATAATCATACCGCAAAACTATTACAAGGAATCAAGTTTATTTTGTCCAATGATCTTCATGAAAGTTTTTATTATATCCCTCTTGGATATCTATCACTTTGGGACTAATTTTATATGTTGCTTTTGATAGCTCAAACAAATCTAAGTGAAGAACATGAGCATAAAAAATTTCTTCTCTCAAAATAATTTAAGTGAAGCAAGTGAGAATTTCTAAAAAAAATTACTAACTCTCAAATAAATCTAAGTGAAGTATGAGAGCATTTCTTCAAAAATACTAAAGCACACCGTGCTCAGAAAGATATAAGTGAAGCACTAGAGCAATTCAATAGCTCATAAAGATTTAAAGTGAAGCATAGAGAGCAATTCTAACAAGTCATAGCATAATTTTGGCTCCCTCAAATAGGTGTGTCCAGCAAGGATTCATGACTTAAAATAAAAAAGCAAAACAAGCAAAGACTCATATCATACAAGACGCTCCAAGCAAAACTCATGATATGTGACGAATAAAAATATAGCTCCAAGTAAAATACCGATGGTCGTTAGAAGAAAGAGGGGATGCCACTCGGGCATCCCCAAGCTTAGTTGCTTGCTTCTATTTGTATAATGGCTTGGGATGCCATGGGGCATCCCCAAGCTTAGGCTCTTCTTACTCCTTATTCCTTCATCCATCATAATCTCACCCAAAACTTGAAAACTTCAATCACACAAAACTCAACAAAACCTTCGTGAGATCCGTTAGTATAAGAAACCAATCTTTACTTTAAGTACAGTAGAAAACCCATTCAAATTTTGTTCTTGCATTATATCTACTATATTCTAACTTTACCATGGCTTATACCCCCCGATAAAAACCATAGATTCATCAAAATAATCACACAATGCAAAGAAAACAGAATCTGTCAAAAACAGAACAGTCTGTAAAGATGCGAATTGTTCTCATACTTCTGTAACTCCAAAAATTCTGAAAAATTAAGAAAACAGAGGCAATTTGTGTATAAATCTTGTGTAAACAATTCAGAATTTTTCATAGCTTCCGTGAATTTTCAAAATTGTTTTACTGGACGCAAAAGTTTCTGTTTTCCAACAAGATCAAATCAACTATCACCAAAGCTATCCTAAAGGCTTTACTTGGCACAAACAATAATTAAAACACAAAAAACACAATCATAACAGTATAATAATTGTGAAAACACCGAAGAACAGAAAGAAAAAGACAAAAATACATTTTATTCATTGGGTTGCCTCCCAACAAGCGCTATCGTTTTATGCCCCTAGCTAGGCATAAGATTTCAACGATGCTCACACGAAAGATAATAATTGAAACACAAAGAGAGCATCATGAAACATGTGACAAACATATTTAAGCCTAACATACTTCCTATGCATAGGAATTTTATAGGCAAACAAATTATCAAGACAAGAAATATCTAGCATATGCAAGGAAGAAGAAAGAAACAATAGCAATCTCAACATAACGAGAGGTAAATTAGTAACATGAAAATTTCTACAACCATATTTTCCTCTCTCATAATAATTACATGTAGGATCATAATCAAATTCAACAATATTTCTTTAACATAAAATTTTCTTTTCATGATCCACATGCATGCAAAGTTGACACTCTTCCGAAATAGTGGGATTATTATCAAATAAAGTCATGACCTCTCCAAGCCCACTTTTATCAAAAATTTCATAAGATTGATCACTCTCCAAATATGTGGGATTATTTTTAGCTAAAGTTGACACTCTTCCAAACCCACTTTTAATATTATCGCACACATAATCATCATGAGGTTTAAATAAATTTTTAAGATCATAAGAATCATTATCACCCCAATCATGATCATTGCAATAAGTAGTGGACCTAGCAATGTTAGCATCCCCAAGCTTGGGGTTTTGCATATTATTAGCACAATTTACATTAATAGAATTTATAATAACATCATTGCAATCATGCTTTTTATTCAAGGAGCTATCATGAATCACTTTATAAATTCCTTCGTTTAACACTTCATCACAATTTTTAGATTCATAAATCTCAAGCAAAACTTCATAAAGGTAATCTAGTGAACTCAATTCACTAGCAATAGATTCATCATAATTGGATCTTTTGAAAAGATTAGCAAGTGGATGAGGATCCATATCAATAAAATTTTAGCAAGCAAATAGAAGGCACATGGAAACACAAGCAAACATGAGATCTGACGAGAAAAAGGGAAACGAAAAAGGGGGCGAATAAAACGGCAAATTTTTGTGAAGTGGGGGAGATGAAAATGGGAGGCAAATGGCAAATAATGTAAATTGCAAGGAGATGAGATTTGTGATTAGGAACCTGGTAGATGTTGATGATGTCTCCCCGGCAACGGCGCCAGAAATTCCTTTTGATGTTTGCTTGAATTACGTCGGTATTTCCCCAAAGAGGAATGGATGATGCAGCACAGCAACGGTAGGTATTTCCCTCAGTGATGAGACCAAGGTTATCGAACCAGTAGGAGAACCAAGCAACACTATGTAAACAGCACCTGCACACAAAGAACAAATACTTGCAATCCGACGTGTTAAAGGGGTTGTCAATCTCTTTCGGGTAACGGCGCCAGAAATTGGCAAATGGACGGGAGATAAATGGTAGTAGATTGGATAAATAGATCACGAATAAAATAAAGTGAAGCAAAATATTTTTGGGTTTTTAGAAATATAGATCTGAAAATAAAAGTGGCAAATAAATAAAAAAGGCAAATAGCAAAATAGATCTGAAAATATATGATGAGAAAATAGACTCGGGGGTCGTAGATATCACTAGTGGCTTCTCTCCAGAAAAATAGCATACGGTGGGTAAACAAATTACTGTTGGGCAATTGATAGAACTTCAAATAATTATGACGATATCCAGGCAATGATCATTATATAGGCATCACGTCCAAGATTAGTAGACCGACTCCTTCCTGCATCTACTACTATTACTCCACACATCGACCGCTATCCAGCATGCATCTAGTGTATTAAGTTCATGGAGAAACGGAGTAATGCAATAAGAACGATGACATGATGTAGACAAGATCTATTTATGTAGAAATAGACCCCATCTTGTTATTCTTAATAGCAACGATACATACGTGTCGGTTCCCCTTCTGTCACTGGGATCGAGCACCGTAAGATCGAACCCATCACAAAGCACCTCTTCCCATGGCAAGAAAAATCGATCTAGTTGGCCTAACTAAACCAAAGATTTGAAGAAGAAATACGAGGCTATAAGTAATCATGCATATAAGAGATCAAAAGACTCAAATAACTTTCATGCATAAAAACATAGATCTGATCATAAACTCAAAGTTCATCGGATCCCAACAAACACACCGCAAAAAGAGTTACATCAAATAGATCTCCAAGAGACCATTGTATTGAGAATCAAAAGAGAGAGAGGAAGCCATCTAGCTACTGCCTACGGACCCATAGGTCTACAATGAACTACTCACGCATCATCGGAGAGGCACCAATGAGGATGATGAACCCCTCCATGATGGTGTCTAGATTGGATCTATGGTTTCTGGAACTTGCGGCGGCTGGAATTGATTTTCGTCGACTCCCGTAGGGTTTCTGGAATATTGGGGTATTTATAGAGCAAAGAGGTGGTGCGGGAGGTGGCCGAGGTGGGCACAACCCACCTGGGCATGCCTGGGCCCCCAGGCGCATCCTGGTGGGTTGTGCTCCCCTCGGAGCCCCCTCAGGTACTTTCTAGGTCCAACTTGTGTCTTCTTGTCCAGAAAAAATCACCAAAAAGTTTCGCCGTGTTTGGACTCCGTTTGGTATTGATTTCCTATGAAGTAAAAAACAAGCAAAAAACAGCAACTGGCACTGGGCACTATGTCAATAGGTTAGTCCCAAAAAATGATATAAAGTTGCTATAAAATGATTGTAAAACATCCAAAAATGATAATATAAAAGCATGGAACATTAAAAAATTATAGATACGTTCGAGACGTATCACCCCCCTCCGTTCTTGTTTCTGGATGGTTATCACTCATCAGAAATGACCGTACAAGGACAGAGCCACTAAAATAAGAACGTGATCAAAACGGCTCAAAGAAACGAGGGGGGATCCAACTTAATACCCATAGGTGCCTCGATTGCTCGAGAGCATGCTTATATCAGCCATAAATGATCATCATAGCCCTGGCCATGTCCCATACAGTAGCCAAAGCAGAGGAGTAGGAGGAAGATGGAGCTCACCAAGGGAGGTTGTAGCCGAGGCAGTACTCAGTGGGCGCCGGGGCTGCGCTTGAATGCCGTCCAGCCGACAAAGAACCGCTTCCTACACCACACATCCACGCCGCCGCATCGAAGTTGTGCCTTGCACTGTCTCACCGACGAGCACAAACGACACGGGGACCGAAGCAGCCAAGGAGGCGAGGAGGAGATGTACATCCAGGAGCACCCCCAGGGGCGGAGATGACCGATGCACCAATTTTGATGTTTCAAGTTCTGATGTCAGGCAAATGAAAAGGTGAGATTAAATAAGAATAAATCAAACATTCAATCAAAGACAACAGTGTTTGCTACATACTGTATAATCGACCACCTAGCTAATGATGATTGCCTACCTTCAGGCTTTGTCTTTTACCTTGAGCTACATCCAGGAGCACCACCAGGGGCGGAGATGACTGGGGAACCAATTTTGATGTTTCAAGTTCTGATGTCAGGCAAATGAAAAGGTTACATTGAATAAGAATAAATCAAACATTCAGTCGAAGACAACAGTGTTTGCTACATACTGTACAATCGACCACCTAGCTAATGATGATTGCTTACCTTCAGGCTTTGTCTTTTACCTTGAGCTCACACCAAGATTACCTGCAAAATAGTAGATATGCATTTCGGTGCTAAGGCGAAGACAAAGAAAAGAAAAATGAAAGAAGAAGAAGAAGAAGAAGAAGAAGAAGAAGAAGAAGAAGAAGAAGAAGAAGAGAAAGAAAAGGAGATAGCTACAATCCAAGGAAGAAACGCCTAACACCGCACCCAAAGTGAAATAAGAGGTAGAAAAGACGACAAACTCCGAGCTAAAACAATCCAGATCAGACCCACAATGTAGTCCCACACCCCAACCAAATCATCTCACTCTTTTCTTTTGTAAGCCACGCAAAATCCTGTTCTAAAGGCGAACAAGTTACAGAAATGAACCTATAGTTAAATTCAGTGACTAAAACCTATAGCCGAAAAAGGAAATAATCCACAATGCAAAGGTAATATCATTTATCTATTGCCAATCACCCTATCCATTTAAAAACATTAAATTGCATATGATTTATAACCTGAACATAAACAGTTTCCTGAACTGAACTTCCAAAGCTATGCCAACGATTAAATACGACATTAGTGTAAAATATGGTAACGGTGTGGTTTATTCGGGTCAAAAAAGGCAAACAAAAAATGTAGGAAGAGCTAATTAAGGATACATATTTTTTCCCAACACTAAAAATCGAGGAATGTAGAGAACTTCACTTATCACTGATGCAAAGTCAAGTAGGATTACAATCTAGAAGTCATGGCACGAAATTGAAAAGCCATCCATACCGGGCATAGGTGAGTTCAGGGCACTTGGCCATGGTCGGCATAACATTTTCCTCAGCGCAAGCATACAATTCTCCTAGTGTAGTAGCTACATGAAGTGAAACTCTCCTGGCAAAACAAAGTAAAATCTTATGAACAAATGTAATGGAAAATATAAACATTCATTACAAAACTGGTCTGCCTTTTTAGATGCTAAAAAAATTCGATAGCATGTCAGGCCACTGTAAGACTAATAAACAGTACCCTTTTCATTCACATCCACATCGTTCTTGAGGTTTCACTGCAGCAAGATTTATCCAAAAACCAGTGATAGAAAGGAACTGACATTGTGGTGCATCATGCATCATAATGGTTACCAGAACCATGTCAACGCATTGCCAAGAATTACATAGAACTCAATTCATGGAAAGGGCGTACAAGCTCAACATGTCAACACTGTAAAACATGGAAGTAAGAACAAATTATAGCACTAAAACAATCTGGAATTACACATCATGATAGTATAGTTGTCATTGCATAAGTTGAGATAATCACTACACAGAGCCTAACTAAAACTGAAAACAACTGGAGAATTTAATAAACAACACAACACTATAGAGTATCCAAATAATGATAAATTTCAAGTGTAAGGATCTTAACCTAGTACTCATTTTGAACCAGAGGAATACCCCATATACATATTTTACAAAATAACAAAGAGCACATGAGTACCTTAACTTCCAAAAGATCCCAATATTTGGAACCTAGTTAAACCCTTCTCTCTCTCCCATCGAGTCCAAGCAAGGCAGTACAAAAGGCCACAGAAAAGTGGCCATCTCTATAACCTAGCTAGACCACTTGGAATCTAGCCAAACCTGAGAGCACAAAAGGCTCTGTGGCCATCTTTGGAACCTAGTCAGACCTGAGAGAAATCCTAATACTTGGAATCTAGCCAAACCTGAGAGCACAAAAAGCCCCCATCTTTGGAATATGGTCTGAATCCAACAGCATCTACAGACAGAGAAGACAAATAACCTACAAGCCCAGGCCTACAAACAAACATGAACAGATAAAGGAGAGAGAGGCCTATGAACAAACAAGATCAGAGAGGGAGAGGTGGTGAGGAGTGGAGGCACCAAATCTAAACCGAAGTGTAAACGACGGCTCAGATCTACGGCTTGGCATCATCGGAAGCCGCGACGGTCCCCCTGCCAAGCGGTCCCCTGAGGCCCTACCACCGCATCCGGCGCCGATGACACCACGGCGGCTTCCCGAACACGGGCCTCCAAGCTAGCGGCATCACAGCGCGGCGTGGCGCCGGCGGGAGGGCTGGCTCCGCGATGAGGAGGGATCTGCCGCTGCCGCTGCTCGGGAGCACGGGTCTGCGCCAAGGTCCAGGCCTCCTCATCGAGTGGTCGCGGTCCCTGGTGGCGCGGTTATCGGCCATGTCGAGCGGGACGGGCGGGGCGGGCGAGGCGGGGCGGGCGAGGCGGCGGGGCGAGCGGCTGGGAAGGGAAGAGAAGGACGCGATCGAGGAGGAGCGGTTATCGGCCACGGCGAGCGGGACGGGCGGGGTGAGGCGGCGGGGCGGGCGAGCGGCTGGGGCGGGGAGAGGAGGACGTGATCGAGGAGGCGGCTAGGGTTCTACGGGAGCTGCTGACATTTATACCCAAAAATGAAATGACTAAAATGCCCTTGGGGGCACCGATTTTACACGCGGTGGCATGAGACATTTCACCGCGGGAGTAACTATTCATTGCTACAGGAGCTCGGGTTCGATCCAACGGCCGAGGTCCTCCAGCGGCACGATCCAACGGCCCAGATCTCATCAAGCCAATGAAATGGACGGCCAGATGTTCCAAATCGCTGAGAGCACCTGTAGCCCCCTCCGTTCTTGTTTCTGGATGTGATGCATCGGCTCCTAATGTATCAGTTTGTATTTTTCTTTCTCTCTAGTTGTGTTGTACCACTGGTTCTTTGCAATCTAATCCTGCAGTTCTTCTCGGGAAAAAAAGTAAACGTCAGTGTGCATTTCCTCTACGAGTTGTAAGAGAACCTCCAATGGGCCGACCCAAACGGACGGCGATCTCGTCCGCTTTTTATCAGTTTGGGTCGGCCCGGCGGACACCAACGTCCGCTTCCGTGTTTGGGTCGGCGCATGCACCCAACGCTGGCCCGACCCATTTTGAAGGCGCGCAAAAAAAGCACAAACATTTGGAAATTAAAAACAAACATTAATGAAACATTAAAGCCGGCCACGAATGCCGGCAAGAGTCCACACGTCCACATTACATTAATTAAACATTAAAAAAACTTAAAACTATGAGGTGGCGCACTGCCCTAGGCGTCCTCGTCGTCGATGTCGGGGCCGGTGAGGTCGATGAGCGTCGGCGCAGGGCCGGCCGAGGGGAACGCCGTGTTCCAGACGGCGGCGATGTCGGCCACGGGCTATGCCGCCGCCTGTGCCGCCGCGGCCTGGCGCGCCTCCTCCTCGGCCTCGCGCTTCTCCTCCTCGATGTCGCGCTCGAGCAGCTCGAGGTACTCGTCGTGGCGGCACTCCTCGGCCAGCCGTTGCTGGCGCCCGGTACCAGACTGGTGGGGCGCTGACCCACTCGCGCACCACTCCGGTCCAGGAGTAGCGCTCGATGGGGGTCGGCTCCGGCTCGGCCTTGATCAGGGATGGCGGGGCCACCGGTGGCACGACGCGGACAGTGCCATGGCCTCCGCCATGGCCGCCTGGTACGCCACCTCCTCTTCCACCCTGCACCGCTCCTCCTCCTCCGTCTCCCGGGGGACAGCCGCCATGGCCGCCTGGTAGGCGGCCTCCGCCTCCTGGTCCTCATTGTGGACGACGAGGGGGGTGGCGGCGAGCTGCAGGCGACTTCGCGGACGCCGCGCCACCTGGCCTCCTCGTGCTCGAAGGTGAACCAACGAGCCCAGTTGGGCGAGTCGAGGGTGTACGCGGCGTCGCTGCGCTGCTCCGGCGTCAGCATGGCTCGCCGGCGCCGCACCTCCTCCGCATGCACCCTAGCCGACCTTGGCACGGTTGGCACCGGGATCCCCTCCGGATCCAGATGACAGTCGTGCGGCAGGGTGGCGTCAGGGTACGGGAGAGGGACGCGGTGCTGCCAGTGCCACTCCGCCTGGTGCACTGGCACGCTGACACGCTGCCTCGGCCGGCGAGCTGGCGCCTGCAGAGGCGGGGGAAGGGGGGAAAGGGTGGCGGGGGCCTTGCCCTTGGCTTTGCCATTGCCGGCGCCGGAGATGAGACCCATCTGGCTTGGCTAGGGGTGGTAGGGTTGCCGCCGACGGGGGAGTAGAGGGTGGCGAGATGGGGACGGGGGCTTTTCTGGAAGCAGATGAGGACACCCCCCCCCCCCCGCACGGTTGGCTTAAAAAAGGATGACCGCCGTCGCTGACGCGTGGGCCCGAGGTGGGCAGTCATCATAAATAAAGCTGACCAAACTAGCCGCGGGGTAGTTGGATGGCCGCCAGGTGGGGACGCGGCGGACACCGAGAAGGCGCGCGAGGCGTCCGCTTCGCTTTCGCGCGAACACATTTCGGCCGCAAATGCGTCGGCGCGGACGCAAAGTGGACACATTTTGGGTTTGGGTCGGCGCGTTGGGCCTCCACTTTTGCCCGTGCCGACCCAAACAGACGCAGGCGGACGTTTTGGGTCGCTGCGTTGGAGTTACTCTAAAGGTAGCAAACAAAAAGAAAAATGACAAGTTTTGGTGCAGGCTCACAGCGGGTTGGGAGCTCTTTTGTGATGCATAATCCTTTTATGCATCATGAACAGTTGAGGTGGATATTTTGCTCGCGTCTCGGGGGTCGATCTTCTGGCTCGCGAGGCGACTGCCACCACCCCACCCAACTACCCCTTCAGCCGCGTTCCTCCCCCTTGCTGCCGCTACCGGCGGCCTCCGGCCAGCCCGAGGCGGAGGCGGGCGCTCCCTCCGCCTCTCTCCCTTCTTCCCTCCTCTCCAAGTGTGCTCTGTCTCCCCCAACCGTCGATGAGACCCAGATCTCACCCTGCGACCTTCCCCTGTCTCGGTCGGACGTGGTCTGCTTGGTGGCGGCACGGCCCTCGGCGGGTGGGGGTGCCGCGGGCTACCATCGTTGGGATCATGGTGGCGCGGCTCCTCGCATATGGCCGACGATCATGGATGGGGCCCATGCCGCCACCGATTGCTGAATCCGTTCTGGTGTGTGATGTCTACTACGCAACCTTCTTCTTGTAAACTCGTGTTGGGCCTCCAAGCGTAGAGTTTTGTAGGACAGTAGCAATTTTCCCTCAAGTGGATGACCTAAGGTTTATCAATCCGTGGGAGGCGTAGGATGAAGATGACCTCTCAAAAGCAACCCTGCAACCAAATAACAAAGAGTCTCTTGTGTCCCCAACACACCCAATACAATGATAAATTGTATAGGTGCACTAGTTCGGCGAAGAGATGGTGATACACAAGTGTAATATGGATAGTAGATATAGGTTTTTGTAATCTGAAAATATAAAAACAGCAAGGTAACTAGTAACAAAAGTGAGCACAAATGATATTGCAATGCTTAAAAACAAGGTCTAGGGTTCATAATTTCACTAGTGCAAATTCTCTCAACAATGATAACATATTTGGATCACATAACAATCCCTCAACGTGCAACAAAGAGTCACTCCAAAGTTCCTATCGCGGAGAACATAAGATGAAATTGTTTTTAGGGTACAAAACCACCTCAATTTATTCTTTCCGATCAATCCATTGAGCTATTCCTATAAGTGTCACAAACAGTCCTAGAGTTCGTAGTAAAATAACACCATATGATACACATCAATCAACCCTAATGTCACCTAGATACTCCAATGTCACCACAAGTATCCGTGGGTCAATTATACGATATGCATCAAACAACTTCAGATTCATAATATTCAATCCAACACAAAGAACTTCAAAGAGTGGCCCAAGATTTCTATCGAAGAAACAAGGACGAAAACGTGCATCAACCCCTATGCATAGATTACCCCAATGTCACCTCGGGAATCCGCGAGTTGAGTGCCAAAACATACATCAAGTGAATCAATAGAACACCCCATTGTCACCACGGGTATCCCACGCAAGACATACATCAAGTGTTCTCAAACCCATAAAAGTATTCAATCCGATAATAGTGAAACCTCAAAGGTAAAACTCAATTCATCACAAGAAGATAGAGAGGGAGAAACACCATATGATCCAACTATAGTAACAAAGCTCGCGGTACATCAAGATCGTGCCAAATTAAGAACACAAGAGAGAGAGAGAGAGAGAGAGAGAGATCAAACACATAGCTAATGGTACATACCCTCAGCCCCGAGGGTGAACTACTCCCTCCTCGTCATGGAGGCCGTCGGGATGATGAAGATGGCCTCCGGCTATGATTTCCCCCTCCGGCAGGGTGCCGGAACGGGCTCCCGATTGGTTTTTCGTGGCTACAGAGGCTTGCGACGGCGGAACTTCTCATCTAGGGTTCTTTTCGGGGGTTTTGGTATTTATAAGAATTTTTGGCATCGATCGCACATCAAGGAGGTGCCCGAGGTACCGACAAGCTCGGAGGGCGCACCCTAGGGGGTGGGCATGCCCCCCAGGCTTGTGGCTTCCTCGTCCACTTCCTAGCCCAGCTCCGGTACTTCGGGGGTCTCTTTTGGTCCATAAAAAATCATCGCGAAAGTTTTATTCCGTTTGGACTCCGTTTGATATTCCTTTTCTGTAAAACTCAAAAACATGGAAAAACAGAAACTGGCACTATGCTCTAGGTTAATAGGTTAGTCCCAAAAATAATATAAAATAGCATATTAATGCATATAAAACATCCAAAATAGATAATATAATAGCATGGAACAATCAAAAATTATAGATACGTTGGAGACATATCAAGCATCCCCAAGCTTAATTCCTGCTCGTCCTCGAGCAGGTAAATGATAAAAATAGAATTTTTGATGCGGAATGCTACCTAACATATTTCTTAATGCAATCTTCTTTATTGTGGCATGAATATTCAGATCCATAAGATTCAAAACACAAAAGTTTATTATTGACATAAAAACAATAATACTTCAAGCATACTAATAAAGCAATCATGTCTTCTCAAAATAACATGGCCAAAGAAAGTTATCCCTACGAAATCATATATTCTGGCTATGCTCCATCTTCATCACACAAAGTATTTCATCATACACAACCCCGATGACAAGCCAAGCAATTATTTCATACTTTTGATGTTCTCAAACTTTTTCAACTTTCACGCAATACATGAGCGTGAGCCATGGATATAGCACTATAGGTGAAATAGAATATGATGGTTGTGGAGAAGGCAAAAAGAAGGAGATAGTCTTACATCAACTAGGCAAATTAATAGGCTATGGAGATGCCCATCAATTGATATCGATGCAAGTGAGTAGGGATTGTCATGCAACGGATGCACTAGAGCTATAAGTGTATGAAAGCTCAAAAAGAAACTAAGTGGGTGTGCATCCAACTTGCTTGCTCACGAAGACCTAGGGCAATTTGAGGAAGCCCATCATTGGAATATACAAGCCAAGTTCTATAATGAAAAATTCCCACTAGTATATGAAAGTGACAAAATAGGAGACTCTCTATCATGAAGATCATGGTGCTACTTTGAAGCACAAGTGTGGAAAAAAAGGATAGTCACATTGTCCCTTCTCTCTTTTCTCTCATTTTTTCCCTTTTTTCTTCTTTTTTTTCTTTTTTTCTCTCTTTTTTCTCTTTTTTTTCTTTTTTTTCTTCCGTAGCCTCATCCCGACTTGTGGGGGAATCATAGCCTCCATCATCCTTTCCTCACATGGGACAATGCTCTCATAATGATGATCATCACACTTTTATTTACTTACAACTCAAGAATTACAACTCGATTCTAGAACAAGATATGACTCTATATGAATGCCTCCGGCAGTGTACCGGGATGTGCTATGATCGAGAGTGACATGTATAAAAAATATGAACGGTGGCTTTGCCACAAATACTATGCCAACTACATGATCATGCAAAGCAATACGACAATGATGGTGCATGTCATAATAAACAGAACGGTGGAAGTTGCATGGCAATATATCTCGGAATGGCTATGAAAATGCCATAATAGGTAGGTATGGTGGCTGTTTTGAGGAAGGATATATGGTGGGTTTAATGCACCAGTGAAAGTTGCGCGGTACTAGAGAGGCTAGCAATGGTGGAGGGGTGAAAGTGCGTATAATCCATGGACTCAACATTAGTCATAAAGCACTCACATACTTATTGCAAAAATTTATTAGTCATCAAAACAAAGTACTACACGCATGCTCCTAGGGGGATAGATTGGTAGGAAAAGACCATCGCTCGTCCCCGACCTCCACTCATAAGGAAGACAATAAAAAATAAATCATGCTCCGACTTCATCACATAACGGTTCACCATACGTGCATGCTACGGTAATGACAAACTTTAACACAAATATTTCTACCAATCCACAATTACTCACTGGCATGACTCTAATATCACCATCTTCATATCTCAAAACAAATGCAAGGAATCAAACTTCTCATCTATTTAATGCTCTTTATATGAAAGTTTTTATTATATCCCTCTTGGATGTCCATCATATTAGGACTAAATTCATAACCTAAGCAAATTACCATGCTGTTTAAGACTCTCAAAATAATATAAGTGAAGCATGAGGGTTCAACAATTTCTATAAAATAAAGCCACCGCCGTGCTCTAAAAAGATATAAGTGAAGCACTAGAGCAAACTGCCTAGCTCAAAAGATATAAGTGAAGCACAAAGAGTATTCTAATAATTTCATGATTAATGTGTGTCCCTCTCAAAAGGTGTGTACAGAAAGGATGATTGTGGCAAACTAAAAAAAATAAAGCAAAGACTCATATCATACAAGATGCTCCAAGCAAAACACATATCATGTGGTGAATAAAAATATAGCCTCAAGTAAATTTATCGATGGATTAAAGACAAAAGAGGGGATGCTATCCGGGGCATCCCCAAGTTTAGATGTTTGGTTGTCCTTGAATATTAACTTGGGGTGCCTTGGGCATCCCCAAGCTTAGGCTCTTGCCACTCCTTATTCCGTTGTCCATCAATTTTTTACCCAAAACTTGAAAACTTCACAACACAAAACTCAACAAAAAAATCATAAGCTCTGTTAGTATAATAAAAACAAACCACCACTTTAGGTACTGTTATGAACTCATTCTAAATTCATATTAGCATTATATCTACTGTAGTCCAACTTCTCCATGGTTCATACCCCCCGATACTACCCATAGATTTGTAACACCCCTATGTAATTGCCACTGTGATCAGCTGAAGATAATGCCAAGTCATATCATTTGCAGTGATTAAACATAGTGGTTAACCAAAGTAATTCAAATCCAATTCTGAAAATCAACTCAAATTCATAAGTGAGATATGAAGATGATCAAACACTGTTGGAAAAATGTCCATTAATTGGCAAATAATCCAGGAACATTTATAAAATCATCATCAAAATAATTGGAGCTAGAAAAGTGACTCAAACAACTTGAAACAGCACCAAAACAGCAACATTTAACACTATTAAAATCATTTCAATTTCAAACAAAATCCAAATCTGTCCAAACAAGTTTTTGGTGACAAGGAATATTGCCTTGCATTATTTGGACCAAGTCCCACATTTCACAAAAGTGCATTAGTGACCTAACTAATGCAAAACAGAAATGAATAAAAGAAAAGGGCAGAGACAGAAAATAGAAAATGGAAAAAGGCCGGTGCTGCCACTGTGCACTTAAGCCTACAGCTACAGTCCACGGCCCAGCCCACCTAGCCGCGGTCGTCCTCCTCCTCCCGCGCTGTCGCGCCCGCGCGCCGACACGGCGACGGCCGCCGCACGCGTCGCCCATCCGCCGTCGCCCGCGCGCTGATAAGATCCCCGAGCCCCCCTGGCTCAACCCTAGCTCCCCTCTAGTTCCTCCCCTCACTCGCCCCACCTCCCTCCTCCTCAGATCCATCGCGGCCAAACGCCACCGCCGCCGTCCCCGCTCGTCCTCGCGGCCACCGAGCCCCGATCGACGCTACGCCGTGTCTTTCATCTCCATCATCGACTGCTGCGTCGACTGGTGCCACTTGGAGGAGCCCAGATAGCCTGCACCGAGCGCATCGACGTCGTCTTCTTCCTCGGTCGCCGGCGATCCCCTTCCGTCTCCGGCGCCGTCTGCTGCTCCTAAGCCACCAAGGGCTTTTCGTAGCCGCTCGGTGAGCTCCATTCCGTCCTCTCCCCTCTCCTTCCTCGCCTCGTCGCGCCTCTAGCCGCAGCTGCCGCTGTAGCCGAAGCTCGACGCCGCCGATGAGCTCGACGCCGTCGCTGTGGCCTATAACACGCTCGTCTGAGCCGCGCATCGTGCTCCTAGAGCTTCCAGGAGCCCAGCGAGCCCACGCGCGCCTTCCCCCGAGCTCCCTAGCTACCACTACCACGAACGCCTGAATGCTCCGCCGCCTGCGCTCGTCGCCGGCGCACATCCAATGACCAAATGGTCACGGGGCTGAGCCCGTTGTGCTTACCGCAACGCGCAGCACCTCCCCAACCTTTTCTTTTGCTTTGTAGCGCCCTGCGTCGCCGTTTCCGCCACTTGCCTGAAGCACCTCGCCGCCGGCGAGGCCATAGCGCTCGTCTCCGGCTGTTTCAGCCTGCGCTAGGGCCGTAGATCGACGCGTCTCTCTCTCCCCGTTCGAATGCGACCGGCCTCCATCATTTTGGTTGCCGGACGACGAATTCCGGCGCTGTCCCAAACGCGCCGCCACGCGAGGAGGTCGCCGGAGCAACTCCGGTGGCCGCCGCCGACGTGGACGCGTGGGACCCACTCCAGAGCCACTGCCAGTGGGCCCTGGGGGCCCCCGTTGACTGGGTTGACCCAGTCAACGTGGTGACTGGGCAGCCCCCAGCCACTGACATGTGGGCCCCAGATTATATTTAGTCTAATTAAATGATTTATAAATAAAAATAATTAGATTAACCTAATCACTCACTGACAGTCTTGGCCCACTCCTCTAATTAGTCGGTTAATTAAGTTAATCCATAGTTAGTCTAACAGAGGCTGACATGTGGGTCCCACTGGACCCACATGTCAGGTTTGACTGGTCAGCCGACCTGTTGACTTGCTGATGTCAGCATTACCTCATGCTGACGTCATAATTCCCTTTTCTGTTAAAATAAATAAATTCCAAACAATCATATAATTTTAAAAATCAATATCTTTTAAACCGTAGCTCGGATTGAAAAAGTTAAAACATGAAAGTTGCTCAGAATGACGAGACGAGTCTGATCATGCCGTCTGTTTCTTTATCGGAACCCCCTACGTAGGAGAACTCGTAACTCTGGGCCCAAATCCGGCAGCTGAATAGTGCACACACACTGGTTATTAAATTCCACAATAATTCCTAAAATAACTAAAATGACTTAGATGCATATTTAGGCAACCCTGCACTGCATCATAGCATAGCACGCACTGTGTTGCATCTATTTGCATTATGTTTACCAGTTTCTTCCCCCTCTTCTCTCTCGGTAGACCCCGACGTTGACGTAGCTCCCGAGGCAGACGCAGCTCCGGAGTACGACTACGTCCCCGACGACACTGTTGACGACCTTGCATTTGATGCCACCAGACGACGGAGCCCCTGAGCCAGATGCCCCCGTCGGCGACCAGTAGTACTACCCGCCCGGCGAGTACTACTACTACGAGGAGCCGACCGACGATCAGGAGTAGGATCGGAGGGTCCAGGGCAGGAGGCCTACGCCTTTCGATCGTAGTATTTTATTTTGCCCCGCCTCTGTGAAGGCCTATCTCTTATCTGTACCCAGATATCTAATGCTTCCGCTGATGCTTGTATGTCATCGAGCTATGTATTCGAGCCCTCGAGGCCCTGGCTTGTAATATAAAGCTTGTATGACTTTATTTATGTTTTAGAGTTGTGTTGTGATATCTTCAAGTGAGTCCTTAGGCTTGATCATGCGCATTTGTGTGTATGATTAGTGCATGATTAAGCCGGGGTCGTCACAGGTTGGTATCAGAGCCGACTGCCTCTAGGAATCCCCCTTTCCAATTCCTTGGCCGAAGTTGAGTCTAGTGGTCCAAAACTGTTTTACTAACTTGGCTGTGTGGCTTATGGCCCCACGTCGCCAACTGGGTGGTATTAGGATCTTTTACTCCTCGATCTTTACTCTGGGACTCTGATCTCTCTTCTATTCGGGTTAAAAATTTTGCTAACACCGACACTTAGGATCTCGTAATTCCCATCCTCCCGGAGAGCTGGATATCTGTGCGATTTCCCTGTCATTGATCTGATTAGTCTGATAATCATTTTTCTTTCCATTGTTCTGTTTAACCTTTCTCTCCGAGATCTGTTATATTTCCCACCCATCAGATGAGATAGTGAATTATCATGCTCATCCTACTCAGAACGCCGAGGCCCAAATTTATGCCTTGAATGCGCTAAACGCTTCTCCGCTTGAGGGGATCGAAAACATTCCAGTCGTCTGTGACTTCCAGGATGTTTTTCCAGAAGAACTTCCAGGAATACCCCCTGCTAGAGCTGTCAAGTTCGTCATCGACTTGAAGCCTGGCACCACTCCTATTGCGAAGCGTCCTTATAAGATGCCTCCACACCATCTTCTCGAGCTTAAGGAAGAAATCGACAAGTCACTTAAGAAGGGTTTCATCCGCCCTAGTTCCTCTGCCTGGGGAGCACCTTCTCTATTTGTCAAGAAGAAAGATGGTACGAATAGGCTGGTCCAAGATTACCGTCCTATCAACTAAGCAACCATTCAGAATAAATATCCGCTTCCCCGGATCAACGATTTATATGATCAACTTGCTGGATCTTCGGTGTTCTCAAAACTCGACTTGAGGTTGGGTTATCACCAGATCCGTGTCCGCGAAGAGGATATTCCAAAGACTGCCTTCGTTACTCGCTATGGCTCTTATGAGTATACCGTCATGTCTTTTGGCTTGACCAATGCCCCTGCTACCTTCTCCCGCCTGATGAATTATATCTTCATGGATTACCTCGATAAATTCATCGTGGTTTATCTGGACGATATTTTGGTATATTCGAAGAACAAGGAAGAACATGCTGAACATCTTCGCCTTGTTCTGGAGAGACTTCGAGAGCACAAGTTATATGCCAAGTACTCTAAATGCGAATTCTGGCTTTCTGAGGTTACCTACCTTGGACACGTCATCTCCAAGGATGGAATCGCAGTTAACCCAGAGCGTGTTCAGGCTATTCTTGACTGGACCCCTCCGAAGAATGTCAAGCAAGTGAGAAGTTTCCTCGGACTTGCTAGTTACTGTCGCCGTTTCATCGAGAATTTCTCCAAGATTGCCAAGCCCCTGACTAATCTGCTCCACAAAGGCGTTAAATTTGAGTGGACAGACAAATGTCAGGAAAGCTTTCAGACACTCAAGGACAAGCTGGCTTCTGCTCCAGTGCTTGCTCCACCAGATTCTCGCAAATATTTTGTGATCTTCTGCGACGCCTCTCGCCAAGGGTTAGGCTGTGTCCTAATGCAAGAGCGAAGAGTAATTGCTTATGCTTCGCGACAATTGCGTCCACATGAAGAGAATTACCCAGTGCATGATCTTGAACTTGCTGTTGTGATTTATGCTTTGAAGCAAGGGCATCATTACCTTCTCGGTAATCGGTGTGAGATTTACACCGATCATCAGAGCTTGAAGTATTTATTCACCCAACCAGAACTTAATCTTCGTCAGCAGCGATGGTTGGAAGCAATCACGGACTATGATTGTGGTATTTCCTACACTCCTGGCAAAGAAAATGTGATGGCTGATGCCTTGAGCCTCAAGTCATACTGTAGCAACCTCATGGTTAAGCAAGCTCAACCCCAGCTATATGAAGAATTGCGCAAGTTAAACCTCTGTATCGTCCCACAAGGTTCTCTTAATAACCTTGTGTTACAGCCAGATCTTGAGAAAGCTGTCAAGATTGCGCAAGCTAAAGATGCTGAAATTGGTCTGATGAAAAGGGAGCTTCACCTTGAAAAATACAGGGATTTCTCGATTGCTGAAGATGGAACCTTGTATTTTCGAGACCGCATTGTAGTACCTCGCTTCGAGCTGATGACCGACAAAGTCATGAAGGAGGCCCATGATACACCGCTGTCTATCCATCCGGGTAGTACCAAGATGTATTGTGATCTTCGCCAAAGGTACTGGTGGACTAGGATGAAGCAGGATATTGCTCGTTATGTTGCTGAATGTGACGTTTGCCGTCGCGTGAAAGCAGAACATCAGAAGCCTGCTGGACTTCTTCAACCGCTCCCTATTCCTTTGTGGAAATGGGATAAGGTGCAGATGGATTTCATTACTGGTCTACCCAAGTCTCAGAAAGGTAATGATACTATTCTTGTCGTCATCGACCAACTCTCCAAGGTTGCACACTTTCTGCCAGTCAAGGAGACTATCACTGCTAGTCAATTAGCAGAGCTATACATCTCCAGGATTGTTTCACTCCACGGAATTTTGAAAGAGATTAGTTCAGACCGTGGCAGCATCTTCACTGGCTATTTCTGGGAAAGTTTCCAGAAAGCAATGGGAACTCACATTACCTGGAGTTCAGCTTATCATCCCCAATCCCAAGGCCAAGTTGAGCGCGTTAACCAAGTGCTTGAAGACATGCTTCGCGCTTGTGTTATATCCTTCGGTGAGAAATGGGAGGAATCTCTTCCGTATGCCGAGTTCTCATATAACAACAGCTATCAAGCCAGCTTAAAAATGGCCCCCTTTGAAGTTCTCTATGGACGTAAATGTCAAACCCCTATGAATTGGTCAGAAACTGGGGAACGACCTCTTATTGGACCGGACATTATTCGACACGCTGAAGAACAAGTCAGAATTGTCCAAAAAAATCTCAAGGCGGCTCAGGACCGCCAGAAGAGCAATTATGATCGCAAGCGATGGGGTTTGACATATCAACCAGGTGATCAAGCTTATCTTCGAGTCAATCCTATGAAGGGCACCCGTCGTTTCGGAGTCAAGGGCAAGCTAGCTCCTCGCTACATTGGTCCCTTTCGCGTTGTTGCCAGACGTGGACAGGTGGCATATAAATTGGAGTTGCCACCGCAATTCTCTCATATTCATGATGTCTTCCACGTGTCGCAACTAAGTAAGTGCTTCAAGGAATCTCCGCACCGTGCAGTGGATCACGAGATGCTTGAATTACAAGTTGATCTTTCTTATAAGGAGCATCCGATCCGCATCCTTGATGAAGCTGAACGTTGAACTCGTCAGAAGATGACCAAGTTCCTGAAAGTGCAGTGGTCGAATCACACTGAAGATGAAGCCACTTGGGAACGCGAGGATCCGAAGGAAATATGCCCTAGAGGCAATAATAAAGTTATTATTTTATTTCCTTATATCATGATAAATGTTTATTATTCATGCTAGAATTGTATTAACCGGAAACATGATACATGTGTGAATACATAGACAAACAGAGTGTCACTAGTATGCCTCTACTTGACTAGCTCGTTGATCAAAGATGGTTATGTTTCCTAGCCATAGACATGAGTTGTCTTTTGATTAATGGGATCACATCATTAGGAGAATGATGTGATTGACTTGACCCAATCTGTTAGCTTAGCACTTGATCGTTTAGTATGTTGCTATTGCTTTCTTCATGACTTATACATGTTCCTATAACTATGAGATTATGCAACTCCCGTTTACCGGAGAAACACTTTGTGTGCTACCAAACATCACAACGTAACTGGGTGATTATAAAGGTGCTCTACAGGTGTCTCCGAAGGTACTTGTTCAGTTGGTGTATTTCGATATTAGGATTTGTCACTCCGATTGTCGGAGAGGTATCTCTGGGCCCACTCGGTAATGCACATCACTATAAGCCTTGCAAGCATTGTAACTAATGAGTTAGTAGCGGGATGATGTATTACGGAACGAGTAAAGAGACTTGCCGGTAACGAGATTGAACTAGTTATTGAGATACCGACGATCGAATCTCGGGCAAGTAACATACCGATGACAAAGGGAACAACGTATGTTGTTATGCGGTTTGACCGATAAAGATCTTCGTAGAATATGTGGGAGCCAATATGAGCATCCAGGTTCCGCTATTGGTTATTGACCGGAGACGTGTCTCGGTCATGTCTACATAGTTCTCGAACCCGTAGGGTCCGCACGCTTAAAGTTCGGTGACGATCGGTATTATGAGTTTATGTGATTTGATGACCGAAGTTTGTTCGGAGTCCCGGATGAGATCGGGGATATGACGAGGAGTCTCAAAATAGTCGAGAGGTAAAGATCGATATATTGGAAGGCTATATTCGGACATCGGAAAGGTTCCGAGTGATTCGGGTATTTTTCGGAGTACCGGAGAGTTACGGGAATTCGTATTGGGCCTTAATGGGCCATACGGGAAAGGAGAGAAAGGCCTCAAGGGTGGCTGCGCCCCTTCCCCATGGACTGGTCCGAATTGGACTAGGGAAAGGGGGCGCCCCCTTCCTTCCTTCTCCTTCTCCCTTCCCCTTTTCCTATTCCATGTGGGAGGTGGAATCCTACTAGGACTAGGGAGTCCTAGTAGGACTCCACACTTTGGCGCGCCCTATGAGGGCCGGCCTCCTCCTCCCTCCATCCTTTATATACGTGGCCAGGGGGCACCCCATAGACACAACAATTGATCTGTTGATCTTTCCCAGCCGTGTGCGGTGCCCCCCTCCACCATATACCACCTCGGTCATATCGTAGCGGTGCTTAGGCGAAGCCCTGCGTCGGTAGCAACATCATCACCGTCATCACGCCGTCGTGCTGACGAAACTCTCCCGTGAAGCTCTGCTAGATCGGAGTTCGCGGGACGTCATCGAGCTGAACGTGTGCTGAACTCGGAGGTGCCGTACGTTCGGTACTTGGATCGGTCGGATCATGAAGACGTACGACTACATCAACCACGTTGTGCTAAACGCTTCCGCTTTCGGTCTACGAGGGTACGTGGACACACTCTCCCCTCTCGTTGCTATGCATCACCATGATCCTGTGTGTGCATAGGAAATTTTTTGAAATTACTACGTTCCCCAACAGTGGTATCAGAGCCAGATTTTATGCGTAGATGTTATATGCACGAGTAGAACACAAGTGAGTTGTGGGCGATACAAGTCATACTGCTTACCAGCATGTCATACTTTGGTTCGGCGGTATTGTTGGATGAAGCGGCCCGGACCGACATTACGCGTACGCTTACGCGAGACTGGTTCTACCGACGTGCTTTGCACAAAGGTGGCTGGCGGGTGTCAGTTTCTCCAATTTTAGTTGAACCGAGTGTGGCTACGCCCGGTCCTTGAGAAGGTTAAAACAGTACTAACTTGACGAACTATCGTTGTGGTTTTGATGCGTAGGTAAGAACGGTTCTTGCTCAGCCCATAGCAGCCACGTAAAACTTGCAACAACAAAGTAGAGGACGTCTAACTTGTTTTTGCAGGGCATGCTGTGATGTGATATGGTCAAGACATGATGCTAAATTTTATTGTATGAGATGATCATGTTTTGTAACAGAGTTATCGGCAACTGGCAGGAGCCATATGGTTGTCGCTTTATTGTATGCAATGCAATCGCCCTGTAATTGCTTTACTTTATCACTAAGCGGTAGCGATAGTCGTAAGAAGCAATAGTTGGTGAGATGACAACGATGCTACGATGGAGATCAAGGTGTCGCGCCGGTGACGATGGTGATCATGATGGTGCTTCGAAGATGGAGATCACAAGCACAAGATGATGATGGCCATATCATATCACTTATATTGATTGCATGTGATGTTTATCTTTTATGCATCTTATTTTGCTTAGATCGACGGTAGCATTATAAGATGATCTCTCACTAAATTTCAAGGTAAAAGTGTTCTCCCTGAGTATGCACCATTGCCAAAGTTCGTCATGCCGAGACACCACGTGATGATCGGGTGTGATAAGCTCAACGTTCATCTACAACGGGTGCAAGCCAGTTTTGCACACGCAGAGTACTCGGGTTAAACTTGACGAGCCTAGCATATGCAGATATGGCCTCGAAACACTGAGACCGTAAGGTCGAGCGTGAATCATATAGTAGATATGATCAACATAGTGATGTTCACCATTGAAAACTACTCCATCTCACGTGATGATCGGACATGGTTTAGTTGATTTGGATCACGTGATCACTTAGATGATTAGAGAGATGTCTATCTAAGTGGGAGTTCTTAAGTAATATGACTAATTGAACTTAAATTTATCATGAACTTAGTCCTGGTAGTATTTGCAAATTATGTTGTAGATCAATAGCTCGCGTATAGCTCCCCTGTTTTATTTTTGATATGTTCCTAGAGAAAACTAAGTTGAAAGATGATAGTAGCAATGATGCGGACTGGTTCCGTGATCTGAGGATTATCCTCATTGTTGCACAGAAGAATTATGTCCTTGATGCACCGCTAGGTGACAGACCTATTGCAGGAGCAGATGCAAACGTTATGAACGTTTAGCAAGCTCGATGTGATGACTACTTGATAGTTTAGTGCGCCATGATTTACGGCTTAGAACCGGGACTTCAAAAACGTTTTGAATGCCACGGAGCATATGAGATGTTCCAAGAGCTGAAATCGGTATTTCAGACTCATGCCCGTGTCGAGAGGTATGAGACCTCTAACAAATACTTTGCCTACAATATGGAGGAGAATAGCTCAACCAGTGAGCATGTGCTCAGAATGTCTGAGTACTACAGTTGCTTGAATCAAGTGGGAGTTAATCTTCTGGATAAGATAGTAATTGACAGAATTCTCTAGTCACTATCACCAAGTTAATGGAACTTCGTGATGAACTATAATATGCAAGGGATGACAAAAACGATTCCCGAGCTCTTCGTGATGCTGAAATAAACGAAGGTAGAAATCAAGAAAGAGCATCAAGTGTTGATGGTTAACAAGACCACTAGTTTCAAGAAAAGGGCAAAGGGAAGAAGGGGAACTTCAAGAAGAATAGCAAGCAAGTTGCTAATCCCGGGAAGAAGCCCAAGTCTGGACCTAAGCCTGAAACTGAGTGCTTCTACTGCAAAGGGACTGGTCACTGGAAGCGGAACTGCCCCAAGTATTTGGCGGATAAGAAGGATGACAAAGTGAACAAAAGTATATTTGATATACATGTTATTGATGTGTATTTTACTAGTGTTCATAGTAGCCCCTGGGTATTTGATACTGGTTCAGTTGCTAACATTAGTAACTCGAAACAGGAGTTGCAAAATGAACAGAGACTAGTTAATGACAAGGTGACGATGTGTTTTGGAAGTGATTCCAAGGTTGATAAGATCACCATCGCACACTCCCTCTACCTTCGGGATTAGTGTTGGACCTAAATAAATGTTATTTGGTATTTGCGTTGAGCATGAATATGATTGGATCATGTTTATTGCGGTACGGTTATTCATTTAAGTCAGAGAATAATTGTTGTTCTGTTTAAATGAATAAAACCTTCTATGGTCATACACTCAATATAAATGGTTTATTGAATCTCGATCGTAGTGATGCACATATTCATAATATTGATGCCAAAAGATGCAAAGTTGATAATGATAATGCAACATATTTTGTGGCACTGCCGTTTAGGTCATATTGGTGTAAAGTGCATGAAGAAACTCCATTCAGATGGACTTTTGGAATCACTTGATTATGAATCATTTGATGCTTGCGAACCATGCCTCATGGGCAAGATGACTAAGACTCCGTTCTCCGGAACAATGGAGCGAGCTAATGACTTATTGGAAATAATACATATCGATGTATGCGGTCCGATGAGTGTTAAGGCTCACGGCGGGTATCATTATTTTCTGACCTTCACAGATGATTTGAGCAGATATGGGTATATCTACTTGAAGAAACATAAGTCTGAAACATTTGAAAAGTTCAAAGAATTCCAGAGTGAAGTGGAAAATCATCGTAACAAGAAAATAAAGTTTCTGCGATCCGATCATGGAGGAGAATATTTGAGTTACGAGTTTGGTCTTCAATTAAAACAATGTGGAATAGTTTCACAAACTCATGCCACCTGGAACACCACAGCATAATGGTGTGTCCGAACGTCATAACCATACTTTATTGGATATAGTGCAATCTATGATGTCTCTTACCGATTTACCACTATCGTTTTGGGGCTATGCATTAGAGACAGCTGCATTCACGTTAAATAGGGCACCATCTAAATCCGTTGAGACGACACCATATGAACTGTGGTTTGGCAAGAAACCTAAGCTGTCGTTTCTTAAAGTTTGGGGCTGTGATGCTTATGTGAAAAAGCTTCAACCTGATAAGCTCGAACCCAAATCGGAGAAATGCGTCTTCATAGGATACCCAAAAGAAACTGTTGGGTACACCTTCTATCACAGATCCGAAGGCAAGATATTTGTTGCTAAAATGGATCCTTTCTAGAGAAGGAGTTTCTCTCGAAAGAAGTGAGTGGGAGGAAAGGAGAACTTGATGAGGTAGTAGTACCTTCTCTTGAAATTGGAAAGTAGTTCATCACAGAAAACCGTTCCCGTGATGCCTACACCAATTGATGAGGAAGCTAATGATGATCATGAAACTTCAGATCAAGTTAGTACCGAACCTCGTAGGTCAACCAGAGTACGTTCCGCACCAAAGTGGTACGGTAATCCTGTTCTGGAAGTCATGTTACTAGACCATGACGAACCTACGAACTATGAGGAAGCGATGATGAGCCCAGATTCCACAAAATGGCTTGAGGCCATGAAATCTGAGATGGGATCCATGTATGAGAACAGAGTATGGACTTTGGTTGACTTGCTCGATGATCAGCAAGCCATTGAGAATAAATGGATCTTCAAGAGGAAGACGGACGCTGATAGTAGTGTTACTATCTACAAAGCTTGAATTGTCGCAAAAGGTTTTCGACAAGTTCAAGGTGTTGACTACGATGAGATTTTCTCACTCGTAGCGATGATTAAGTCTGTCCGAATCATATTAGCAATTGCCAAATTTTATGAAATCTGGCAAATGGATGTCAAAACTGCATTCCATAATGGATTTCTTAAAGAAGAGTTGTATATGATGCAACCAGAAGGTTTTGTCGATCCTAAAGGTGCTAACAAAATGTGCAAGCTCCAGCGATCCATCTATGGACTGGTGCAAGCATCTCGGAGTTGGAATATACGCTTTGATGAGTTGATCAAAGCATATAGTTTTTATACAGACTTGTGGTGAAGCCTGTATTTACAAGAAAGTGAGTGGGAGCACTACAGCCTTTCTGATAAGTATATGTGAATGACATATTGTTGATCGGAAATGATGTAGAATTTTTCTGGAAAGCATAAAGGGGTGTTTGAAAGGAGTTTTTCAAAAGAAAGACCTCGGTGAAGCTGCTTACATATTGAGCATCAAGATCTATAGAGATAGATCAAGATGCTTGATAAGATTTTTTCAATGAGTACATGCCTTGACAAGATTTTGAAGTAGTTCAAAATAGAACAGTCAAAGAAGGAGTTCTTGCATGTATTACAAGGTGTAAAATTGAGTAAGACTCAAAACCCGACCACGGCAGAAGATAGAAAGAGAATGAAAGTCATTCCCTATGCCTCAGTCATAGGTTCTATAAAGTATGCCATGATATGTACCAGACCAGTTGTGTGCCTTGTTATGAGTTTAGCAAGGAGGTACGATAGTGATCCAGGAGTGGATCACTGGATAGCGGTCAAAGTTATCCTTAGTTACCTAAGAGGACTAAGGAAATATTTCTCGGTTATGGAGGTGATAAAGAGTTCGTCGTAAAGAGTTACGTTGATGCAAACTTTAACACTGATCTGGATGACTTTGAGTCTCAATCTGGATACATATTGAAAGTGGGAGCAATTAGCTAGAGTAGCTCCATGCAGAGCATTGTAGACATAGAAATTTGCAAAATACATACGGATCTGTATTTGGCAGACCCGTTGACTAAATCTCTCTCACAAGCAAAACATGATCACACCTTAGTACTCTTTGGGTGTTAATCACATGGCGATGTGAACTAGATTATTGACTCTAGTAAACCCTTTGGGTGTTGGTCACATGGCGATGTGAACTATTGGTGTTAATCACATGGCGATGTGAACTAGATTATTGACTCTAGTGCAAGTGGGAGACTGAAGGAAATATGCCCTAGAGGCAATAATAAAGTTATTATTTTATTTCCTTATATCATGATAAATGTTTATTATTCATGCTAGAATTGTATTAACCGGAAACATGATACATGTGTGAATACATAGACAAACAGAGTGTCACTAGTATGCCTCTACTTGACTAGCTCGTTGATCAAAGATGGTTATGTTTCCTAGCCATAGACATGAGTTGTCATTTGATTAATGGGATCACATCATTAGGAGAATGATGTGATTGACTTGACCCAATCCGTTAGCTTAGCACTTGATCGTTTAGTATGTTGCTATTGCTTTCTTCATGACTTATACATGTTCCTATAACTATGAGATTATGCAACTCCCGTTTACCGGAGAAACACTTTGTGTGCTACCAAACGTCACAACGTAACTGGGTGATTATAAAGGTGCTCTACAGGTGTCTCCGAAGGTACTTGTTGAGTTGGCGTATTTCGAGATTAGGATTTGTCACTCCGATTGTCGGAGAGGTATCTCTGGGCCCACTTGGTAATGCACATCACTATAAGCCTTGCAAGCATTGTAACTAATGAGTTAGTTGCGGGATGATGTATTACGGAACAAGTACAGAGACTTGCCGGTAACGACATTGAACTAGGTATTGAGATACCGACGATCGAATCTCGGGCAAGTAACATACCGATGACAAAGGGAACAACGTATGTTGTTATGCGGTTTGACCGATAAAGATCTTCGTAGAATATGTGGGAGCCAATATGAGCATCCAGCTTCCGCTATTGGTTATTGACCGGAGACGTGTCTCGGTCATGTCTACATAGTTCTCGAACCCGTAGGGTCCGCACGCTTAAAGTTCGGTGACGATCGGTATTATGAGTTTATGTGATTTGATGACCGAAGTTTGTTCGGAGTCCCGGATGAGATCGGGGATATGACGAGGAGTCTCAAAATGGTCGAGAGGTAAAGATCGATATATTGGAAGGCTATATTTAGACATCGGAAAGGTTCCGAGTGATTCTGGTATTTTTCGGAGTACCGGAGAGTTACGGGAATTCGTATTGGGCCTTAATGGGCCATACGGGAAAGGAGAGAAAGGCCTCAAGGGTGGCTGCGCCCCTTCCCCATGGACTGGTCCGAATTGGACTAGGGAAAGGGGGCGCCCCCTTCCTTCCTTCTCCTTCTCCCTTCCCCTTTTCCTATTCCATGTGGGAGGTGGAATCCTACTAGGACTAGGGAGTCCTAGTAGGACTCCACACTTTGGCGTGCCCTATGAGGGCCGGCCTCCTCCTCCCTCCATCCTTTATATACGTGGCCAGGGGGCACCCCATAGACACAACAATTGATCTGTTGATCTTTCCCAGCCGTGTGCGGTGCCCCCCTCCACCATATACCACCTCGGTCATATCGTAGCGGTGCTTAGGCGAAGCCCTGCGTCGGTAGCAACATCATCACCGTCATCACGCCGTCGTGCTGACGGAACTCTCCCGTGAAGCTCTGCTGGATCGGAGTTCGCGGGACGTCATCGAGCTGAACGTGTGCTGAACTCGGAGGTGCTGTACGTTCGGTACTTGGATCGGTCGGATCGTGAAGACGTACGACTACATCAACCGCGTTGTGCTAAACGCTTCCTCTTTCGGTCTACGAGGGTACGTGGACACACTCTCCCCTCTCGTTGCTATGCATCACCATGATCCTGTGTGTGCGTAGGAAAAATTTTGAAATTACTACGTTCCCCAACAGGATCATCTTCGGGAAGAATATCCCGGCCTCTTTCCTTCTACCTCCTAAATTCTCGGGACGAGAATTTCTTTTAGAGGAGGAGAATTTGTAACACCCCTATGTAATTGCCACTGTGATCAGCTGAAGATAATACCAAGTCATATCATTTGCAGTGATTAAACATAGTGGTTAACCAAAGTAATTCAAATCCAATTCTGAAAATCAACTCAAATTCATAAGTGAAATATGAAGATGATCAAACACTGTTGGAAAAAATGTCCATTAATTGGCAAATAATCCAGGAACATTTATAAAATCATCATCAAAATAATTGGAGCTAGAAAAGTGACTCAAACAACTTGAAACAGCACCAAAACAGCAACATTTAACACTATTAAAATCATTTCAATTTCAAACAAAATCCAAATCTGTCCAAACAAGTTTTTGGTGACAAGGAATATTGCCTTGCATTATTTGGACCAAGTCCCACATTTTACAAAAGTGCATTAGTGACCTAACTAATGCAAAACAGAAATGAATAAAAGAAAAGGGCAGAGACAGAAAATAGAAAATGGAAAAAGGCCGGCGCTGCCACTGTGCACTTAAGCCTACAGCTACAGTCCCCGGCCCAGCCCACCTAGCCGCGGTCGTCCTCCTCCTCCCGCGCTGTCGCGCTCGCGCGCCGACACGGCGACGGCCGCCGCACGCGTCGCCCATCCGCCGTCGCCCGCGCGCTGATAAGATCCCCGAGCCCCCCTGGCTCAACCCTAGATCCCCTCCAGTTCCTCCCCTCACTCGCCCCGCCTCCCTCCTTCTCAGATCCACCGCGGCCGAACGCCACCACCGCTGTCCCCGCTCATCCTCGTGGCCACCGAGCCCCGATCGACGCTCCGCCGTGTCTTTCGTCTCCATCGTCGACTGCTGCGTCGACTGGTGCCACTTGGAGGAGCCCAGATCACCTGCACCGAGCGCATCGACGTCGTCTTCTTCCTCGGTCGCCGGTGATCCCCTTCCGTCTCCGGCGCCGTCTGCTGCTCCTAAGCCACCAAGGGCTTTTCGTAGCCATTCGGTGAGCTCCACTCCATCCTCTCCCCTCTCCTTCCTCGCCTCGTCGCGCCTCTAGCCGCAGCTGCCGCTGTAGCCGAAGCTCGACGCCGCCGACGAGCTCTACGCCGTCGCTGTGGCCTATAACACGCTCGTCTGAGCCGCGCATCGCGCTCCTGGCGCTTCCAGGAGCCCAGCGAGCCCACGTGCGCCTTTCCCCGAGCTCCCTAGCTACCACTACCCCAAACGCCCGAATGCTCTGCCGCCTGCGCTCATCGCCGGCGCACATCCGATGACCAAATGGTCACGGGGCTGAGCCCGTTGTGCTTACCGCAATGCGCAGCACCTCCCAAACCTTTTCTTTTGCTTTGTAACGCCCTGCGTCGCCGTTTCCGCCACTTGCCCGAAGCACCTCGCCACCGGCGAAGCCATAGCGCTCGTCTCCGGCTATTTCAGCTTGCGCTAGGGCCGTAGATCGACGCGTCTCTCTCCCCGTTCGAATGCGACCGGCCTCCGTCATTTTGGTTGCCGGACGACGAATTCCGGTGCTGTCCCAAATGCACCGCCGTGCGAGGAGGTCGCCGGAGCAACTCCGGTGGCCGCCGCCGACGTGGACGCGTGGGACCCACTCCAAAGCCATTGCCAGTGGGCCCTGGGGGCCCCCGTTGACTGGGTTGACCCAGTCAACATGGTGACTGGGCAGCCCCCAGCCACTGACATGTGGGCCCCAGATTATATTTAGTCTAATTAAATGATTTATAAATAAAAATAATTAGATTAACCTAATCACTCACTGACAGTCTTGGCCCACTCCTCTAATTAGTCGGTTAATTAAGTTAATCCACAGTTAGTCTAACAGAGGCTGACATGTGGGTCCCACTGGACCCACATGTCAGGTTTGACTGGTCAGCCGACCTGTTGACTTGCTGATGTCAGCATTACCTCATGCTGACGTCATAATTCTCTTTTCTGTTAAAATAAATAAATTCTAGAAAATCAATTAATCTTTAAAAATTAATATCTTTTAAACCGTAGCTCGGATTGAAAAAGTTAAAACATGAAAGTTGCTCAGAACGACGAGACGAGTTTGATCATGCCGTTTATTTCTTTATCGGAACCCCCTACGTAGGAGAACTCGTAACTCCGGGCCCGAATCCGGCAGTTGAATAGTGCACACACACTAGTTATTAAATTCCACAATAATTCCTAAAATAACTAAAATGACTTAGATGCATATTTAGGCAACCCTGCACTGCATCATAGCATAGCACGCACTGTGTTGCATCTATTTGCATTATGTTTACCTGTTTCTTCCCCCTCTTCTCTCTCGATAGACCCCGACATTGACGTAGCTCCCGAGGCAGACGCAGCTCCGGAGTACAACTACGTCCCCGACGACACTGTTGACGACCTTGCCCTTGCCGCAGAGCAAACAGGCAAGCACCCCCATTTTGAACATGCCTATATCGCCTATTCTCTTCTCTCTTATGCTTGCATTAGAACTGCTACTGCTACTATTTTCCTATATCTGCTGCATAGCCTGTTTATTGTTACCTGCCTTGCTACCTTACTGGTTATCCTAGACTGCTTAGTATAGGCTAGGTAGAGACCTATTGGAGACCCCACTTGATCCCGACTGCCCCGCTGGATATCAGAAGACCCAATCAACGGGATTGAAGACCAGACCCTAGCACCGCACATCACTTCCCCCTTAGTTGCCGACACTACTGGGTTACCGTCGAGTGCCGAGGGTGATATCTCGTCAGCACTTCTGATGATAACCTTGTAGGTTAGTTAATCGGTCGTGGTAAGCGAGGGTGATTCCTCCTACACCACCCCCGATAACAGCGTCATCGTGCAACTTCTCAAGTGTGGACCTCGAGGGTGATTCCTCCATTGTTCACCTTGACGGAAACATCAGTGGGAATTCTATCGAGGGTGATTCCTCAGGGTCCCCCTTGGTGTCAGACACACGGTTACCTTTGATACTTTGACTTGCACTGAATCATGTTACTAAAGACGGATCGGCCCTGAGTGGTACCCGCCAGAGCTTATTGCGAAGTGATGTGTAATCGAGTGTACCTGAAGGGTACCCGAGACTTGAACACGAGGCGTGGCCGGGCATTCCTAGCCCTTGTCGCAAGTCCTCGAGACGGGGCGACGGGGTCACATCGATCGTGAGTCTCTGCTCGTTTCCGCGCGATCCTAAACCACTAAACGGTTTGGATATTTGATCCGAGGGGCCTCTGGCCCGATAGCACTAACCATCACATGGGCATAGTATGGGCGTTCTCCGTCGTATACTTCAGCCGGAGCTTAATAGACGTCAGCGACTGAGCGGCACACGCTGGGTTGGACTGCGTACGCAACCGCACTTGTATAAGGGGTTGCTAGGTCTGCTCACCGGCGGTGTACGCAACGTGCAGGAGCGTCCGGGGCGATGGCCCAAGACCCCTGGGGGCATAGGTTTAGTCCGGCGTGTTGACCTCTCTGTTAAGTATTCGGTCGGGTTGCGGCGTATCGTTTGGCCGAGGGCGGGCATGACCCAGAAAAGTGTGTCCGGCCGGAGTTAAGCGAGCGTGGTGGGTAACTTGGTGCACCCCTGCAGGGAAGAACTTATCTATCGATAGCCTGTCCTACGGTAACGGACACTCGGAGTTGTATCCCGATCGGTACAATTAGAACTTGAGATGATAACTGGATAGTATGGCTCTGAGATTGCTTTCTCGAAGGGAGTCGAGAAAGGATCTCAGGTCGAGGTTGATGATACTACTACTACTTTACATTATGTTTATCTGCGCTCTTCTAATGCTGCAAGACTGCTGAAGATGTTGAAGATGCTAGTCTTCGATAGGACTAGGCTTTCCCCCTCTATTCTGGCATTTCTGCAGCCCAGTCCACATATACAGCCTCCATTTGACAATGTTGCATATGTAGTGTAGATCCTTGCTTGCTGAGTACTTCGGATGAGTACTCACATTTGCTTTACTTTATTTTTTCCCCCATACCCATTTGATGCCACCAGACGACGGAGCCCCTGAGCCAGATGCCCCCGTCGGCGACCAGTACTACTACCCGCCCGGCGAGTACTACTACTACGAGGAGCCGATCGACGACCAGGAGTAGGATCGGAGGGTCCAGGGCAGGAGGCCTACGCCTTTCGATCGTAGTATTTTATTTTGCCCCGCCTCTGTGAAGGCCAATCTCTTTCTCTCTGTAAAATATCTGTACCCAGATATCTGATGCTACCGCTGACGCTTGTATGTCATCAAGCTATGTATTCGAGCCCTCGAGGCCCTGGCTTGTAATATAAAGCTTGTATGACTTTATTTATGTTTTAGAGTTGTGTTGTGATATCTTCAAGTGAGTCCTTAGCTTGATCGTGCACATTTGCGTCTATGATTAGTGCACGATTAAGCCGGGGTCGTCACAAGATTCATCAAAATAAGAGAACAATGCATAGAAAACAGAATCTGTCAAAAACAGAATAGTCTGCGAAGATCTGAAATTCACTCATACTTCTGTAACTCCAAAAATTCTGAAAAATTAGGTCAACGTAGGCAATTTGTATATGAATCTTGTGTAAATAATACCGAATTTTTTGTCGCCTCTGTGAATTTTGAAAATTCTGCTACTGGACGCAAAAGTTTCTGTTTTTGCACAGAATCAAGTCAACTGTCATCCACACTATCCCAAAGGCTTTACTTGGCACTTTATTGAGAAAAAAGCTATAAAACATGATTACTACAGTAGCTTAATCATGTGAACACTAAAAAACAGTAGGGGTAAATGTTGGGTTGTCTCCCAACAAGCGTTTTCCTTTAATGCCTTTTTAGCTAGGCATGATGATTTCAATGATGCTCACATAAAAGATAAGAATTGAAACATAATGGGAGCATCATGAAGCATATGACTAGCACATTTAAGCCTAACATACTTCCTATGCATAGGGATTTTGTGAGAAAACAATTTATGGGAACAAGAATCAACTAGCATAGGAAGGCAAAACAAACATGACTTCAAAACTTTCAGCATATAGAGAGGAAATTTGATAATATTTAAATATGTAGAAGCATATGTTCCTCTCTCATAGTAATTTTTAGTAGCATCATGAATGAATTCAACAATATAATTATCACATAAAGCATTCTTTTCATGATACATAAGCATAGAATTTTTATTACTCTCCACATAAGCAAATTTATTCTCATGAATAGTAGTGGGAGCTAACTCAACAAAATAACTATCATGTGAGGCATAATCCAATTGAAAATCAAAATCATGATGACAAGTTTCATGGTTATCATTACTCTTTATAGCATACATGTCATCACAATAATCATCATAGATAGCAACTTTGTTCTCATAATAATCAATTGAAACCTCTTCCAAAATAGTGGATTCATCACTAAATAAAGTCATGACCTCTCCAAATCCACTTTTATCAATATTGTGAAAAGATTCAACACCCTCCAAAATTGTGGGATCGATACTACCTAGAGTTGACACTCTTCCAAACCCACTTTCATCAATAAAATCATCATAAATAGGAGGCATCCTATCATCATAATAAATTTGCTCATCAAAACTTGGGGGACTAAAAATATCATCTTCATCAAACATAGCATCCCCAAGCTTGTAGCTTTGCATATCATTAGCATCATAGATATTCAAAGAATTCATACTAACAGCATTGCAATCATGCTCACCATTCAAAGTTTTTATGCCAAACATTTTATTGACTTCTTCTTCTATCAATTGAGCACAATTTTCCTTTCCATCATTTTCAAGAAAGACATTATAAAGGTGAATAATATGAGGCAACCTCAATTCCATTTTTTTTATAGTTTTCTTTTATAAACCAAACTAGTGATAAAACAAGAAACTAAAAGATTCAATTGCAAGATCTAAAGATATACCTTCAAGCACTCACCTCCCCGGCAACGGCGCCAGAAAAGAGCTGGATGTCTACTACGCAACCTTCTTCTTGTAGACTCGTATTGGGCCTCCAAGCGCAGAGTTTTGTAGGACAGTAGCAATTTTCCCTCAAGTGGATGACCTAAGGTTTATCAATCTGTGGGAGGCGTAGGATGAAGATGGTCTCTCTCAAACAACCCTGCAACCAAATAACAAAGAGTCTCTTGTGTCCCCAACACACCCAATACAATGATAAATTGTATAGGTGCACTAGTTCGGCGAAGAGATGGTGATATAAGTGTAATATGGATAGTAGATATAGGTTTTTGTAATCTGAAAATATAAAAACAGAAAGGTAACTAGTAACAAAAGTGAGCACAAACGGTATTGCAATGCTTGAAAACAAGGCCTAGGGTTCATACTTTCACTAGTGCAAATTCTCTCAACAATGATATCATATTTGGATCACATAAAAATCCCTCAACGTGCAACAAAGAGTCACTCCAAAGTTCCTATCGCGGAGAACATAAGATGAAATTGTTTGTAGGGTACGAAACCACCTCAAAGTTATTTTTTCGATCAATCCATTGAGCTATTCCTATAAGTGTCACAAACAGCCCTAGAGTTCGTAGTAAAATAATACCATATGATACACATCAATCAACCCTAATGTCACCTAGATACTCCAATGTCACCACAAGTATCTGTGGGTCAATTATACGATATGCATCAAACAACTTTAGATTCATAATATTCAATCCAACACAAAGAACTTCAAAGAGTGCCCCAAGATTTCTACCGGAGAAACAAGGATGAAAACATGCATCAACCCCTATGCATAGATTACCCCAATGTCACCTCGGGAATCCGCGAGTTGAGTGCCAAAACATACATCAAGTGAATCAATAGAACACCCCATTGTCACCACGGGTATCCCACACAAGACATACATCAAGTGTTCTCAAACCCATAAAAGTATTCAATCCGATAATAGTGAAACCTCAAAAGTAAAACTCAATTCATCACAAGAAGATAGAGAGGGAGAAACACCATATGATCCAACTATAGTAACAAAGCTCGCGGTACATCAAGATCGTGCCAAATCAAGAACACAGGAGAGAGAGATCAAACACATAGCTACTGGTACATACCCTCAGCCCCGAGGGTGAACTACTCCCTCCTCGTCATGGAGGCCGCGGGATGATGAAGATGGCCTCCGGCGATGATTTCCCCCTTCGGCGGGGTGCTGGAACGGGCTCCCGATTGGTTTTTCGTGGCTACAGAGGCTTGCAGCGGCGGAACTTCTCATCTAGGGTTCTTTTCGGGGGTTTTGGTATTTATAAGAATTTTTGGCGTCGGTCTCATGTCAAGGAGGTGCTAGAGGGACCCACAAGCTCGGAGGGCGCTCCCTAGTGGGGCACGCCCACCAGGCTTGTGGCTTCCTCTTCCACTTCCTGGCCCAGCTCCGATGCTTCGGGGGTCTCTTTTGGTCAATAAAAAATCATCATGAAAGTTTTATTCCGTTTAGACTCTGTTTGATATTCCTTTTCTGTAAAACTCAAAAACAAGGAAAAAAACAGAAACTGGCACTGGGATCTAGGTTAATAGGTTAGTCCCAAAAATAATATAAAATAGCATATTAATGCATATAAAACATCCAAAACAGATAATATAATAGCATGGAACAATAAAAAAATATAGATACGTTGGAGGCGTATCAGCGTGCACCTGCCGATTTGATGGCTTCTGTGGGCAAGGCCCCCTTCTTGTTTATGTTCCTTGTGCCTGCTTATTTTGGGCGCCCGACAACCCAGATCTGGGTTCGTTTCCGTGTGGGTGAAACTAGCAAGCTTTAAGGGCAATGGGTGATGGGGTTGGGCCGGTGCAGCAGTAGGGCGGTTGGCTACGTGCTTGCGACCCACCGCCATGTGGGTGGTGGGTGGTCTCTGGAGTGGTGGCTCCGAACGGTAGGCACGGCGGCATCATTTTGATGGGTGTCACTATGCGGGTGCTCGTGTATTGCCTCGGCCGTGTGGGCGGTGAGGTGAATCACTCGGGTGGCGTCTGGCTTGCGAGTGTGGTCGTTGTTGCTACTCCGCCTATTCCGGGCGTCATTTGCAACCTTCCTTGGTCGGCCATGGCTGATGGACCTGGTTGGTGGGGGTCGAGTCCCGAGCGAAAACTCAGTCCTACCGCGTCGGTGCCGGTGATGGCGATGCTCTAGTGCGTCGTTTCTCTTCTTGGAGGTGTCATCGTGGGTGGCCCCATTCACCATCGGCTCTGGATGAAAACCCTTGGTATGGCATGTTCCACACCGGGTGGCGGTGGCAATGTGTTGTCGTGTCCTTCATGGAGGCTCCGTCAAGTGAGCAAGGTCCTATGTTCTGGTCGCTAGGGTGAGCTTTGTGGATAGTGACTTCTTCTTGTCGTGTGTCGAGTCCATGCATCGACGGCGGTGCTCTCGCGGGGAGGTTCGTTGGGCTAGGTGGTTGTGTTCGAAGACCTCCCTCTGGTGTTCTGGCGCCAGCCTCCATTCGCGCTCTAGGGTGTTGAGCATTCCATCGTTCGATGGTGCGGCCCCCTTCGATTCAGGGCAAGGAGCTAGGGGCTCCTTCTGGCGATTGAATAGGATGTCGTTGTTCTGTCGTGCGCCTGGGCAATGGCATTGCCATAGCCCATCTATCGGCAGACCCCCTTTCAAGCTAGCTCCATTCGCAACATTGGTGCTTCGAGCATGCCTGAGGGCTCCAGTGTCTCGTTTTCTTATAGTTGAGCTATGTTGCTGCTACTCGGCATCCATGTATCTTGTCGGGGTTTTTTTTGCTTTATTTGTTGTGTTGTGTTGTTTGGACCTCATGTCCGTGTCTGTAAGGGCTTTATTAATTTAACGCTGGGTCATAGGCCTCTTATCTAAAACTAGTAGAACACACGTGCGTTGCTACGAGCTAAAGTTCATATAGATAAACACCTGCATAAATCAATAGGTGGACCCGTTGTCTGGCAGAGACATTCAATACCACGAATCGCAAATCTAGAACGAGCGGGGCAGATATCGAGCGCCTATGTGCCCGGGATCACATACTCCACGTCCATTGTTTCGTTCTCATATTGTTGTTTGTCTTCACTTTCACACCAAGAAACCTGTATGTTTATTGGTTATATAAAATAAAAGTAGAGCAATCTAGATGTTTGAAAAAGCTTTGTTTTCTGCGGGGATTGGAAAAGCTAGTGTAAATTAGTGTTATTGATTTGATCCATTATTACTATCAGTATTGCATTTGTCTTCTTTTTCGACCTAAATGTCACCTACAAAGAGGTGATGCAAGAGCCTCGCCGTGCCACTGGGGATGGCGCGACACGCGACGAGCCACAGTGGTTGGGCCCAGAGCGCCGGGGGGGGGGGGATGCTAGGCCACCGGGAGGGCACGAGCTCAATGAGCCGCCTTATCCATCTAAGACCGGCATATGTCGAGCTCCTAGTCGGATATGGTGCCGACAGATGGCGGAGACGAGACCAGAGGGGAGTGGACATGAAGGGGAGCAGAGCGGATAGAGTGAGGTAGGGATTGGCCTTTGATGGGGGGTGGGGTGAGTTTTGTCGGTTCGGTGGGCCAGTCTGGGCCAATCCGACCTTCCGAACGAGTACGAATGGCCCAATATCCGTCCCACGTATGAGTAGACATAGGAGCTGCACGCTGGACATATGGGTTGGGTATAAGGGGTCAGGTTGGATGGTGTTTTTTTGGTTCAGGCTCTGTCCCGCCTGTCTGTCCGGACATATGGCGGGGGGAGGGGAGTAGGGGAGTTCGGTTGGAGATGCTCTAACATACACTCCCTCCGTTCAGAATCACTTGTCACGGAAATGGATAAAAATGGATGTATCTAGAACTAAAATACGTCTAGATACATCCATTTCTCCGACAAGTATTTCTGGACGGAGGGAGTAGTACATTGGCCTCTAGTACAAACGTATTGGGAGAGGCGGCTCTCAAAATCATCGAGATCTCAGTGGTGGCGCTAGATGGGTTTAATGTGTCGGTGATAAAAAAATTTGGGATCTCGCCACAATCTATCCAAAATTGCAGAATTGTTTTGGTAAACATTCATTGAATTTTGACAAAAATGATTGAATTTAGTTTGAATTTTGAAAAAAAATGGATTGAGTTTGGATCTAATATATAAAAGAGACTTATTGCATTCCACGGCATAATAGATCTGGATTGGGTGGTGTGCTTCTAACTGACTGGAGGACTGGATAACTTTTCAATATTAGATAGTATATATGTAACATAGGATGTAAATGACAAATACAAACAAAAAACACTGTTCGGGTTAAACAAAAGTGTTCCTCATTCAATGTGCTAGATGATATCAATGTGTACAAATAACTTTAGGAATGTTGCTAAAGCCAAATACGTCTTACTCAAAATTGTTGCTTCACGCCATGAACCACACACCAACACAAAATTTGTCTCATTTATCTATATGAAAAGTCATCAAATACCGCCAATTGCCGTTTGGCAACCTGAACGATGAACTTGTTGTCTGCGTAGTTTGTGTATGTACTGGGAACTTAATAAGCTTAGTCATAAAACATGAAAGCAATGAAAAATCAATACAATATGCTTGAGTCAGGTTTGATAAAGGAAGTTTGTCAAATATATGCTAAAGGTAAAACTAGTTTTTGTAATGCCGAGGGAGAACTTAAATTAGAATGAAAATGCTTGGAAATAGGTTGTTTGATACCTAAATCATGCATTAGTAAGTAAAGTTTAGAAACTGGTGAAGAACTCTCAGGACAAGGTCACCCCCACCTGTTGAGAGTCAAGCTTTGGCTCGACATTTGCATCTTCCACCTCTGTCAACGCCTGGCGGTGCTGCAACGACTGCCTCATCGCGAGCGGTTTTTGTCCTCGGTGATGTTGCGGTTGGTTCGGCATCAAAATCTCAATGAAAAATAAGGACCACATTATCATTTACTTGTGTATCTGGGATCTTTTTTGTAAAGTTCTCGGACCTTGTTTTGGGTCCTTGTATCAGAAGTGATATAATGTTTGCTAGTATTTCACGAAACTGATCCAGGTCCTTCGGGACCCCTCTCCCGTTAATTTTTTTATCATGGTTCTACATCATTACTTTGGATTCTTTCATTTGTCCAAGATTACAATCATATACTAATAGCGGTGGTCTGTATCATGCGTGTCACTTACCGCTACGATTGTGCATATAAATTAGGAATTACCTCTGTTCCCAAATATAAGTCTTTTTAGAGATTTTAATATAGGCTACATACGGAGCAAAATGAGTAAATCTACAACTCTAAAATATGTTTATATACATCCGTATGTAGTCCGTATTGAAATCTCTTAAAGGACTTATATTTAGAAACGGAGTTAAAACTTAGGCAAAGCCTCTTTGCTTCAAAGATTTTTGTAAGATTTGGAACCGGAGATATTTTCCTTTTAGAATTCATGTGGCTCAAAGGAAAACATCCTCGAAAATTCCTATGAATTGTTTCCCACACTACAATTCCATAGGATTAGCAAGAGGTTAGACCTCTTGGTAAAATTCCTTTGAATCTATGGTAAGTATGAAATCTACTGATCGATATCTATATAAAACTATCATGTTTTTCCTACGGTGCAATCAAATAAATTATGTTACCGAATGATGTGTTTTTGATTCACCTACCCTTATAAGTGCCATGACATCCCTAATCCTACTTTTTTTTCTTTCTATTCCTTTTTTTGGAAAAGGAGGATTACCTCCGGCCTCTGCATCAGTCGATGCATACAGCCATATTATTAGAAAACGTATCAAAGTCTTAATATCCAAGCAGGCTCAAAATCCAAGCAATAAAATAGAAAACAAATCTATAAAGCGCCACATCCGGCGATAAAGAACAGGCTACGATGCCTACACACCTAGCCTATTATTAGCTCGCCATCCAAATCGGCTGAAGATAGCCTGTGCTACCATCTCCCAGCGGTTGCACCCAATAACCATAAGCTCCATGTAGTCTGCATGAGTGAGTAACAACCACATACGGATCCAGGTTGTAGCTCGGTGATAACCTGCAAAAAGTTAGTGAATTTTGCCCCATTAAAAATCATATCATTTCTAGTGTTCCATATAGCCCATAATAATGCACATATCCCTATCCGAATATGTTTAGTTGTGTGTATGTCTACTCCATTAAGCCACGTCCCAAATAACGTGTTTATGCTCATTGGAGGATGAATGTTAAAAGCTATATGAAATGGATCACCATAACAATTTTGCAAGTGGACACTCGAGAAAGAGGTGTTTAATTGTTTCGTTTTGATCGCAAAAACAGCACCTGGGGTTACCAACCCAATTTCTTTTCAGCAGATTATCTTTGGTCAAGATGACTTCTTTGTGGACGAACCACATAAAGATCTTGATGCGGAGTGGAACTTTAATCTTCCATATGTGTAAAGACCTCGACAATGGCCCGGAATCAATTAAGTCCAAATACATGGATTTGACAGAGAATAATCCATTCGTGGTTAACTTGCAACTAATTTTATCCGCCTGGTCTGTAAGTTGAACATCCATCAACCTATGGACCAGGTGTAACCAAGCATTCCAGCGTTCCCCTACAAGAGATCTCCTAAATTGGATGTTAAGTGGCACTGAGTTTAATACTGTGGCAACATAATCCTCCTTACGTTGCACAATATTATATAGGGAAGGGTATTGTAAAGCCAAAGGCGTCTCCCCTAGCCATGTATCCTCCCAGAATCTAGTAGTGGTACCAGTACCAATTAGGAACTTCACCCACTGGAAGAAAGTTACTTTTGTCTTCTTTTTTTTGCGGGGAAGTTACTTTTTTCTTCATTAACCCTTTCCAAAAGGGTGAGTCTGTTGGCCTTGCATTCACCTGGGCCAGAGTCTTAGTATATAAGTATTTATTCCGCAAGATTTGTACCCACATGCCTTCGGTCTCAGTAGATAGTCTGTATAGCCATTTGCTAAGCAAACATCTATTCTTTACCTCTAAATTCCCGATCCCTAACCCACCCTGGTCTTTTGGTCTACACATGATATCCCATCTAGCCAGTCTATGTTTCTTCTTGGCCTCATCGCTTTGCCAGAAGAATCGGGATCTGTAAAAGTCTAATCTTTTACGTACACCTACTGGTACTTCAAAGAAAGATAAGAGGAACACCAACAAACTCGTCAAAACCGAGTTAATCAACACCAGCCGCCCTCCGTAAGATATTAGCTTGCCCTTCCAGCAGCTTAATCTTTTTTCAAATCTATCTTCTATACATTTCCATTCTTTGTTCGTTAACCGTCTATGATGAATTGGGATCCCTAGATAACTAAAAGGTAAGGATCCCATTTCACAACCGAACAGGTTTCTGTAATTGTCTTGTTCTTCTTTAGCTCTCCCAAAGTAGAACAGTTCACTTTTATTGAAGTTGATTTTGAGCCCAGACAGTTGCTCAAAAAGGCATAAAATAAGCTTCATATTCCTAGCTTTTGCAAGATCGTGTTCCATGAAAATAATAGTATCATCTGCGTATTGTAGGACGGAGACATCCCCCTCTACAAGATGGGGACCGAAACCTCCTACTTGGCCACTCTCTTTAGCCCGACTAATAAGTACTGCCAACATATCCGCTACAATGTTAAACAGCACAGGAGACATGGAGTCTCCTTGTCGTAGCCCCTTACGTGTCTAGAAATAATGACCTGTGTCATCATTGCCTTAATCCCGACACTGCCTTTCTGTATGAATGAATCCACTTGAGATCTCCAGGCTTCGTTGAACCCCTTCATACGTAAGGCTTGTTGTAGGAAGGGCCATTTGACCTTATCATACGCTTTTTTAAAATCCACTTTGAAGACAACCCCATCTAGTTTCTTCGAATGGATTTCATGTAATGTTTCATGTAGGACTACCACCCCTTCTAGGATTTGTCGTCCTGGCATGAAAGCAGTTTGAGTGGGTTGCACCACCGAATGGGCTATCTGTGTCAACCTATTTGTGCCAACCTTTGTAAATATCTTAAAGCTTACATTGAGAAGACAGATCGGGCTAAACTGCTCAATGCAAACAGCTTTCACCTTCTTTGGCAACAACGTTATTGTTCCAAAATTGAGGTGGAACAAATTTAAGTGGCCTTCTAACAAATCATGGAACATAGGCATAAGATCTCTCTTTATGATATGCCAGTATTTTTGATAAAATTCCGCCGAGAACCCATCTGGCCTGGGCGCTTTATTATGCTTCATTTGCGTTATAGCATCGAACACCTCTTTCTTAGTGAACGGGGTAGACAACACAGCATTCTCTTCTAAGTTGAGTTGCGGTATGTCCCCGATCACACTCTCATCAAGAGATACGAAACTTTCTTCGGGTGCTCCGAATAGTTTCTTGTAATATTCGGAAATGTATAGTTTTAGGTTCTCATATCCTACAATTGTACCCTCATCTTGTTATAGTTATATTATCTTTTTCTTTCTATGCTTCCCATTAGCAATCATGTAAAAGAATTGTGTATTATCATCCCCTTGGACGATCTTAGAAACCTTTGCTCTAAGCGCCCATTTCATCTCCTCTCTCATAAGAGCTTGCAACTTCTTCTCGGCCTCATTCTTAATATCTCTTTTAGAAGTATTAAGAAGGATGGCTTCCGCTTTCACATCAAGTTCATTAATAATTTGTGTCAATCTTTCCTTTTCCACTTTATATATACCACTTTGGTGTTTGGCCCAGCCTCTCAAAAACTGGCGCAAATGTCTAATTTTGTATTAAATCCACAGCTCTATCCGTCTCTAAGTCTAGTAGATCATTAATTGATTTTGCGGTTTCTTTGTCATTACTATCAAGAGAGATCCCTAAGTTGTTGGCTCTATCAATAATATCATGCTTAGAAAAGTGAAGAATTGAACAACTTGTATTAACTGGCATACCTGTATGAACTTCGATGTCTCGAAGCTTGGCGGCCCTCATGGTGCGCCCCATCTGTATGTCATCCGCGTCCGGCTGGTCCTGAATCCTGTGACTAAAATGCCTGTCACCAGACATAGGATCCGGAATACCTCCAAAAGCGATCATGTCCTCCAGAGCGGCTCCGACTGGGCTGTGGCCGCCTGCCGTATGCCCGACTGAGTCAGAAGTGATGGGAGACACCGACCTCCCGGGCTGAGCCGTCGGTGTGACGTCATCCAGAGCGCCAGAGTCAGTACCCATCTGGCCCGCATCACTGACCATTGCAGACACCACCTATGTCAAGCCAGTCGAATGAGGCAACTGAGAATGTGTAGAGATGTGGCAAACCCGATCGGTCGGCCAAAGAGGCACCCTCCAGCTCCGAAGGAGGAATATCCGACACCTTAGGAGCGACTCGTCCCTCCTGCGGCGACATCAGTGGTGAATCCTCAACCACCATCTGCCTGTGATAATCCTGAATCACCTCCAAAGGAAGACCATCATCAGAGTCCTCCATCTCCATGTGGTCGCTCCATAAGTGACTAGGCGCAGACACTGCCTGGAACGAACCGAACCGGAGAGAGGCCGCCGGAGTGGACAAGGGGGCCGACCCCTTCTGTGTCCTCGGCTCAGTCAACTGTGCGGACTTTTTGGCCGGCATCTTCTTCCCAGACTGGTCATTGGGATTTCCATCCATCCCCTGGTTGCCACTACCATCTCCATCTCCGCCCTCGGTCATATCAACATCGATGTCCCCAGTGTTATTATGTGCATGAGGAATCTCCTCAACCACAACATCTAGATCATAAGTCAGACCATCATAGTTCCATGGTACATAATCCGGAATATATTCCGCACCCATCACACTAACAAGTAGCCTAGCAACTCCATGCATATGAGTATATGGCATATCTACCTTCTCTGTTTTACCGAACAGGGAACCGAGACTCGAGACAATAAGAAAGTCATTAAGCAAAGTCTCTGAGACACCTGTGAGTCTGATCCATACCTTCTCCAGCTGTGTCCCTGTCGGCTCAGGTTTTGTACACTCGTCAAACTCAAGAATACACTTGCTCCCGGGCACCCTACTGAGTCCACACTTAAGCAAGTGGTTAAGATCCTCTCTCCTAGGGAACTCAACTCTGTAAACCTGATCCTCCAACCTGATAGGTGACCAGTGGAAAGACTCAGAAACCAGCCTTCTGAGCTGCTGACACACATGTTCCTCTGTCAATGTCCCCTTAGTAACCCTGACCAGACCAAACTTCGAGCTGTCCGACGTGGGAGTCACTGAGATCGTACGTGGAGTCTCGAAGAACATAAGCTTGGTGTTGCAGACACCATAAATATTCACGACAGGCGTGGGTACCAGAAGCAACGGACAATCGTCAGATGAGTGTCCAGGCTTCAAGCATATGTCACATAACACCGCCGTGCAATCAATCACAATGTGGCCTGGCAGCCCACAACGATAGCAAGTCATCTTTTCTTTCTTGCGTGCCGCCTTATTAGCCCTCATATTTTCAGCTTTATCACTACCTTTGTCGCTCATCCCATCCCTGTCATCTGTAAGCATCGTGGCCGACACAGGCACCGCCGCCAACGCCGTAACCGCCGCCATCGCAGCATCATGCAGAGACGCCGTAGAAGTAGAAGCAGCGGATGCGGCCGTCTTTGCCGCCCCACCGTCCGCCTTTGCCGGTTTGATTGTCGGCTGTTTAGGGTGAACCTTGGGAGCAAACGGGCGACGCGGAGGGGGATTTCTGCCATCCCCTCCCCGACCAACCCGTTGATGGAAATGAGGTCCTGTGGCACCCTCAACAAACTCGCTGCGAGGAGGATTGAAATTACGCTGCCACTGGTTGTTGCCATAACCTTTACCTCCTCTGTCATTGCATTGGTTCCATCCGTTCCGGTAGCCCTGATAGCCACCGTCGTTTCCTATGTTTTCCAAACCCTACGAAACCAAAGAGGCCCTTAGAAGTTAGCATCCAGACTGCAAGCTCTTTGAGTCATCACCATCAGAAATCCCTCCTTACCTTCAGGCCATAATGGAGAAGTTGGGCTTCGCCCCAGCATGGATCCACACAGTGATGAGCATGGTTTGGCCAGTGTCTTTCTCAGTACTTTTTAATGGGGAGAAACTAGAAGAATTTTCACCCACACGAGGTATCCGACAAGGAGATCCGATCTCTCCTAACCTTTTCTTAATTGCAGCATAGGGCCTTTCGTGCCTTTTAAAAACCAGTTCTCAGTCGTCCGTCCTTGAAGGGATCAAGGTGGCCCCTACAGCCCCATCTGTAAACCACCTCCTTTTTGCAGACGATAGCCTGTTGCTTTTTAAGTCAAGTGTTGAGGGAGCAGTGATGGTATCAAACCTATTGGAAACATATTGCAAGGCGTCAGGACAACGAATTAATCATGAAAAGTCTTCAATTTTCTTTAGTAAAGGGTGCCCACAGGTCAGGAGAGATGGTTTCAAGCAAATTTTGAATGTGCGCAATGAATCTTTGAGTGAAAGGTACTTGGGCATGCCCACTGATGTTGGTCAATCAAAAATGGGCACTTTCAAATATTTGAGAGACAGAGTCTGGGAAAAGGTGAGAGGGTGGATGGAAAAGCTACTATCTGCTATAGGCAAGGAAGTGCTAATTAAATCAGTAGCTCAAGCAATCCCAGTCTATTCCATGGCCTGCTTCAGGTTACCAAGAGGACTGTGCAATAATATTACATCTATCATAAGGCGGTTTTGGTGGGGGAGTAAGCAAGGCAAGAGGAAACCATGCTGGGTGTCATGGGATGTGATGACCAAACCAAAACACCTCGGAGGTTTGGGATTTCGAGATATAGAGATTTTCAATCTTGCACTACTAGCAAGGCAAGCATGGAGGCTACTGGACGATCCCAACTCCCTTAGTGCAAGAATTTTGAAGGCAGCTTACTACCCAGACCGAACGGTTTTAGAAGCTGAACTTGGTAATCAACCTTCCCAGATTTGGCGAGCAATAATAGACGGAAGAGACATTGTCAAACAAGGCATTATCCGAAGGATTGGGAATGGCCAGACTACTGACATATGGGAGAACAACTGGATACCAAGGGTTGGTCCGATGCGTCCGATAACTGCGCTTACTGAAAACCCACCGAGGCTGGTCTCAGAGCTGATCGACACCACCTCGGCGTCATGGAAGGAGGACCTGATCCGTTCGGTCTTCTCACCCTTTGATGCGAACGCCATCATGGCTATTCCTTTGTGCACCCGGGATGTGGATGATTTCTGGTCATGGAGTGGCGACAGAAGTGGGAAGTTTACAGTCAAATCGGCTTACCAAATGATCTTGAATACCAAGGAGCATAGAGAGAACTAGCTAGAGGAGAATGCGGGAGCATCGGATCTGAACACGAGTAGCAATGCATGGACATCTCTGTGGCATATGAAGGTCTTGTCTAAGCTCAAGGTTTTCACATGGCGACTGGTGCAAGAATCGATCCCAACGGCGGCATTGCTGCATCACCGTAACATGTCTACCTCACTGTCGTGTGCGCTCTGTGGAGGAGAGGATTCGTGGAGGCACGCCTTCCTAGACTACACGATGTCTCGGTGCATCTGGGCACTATCTGATGAGTGCATGGTGGAGAAGATGAACTTGAACCAAAACACCAATGCCAAGAACTAGTTGTTTGAGTTATCCGATGATCTATCGCAGAAGGAATTTGTGCTCTTGGTGGTAACACTCTGGGCAGTGTGGAGATCAAGGAGAAAAGCTATCTATGAGGATGTGTTCCAAAGTCCGGCGTCAACAAATATGTTCATACAATCTTACATCGCTGATCTGGAAGCCATTGCTATGCCATGGGAGAATACAGTGAGGGAATCAGTAGCGCGCCCAGCTCACTGGATACAGCCACCAGAGCTGTTTTTCAAGATTAACATTGATGCCTCGGTGGCCAGGAACCGGGGGCGAGGGGCTGTTGCTGCCATATGCCGTGATCACGAAGGTAAATTCCAGGGTGCCTCGTCAATGGGGATCAGAGGGGTCACTGATCCTCCATCTCTGGAAGCCTTGGCAGTTCGGGAGGCTCTAGCCCTCGCCGATGATCTAAACCTGCAAAGAATTCACGTGGCTTCCGATTGCAAGGTGGTGGTGGACGACATCAAGCATCGGAACAAGGCTAGCAATGGAGCTATCATACATGAAATAATAGATCATAGCATTTCTTTTAGTTCTTGCAACTTTGTTCATGAGTCTAGGAGCTCGAATTTCGAGGCTCACAATCTAGCGAAGCGAGGTCTAAAGTTAGGGGTGGGCCGCCATGTTTGGTTAGGGCACCCCGGCGATCTTGGTTTTATCCCTGTAAACATTATGACAACTTGAATAAAGCTTCACGAGATTGTCTCAAAAAAAATCAGAAATCCCTCCCCGTCAGAGAAACCCCCAGACAAATCCTACCAAATCAGGCTGCCGCCCCACGCAATAGCACACCCCGACGGCGGGGAGCCTCATAGGGACGCCATATGTTTCTCCGGCGCATTCTCCAAATGTATCCCTAACCCTAGACTTAGTCCTAACCCTATCGCCATCCGTCTTGATGATATCATATATACTCATCACCAGCCTCTCCACATTGCTCTGCAACATTGTCCTGCCACAAATCATCTCAATTCGATCACTCAGAAGTTATAGCCGGCCATTAGGGTTTGTTCTCCAAGAGACGTACTACCAACGTTGAAACGCATACGTGCATATGAAGACTACGAGACGTACTGCCGTGATTTCCCACAAGCTTACACTTCATCGCCGAAGTGCTAGCCCACAAGCAGTGTCGGAGTAATTCAAACAAGTAGTACTATTTCTCTTTCACGTATATTTGGGAAGGACCTGATGTATATATAGGGTAGGTGGTAGGCTATCGATCATTTATTTTATACTCTCTCCGTTCCTAAATATTTGTCTTTTTAGAGATTTCAAATAGACTACTACATACGGATGTATATAGACATATTTTAGAGTGTAGATTCACTTATTTTGCTTCATATGTAGTCACTTGTTGAAATTTCTGGAATGACAAATACTCCTATTTAGGAACGGAGGGAGTATATAGAAAAACTCAAAAAAAAAAATCTCCAGCCGTATGTGCTTATCACGGCTGTTACGACAGTTTGCTATCTTGCCGTGCAAGTCCATGTAACATGTCCTATGTAAGCAGTACGAGCCGCCGGCACCTGAGCGTGGCGTCTGCGATTCACGCGCGTGTGTTTAGTCCGGTGCTTCTCGAGTTTTGGGAATTGAGCTAAGAGCTAGATCGCCCATACTCACACGAACCATGTCGTTCGCCGGCGAATCTGTCATTGCTAACGGTCGTCTGTTGCTGCCGTCCGTGCCATCGGCCGTGATCTCCTCCTCCGCCGGTAGCTGGTATCACCTGCTTGTGGTCGAAGCTTACTCCCGCGCCAAAGATAAGACCGATGGAGAGTGCATCTATGGTCGCTATTTCAGAGCTGGAGGCTATCAATGGACTCTAGGGTTCTATCCCAATGGTTATCTCAGCAGTGCTGGCTTTGTGTCCGTTTTTCTTTTCCTTCAACAGGAAGTTGCACAGCCCGTGAAAGTCGCATGTGCAATTTAGTTTCATTGATGAGGTTGACCAGCAAGAGCCTGCACGCGTCCGTGCAAAGAAAACAGTTGAGTTCCCTCACTGTGGCCAAGGCCGGGGTTGTCATCGTCTCATAAAACTAGAGGACCTTGAGCAGTCAAAGCATCTCAAGAATGACTCCTTCACCATCCGATGCGATTTTATCATCCTAGGAGCTGCTGCTCCCTTCATTGAGGTACTGCCATCTAGCATATGTGAGCACCTCAGCCATCTCCTTGACACAAAGGTCGGTGCCGATGTGACGTTCGAGGTCGGCACCGACACGTTCGCCGCTCACTGGTGCGTGCTTGCGGCCCGTTCCGCCGTCTTTATGGCGGAGCTCTTCGGCCCCATGAAGGAGGGGACTACTGCAGCTGGTGCCATACAGATACAAGACATGGAGCCAAATGTGTTCAAGGCCTTGCTTGGTTTCGTCTACACCGACACGATGCCTGAGATGGAGGTTGAAGCGCGGGAAGCCGGATCTGAGGTTGAGTGGCTGCGGCACTTGCTTGTCGCGGCAGACAGGTATGATCTCCAACGGCTCAGGTCGATGTGTGAAAAGAGGTTGTCGGAGCACATAAATGTGAGCTCAGTGACGTCCATCCTTGGTCTAGCTGTGCAGCACCATCGGTGCGTACTGAAGGAGGTCTGCCTGGAGTTCCTCAAAGTGCAATCGGCTGAAGACCTGCGACAGGTTATGGCGACAAGTGGCTGGGAGCACATTGCTGTAACCAATCCCTCTGTTGTGAATGAGCTCGTCATCAAGCTTGTTTCGAAAGTGTAGCTCGTTGCTGGCCCGTCGTCATCCTAGGAGTGGGCTACTGGGACTTTGCCGATGTGTTTGTCGTGCTCTTTCCAAACATGGTATGGTTTTACCAAAAAAGGCATTTACCCCGCTTTATAAATATAAAGCAATCACCACAAGCATCCAAGTATAACACAGAGTTTCAAGAGACAGCACCAAAACGGAAAAAGAACATGGTATGGTTGGTTTTAGGCTTCACTCACCTGTTTATATTTCTTCCCAATAGATTTTCTATCCGTTGGATGTTAAAGAGCAATCTTGAGTTTTGGTTAGTGTTAACAAGTGAATCTGGTTTGGAATCAGGTTTTGTGTCGTGTTAGCAACGTATCGTCCTAGCTAGTAGTCTAGAGTATCATGTTATTCCTGTCCGGCCGTGTCGGTGTAGTGGTAGAGTCCGAGTCATTTTGTCTCGCCTGTTCATGTATGTATGAAATTTAACTATTACTATGAGTTGTGAGCAGAAATACAAAGAGAAGAGATGCATGAGATGTGATTTTGGCCAAATAATTTGTATCACGTTTGTTCCTGTGATCTTTGACCAAACTTTAATTAAAGTAGTGCAATGCTCGTGCTACAGAATCATGAAAAGCACGAGGAGTTAACTAGGCCACCGTCTTAGAAGATGACCAAGAGACGTTAGCGCCTCCCGTTGTTGCAAGATTCACGATTATAAAGAGAGAAAAGGTATGATAAATGGATGCAGTAGGCCTATGAGAATTTTAAGTGGCCGTAGTAGGTCCTTTGCAAGATTTAAAATAAAACAACATTTTGAATTTAAAACATAAGAGAATTGGCATTAGTAAGTTGATTACACAAGGTCATGGATTGAGTACGAGTACAAGATCTATCATCGTGTTCACAATACAATTTGTTCGCTCTCTCTCTCTCTCTCTCTCTCTCTCTCTCTCTCTCTCTCTCTCTCTCTCTCTCTCTCTCTCTTATGTTATGAGATAGAACTTGGAGAATTGGTTGGGAAGAGAAACTAAAACCAAGATAACAAGTTCGAGTTGGAGTGGCATTTTTGCATATGTTCTTTGTGTCTTCTATAAGAGTGTCGGTCTTAGTATTGTATTATATTTAAAAAAATATAAGATATATAATACTGAAGTTATATAATATAAAATTTAATTTCATGAGGCATCTAATGATATTAATTTTGTAGTTTGAATGTAGATATATTTTTCATATAAAGTAGGTTAAACGTTACGAAGTTTGATTTTCGACAAATCTTATGTCTTTTCGACCAACTATCAGGTCTCAAAATTAATTTCCACAAAACTGAGCTCTTCAGTTTTGGTAAGGCCAAGAAGGAGGAGAGTCAGTAAAGGCAGCCGTTTGGCTATGAGGTGGGATCCATTCCGTTTACATACATTGGGATTCCCATTCATCACTGTAAGCTCCCCAACGAGGAATAGAGAATTATTGAAGACTGCTTCGAAAAGAAGCTCTGCAGTTGAAAGGGTAAGCTTTTGTCATATGGAGGATGATCTACCCTTACGTTGTCCTTACTACTCTACCAATGTTCATGCTATCCATTTTGAGATACCTAAAAGGGGTGTTGAAAAGGCTAGACTTTATCGGTCTAGATTCTTTTGAAAAATCGAGGACCAGAAGCGAAATTACAGACTTGCTAAATTGGACATTTTGTGTAGGCCTAAGGATCAAGGTGGGTTGGGCATTGAAAACCTTGAAATAAAAAACAAGTGCTTACTCAGCAAATGATTGTATAATCTATTTAATGAGGAAGGTGCTTGGCAAAGGTTGCGGCATAACAAATAGCTGAGAACACCAAAACAGTATCCCAAGTAGATGTTAAGCCTACTGATTTACCATTTTGTAGGGTCTTGATGAAGGTCAAGTCATCCTTTTTAAGACAGATTCCTTTAAGATTGATGATGGCCAATCGGCGAGTTTCTAAGAAGATACCTGGTTGAGTGACACTCCATTAGCTCTACAATACCCGACCCTGTATAATACTGTGTTCAGAAAAGGGGATTACGTGGCTTATGTTCTTGGGGTTATCCCTTTAAACATCCAATTTCGCAGAGCTTTACTGAGTGACAAATGGACTAAGTGGGTCCATTTGATTTCTAGGTTGATGTCAATCAATTTAACTTAGATGCCATATTTGTTTCATTGGAGGTTAACTACTAATGGTGTCTTCACTGCGAAGTCCATGTATGCAGATCTTACTGATTCTGGACCTATTTTTCGTAGAAAACATATTTGGAAAATGAAGGTTTCTTCCAAGATCAAAGTTATCATGTGGTTTTTGCAGAGTGATGTAGTTCTTACCAAAGATAACCTACAAAATTACCAAAGATACCACTCGTAATATGTTTTCTAAATATAGTTAGCCCCAATAACCTATTTCTCTCAACACGCAAGCATGTCACCTCATCATTCAACATACATGGAAAAGGCCCACGACAACATGCAGACATGTGATACGTCTCCAACGTATATATAATTTTTTATTGTTCCATGCTGTTATATTATCATTCTTGGATATTTTACAATCATTTTATAGCAACTTTATATTATTTTTTGGGACTAACCTATTGACATACTGCCCAGTGCCAGTTGCTGTTTTTTGCTTGTTTTTTACTTCGCAGAATATCAGTACCAAACGGAGTCCAAATGCAGTGAAACTTTTGGAGATTTTTTTTGGACCAGAAGACATCCAGTGGGCCAAAGAAGTACCGAAGAGGGGGCCCGAGGTGAGCACAAGACACCAGGGCGCGCCTGGAGGCCCAGGCGCGCCCTGATGGGTTGTGCCCACCTCTGTGACCTCCCGCACCGCCTATTTGCTCTATAAATACCCCAATATTCCAGAAACCCTAGGGGAGTCGACGAAAATCAATTCCAGCCGCCGCAAGTTCCAGAAACCACAGATCCAATCTAGACACCATCACGGAGGGGTTCATCATCCTCATTGGTGCCTCTCTGATGATGCGTGACTAGTTCATTGTAGACCTACGGGTCCGTAGTTAGTAGCTAGATGGCTTCCTCTCTCTCTCTCTCTCTTTTGATTCTCAATACAATGGTCTCTTGGAGATCTATTTGATGTAACTCTTTTTGCGGTGTGTTTGTTGGGATCCGATGAACTTTGAGTTTATGGTCAGATCTATGTTTTTATCCATGAAAGTTATTTGAGTCTTTTGATCTCTTATATGCATGATTGCTTATAGCATCGTATTTCTTCTTCGAATCTTTAGTTTAGTTAGGCCAACTAGATCGATTTTTCTTGCCATGGGAAGAGGTGCTTTGTGATGGGTTCGATCTTACGGTGCTTGATCCCAGTGACAGAAGGGGAACCGACACGTATGTATCGTTGCCATTAAGGATAACAAGATGGGGTCTATTTCTACATAAATAGGTCTTGTCTGCATCATGTCATCGTTCTTATTGCATTACTCCGTTTCTCCATGAACTTAATACACTAGATGCATGCTGGATAGCGGTCGATGTGTGGAGTAATAGTAGTAGATGCAGGCAGGAGTCGGTCTACTAATCTTGGACGTGATGCCTATATAATGATCATTGCCTGGATATCGTCATGATTATTTGAAGTTCTATCAATTGCCCAACAGTAATTTGTTTACCCACCGTATGCTATTTTTCACGAGAGAAGCCACTAGTGAAATCTACGGCCCCCGGGTCTCTTCTTTAATATATTTGCCTTCGAGATCTATTTTTATTTGCTTTTATTTTCAAATCTATTAATCCAAAAACACAAAAATACCTTGCTGCAATTTTTATTTATTTATTTTATCTCGCGTTCCCGCGAGATCTATTTATCCAATCTACTATAATTTTACCTATCCTTTTACCCGTGAGGGATTGACAACCCCTCTCTTATGTCGGGTTGCAAGTATTTGTTCTTTGTGTGCAGGAGTTATTTACGTGGTGTTGCTTGGTTCTCCTACTGGTTCGATAAGCTTGGTCTCATCACTGAGGAAAATATCTACCCTTGCTGTGCTGCATCATCCCTTCCTCTTTGGGGAAATACCGACGTAGTTCAAGCCGCAATCAAAAAGAATTTCTGGCGCCGTTGTCGGGGAGGATCAAGTCAAGATAGTCTTCCGGCTCCGTGCCAATTTCTGGCGCCGTTGCCGGGGAGACATCATCAACATCTACCAGGTTCCTAATCACAAATCTCATCTCCTTGCAATTTACATTATTTGCCATTTGCCTCTCGTTTTCATCTCCCCCACTTCACAATATTTGCCGTTTTATTCGCACTCTTTTTTGTTTGCCGTTTTCTCGTCAGATCTGTTTTTTAGTGCAATCTTGTTGTGTAGTCACGATGACTCAAGAGAACACCAAGTTGTGTGATTTCTCCAATATCAACAACAATGATTTTATTAGCACTCTGATTGCTCCTCCCGCCACTAGTGCGGAGTCTTGTGATATTAATGCCGCTTTGTTGAATCCTGTTATGAAAGATCAATTTTCCGGTACTCCTAGTGAGGATGCCGCGTCCCATCTTAACACATTCGTGGAATTATGCGATATGCAAAAGACAAAAGATGTGGACAATGATATTGTGAAGTTGAAATTATTCCCGTTTTCTTTGCGAGATCGTGCAAAAATTTGGTTTTCTTCTTTGCCTCGCAATAGTATCGATTCTTGGGATAAGTGCAAAGATGCTTTTATTACTAAGTATTTTCCGCCCGTGAAAATTATTTTCCTTAGGACACAAATCATGAATTTTAATCAACTTGAGCGTGAACATGTTGAGTAATCTTGGGAAAGAATGAAATTGATGCTAAGAAATTGTCCTACTCATGGTTTAAATCTTTGGATGATCATACAGAATTTTTATGCGGGATTGAATTTTGTTTCTAGAAATCTTTTAGATTCCGCCACGGGTGGTACTTTTATGGAAATTACTTTGGGTGAAGCTACTAAATTGCTAGACAATATTACGGCAAATTATTCGCAATGGCATACCAAAAGAGCTCCTACTAGTAAAAAAGTTAATTCGGTCGAAGAAATTTCTTCTTTGAGTGAAAAAGTTGATGCTCTTATGAAATTGGTTGCTAATAAAAGTGCTCCTATTAATTTTAATGATGTGCCTTTGTCTACCTTGATTGAGCAAAATAGTGATGCCGTAGATGTGAATTTTATCTCTCGAAACAATTTCAATAACAATGTTTACAGAGGTAATTTTAATCCTAGGCCTTTTCCTAGTAATTCCTCTAATAATTATGGTAATCCTTCTTATAATAATAATAGGAACACCTCTGATCTTGAGAACAATATTAAAGAATTTATCAATACCCAAAAGGTTTTTAATGCTACGATAGAAGAAAAGCTGAATAAGATTGATGATATGTCTGGAAGTATTGATAGAATTTCTCATGATGTAGAAAATCTCAAGATAAAAAATTTTGTGCCTAAGGTTGAGGAATCAATTAAAGCTTTATATGTTTCTATGGATGAAAGTAAGAAAAGAACCGCTATGCTTAGAGCTAAAAGAGAATTTTTAGAAAAAGTGTTTTCTAGTGATTGCTTTCATAAAAGTGATGAAGATCTTAAAATGATTGGTATTTCTTATATTGATTCCTTGTTTACTAAGATTAAAATTGATGATAAAGGGACTGGAGAAGAGTCAACTTTAGCTAGAAGGCGTCCCGATAATTTGGAGGGTGAAAATCTTGTTGAGAAAATTGATAAAAGTGGGTTTGGAGAGGTCAAAACTTTAACTAGTGATGTCCCCACTCTTTTGGATTACAAAGACTTTAATTATAATAATTGCTCTTTGATTGATTGTATTTCTTTGTTGCAATCCATGATAAATTCACCCCATGCTTATGAACAAAATAAAGCTTTTACTAAACATATTGTTGATGCTATGATGAAAGCTTTAGAAGAAAAATTGGAATTAGAGGTTTCAATTCCTAGAAAATTACATGATGAATGGGAACCTACTATCAAAGTCAAGATTAAAAATTATGAGTGTTTTGCTTTATGTGACTTGGGTGCTAGTGTTTCTACAATTCTGAAGTCTTTATGTGATGTGCTTGGTCTTACCGATATTGAAGAATGTTCTTTAAATTTGCACTTGGCGGATTCTACTATTAAAAAGCCCATGGGAAGAATCAATGATGTTCTTATTCTTGCAAATAGGAATTATGTGCCCATAGATTTTATTGTTCTTGATATTGATTGCAATCTGTCTTGTTCAATTATTCTTGGTAGACTGTTTTTACGTACTATTAGTGCCGTGATTGATATGAAAGAAGGCAATATTAAATTTCAATTTCCACTAAGGAAGGGTATGGAACACTTTCCTAGAACAAGAATTAAGCCACCATATGAATCAATCATGAGGGCATCTTATGGATCTAGAAACAAAGATGACAATACTTAGATCCTTTGCTTTATGCCTAGCTAGGGGCGTAAAACGATAGCGCTTGTTGGGAGGCAACCCAATGAATAAAATTTATTTTTATCTTTTGCTTTATGTTCTTGAGTGTTTGCACAATTATGCTGCTGTTATGATTGTGTTTTTTGTGTTTTAATTATTGTTTGTGCCAAGTAAAGCCTTTGGGATAGCTTTGGTGATAGTTGATTTGATCTTGTTAGAAAACAGAAACTTTTGCGTCCAGTAAATGTTTTTTGAAAATTCACAGAAGGGACGCAAAATTCTGAATTTTTTACAAAAGATTGATATACAAATTTCCTCTGTCTTCCTAATTTTTCAGAATTTTTGGCGTTACAGAAGTATGAGAACAATTCACATCTTTACATACTGTTCTGTTTTTGACAGATTCTGTTTTCTTTGCATTGTGTGCTTATTTTGATGAATCTATGGTTTGTATTGGAGGGTATGAGCCATGGTAAAGTTGGAATACCTAGATATAATGCAATAACAAAATTTGAATGGGTTTTCTACAGTACTTAAAGTAAAGATTGGTTTTCTTATACTAACGGATCTCACGAAGGTTTTGTTGAGTTTTGTGTGATTGAAGTTTTCAAGTTTTGGGTGAGATCACGATGGATGAAGGAATAAGGAGTAAGAAGAGCCTAAGCTTGGGGATGCCCATGGCATCCCAAGCTATTATCTAAAAGAGAAGCAAGCAACTAAGCTTGGGGATGCCCGAGTGGCATCCCCTCTTTCTTCTAACGACCATCGGTATTTTACTTGGAGCTATATTTTTATTCGTCACATATCATGAGTTTTGCTTGGAGCGTCTTGTATGATATGAGTCTTTGCTTGTTTTTCTTTTTATTTTTAGTCATGAATCCTTGCTGGACACACCTATTTGAGAGAGCCAAAATTATGCCATGACTTGTTAGAATTGCTCTCTATGCTTCACTTAAATCTTTATGAGCTATGGAATTGCTCTAGTGCTTCACTTATATCTTTTTGAGCACGGTGTGCTTTAGTATTTTTGAAGAAATGCTCTCATGCTTCACTTAGATTTATTTGAGAGTTAGTAATTTTTTTAAGAAATTCTCTCTTGCTTCACTTAAATTATTTTGAGAGAAGAAAATTCTATGCTCATGTTCTTCACTTAGATTTGTTTGAGCTATCAAAAGAACCTTATGAAATTAGTCCCAAAGTGATAGATATTCAAGAGGGATATAATAAAAACTTTCATGAAGATCATTGGACAAAATAAACTTGATTCCTTGTAATAGTTTTGTGATATGTTGATATAATATGTGAGTCATGTTAATGAGTAATTATGTCTTAGTAAGAATATTGATGTTAAGGTTTGTGATTCCCTATGCAAGTACGAAAGTCAATAGTTATGAAATGAAATTACATCCTACTTGTGGTGCATTATTCGGTGTTAGTTATGCTTAATGCTCGCTTATGAGATTTTTCGTTTCTTGGTTGGATGCTTCTCAATCTTTTGCTGGCCTTCATTTGCACTAAGTATGATCACTACTTGTGCATCCAAAGTCCTTAAACCAGTTTTGCCATATGAGTCCACTATACCTACCTATATGCGGTATTTCCGTGCCGTTCTAAGCAAATTTGTATGTGCCATCTCTAATTTCAAAATAAACTTCTCTTTTGTGTGCTCGTACCGCTCATGAAATTGTAGGGGGTGGCTAATATTTTTCCATGCTAAATGTGTTATTCTCAAGATGAGTGTTTATTCACTTGTCATTGCACGAGAGTACGGCAAAGGTATTAGGGATGCCCAGTCCTGAAATAAAAAATGAATTTACTTTATATTGTCAAATAATAAATTTCTTGGAAAGTGTTGGTATGGAAGGCACCCGTGGATACGGCTAGCTATGGAAAGTGAAAGTATGGTGGAAAAAGGAATAAACTTTATTTTCTGTTTGGGAACCGCCTATGATATATCTAGCATGGAAAGTATTGGGAACTACTCGATCGTTTTCGTTGACAGGAAAAGCATGCCACCCAAAATATTTTTATCTCTACTTTTTCGCTTTGAACTCTGGCACCTCTACAAATCCCTACTTCCCTCTGCGAAGGGCCTTTCTTTTACTCTATGCAATTTTTATTTTGTTTTGAGTCTCCATCTTCTCTTATAAAGCACCAACTAAGGGGCACTATGATCATACTTGAGCATTGGGTGTAGCTAATATGCGAGTGTGTTTCATGAATGGATCAATGATTGAGCATGATGGGAGGGATAACTTGCTTTAGTATTGATATTTTGAAAGGTCATGGTTGCTTGTTGATATGCTTGAGTATTGAAATCTTCATGTCAAAACTAGACTAATGCTTTGAATCATATAAAAGTCCAAATTTCCATGCTACAAAGAAAAGAATATGTGATGAACATGTTAGGCAGCATTCCACATCAAAAATTCTGTTTTTATCATTTACCTACTCGAGGACGAGCAGGAATTAAGCTTGGGGATGCTGATACGTCTCCAACATATCTATAATTTTGTATTGTGCTATGCTATTATATTATTATTCTTGGATGTTTTACAATCATTTTATAGCAACTTTATATCATTTTTTGGAACTAACCTATTGACATACTGCCCAGTGCCAGTTGCTGTTTTTTGCTTGTTTTTTACTTCGTAGAATACCAGTACCAAACGGAGTCCAAATGCAGCGAAACTTTTTGGAGATTTTTTTTGGACCAGAAGACATCCAGTGGGCCAAAGAAGTACCGAAAAGGGGGCCTGAGGTGGGCACAAGACACCAGGGCGCGCCTGGAGGCCCAGGCGCGCCCTGATGGGTTGTGCCCACCTCGGTGGCCTCCCGCACCGCCTCTTTGCTCTATAAATACCTCAATATTCCAGAAACCCTAGGGGAGTCGACGAAAATCAATTCCAGCCGCCGCAAGTTCCAGAAACCACAGATCCAATCTAGACACCATCACGGAGGGGTTCATCATCCTCATTGGTGCCTCTCCGATGATGCGTGAGTAGTTCATTGTAGACCTACGGGTCCGTAGTTAGTAGCTAGATGGATTCCTCTCTCTCTCATTTGATTCTCAATACAATGGTCTCTTGGAGATCTATTTGATGTAACTCTTTTTGCGGTGTGTTTGTTGGGATCCGATGAACTTTGAGCTTATGATCAGATCTATGTTTTTATCCATGAAAGTTATTTGAGTCTTTTGATCTCTTATATGCATGATTGCTTATAGCATCGTATTTCTTCTTCGAATCTTTGGTTTAGTTAAGCCAACTAGATCGATTTTTCTTGCCATGGGAAGAGTTGCTTTGTGATGGGTTCGATCTTACGGTGCTTGATCCCAGTGATAGAAGGGGAACCGACACGTATCGTTGCCATTAAGGATAACAAGATGGGGTCTATTTCTACATAAATAGATCTTGTCTGCATCATGTCATCGTTCTTATTACATTACTCCGTTTCTCCATGAACTTAATACACTAGATGCATGCTGGATAGCGGTCCATGTGTGGAGTAATAGTAGTAGATGCAGGCAGGAGTCGGTCTACTAATCTTGGACGTGATGCCTATATAATGATCATTGCCTGGATATCGTCATGATTATTTGAAGTTCTATCAATTGCCCAACAGTAATTTGTTTACCCACCGTATGTCATTTTTCTCGAGAGAAGCCACTAGTGAAATCTACGGCCCCCGGGTCTCTTCTTTAATATATTTGCCTTCGAGATCTATTTTTATTTGCTTTTATTTTCAAATCTATTAATCCAAAAACACAAAAATACCTTGCTGCAATTTTTATTTATTTATTTTATCTCGCGTTCCCGCGAGATCTATTTATCCAATCTACTACAATTTTACCTATCCTTTTACCCGTGAAGGATTGACAACCCCTCTCTTACGTCGGGTTGCAAGTATTTGTTCTTTGTGTTCAGGTGCTGTTTACGTGGTGTTGCTTGGTTCTCCTACTGGTTCGATAAGCTTGGTCTCATCACTGAGGAAAATATCTACCGTTGTTGTGCTGCATCATCCCTTCCTCTTTGGGGAAATACCGATGTAGTTCAAGCCGCAATCAACATGCATAAGGAAAAACCACCTCAACATGCAAACATGCATGCGAATTTTCATTCTATTATAATATTTATATTATACAATAATCAAACATCATATTTATTTCCATGTTTACTTCTCATATTATTACTTTAAATATTCATATTTCGCACAATCTATTATCAATGAAATATACTGCAAACCATTCTCGTAACAATGTGTCGGGTATCATCTTGTTTCTCTTAATTTTTGAGTAATAACTCTTGTGGCAAAGGTGACATAAGCAACAAAGATTCAGCAATACTGGCCCATGTGCCTCCTTAATGTGAGCTTTGATCCTTTTTATAGAAGTGATCATAATTAGAGTGGCAATGTTAGTGTGGTTACGGTAAAAGTGACCAAACCAAATACTGGAACGCAACACGTAAAAGTGCCCTTGGAGACTTGGGAAAGCCTTCCTCCCCTCGATCTTCACCGGCGAGCCCGTGGATTCGCCTCCCCTGTGCCTGCCGCTCCGGCGGCCGGTGGCGGGACGGATTAGACGGAGCTCCGACGTAGATACCTGCCAGCTCCTTGGGACGGCGAGGCTAGGGTTTCTCGTCGTGCGTTCGCAATAGTGATATTTGGTGTCAGGCTCTTCAGATCGATTCAAGGATTCAACGGCGACGACTGCGACACCGGGGCACTGGTCCTTAGGGGCATGTGCATGAAGACTTCTGGTTGTCATCGACAAGGTCAGGCCGGCTCTGGTATGGGAGCGGCAATGGTGGCACGTCGGCGACTCGTTTTGGTGGCAGCAATGGTCGTCGGTGGTCCATGGACCTCGATGTAATTTTTATTATGTTTGAAGTGTTTTATACTTTCGGTGAATCTTTATAATAGATTTGATCAGTTTTGCAAAAAAAAAAGGGTAATGTGGATATCTTAGAACAATATGGTAGTGTGGATATCAATAAAGCCTACTCAAATGGCAGATACAACATATCGGGTTAATTTCTAAAATTGATTTCGAGAAAGGTTATGATAAGGTAAATTGAAAATTTGTCCAACAAAACCCACACATGACAAGCTTCTCTTCGAAGTGGTGCCAATGAATTTATGATATTGCCAAAGACGGGAGTAATATATAGTATAAATGTGAACAATGACGTTGAGAGTTATTTTTGGCCAAGTGGTAACTTAAAACAAACATACCACTTAGTTAGATGCGGTGCGGCGATGCATCTAACTTCGACGACATCAACCGCTACTAGTAAGGATGATAGGCATGCCGTGACTCCGACATAAACTCATGTGAGGGGGCGGTTTTCGATGAAGGCTCACACGGGAGAAGGCGACAACTCCGATGATGGTACTGGTGGCAGCCGCCAACGGGGAGGAGCCGAACACAGGAGTAGTCGAGGAAACGATAACGATTAACGTCAGCAATGCTTTTTTTAACTTATAAATGAAGGGGTTACATGATTTGCGGGGCACTAAAAAAGTTGAATGTCAAAGATTGGAGTTAACTGACCATATGACACATGTGATAAGCAATCCAAACTATTAAAAAAAAGATTGGAGTTAACTGGTGAGATGTATTGGATCTCTCCAACCGGTGATTAATTTTAATGATGTCACTCGGCGATCTTCCAGAAAAAAAAAGGAAGAAAAGAAAAACACATCACCAAAAGAATCTGGCAGCGTCATCCTCCATTCTCCTTGTTAGGAATTAATTAATTAGCTTAATTAATTGTTAATCCATGCTAATGTCGATGTCTATATTTGGCAACCGCCTCCTTTGTAACCGCCTTGTAACGAGGGTATAAATACCCCAATGTTCAATCAACAAACAACTACTCCATCATTTGCTCTCCCTCTCTCGTTTTTTCTTTCACACGTTATCAGCCCTTTGCCCTAACCTAGAGCGAGGGATTAGGCAACTAGACAGACCGGCGGCGCCCGCGCACATCAATCCGTCACCGGCGACGTCCTTGATGCCCGAGAGGCAGCAAGATTTCTGCAACACGACCGGACAAATGCGAGCCCAGACCTCCTTGATGCATCGCGTTGTCCCCGGCGGCGCAACGCACAAAAGCGCGGCGGCACTTCACCAAGGTGCACGGAGGAGACTTTCTCCGGTTCTCCCCACACACGGTGTTGACGCGGCCTCCATCCGGAGGCGAGCGATGCGACTGCCCTGCGCTCGGGCCAGCAACCCCGGACTGGCATCCACTGGCGCAGCCCTTCCCGACTTGTAACGCGAGGCGCGGCCGCGCTCCCTCGGGCCGGCGCGTGGTGGCACGGCGCTCCTTCCTCAGGCAGCGCAAGCCACGGAAACGCGCGTGGCCGCGGCCTGTCGGCGCGGCTCCCCGCGACCCGGCCACCAAGTGGTTGAGCGCCCGCCAGCGTGCTGCACAGAGGCGGCTCCATACTGAACGAGGCGAAGCGGCCTCAGCTTTCCGACGCGGTGCTTGCGACGAGCGGCGGGCGCGCATGACACCTGCTAACGCAGCCCCGTAACATTGATGCCATCGGCACTTCCTAATTGGAGCACTATGAATCGATTGGTTCATCGTTCTGAATACTATCTCCATTAGCAACCGCACAGGAGGAAAAATTGGGGCAACCTTATCCCTTTGGCGGTTTTCCGAATCAGCCCTCCTATTTTTCTATATTCTCATGTTAGTGCCTACAACACATGATCAGCCACATGCTTTGCAGTGTTTTACATCTGTGCCCATGAGATTCTCGAAATCATGTTTCAGTCCGTAACAAGTAGTAATACAGACACACTATCTGTTTAGATCCTCAGATCTAATTTTATGCAGTTCAGTCTCTAACACTTGCAGTTTTAAGTCCTGAGACTTAGTTAATTCTCCAGTTTAGTCCATGTACTTGTTGTAAAGTGTAGAAGAAGAAGAAAAAATGTAACATGTTCAATCCGTTTGCCTCATGCAATCTCTATAACATGTAATTGTGTGCAACAACTTTATTTTGGCAATTGAAATATATTTTTCTTGCAAATGTTGACGTAAACTCACATGAAATAATAGTGTGGGACTACCTCAAATTTTATTTGTGAATCGCAAGGTATTGGTGGCATCTACTGCATAATTTGCAGATTATCCATCAGTACTGTGAGGTCTACGTCTTGTCATTTTGATAAGATGACTACCTTCAACGCGCTCTTCCAAATTAATATTAGATGTGACTACCTCAAGATATCATAAGGTAATATTGGCATCTACTGCAAAATTTTGCGGACTATCCACTATTACTGCAAGGTCTACATCATGTCACTTTGACAGATGATTACCTTCAAAGTGATTTCATACATTTAGCATAACATAAGGTAGTAGAATTATGAACATCTACTGACAAAAGTCAGACTATGTTTTCTATTACTGTGAGATCTACACCATATTGGTGATTATCTTCAAAGTGTTATCCTATAAATTGAGGTCTACACATATGATTATAAAGCATCAGTTATTCCGAAATTTTCTCCTCTGAAGCATTTGTTGTTGTTCACTAACATATTTTACTCTTATAGTAGATATTGTTCTTGCACACGCATTATATGCCGAAATGGTATTTTTGTGTTAACATAAACTATTCAAGCCTCATTTTGCTTGAATATGTGATGGAAAACTATGCAAATATTTGCATATACCAGTGATTACCTTCTATTACATTGGTAAAATACATGGCAGAAGAGCCTATGTCACTATTTCTAATTATAGTGTCGTCCATCCATCAAGATGGATACCATAATTTATAGAAAGTGTCTCAAACACGGTTGCAATGTCCACATCACATTGTGGTTATACTTTCATAGTGACTAACCAATGTCAAGCATGCAAATTCTATACGTTTTGGCAGTGACTCTAAAGTCACACACTTCCTCAAGAGTTAAGTCCAAAATATTAACAATGATTTCATCACATGCGTTGTATTGAAGGATACACCTAGGTTCACCAAGGATCACCTTGGCCACGATTGTTCTCAAACAAATCATTTTCATTGCTTACATTTTCAAATGCACTAAATTCATGATTAGGTGGGAGTATTTATTTTAAGATGATATATGACATCAGTCATTGTATCCACCTGTGCATTGTTGCCACTATAACTCCACCGACAGGATAATATGTCATGGCTATTCTCTTAATAGCTAAGTATGTAGATATGCATTTTATATGTCACGAACTTCACTTAGTTCTCAAGCTAAGTACATTATGGCTGGATATTTATTCACTTCGAATATTTCCCTTAAGAGAATGAGCACATCGTTGATGACCACCATTCAGTTTTCAAGACCTCAAGTCTATCGCAGCTCACAATTTTATCACTTAATCAACTTCAAGTTGAGTTCTCGTGATCAAATATTTTCCTATATATAGATCCAGTTGAAAAGCCCTTAATGCACTTTACATCCTCTTAAGATGGTACTACCATTTTCTTTATGATCAAGAAACATGGAATTTCTTAAAATCATCAGATTCACCCAACTGGTGCTATACCATAATTTAAAATTCTTGCTAGTGCCGAGAATACTATGCAAGTTAGTGGTCACAAAATAGATCCATGAGGGATTCGAAGTAAAGTGGAGGCTAATAGACAACCAAAGACAGAATTATCTCTTAATAGGAATCGGTCATTTTCAAATGATCAAAAGACAATCCTCAAGTTTGTCAAATGTGTGGTTATATAAATATTGTACCTATGATTACCAAACCCTTAAACATATGGTCGAGCCACACCACAAATTTATTAAAAGGCCAATAAGTTCAATGGGATAATTTTGAAAATTTGCAAATAACAACCAGATTCTGGTAAAGGATTGTTCTCAGAATCTTCATCAGAAGGAGGACAAAATCTAGCGCAGAAAATGGAGGATGAACACATTTGCACTCAATAATATCGGAGACCTCAGGTAATCTCCTAATTATCCCAACATATTATTAGCCGATACTTGTACTACTACATGTAGTAAAATGCCCAATATCATATCCCTTGGATACAATATTTGATAAATTTGACAGTATGGTTCAATTCATACACACTATTGTTGCGTACACAATAATTTTCTAAGTATTAATAAATTAAATATTAGGCTTGATAGCCTTAGCCATCCTGGTTTGGGGATGATTAGAAAATTGTTGACAATTCTGTTGGTCACAACTTAACAAGTTGCAAAATATTCCCCATATCATCAGATTATATGTGCACCACATGTGCTATAGGGGAAATCTGTTTTAAGGAACTCTCAACTTAAAATTCTAAATGAGCCACTTATTCTTTCTTGAACACATTCAAAAGATATATGTGGAATGTTGAACCATTATCTGGGGTAATTTAGAAACTTCATGGTACTCATATACACATTCAGAAAATGTTTTTAAGTGTGTCTCTTATCACACACAACCATGATCTTATCCAATAAATTGCTTAACTTATCAAAGTAGGAGCAAATTCTCCTAAACAAAGGATAAACCCATTCGAATGGACAATGTTGTTGAACTAATTTCACGAGGGTTTTCTGATTGCATTCAGTACCCTATGTACATACCCAGAATGGTTTAACTAAAAATTTTATCAAAGATAATCAAATGAATTACATGACCACTTTTAAAGAATTGTAAATTTACCAGCCTCTTGCTGGACACATATGGCCTTACACACCGTAAGTATGATCTAAATCATACCAACTGCATATCATACTATTTTCCCCTTGTAGTAACTACGTGCAAATCAACAAAGTATTTCCTATCTGTGATAATTCGGTTACATATTGATATCACCACTCCAGCGTACATCAATAGGCACTCACAAAAAATTAGGGATCTATGTGAGGAATAACAATTTATCCGTCAATCAAAGTTATTCATAGCCCGTATGCTGATTGCATCAGCAATAAGGATATTTTCCGGCATTAGGGGGAGATAAGTACCACAAAGAATGCCGATAAATAAATTAAAAATGTTATTGACATTCAATCCTTATTTCCACGTACTCAAAGAATCTGAACTAGAAGTTTAGAGAATCATATATTTGCAACACATTGCAAATCTGCCACATACATTTACTGATGACAAGGTGTTACTAAATTCTATATTCCTGCAGTAAAGTGTCAGAAAGAGTGGAGGTACCTGATAAACCACTCTTCTCCCCAAATGAGAGCAAGAGGGGGAGAAACTCTGACAGGACGAAATATAACTTCTCATATGCTTCCACGGAAACAGAGGAAATCAAATCCTCAACCAGTAAATGTAATTCAGCATCAAGTTGAAAGACACCTCACTGGATGCTCATCATCCAAAGCCCGGCATAAATGTGCACAAATGTTTTGGTGTCGGGACATCGAAACACCTTGACTCCATTTGTTGTAGGAAATCACAAGGAGTTAAAAAGGAATAAATATATTATCCACAAACTTCAATGATTCCATCAGAATCACATAAACTAAAGACTACATTTGTCGACATATATTTCTTCTCAAATTGCTAAAACCTTTTGGGCCCTGAACCAAAATCCATGGTAGAGTGCCTCTTGCACTCATATTGGTTCACATAAAAGGAAGCAAGTAACGAAGAATAGTACCCGCTCTGCAAACGAGTAGTATTTACCGCAGTAATACCTACTCCTCATAAGTATCATCCCTACGGAATACTAAAAACTTCTCATTTATAGACAAAGTCAATGAGGTGGTGAGAAAGCGAGGCTTGTAGTAAAAGGGTTCACGCAGAGACCCGACATCGATTACGATGTAACATACCCGCTTGGTATGAGTGGAATTATGTTTCGATACTAAATATCATTGGCAATAAAAATAATAATATTATCCATGCAGTTGATGGATGAAGTGGCTACATACTCATATGAATCACTCATTTCGGAAATCTCTATTGAAGTCTCTGAAGGGCCTATACTTCCGAATCCAAAAGAAAATCGCAACAATTTTTGTGTAAAACTTCATAAGTCACTCTATGACTTGAAATAGTCGAAAATCATATGGTACTACCGATTAAATGAGTTCCTTCTTCGATTACTCGAATAATGATGATTATTTACATGTTTAATAAAGGAATCCCAAATTTGATTTCCTTTCATCACCTCAGTGTATATTGATGACCTCATCATTAATGTCTATACAAGACCTAAACATACACATAATCATCTCAAGACGGATTCAACCAAATTTAGCTTAAGCTTACAACTTGAGCATTCTCTCAAGAATACATATCAGTCTAAATATATCCAAGACATATACGAGAAGTTCAATGTGGATATATCATACCAATAAAAGACATGTAATATGGTCATAGTACCCCTGATAGGTTACAAATCCATTCATACCTAGGGTGATAATGAAGTGATATCAGGACCTGAAGTTCTATCTCACTAATGTCAATGCACTCATATCATTGCAAACTACGTCAGGCCTGACACTATATTTGCTATCTTTGTTCAGAGTGCAACCCCCAACAAAAGGTATATGGTCGATATAAGAAATATCAACTTATATCTCAAGCTCACAATAAATCTTGGACAATTCCGTCCGGAAAATCAAGATATGACCATGATATGATGTAATGATATTGGCTCTTTATTTGATCCCAATAATGCCATATCAATGACTGAATTCACTTGAATAGTCTTCTCAAGGAATTCATCTAAATAGACTCTAATGACTATTTCCACTTATCATTCTGAATCTAAAAACATTGCAAAATATGCCTGGCTCAGTAGAATGATTAATCACACTCAAAATCATATGGTTGAGATTCATCAGAATCGCATATCTTGATTTTATCAAGATTCTACCACTTGTGTTACCCAATACCTACAGGTTATATGAAGAGCAACATCATAAAGCACATTGCTCGAAAATCACTTATCCTCATGAATTATAGAAAGTGAGGAAACAATTTGCAAACAAAATACTGGAAAATCCAACGGATTATTCCTGATGTTATGATCATGTCAAGGGAATTGGTCGGACACATCCTCCAGATTTGCAAAGTTCAGGGGGAGTAATCTCCCAAAGTATAACCCATTAACAATCATTAGATTGCATATGCTGTACTCTTTTTCCCTTTATGAGTTTTTCCCTAATGGTTTCTCATAAAAGGTTTTTAATGAGACAATATAAACACAAGTGTCAGTATATGTCATATCATTTTCTCCTTATATTTTTCCCACTGGGTTTTAAAGGAGTTTTCAATGGCATATATAATCGCACTCTTTTCCCTTATGAGTTTCTCTCAAAGTTTCTCATAATGGTTTTTAATGCGGCAATATCTTCTCAAAGATCATATGTCATACTTTCTATTTTCCCTATCGGGGTTTTTAAAGGAAGTACTCAAGACATATTTATTGTTCTCTAAACTCAAAGATGAGTTTTCTCCTTCTACAAAGGTTTTTCTCAATTGAGTTCTCATGAGACAATAACCATTATATGTTGTATCATTTTCTCCTTATTTTCCCACAGGGTTTAAAGGAGTTTTAACAACATATCAAATACTATTCTCCTCATATTTTTCCCACGGGGTTTTTGGAGGAGTATTTCTCAAGATGAAGATAATGAACATTCAAGGCAAATACATTCTAGGAGGAGACTATCAGGATGATATATATTCACAAAGAGAAGTATTGATTAGGGGGAGTGTTAGGAATTAATTAATTAGCTTAATTAATTGTTAATCCATGCTAATGTCGGTGGCTATGTTTGGCAACGGTCTTCTTTGTAACCACCTTATAACGAGGGTATAAATACCCCAATGTTCAAGCAATGAAACAACTATTCCATCATTTGCTCTCCCTCTCTCGTTTTTACTTTCACATTCCTCTTGAGGTGAGAACCCCAGAAGGTCAACCAACCGGCGGAATCAAAGTCTTATCCTTCCACTTCCAAGTGTTGGATTCCGTCCATGGCGTCCCAGGATCACCACCACCACCACCACCACCACGGCGGCCACTCCCACGACGACGACCACCACCACCACCACCATCACGGGTGAGTTTACCCGCCTCCGCCTTCCCTGTCTCGCCCCCCTTCTCGCCGTCCGTGCAGCCGACTCAACCAGCGCCTGTTCTGCTCTGCTTTGCGCTTGCAGGGATGCCGCCGCCGCGGCCGCCGGGAAGGGGGTGGGGGTGGGGTCCTGGGTCGGCGAGGACGGGCGCGTGTGGCACTCTCACGACGGCCTGGCGCCGCACTCCCACGAGCCCATCTACTCCCCCGGGGACTTCTCCAAGCGCGCGCCGCCGCTTGACTCCCGCAGCTTCGCCGACCGCGCCTTCACCGTCGGCATCGGCGGCCCCGTCGGCACCGGGTACGCCCAGCTTTTCTCCTGCAGTTGCTAGGTGGCCGTTGTGTTGCGTTGTCCGGCGAGATAGGAGCCGTCTCTGCTGCATTTTCCTCTGAATCTGCCTGTGTTTCCCGCGTAGTGTCGGTGCAGATGTCAGCTATATAGCCTATTGAACTTTGAAGATAATTGTGGATGCATGTACTACACACATTTAGCCGCTTAAAAATGTTACTTTGACCACAAATCTGTTGTGAAATGTTGGATTTATTCTTGGGCAGAATAGACATTATATGCTTCGTTTCCTGGTGTGATACTGATTAGTGAACACTGTCATATGCTTAGGGATTGTCTGCCTCCTTTGCTGTGCTTACAGCTATACACTGTTTTGTTGTTCCTGCTGTTGCGGTTATGTTTCCCTACCACAGTATACCATCCTAGCATTTTGGAATTCGGAAGCGAGTTCGGGGGGGTCTGGTCGATTTGAAGAAATTTGTGCACGGCCTATTTGTGTTGACGAAATAACCTCATGTGGTGAAGCAAGTGTTTCTAATTTCATATCATAGCAACTATGAAATGATGAAGTGAGATGACCCCCACATTCTTCTCTGTTTTGCCTTATGCAGGAAGACTGCCCTGATGTTAGCACTCTGCACTTCCCTTCGTGATAAATATAGCCTTGCAGCGGTATGTAGCATGGTTCTAACCTCTGTTTCTCTGAAGGTGTACTTTTCCAGATTAAATACACCGTTTGTGACATCTTTGAGCACACTTTCACCATCATACATACCATTTGAAACAGTTGATTCAGAAAACAAGTGTCTCGCTTCCACATTTACAATATTTCAGCTGAAAGCAAAGCTTGATTGTCAATATTTTCAGTGAGAGGACATTGAAATATAGCTACTTGACATTGTACTGATATTCTTCTGAAATACAGATACCAACATTCTCCACTATGTATGCTTGATAGTCTCCGCCATGTATGCTTGAATTACAGTACATCGTAGGTTTTCTCTTTCTCCATGTGTTAATTCATAAAGTAAGTGTCTTGCTGGCTGCAGTTCCAATAATTCATGTCAAAGAAAAACTTGCTTGCTAATATCAATATTTCGTTATGGCTGGACACTGAAAGATAATTTACTTGCATTTTTATGATAACTTTCCAAACACTAAACCAAGCCCCCACCATCAGCTTAAATTGCATACTTATGATTTGTATTTCGTTGCTTCTTTGACGTGCAGGTTACAAATGATATATTCACAAAAGAGGATGGAGAATTCTTGGTCAAACATGGAGCTCTTCCCGAAGAGCGTATACGTGCAGTCGAAACTGGAGGCTGCCCTCATGCAGCTATACGTGAGGACATCAGCATAAATCTGGGCCCTCTGGAGGAGCTATCCAACTTGTACAAGGCCGATTTGCTGCTCTGTGAATCTGGAGGAGGTATTGTCCCTGTTGAATCCCACATTGGAAGGTTTATCATCGTGTATGTTTAGACCGGCTTAGTGTTGTCAGTTAACTGTTTCGAAAATGTCCTGTAGCTTTTTGTTTTGAGATGAAACCATTGTTTGTTTTCCGTAATATTGTTTTAGGAATATGCAGTATGCACTACTGATTTCTCTGAAGCTGTTTTGTTGTTTCTTGGGCATTAGTTGAACATCTTGATTGTCCCTCTGCTTCTGAATAATGGGTCACTGAATAGCATCATCATGGCCCCAACTTAAGCCATTTTGTGATTAAGTCCATGACCAGGCACTAAGAAAGCTACTTTTTGTGCATCTTGTGTGCAGATAACCTGGCAGCCAACTTCAGCAGGGAGCTAGCAGACTACATTATCTACATCATTGACGTGTCTGGCGGGGACAAGATACCAAGAAAAGGTGGCCCTGGGATAACCCAAGCAGATCTCTTGGTGCGTAGACTGCAAACCCGTATCACGACACTGATTCATCTTCTCACCTTGCTGAGACAAGCCTACCGTTTTCACTAACTCGGACCATTCGTCCCAAACGCAGGTCATAAACAAGACGGACCTCGCCTCCGCGGTTGGAGCCGACTTAGCCGTGATGGAACGGGACGCCCTTCGGATGCGGGAAGGAGGGCCCTTCGTGTTCTCCCAGGTTCAAGATCAAACCATGCACACGCACGCACACACATGCGCAGTTCTCTCTTTTCTTGTAATAATCTTGATGCCATGAACTCATTCCGCTCTGTGCGTCGCTGGTGCAGGTGAAACACGGGGTCGGCGTGGAGGAGATCGTGGACCACGTGCTGCGAGCCTGGGAGATCGCCACCGGCAACCGGCGCCGATAGAGAGGCTCTCTCGCGCGACCGAAACACCGGCGAGTAATTTTCGGGCATGTGTTCACGTATGTCGCCCGAACGCACGTACGTGTAAATTGTGGAGCCGTCTTCTTTTTCGCCCCGAATAAACCTCACGCCGTTCAGTGTTGCCTGCTGAAAAACAATGGTGTGTGTGCTTTTGCAGCGTACCGACGCTACGAACTGAACCTGAATACAGTGTGCGAGTTCTTCATGTAAGTTCATCAGATGCAAGGTCCTTGATGAGAATGAATAAGCAAAACTGTAATGCTAGACATTGTTGCCTTCGCTGTGTCATGAGCTGGGCACTCACTCTGGAAAACAACAAAACAATAAGGTTCTTTCGGATCAGAGGATATATAAGGTAAAAATTGTTCTGTCACCGTGTGTTGAAGCATTTTGAGCGATGGATCAATAAGCTACACCAGGTCTCGTAATCAGCAGAATTTGGAAACTTTAGTGGATTATTATCATGGGTTATGGGTAGAGAAGCTTTAGGGGCAAAAAATTAAGGAAGAACAAAAGTAAAACAGTTCAGGCGACTCCGCTGGGGATCGAACCCAGAATCTCTGGTTTCGTAGACCAGCGCCTTATCCATTGGGCCACGGAGTCCTGTTTGATTTGTTGGCACCACAAATCAACCAAAGTAGTCTCTGTAATGACCAGAATGGGGAAAACAAATGAGTGCTCAACACTACATTTAAGTGTGAAAGCAAAATTGTCCATGGAATTGGCACAAATATGTAATACTCCCTCCGTCCCAAAATAAGTGTCTCGAGACACTTATTTTGGGACGGAGGGAGTAGTAAACATCTACATGTAAGCCCTTGCTCACATAAACTGGCGCCCTATCCTCGTGGGTCAACCGGGGATGTATATATACATTCCATTCCCACACTTAAAAGCATGCTTGATTAACCCATGCCCCCATGGAACAATTCCCCGTGGTCGTCCTCTCTCTCTCTCTCTCTCTCTCTCTCTCTCTCACACACACACACACACCTGAGCTTGGTGGCTTCTCCTCCTTCAGATTTGCAAGGGTTTATGTGTTCGGGGTAAGATTCTTGAATTGGGTCACACGCCATGGTTCCGGACCAACATCATCTATTCTAGCATCTTTTTGATACCGAGATGAGCTCAAAACTTCTAGATTTATTGCATTGTTCCAGAAAAAATGCCAAGACCACTGGTCCTACTGGAGCTACTAACTGCAAAACTACGATCAAAACCCGAAGATGGGGCTAAAGCTTCGACCCGCGTCGTGATTTACTAATCTGAGTATCAACAATTCCTAGCACAGGCGGGGGAAACATCTTCGCGAAATTTCGAAGCTCTCGAACAGTCGTGTTATTGCCCACTCCATGACAATTCCAACAAACAATATTCATTGGGACCGGCAAGACCCCTCCTGGGAGCCCACCAATTTTGATTCAGTATTCCCATTGTTTCATGCTTCTTGCCTCCATTCTTCTTTGTTGTATTAGCCGTTTTGGGCCTCTTGGGATCTTGGTTTGAAGTTGGGCTAGCTGGTATTTGCCGGAGGAGGAGGCATAAGAGCAAGAAGAATGATCGCGGCTTGCTGAGTTCTAGATAATGCTAAGGCTTCAGTCTCATGGTCAGCTATAGGATGTGCAGCATGATCAGCTCCCCTTTTCCTGTTTAAACCAACATCTGTCATCACTATGTTTGGATCATGCCCTAAATCACCCATATAGTTACCACGACCTCCACGCCCTGCAAAACCATGCCCAAGCCCTCTCCCAGCAGTGCCCCTATCGCGATCTTGCCATGACCACCCACGGTTCCTTCCTTACCCCGGGCCAACTCCTGCACCTGTCGGGGTGTGACGACCCCAGCTTAATCGTGCACTAATCATACACGCAAATGCGCACGATCAAGCCTAAGGACTCATTTGAAGATATCACAACACAACTCTAAAACATAAATAAAGTCATACAAGCTTTATATTACAAGCCAGGGCCTCGGGGGCTCGAATACATAGCTCGATGGCATACAAGCGTCAGCGGAAGCATCAGATATCTGAGTACAGATATATTATAGAGAGAGATAAGCCTTCACAGAGGCGGGGTAAAATAAAATACTATGATCGAAAGGCGTAGGCCTCCTGCCCTGGACCCTCCGATCCTACTCCTGGTCGTCGGACGGCTCCTCGTAGTAGTAGTACTCGCCAGGCGGGTAGTAGTAGTGGTCGTCGACTGGGGCGTCTGGCTTAGGGGCTCCGTTGTCTGGTGGCATCAAATGGGATATGGGGAAAAAAGAAAGTAAAGCAAACGTGAGTATTCATCTGAAGTACTCAGCAAGCAAGGATCTACACTACATATGCAACATTTTCAAAAGAGGGCTGTATATGTGGACTGGGCTGCAGAAATGCCAGAATAGAGGGGAAAGCCTAGTCCTATCGAAGACTAGCATCTTCAACATCTTCGGCAGTCTTGCAACATTAGAAGAGAGTAGATGAACATAATGTAAAGTAGTAGTAGTACCATCAACCTCGACCTGAGATCCTTTCTCGACTCCCTGCGAGAAAGCAATCCCAGAGCCGTACTATCCAATTCTCATCACATGTTCTAGTTGTACCGATCGGGATACAACTCCGAGTGTCCGTTACCGTAGGACAGGCTATCGATAGATAAGTTCTTCCCTGCAGGGGTGCACCAAGTTACCCACCACGCTCGCTTAACTCCGGCCGGACACACTTTTCTGGGTCATGCCCGCCCTCGGTCAAACGATACGCCGCAACCCGACCGAATACTTAACAGAGAGGTCAGCACGCCGGACTAACCTATGCCCCCAGGGGTCTTGGGCCATCGCCCCGGGAACTCCTGCACGTTACGTGCACCGCCGGTGAGCAGACCTAGCAACCCCTTATACAAGTGCGGTTGCGTTCCCAGTCCAACCCAGCGTGTGCCGCTCAGTCGCTGACGTCTATTAAGCTCCGGCTGAAGTATACGATGCAGAATGCCCATACTATGCCCACGTGATGGTTAGTGCTATCGGGCCAGAGGCCCCTCGGATCAAATATCCAAACCGTTTAGTGGTTTAGGATCGCGCGGAAACGAGCAGAGACTCACGATCGATGTGACCCCGTCGCCCCGTCTCGAGGACTTGCGGCAAGGGCGAGGAATGCCCGGCCACGCCTCGTGTTCAAGTCCCGGGTACCCTTCAGGTACACCCGATCACATCACCTCGCATAAAGCTCGCGCGGGTACCCCTCAGGGCCGACCCGTCTTTAGTAACATGGTTTAGTGCAAGTCACATCATCAACAGTATCTGTGTGTCTGACACCAAGGGAACCCTGAGGAATCACCCTCGATGGAATTCCCACTGATGTTATCATCAAGGTGAACGGATGAGGAATCACCCTCGAGGTTCACGCCTGAAGTGTTGCGCGACGATGTCGTTATCGGGGGTGGTGTAGGAGGAATCACCCTCGCTTACCACGATCGATTAACTAACCTACAAGGTTAACATCAGAAGTGCTGATGAGGTATCACCCTCGGCACTCGACGGTAACCCAGCAGTGTCGGCAACTAAGGGGGAAGTGATGTGCGGGGCCAGGGTCTGGTCTTCAATCCCGTTGATCGGGTCTTCTGATATCCAGCGGGGCAGTCGGGATCAAGTGGGGGTCTCTGTCGGTTCTCTACCCAGCCTATACTAAGCAGTCTAGGATAACCAGAAAGGTAGCAAGGCAGGTTACAATAAACAGTCTATGCAGCAGATATAGGAAAACAGTAGCAGTAGCAGTTCTAATGCAAGCATAAGAGAGAAGAGAATAGGTGATATAGGCATGTTCAAAATGGGGGTGCTTGCTTGTTTGCTCGGGGGCAAGGGCAAGATCGTCGGCGGTGTCATCGGGGACGTAGTCGTACTCCTGGGCAGCGTCTGCCTCGGGAGCTACGTCGACGTCAGGGTCTACCGAGAGAGAAGAGGGGGAGGAAACAGGTAAACATAATGCAAACATATGTCACACAGGGCGTGCTATGCTATGATGCAGTGCAGGGTTGCCTAGAAATGCATCTAAGTCATTTTAGTTATTTTTAGGATTATTCTGGGATTTTAATAACCGGTGTGTGTGCACTATTCATCTGCCGGATTCGGACTCGGAGTTACGAGTTCTTCTATGTAGGGGGCTCCGACAAGGAAACAGATGGCACGATCAGACTTGTCTCGTCGTTCTGAGCAACTTTCATGTTATAATTTTTTCAATCCGAGCTACGGTTTAAAAGTTATTAATTTTCAAAGATTAAATTGATTTTCTGGAATTCCTGGATTTATTAATTCGAATTTAAACAGTAACTGGAAACGCTAGGTGCACCCGGTGCACTGCACCCAGTGTGTACCAGAGAGGCTGACAGTGGGCCCAGTCAGCTGCACAGTCAACAGTTGACTGGGTCAGCGTTGACTGGGCAGTGGGTCCAGTGGGACCCACCTGTCATTGACTGTGTCCAGCCCAGTCAGCAGGTTTGACCGGTCAACTGGGTCCAGTGGGACCCAGCTGTCAGCCACTGTTATTTAAACAGGGTTTTAAACTAATCTAATTAGCTAATTAGTGAGATGGGGCCCAGTTGTCAGTGACACAATAGCTAACGGGTTAGTTTAATTTAATCCTATTTGCTACAGTGCAAGGGCCCGCGGTCAGTGGCAATTAGCGTTTCCAGTTAGCCGCTAATGACCTTACAGGCGGGACCCACCGGTGTTTAAACCTGAGCGCGCGCTGCGCGCCGGCGGCGAGCTACAGAGGCGGCGGCGATGGCGGACTTTGCCCACAGGCGACGAAAACGCGCGTCGCGACTACCTACGGGACCAGACGGCTCGCGCGCGTCCATTCATGGCCTCGGCCGGAGCAGGAGTGGACGGAATCAGTGGCGGCGGCGACTGCTGCGGTCGCCGGATTCCGGTCGAGCTCGGGTACGACGCAAACGACGACGAATCTAAGAGGGAAAAGGACGGGAGGTAGCGCATCTCAACGCGGATCTCGGTGACGCGCTCGGGGAGGCCGGAGAGCTGCCGGAGTGGCGGTATTCGGCGGCGAGGCGCGACGGCCGCGGCGGAGAAGAGGGGTCGGTGGCGTCGACAGGGAGCTCCCCGGCTCAAGCCAGAGGGCGGATCCGGCGTGGAAGAGCGCGGCGGGGCTCCTGGCAGCAACGGAGGGCACGGGGGGGGGGGGGGGGGCTCCGGTGCATGAGAACGACGAGGCGGCGGCGGCGACTCCGTTCGGTGGAGCTCGAGGGAGAGAAGAGAGGCGAGGGGAGGGGAATCTGGTGGCTAGGGTTCGGCTGGGGGTCGCGGAGGACCATATCCTCGTCGGGAAGCCGCGGGATGGACGGCGCGTGGCGGCTCGCCGGCGTGTCAGCGTGCGCGGCCGACAGCGCGCGAGAGGATGGGGATGAGCGGGGAGTAGCTGGGCCTGGCCGACTGGGCCTGCCAGGTAAGCCCAGGTGAGTGGCTCTGGCCTTTCTCTTTTATTTCGGTTTCTGTTTTTCTTTTATTTATTTAACAGAGATAGAAAATGATTTCTGTGGGCCACCAAACATTTTAGAAAAATATGGGACTAAGCCCCAATATTTTCTGGTAATATTTGGCACTGCCGCAAGAAGTTTGGAAGCAAGAGGAGAAGGTTAGGTATTTTTAGAAAATGAAATGACCCAAAATAATTGTTGTTGGACCACTAAATAATTTCTAGGGGCAATTTGGGAATTCCAAAAATATTGGTTTCTATTTTACAATTACTTAATGATTATTTGCAGAATTATGAACTATTTTGTTTTGCTGTTTGAAGAAATATTTATTTGACTTGTATTTTAAATTTGAATTTGAGGTTGAAATATTTTCTAATGTAATTTTATTAGAATGATCATGATGACATGGCAGGTTAAGTAGCTTAACCAGAGTGGGGTAACCTGGGGATGTTACACGGGGCCGGATTTACCGGGACATAAAACCCCAGCAAATGACCCCTCGTGTCATCACCAGCCCAGGATTACCGTTACTGATGGACACGTCCTTGTTACAGATTACCAAGCAATTACAAGAATTGGATACAAGACCATGAAGGTCTAATGATACAACAATGATTCCGGTGGTGGATGACGGAAATGACTCGTGGTTCCCCAACGTCGATGGGCTCCATTTCCACAGGAACAGCTGACCCGGATAATTCCTATCCGCGTGGCTGTTATCCTAGGCTCCGCACGGACATCGCTGTGGTACTCCCCGTAGAACTCCTGACCTGGCCAAGTAAATAGCCAGGGACAAGCCTGTGAGTACGTTTGAATGTACTCGCAAACATCATGAACAAAAGATATACCGAATGCAGCAGAGGATATAAGATCATGATGAAACTATACTATATGCATATGCTCATGATGGATTAAATGCTATGCTCATGCTGACTGAAAATTTAAAGATGGCATGATAACAATAATAGGGTGCAGAAAAATAAATATAACCTGTTAGTGACAAACGCAAAAAGAGACATAATATAACTTGTTAGTCATAAAACAAGGAAAGGTAAGAGAAATGCCAATCGGGTATCCACAAGAGTAGTGGCGTGATAGACCGCCTGAGAACTCGAGGGACGCCACAGAGAGGTCTTGAAAAGAAATGCCAGTCGGGTGTCAAAAAGTGACGCAACGGTCGGTCTTGAAAAGAAATGCCAATCGGGTATCCACAAATGTAGTGGCGTGATAGACCGTCTGAGAACTCGAGAGACGCCACGGAGAGGTCTTGAAAATAAAACCGAATGCCCGGGGTAGTCTAGCCAGCCTCTGAGACACTCAAAAAAAAATCAAATAAGAGAAACGGGTTAGTCCACAATAATATCCAAACAGCAGTAGTAGTCATGATAGTTAAAAAAATATATTCCTGACAACATTAGTGGTGACAATAATATCCTGCAAAATAATCCATGCCCAGATTAATTATTTCCTCCGGAGACCGACACTTGACCAACCCAGACTGTAGTCCTTAACCGCGGACACGGCTATTCGAATAGGTATAACTCTGCAGAGGGTGTGCTCTTTACCCACAAGTAAATGATTTCTTTAGTCAACACCGAGACGCTGACTAATTCCCATTACGGCTTTTGGGATGAAAACACACCTAACCAGCACACACCAGATTAACTTTCCGGATGCCAGGAATCACCCAAAACATCTCTCAAGAAAAACTCTGAGTCGGGGAGACTACAATCTCGAATAGCATGGGATCACTATTCATACGCGCGGATTCCAAGGGGTGCCCCCCTCTCGGCTATAACCGGAAACACCCATGCCCCCTGACCTGATGAGAGGATTTAGTCCATGGCCGTGGAAACCCTTATCGTGGCCTCTTTGTACGGTGTGTGCACGGAAAGGGGTTAACAACTTACTAAACCATACCCACCTGTGGCAGGGATAAGTGGTAGCATGAATCAAGTATGGGGGTTACCGGAACAAGACTCGATCTACGGTCGACTCAGGAGGTTTAAGTTTTCCTGCAGTGGTTAGCTCAACAAAGCATTCTTATAACAGTAATACCAAAACAGGGCCACAACCCTTGCATGCTCTAACATGCATAACCAACAAGGCATGATCACGCTCCAACGTGATCAGCCTTCTGCCGATAACGGTATTTCTCTTATGCCTGCTCCTGCAAGTTAGTCATGACAAGCACACGATGCACGATGCGGAGAAACATGCCAATCCTACATGCATGCAAAAATAGCCATATGCAAATTCTATTAAAAATTATCACAACCATGATTCAAATATTCTAGCTAGCAACCACAAAAACATTCACCATATCAAGTGTTCAAGATGCTTGCCTTGAGCATGTGGTGGTGCTGGTCATTTAATTTTTTTGCAAGAAATCATCTTCCCTCCATTTTCCTATTTTAAAGAATATAGCAATTACCACATAAATCAAAAACAGTACTAGAAAGTGTCCCAAATATTTTTGAAATAAATACTAAAATAAACTAGAGGAGAAATGAAAAATAACAGAAAAATAATCAATTCATTTGGAGTTCATATGATTGTACTATGGAATTTCTAAGTTGAAATAATTGATTAAAAGGACTATTTAATAAATCCAGTGGAGACAGAGTTTAGGAAAAATGTTCTCCATATCTTAAATAATAGAGAATGATTTTAGAAGTATGTAGAAATTTGAAACACCAGATTTGGATTTGAAATGGTGGCTGTGAAAATAATTGAGATTTACTGGAAATGAAAAAGGAAAAAGGGCAGAAGTGCGCCTGAGCGCTGTATAGCCGACTGGCGCTACTGGGCCAAGCCCAGCCACTCATCCGCGCGGAAGAGTTGAGGACGTCGAAAACGTATTACGGAAATACGTTTTCCCGAAGCGATAACGCCCTCGCTGAAACCCGTCTCCACTTAATCCGTGCTGGCGTGGCGCTTGGGTCACCGACCGTGGGCCCGCCTGGCCCACTGGTCAGGTTTGACCAGTCGCCCTTGCGCGCGCCCTCCTCTGGTCGAACAGAGGCGGCGCTCCGGCGAGGCTCGCCGGCGAACGATGGCGCCACTCGGGGAGCCGTGGCTACCGTCGTGATCAGGAGGTTGTGGTGGTTCGTCCGGTGCTCTCTATGGTAGCTGGGGTGGACGGAGTTGCCGGCGGCGAGGTCCTCGGCGGACGACGGCGTCGGGCAGGATGAGGTCTCCGTCTACGGTGGCTCCCGAGCAGATTTGAGAGGGGAAGGGGTTCGTGGGACCAAGAGGAGCCCGTTGGTGGAGAGAGTGTAGGGAGAGGAGCCGTGGATTCGTCGGAATCAAAACGACAGTGGCCGCGGCCGTGGTTATCGGAGGCGGGGAAGACGGCCTACTCCGGTTGATTGGGTGCTCGGGGAGGTTCACATGAGGGAGTAGGAGAGGCGTATGCCTCGAGGCGAGCTTAGGGAGGCCCTTTTATAGCTGTGCGACGTCAGTCCCGTGGCTTCTCAGGGAAGAGACGACGGCGGCGGCCATTAGGGCGGTGGTTGAGGCCGTTGGGGAGTTGATGGTGGACGGCGAGGTTGGTGAGGACGGCGGCCGTCCGTATTAACGCCAGGGGGAGCTGGTTGGCTCGGGGCGACGCCAGGTGGCTTGGGCGGTGCCGTGCCCGAGCGGAGGACGGCGGCGGCGATGTGCGGTGACTCTGGACGGGGTGGGTGGCGCTAGAGGCCAGGGAAGAAGGTCGGCGAGCTACCTGGCTTGCCCATGAAGCTCCAGAAGGTGGAAAACGTGCGGGGGAGGCAGCACAACAACGGTGCGAGGACGAGGCCAAGCCTGCCAAATGAGCGCTCTGCTCGTGCGCTGTGCACGCACTCAGTGTGTTCGGCGGAATGCCAGGGCATCCTAGGTTGCTCCAAATGAGCTGATTTTTGGGATAGTGGTGATACTGAGGGTGGTAGGATTGTTGGACAAGTTATTTTGGCAAGATATTCAAGTGTGCAATGCAGTTAAGAAGAGGGCCAAATTCTGTCATGCACAACACCTGTTTGACAAAATGATAGAGCTAGCTAGGGGACTTTGATGGAAATGAGACTTGGCAGGATGATGTCTCCTTGAATGATAGATAAGGTGGTATATTTGGATAATCCAGGGAAGAAACTTTATAATGCAAGTTTTGAAGAAATTCAGTTCTGGACCAAATATTGAGAGAACTGTTTGGTGAACTTAAAAGATGCCATTGGAGCTGATCTTCTGGACTTAAGGGTTTGGTTGGAAGAACTATAATATGGCCAAGTTTCAGAATTTTTAGTGCAAGGAAAAATGGGGTTGTAGTTATAACCTAGAAAATTGACATAATGGAAAAGAGGGAGTTTCACTCAAAAATTTCGAAAGACCAAGTTGGGTTTTTGCATAAAAGTGATATATAGGCATCACATGACCTTTCATAATTTCTGTGGAATTTTGAAAGAATTATTTGAAATGGTTGTAGTGCAACAGAAGCATTTAATGAATTGAAAATGCCTTTTTAAAGAATTGTTTTGGGCAGTTTTTTATTATGAAAATAATTCCTAATGTTATTGAAATATAATTGAAATGGTTTGAGGAAACTACCAAAGCCACAATATTATTTCCAAAATTTCTATATGGAGGGAAGAATTTTGAAAAACAGAAACAGAAAATGGTTCTGAAATTAATAAAAGACCTAGCAAAAATCAAAATTTTAATTCTGGCCAAATTTTATTTAGTAAAAACATGATTAAATTTTTGGGGTGTTACAGCACCTCGATCCGAACCATGTCGCTCGGAGGTCCGTGAAAACCAAAGCTAGATGGCCATAGCTAGGGTTCATACAGACAAACCCTACAACCAATGCAATTTTGGTTCTTCAGAAATATCCGAGCGGCTTGAGATCTTGCGCAACGGGTGAAAACTCACCCGCTTGAGGATAATCTGCACACAATGCAATTCTCTTGTTTGGGTGATTGAGAAAGAGTGATGGAAGAGGGTCCATGGACTTTCAGGGCAACGCACTTATCCTTGCACCGTACGATGGCTTTACTAAACCATCCACGGCGTACAAGGCCATGGCTTATCTTGATTTGTACTCCATAATTAGAAAGAGGAAACTGCATAATTGATTTTTTTTTATGAGGCGAGGTTGTTTTTGGTGGTGGGCTGCTCCTACAAGGGATTTATTAAAATAGACGGGCTTTTGAAACTAAACGGCAAAGTGGGCTGAGTGGGGACAGCGTAATGGGTCAAGCGGGGCACACGGAGCTGGGCTCAGGACGCTCACAGCCTTTCCTCAAAAAAAAAAAAGGGAAAAAAGAAAAAAGGAAACAGGACGGTCACAGCTCAAATCGAGTCGTATCAGTCAACGTGCGTCCGCCTCTCCTCTGGGAAAGGACACCGGAGCGACAGGTCGGGCACCATCCGCAGCTAATCCCATCGCCGAGGTCGCCGGGATCCTGCCCTGCGACGACGCCTCTCGCTGCTCCGCCGCCCGTTCCCGCCTCTCAGCCGGTTCACGCCCGCCGGCCAAAAAGGTCAGCAGCAGCTCAGATCCCACCCGGACCCCCTTTTTTCCTGGCGCGATCCGCTTTGCTTTGCTTCAGTCGCCAACCTTCTAATTGCTGGCTCATGTGCTGCGCCTAAGCATACCACCTGCTAGATCTGGCCGAGTAGCCTCTTGCCAGAGCTCAAGCTCATCCGTGGTTGGATCCTGATTAACCCCCACATGGTTCATTAGCTATCTTGTGATTGTTGGTCAGCTCACCCGACCCTGTTCCGGAGTTGACCTATAGGCAGGGCCACGCAGACAATCAGATCCCTCATGGCCCAAGATCCCCGACGCCGGCCGCGTGCCTAGGCGTCGATGGCCGCAGGCCGCACTCTTTGCGCCCTCCCGCCCTGCGCAAATCGGCGTTTTCAGGGCACTAGATCGCCTGCTCTGCAGCAGAATCGTGTTCGCCCCATTGCTTCCAAAGCTCGTTTTCCCTGCGGCCGCGGTGCAGGCCGCTTGTTCGGCCCGCTTACGCTTGTCCATGCTGCCGCCCAAGGTTCGGTTTATGTATTTTAGCTGCTGGCTTGCTGGTGTGTTTGAGTTTCAGCATCCCAAGAGGCTTGCTCTGATGATAAGTCCTGCCATTCTGCTGCCATTGGTTATTATCTTCAATCAAAAACAAATGATGCAGCCAAACTTATCTATCTTTGCTAGCTAGTAATATTTGGGTTGGTTCAGGTGGGAATGGCATCATTACATTTGCCATGAAAATTACTTTGATGGCATAATCTTTCCCTTATATATTCATAAAAAAATTAGTTGTCCATGTTGCATACTGGATGCTGAAAGGTAAAAAACAGTGCTATCCTATTTGAAACAGAGGGAGTATTTTAGTAGAAGAAAACTTAGTTCCATATATGCTATTATGATTTTTTTTTAATTCTAAACATCACCCAACAAGTATTTTATGGTTCCAAAACTTCGATCAAACTCCTGACTTCAACTGTTATTTGAAACTGAAAATATTATACGGTGTGGAAAAATCAGTTAATGATAACAATAACATACAAAGCCTGTGTTCTACTCCTGTCCATGAAAACAAATAGTTGTAGGAAGTATAACAGAAAACCAACGAAGTGAATTATCACTGTTGGCATCTTAGGCTACTATTTCAATGCCAGCGTTAGAAAAACAATTTATGCTTAGTTGAAATTTAGTGAGTACGGTAACATCAGGAGTGTCGTAGTTGAGACAATCAATGATTGTTGGAGGTGTTTAGCACAGAAGTAGTTGCTTTATTAAAACCCCATGACTTGTATGGGGTTTCTTAATGCATCCTTGATTCCTCATTATTTAAGTGTATGGTCACATTGTGGTCTGTTGAATATATTAACCTTTTTATTTGTATCCCTTGCTGCATCTCATATGGCTGTTTCACTGTACTCACAGTGGGTGGTATACTGGTATTTGATCTCTATTTCAGGGTATCCCATCATGGATGCAAATCCGTCATGTAAACTCCACACGAGACTGAGACTCTGGGAGTTTGCAGACCGTTATATATTTGAACCAACTGATGGTCTTGCTGACTTATATTTGTCAGTTAGCCGGGCCAGTGGATCAATGAATTTAGTTGAAGAGTTGCCACCACGTAGCCCCTCCACAAATCCTAAAGTTCAGACAGTCTATGGTGTGATAGGAGTGCTCAAACTTGCAGTTGGATCGTATTTTTTTGTTATCACTGACCGTGATTGTGTGGGATCATACTTGGGGCATGCAATTTTTGAAGTGACAGGACTAAAAGTCCTTCGCTGCAATGACTCGCTTAACACTTCTCCCGAGCAGGTATAACAATGCTTATTTGCTCCTAGTTAATATTATTTCTACCTATATTCCATCTGTTAAACACCCCGATAAACTATTAGCAGAAAAAAATGGAATCTGAAATTTCCGAACTCCTGGATGCTGCAGAGAAGACCATGGGCCTCTACTTCTCCTATGATATCAACTTAACACTTAAGTGAGTATCTTATTTACATGAAACATGCCAGTTACACTTGTGTATTAGTGTCTAAGCCATTTAACTTGTTAATGAAGAGAGGATTAGAATACAATATGCATGTTCTCAGCTTTATTAGTTGGCATTTTGTCCCTCTCTCTTCATGTTCATAGTACAGACATGCTGACATGTTTTAGTTACTTTTGTTCTTATGTTCTCACTGTAATTGGCATTATATCCTTATCCCTACTATTCCAGTTCACAGAGGCTGTATGATGTCGATGACGAGTTCAAATCACGTCCTCTTTGGAGACAGGTTTGATTCCTTCTCATTTCTTGCTGTAGAGTTTGCTTACACATGGAAGGCCTGAACCTCCCCCCTCCCTTTCTTGTAATATGTGAGGCTTTGTTGTTTATCACTTGTATATGTAATACCAGTACCAGGCCATCTTTGTTATGTCCGGCTGGCTGCATTTCCAGCTATCAGTATAACTATTCTTTCACAGATTGATGAGCATTATTCTTTTCAGGCAGAGCCGAGATTTCTGTGGAATAGCTACTTGTTGGAACCTCTAATTGAGAACAAAGTAAGATCAGTCTTGCCATTTATTTGGTTTTTCAGTTTTAAAGGAGTTATAACCAATATCTGCAGAGTATTTGATTCCTGCCTTTTTCCTTTTACAGCTGGACCAGTATTTGTTGCCAGTCATTCAAGGCAGTATCCTTGTCTTACATGTCATTTACTCTTTGTAACGGCCAGATATATAAGATGATGTATTTTTATGTGAAACTCAATGAGCCCTATAATGTGAGTTACTACAACTTAACTAAATATCAGGTTTTCAAAATATCCAGGCAGAAGTTGGGTCAGAGAAGGTAAATGTGACCCTGATAGCACGTAGGTGCACAGGGAGGATAGGTGAGGTTTACGAGACATCAAAATAAGATTATTCACAAGTTTCCTTTAATTATATAATGTTATATCCTGATTTCTTGTTCTCGAGAAACTCAATGCCCTATGATCGAACAACACTTCATGAGGCTATTATATTGAAGGTACTCGTATGTGGAGAAGAGGAGCTGATCCAGAGGGTTATGCTGCAAACTTTGTTGAATCAGAGCAGATAATGCAATCAAAAGGGTATACAGCATCCTATGTACAAGTAAGTTTCTTCAGACATACAGACAGCCTCTTTATTACCCTTTCTTTTAGTATATGTGCTAATAGTCTCGTTAGTTGGTTCTTGGTTCTGAAAAACTTTAACCACCTCCAAACATTAACAAATTATATGTTTTTTAGGTTCGAGGTTCTATGCCATTCTTGTGGGAGCAGATTGTTGATTTGACATACAAACCTAGCTTCGACGTTGTTAGACAAGAGGAAGCGGTGAACTCTCTCAACTTATGCTTTGTTTTGTTGACGTTGATCAGCAATCCAAGCTGCGTTTACTATTTTCTTTCCTCTTAATTTGTCTTGGGCTTCTTTCTGTGTTTCTTCAGCCTAGTGTACTTGAGAGGCACTTCAAAGACTTACAAAAGAAATATGGAGCTGTCTTGGCTGTTGATCTTGTCAATACAGTAAGTACTGTGCTCTCGGCCTTCTAGCTCAACCAGTGCTCTGTTCAAGCTAAAATATATTTGCTTCAGAAAATGCCATCACACATTGCTTCTGCTCCCGGTTAAGGTGTCTAATTTACAAAATTAGGTTCAAATTCTTTATTTTAAAGATCGATGGTTCTCATAGTCACTTGTATACTTGCGTGCTGTTTCTTTCTCTGGCATGATTTATTCCTTGACATGGAATTAATTTACCTGTTGAGCTTATGTTGCGGATTGGTAAAAAATAATACTTGATGAAGTGATTATTGACGGATTTTTCTTTCGGACAGAGCATGAGAAGCACATTCTTTCCTAATGAATCTGGCTTGCTAACTTTATTCTGTTTTCCATGTAATGTCCATCTTGTACCTCTCTTTTTCCTGTATGGCTATATTCAGCAAGGTGGTGAAGGGCGACTCCATGAAAAATATGCAAAATCTATCGAACCAATTCTCAGCGATGATGTAAGGTAATGCTTTATTTTGCTGTTTGTATCTACTGTAGAGTTATCATATCATGTCTTACTAGCTAAATGTGTATCTAAGCTTGTCTCGTGCAGATATGTGCATTTTGACTTCCATCGTATTTGTGGTCATGTTCACTTCGAGCGCCTTTCTCAGTTGTATGAGCAAATTGAGGATTATCTGAAGAAACACAGGTATGTTGCCAGAAGATATACTATTTTGTGTTCCATCTTCCAGGCCATAATACCAATCGCTTTTGTACATTTAAGTTTGGTTTTACTTTTCTATTGTTGTATGCTTTTTCCTCTTTTTCTGTAATCGGGCAATCTCTTAACCATCGAGAGATTCATTTATGCTCATTCCCTTGAAAATTACACAAATCTTAAAGCAGGAATAGGGTTGATAGGATCTGCTTCCTCCTTGAGGTGTTCCAAGATTTGTATAACTAATATTGAAGTCGTGGATCGAGGCTCTACTAATTCTTTTTGTACTTTCTAGTCTAATGGTAATTGTTAATCGGTTAGCTTTGCTTGCTACTAAAGTGACATAATCTGTTTGTGGTGCTTGATTCTTTACATTATACTCCCTCCGTCCGGAAATACTTGTCCTGGAAATGGTTGTATCTAGACTTATTTTAGTTATAGATACATTCATTTTACCCTTTTGTAGGACAAGTATTTCCGGACGGAGGGAGTACAACATAAAAAAGCAATATTATCGTACCCACGGTCATCTTATTAGCAAACAATTTATTTTTTGACTCCACTTCTAAGGTTTGTATATTGGTTGGAACCTGGAAGGCACTAGTGCATCTGCCTCAAAAGAGCTATATTGTATATGCTGTTTTTGGTAAAACAGAGCTCCTGTCAGAACATGAAAATTGAAGCATGTCTACAGTTGTACTCTTAGTACTGTCCTGTGTAGATGTTTGAGTTTTCTCCGGCTTAGGAAGAAACGGGAAGAAAAAATGGTGGTTTTATGTACATCCATGTACTATGTTCCCTTGTGCTTTATATCAGAGATTCTTATATCCTTCGATGGTATCTTTCCTTCTCATGGTATTGCTAATAATGTTGTGCTAAAGGTACTTCCTGTTGAATGAGAAAGGCGAGAAAATTCAGGAGCAGGTCGGCATTGTCAGAACAAATTGTATTGATTGTTTAGATCGTACCAATGTAACTCAGGTACATCTTTCCAACTTCCAAGTACATTTTTTATTTCCTTGTCATATGAATCTCAATTTTAACAATAGGTCTTGTAATCCAGTAACACTCTAATTAGTTCAATGACGTTATTATTACACGGGCCATAGTTTAGCAAACAACTTATAGAGTCCAATACGTAGGATCAAGGATGACAATATGAGGGATGGGGGTGGAAATAGAAGACTTCTAAATCCTTTTAGCAAATTTTGTGTGTGAAAAACTCAAGAAAATTGGTTTTGTGCCATTTGATGCCTTCATAATCTAGTATTGGCTAAGTGCATGGTGCACCAACACCCTTTTTCTAGGATACTAGGTCGAGGCTATCCTAGATTACAAGGCAAGCAAATAATGCAATTCCAGAAATGCAAAAGCACAAAGTAAAGGATGAGAGATAAATCACACAAGGAGACAATAAGCTGTTTCTTATGGTAATCGGGTTCTTGCTGGTATTCCCTAGTCTATGTTGAGGGCTGGCGAATTGAGCTTGCTAAGGTTGCTGCTGCTCCACGTCAGGCATGGCCAGTACCAAGTCACTCACAATTCTGCAGTAGTGGTCCTGCATCAAGAATTAGGATTGTTCTTTCCAATCAAGTTATCTGTTTCCCTAAATAGTGTAATTAGTTACCTAGGATATAAACAATTGTTTGATATATTTATCATTACCTACTTTATATTGAGATTGATTCTGTCAAGAACTGTTAGGAGGAGAGTCATATATATATATAAGGAGGCCATGTTATCACTAATATTTTTCATCTCCAAGGCTCAACATGTTTGTTAGACAAATCCCTTGTCCCTGTCTCTCTGGTGCAGTTAACTGCATGACAGGTTCACCCTGTTTAGCTCATGGTCATGGATAACTAGGCATTATATTTATTTCTATCTTGATAAATTCTTTTTCATGGACTATTAGTCTGTTACTACTGTTCTTTCTTTTGTTTTATATATACCTCTTCCGTCTGTCAAACTTTCAGTTCTCATCCGTAAAGCTGAACTTTGCTGATAATCTCTACTGTGACAAAACAGAGCATGATTGGGAGAAGAATTCTGGAGAGCCAACTTCAACAAATAGAAGTTTTTGGTGTAAACGATACAATAACCAAGTATCCAGCTTTTGATACAAGCTACAAAGTTTGTGAGTATTATGTTCATATTTACTAGCCTGAGTTTTTCTCATTTGTATGTCTCCCATGCTTTTGTTGTATATTTGAACTGTGTTGCTGAAATGGAAAAATCATTTTCCAGTGTGGGCTAATCATGGAGATGCAATAAGTATTCAGTACTCCGGAACTCCTGCTTTGAAGGGAGATTTTGTTCGGTAATTTCTATACAACGCAATTTGCATATTCTTATTGTAAGTGCATAATATTTACATCTTTTGCTAGTCTTAGTTCCTTCCTTTTCCAGAAAGTCTGGGAACTACTCTCAGTTTTGCGTTGCAAATAGGAATATTAGTATTTTCACCACCTTGATTATGTTCACAGCTGAACCACAGCAAATCTCTATAGTCCGTACCACTTTCACCGAGATAACGAGCAACTGCAAAGATATATTTTACTGATCTGTGGTGCAAAGTCCCCATCATTGTGGCAATTGAAAATACCCTTTGGGTAGTGTCTCTTTGTTAATGTCAATACCTACCAGAGAAAATGGGCCTAAGATAACAGATCTATCGTTGAAGTGATATGCTTCTGTTCTTGGAACTCTCCTATATTACTGCTACTTATTGTAAACTCATTTTATTGCTTATTTGGACACTTCTGCTGAAACATAGTGGTGATAATAATATTTATGTTCTCTGCATTTTACAATCATTATTTTTGTCTACAAGATACGGGAAGCGAAGTGCCCAGGGAATTTTCAATGATCTCCAGTATTCACTTGCTAGATACTACTTCAACAACTTCGCAGATGGGACGAAGCAGGTATGCAGCTGACCTTTTATGCATGTGAGACTCGTGAGTATGTCGCTATGTCAGTAACCAAGCAAATTCATGATTGAGACTTTGTCGATTCGTCATCTTGATGGTGCCCAAATATCAAACTGTTGGTAGCTTATGTTGACATTTAGTTGTTCATTGAATAGTGCAAATGCAACTAATTACATATCATGAAATCTGTTTGACACATGGGAAAAATGTACTATAAATGGACTATTATGTTTGAAGAAAAGCGTCCTCCGTAATTTTGTGTTGCTTAGGTTTCCAAAATCTAGCGGACATCACGCAGGCAACATTTGTTGAACTTACTTCCAGTAAAAAAACTGAACTAGGATGCAAGTGCCTCATTGTTTATTTATGTCTATTTGTTGGTTGTCCTTTATAGGATGCCATGGATCTTCTTCAAGGACGTTACATCACATCTGTTAGTCGAGACATGGCACCTCCAGCAAAAGCAGGATTTGTAGAGAGCTATGCGGTGAGTACAATTTTACTATTTCTTTCTGTTCTTACCTGTAAGATTGTGAAGTTGTTCATTGGAAAATGAAAATGCCTATTTAGTATTCTAAGTATAGGTCAGCTCTGAAATATTTCTGATATGTACCTGGCCTTGTCGGTGTGCTGTTACTAGGCACATGATTGCAGACACTTAGTACTCACTTTAGCATTTGGTTATGCATGGTACACAGCTAGAATGGATACAGAAACAGGCTTCGTCTCTTCTCCCAATAGAAAAGATCTCTCACTTGTGCTATTCCTCTTTTACAGTCCGCCCGCCTTGCTTTTGCATTGGTTTCCGGAGCTTTTATGTTCATGATGATGTCACTGAGACATGGTAAGATTTCTCAATCTGCTGAAAGCCTGAAATATGTGCTTGCATTCTGTCAACTAGTGCTTGCTATGTTATTCTTGGCTGCTTCTGATAATTATGTCAACTAGTGCTTGCTATGATTTGCTTGCATTCTGTCAAGCAGAAACTTTTGAAGTCTATTTTTTGAGAACTCTTTGGGTGCTGGACGCTCAAGTTTTGCCCCTAATGTATTGCACTAGTAAAAACTAGCATGTTTTGCCGAAATCCAGTTTGGGCAAGTTTCTTGCAGTTCTTTTCATATTTTAGTGGATTAATAGAAGAAGAGTCGTGCTGTTACTACAGTATGCGCGGTGGGGTTTAATACTTCCAACTGTGCTTAGGGCTGGAAAAAAAGCTCGAAGCTCCCGAGCTAAACAAGTAGCTCGTGACTCGGCTTGAATCGACTCGAACTCGAAGAATAACGAGTCGAGCCGAGCTTTAGTTTAAGATCATTTATAGACCAAGTTAAACGAGCCAATCCGACGAGTACTCGTGTAACTCGTTAGGCTCCGTACAAAAGATCAGCCACTCCCAATCCAAAAAAAAGATCAGCCACTCAGCACCCTGCGTCCCAGGCGCACAATACAAGGCCCATCTGTTGAAGGCACAGCCGCTCAGGAGACTCATGCGTTACAAGGGAATTACAATTGTTTAGTGATCTGTATGTTTAATATATACATAATCATTTTTTATCATGTTTGAGGGTTTTATTACATATCTTTAACGAGCTTAACAAGCTAAACGAGCCAGCTCGCGAGTTATATGAGTCGAGCCAATCTTGGGTTTGAGCTCGTTATAATAACGAGTCGAGTCGAGCTAGCTTGTTAACGAAACAAGCTCTAGCGAGTCGAGCCGAGCTGGCTCGACTCGGCTCGAATTCCAGCCCTAACTGTGCTTCTTGGAAAGATTTTTTCCCCTAACTTATACATATTTAATATTATTGTAAACATCCTTGATTTTGTTGTCTACTTGAGACGAAGAATACCCATAATAATACATAAAATCTAGGATGCATGTGTCAAGTGTGTATCAAAGCATCCAGTGGATGCTTCCATAGCATTCGTTATATACTTGGTATCATCACAGTTATGGCTATCTGTATCAGTTTGCAAGTTGTGACTCGGTTCTCCCGGGTGATTGTAATAGAAAATGACATGTTCTACCCCTTGATGGAACATGTATGCATATAACTCAACTGCGGCCCCAGTTGCCCTGGTTGATTGTACCATAGATAGATGTCAATCTGGAGAATGCATGGAAGGCATATAACTCGATTGCAATCTCTCTCTTTGCTGCAGCTCGGCATGATGCTCGTCATTTAGTGCTGTCGCTTCTTTGGGCTGGTCTTTGTATCGGTATCACACACTTTGTGAGAAGCAATGGCCGAGTGTTCACGAACCGGCCCCGTGCCCACAAGTCGTCACGCCCTTGATGGAAGCAGGCGAGTGATAGATTATCATTCATTCATCAAACAATGGCAGCACTCCACTTTTTTTTTTGCTATGTAAAGAAGATGCAACTGGTGTCAATCCCTTTCTCATGAAGATTGTGTTCTGTATCTATCTATATGTATATTCTTTGTTCTTCGAGCCATACATAATTGATTTTTGACCAGTAAACAAACAGCTGTTGCTAGTTGCAACGACCACTTCCAGTATCGTCAGGACATAGTTACATCGTGCCGTGTATTTATGATAAAGTGGCAAAATGATGTTTGTCCAAGAGCTTGTGCAGTTATGCCAATTGAGATTTTTTGTCAACGCTGTGTACAATTTGCAATGTTCTTGCAAACGGTAGTTTTTTTGTACTGGCTTGTGAATGAAACTACGTGCCTCCTGTGTATGGCAGTTAGCTATAGCTTATTCATACACGAGAGAAATGGCATATGCATGTATGTATGGTTTTGCACTCTTTTTTGGCGTGCACTTTTCATTCCCATGACAATTTGGTGAAAAGTGGCGACGGAATAAGCCGTGAGATTCGGCTACGGGTAATGTAACAAAATCTGAATCTGTGATGTGGTGGGGCCAGGTACAAAGTTAGATTTTTAAAAAAAGGGAGAAAAAGCGACTCCGCTGGGGATCGAACCCAGAATCTCTGGTTTCGTAGACCAGCGCCTTATCCATTGGGCCACGGAGTCATCGATGGTAAAATTGCACATACACAGTAATAGAGCATGCTACTATGAGCAGGGGAAACCCCCCCAAAAGCAAGAGTGCTTAACGCTACATGCAAGTGCGAAAGAAAAATTATCCATGAAATTGTACATATATGTAGTAAACATCTATGTGTAAGTGTGGAAGCAACAGTCATTTATTTAATGTAAATAAAATATGCTCATATGTATTGGGCACAGGAATTAATAGTGTGAGCGAATTCCCCACACTGCTTACCTGTTTTGTTCAAAAGGGCACTAAAAAGTACTATCTTTTCCTCCCGAAATGAAGGCAGGCAAGCACAGGAGAAACCCAAAAAGAACAAAGTCTTTCCTCGCACTTTTAACATTTTTTTTATAAGAACATCCATGACCTGTTATCAAGTGCGAAATTGTACGCTCGCACGACGGTACCTGGATCGGCTTCGGTGCAGGTTGACGGGCGTGGCGGGCTGAGTGCGGGACCACGTTCGCCTGCGCCTGGATTGGCTAGTGTTGCCGCAGGTCGGGGCAGCGCGGCGCCCAGGCCGCCGGCGACGGGGTTGCCGGGGTCGGTTGGTCAACAGGCTAGACCGGCACCGCCGCCTCACCTCGTCGCCAAGCCGCCGACTGGGGCTGTGCAGCCGCAGGTGCCTCCTCATCCGCAAGTTTCCGGCGTTGGAGGGACTAATGCCGCGCCCCGGGGTCAATGGGGAGATGATGGATTCAACGCCTATGGGGTGGGTCAGCACCGTGGTTCGTCGTCGACGGGCGGTGGTCGAGGTTACGCTTGGCAGAGCGATGGCTCGGCGGAGAGACCGTTCTTGGGTCCCCAGGGTGGTTTTGTTGAGGGGGCTTCTGGCCCGGGATATAGACAGCGAGGAGGTTTCCGCGGTCATCGTGGTGGTCGAGGCGGTCGAGGTGGCCGGTACCGACCACGACAACCTCCCCCGCCTGTTGTCGATCAGATGGCCGTTGATGGGTCTGTGGAGGAGACGGTGTTGTCAGGTCAAGCTTTGGAGGTGGTGTCGGCGTTAGCTAATGCGGAGATACCCGGGAGTGAAACCATGCTGACAGCGTCAGTGGTTGCAACAGAGAAGGCTGATTCGGAGAGGGCGTCCAAATGGGCGCGTAAGAAAGAGAAAATGTTGTGCTATCGATGCGGAGGAAAGGGTCATTTCATTGCTGAGTGTGTGGCTGAGCTTTGTGGCACTTGTGGCAAACCGGCACATGATACGGGGGATTGTCCGTTTCTGCGAGATCAGGCACCGTCTCTCATGATGTATGGAGTGTACCGTGCTGAACTAACGTTCTTTGAGTCTCCTACTGAGAGAGAGGCTCCTGACGAGACCCTGAGTTTGACTACTGGGATAGTAAAAGTTACCAGAGGAGAGGTCTCTGAGACACAGATTGTGCAGAGGCTGAAGGAGTTAGCTCCAGGTGACTTCCAGTGGGAGCTTGTTAATCTTGAGGAGAAACTGTTTAGGGTTGAGTTCCCTTCAGTGGAGGATCTTCAGAGACTTCTGAGTTTTGGGATGTGCAAAGTACTGGGTACTGATGGTGTGCTTGAGTTCCATGAGTGGAAGAGAGTCGAGCCTCAGGGTAAGCCTCTGACTCAGGTTTGGCTGCGTTTTTCTAGGCCCCCCTCGAAGCCCATGCAGGATGCTCGGGTTGTGGCTAGTTTGGGTATTTTGGTGGGGAGACCGGAGCGAGTGGATATGGATTTCACCAGAGCTCACGGGATAGCCCGACTGTTGGTCAGCGTTCTGGACATTGAGTACGTGCCTGAGGTGGTCAAGTGGGCATATCGAGGACAGGTCTATAACCTCACGATTGAGTTTGAGGATGAGAGTCTGTTCGCCGAGGCGGCTAACGGGACTGATACTGATATGCACGAGGGAGATGACAGCTCGGGGCTTAAGGAGGCACCGGTTGATGATACTGGACGAGAGTCGTCCACTGCACCGGGAGTTGTTTCTCAGACGTCAGGGGATGGGACGGCACCACCCTCTTCGGTGCCTACGACTACTCTCAGATTCGGGTCTTTCGAGCCTGCTTCTGCACCTCCGAGGCTTTGGAGTGAGCGGGTGGAGTCCGATGAGGTGTTTGAGCACATACTACCTATTCTGGCTTTTGAGGATGCTGTGAGTCCAGTTCTGGAGGTTTTGCCACTTCCGGTCAGGTGTGAGGAGGAGGAGGTTCCCTCCCACATGCTCGTTCATGATCCTCAGTCAGAGTGCGTGATGGACGAGGTCTCGGTGGTGGAGATTGCTTCTTCGGGAGGGGGTCCGGGGCAGGTGGCCTCGGCACCTTCCTCTCCTATAGCCAGGCCGGCGATGCAGGCGGCGGTTCAGCTTTCCGGAGGGGGCTCGGGGCAGGTGGCCTCAGGGCCCCATCCTCTTGGGGTGCCCAGGGAGGACAGCCTTCCTGGGGCGCGGTGTCTCCTGATGGCCGGAGGACGGGGGTGGATGGGGAGCTCGGGCAGATGGCCCAGGCTCCGCCATCTCCCGGTTTGGCGCAGTCTCTCTGTGGTGGGGCGCGACAGACGTCGCCAGTGCCGTTGAGCGCCCCTTCACTTTCCGGTGGTCCAGCTGGATCGTCGATGGAGGACGACCGGATGCGTGTTCGGGGTGAGGCAGGAGGCCTCACAACGAGTAGGGCCACTCGGGAGGAGGTGATTGCGTTCGGTGGTATTCCGGACCCGGTCTCGGAGGGGCGACGGCTCAGCAGCCGTCTCCAGGATCATCCGGAGGTGGACGACATTCAGCAGCGGTGCGCCTTGAGGGCGGCCAAGCTTCGTGATGTTGAGGTCACTACTGGTATGTCGGTCAATGTTTCAAATTCCATTTTGCATTTCTCTAATGATGAGATTATTAATAATGCAAACCAGATAGGAATTTCACTAGGTAGTAATGATAGTGAAATTTCAACTTCTGTTAATGATATGCTGGACTTAGAGGCAGAGCGGGCCTTAGAGCTGATTCGCAGCTTAGCGGCGGTTAAACCCATGAATGATTCTGATATTGATGCTTTGGGGGTTAGGGTGCTCGATAATTTTTGTGCGGATCTTGATCCTCCTCTTCCTGAGCCTGAGGAGGAGGATGAGGGTATGGAGAATGTTGTGGTTAGTGCTTCTGAGCCTGGTTGTGAGGACCAGCTGGAGAGTAAGATCAACCCTAAACGCAAATGGAAGCGGAAGATATACCCGGATTCCGCAGTGCGTAGGAGTGCTCGGATCCGGACGGCTAAAAAATTCCATGATGAGATATGAAAGGAATCTTTTGGAATAGCAGAGGTCTAAAAGACTTGGCTAAAAGAAGGTTTCTTGCGGAGACATCTCTAGAGCATAGATTGGACTTTATCGCATTGTCGGAGACCGGCAGAGATAACTTTTCGCCACAATTTCTCAATACCTTATCGGGCGGTATTGATTTTGACTGGCACTGTCTGCCACCGCGAGGAAGATCAGGTGGGATCTTACTCGGGGTTAGATGCGAGTCCCTAGAAGTCCGAAGTGTGGTCATGGGAGATTTTGCGGTTAAGTTTAGGGTGAGGTCGAAGGCAGATGGGTTTAACTGGGCTTTGGTGGCGGTATATGGTGCCGCACAGCCTGAACAAAAATCGGAGTTCTTGGCGGATCTGGTTAGGATTTGCGGCTCTGAGCAACTGCCTATCCTGGTGGGAGGTGATTTCAACATTATAAGGAGGCGAGAGGAGAAGAACAATGATAATTTTGACGGCAGATGGTCATTCATGTTCAATACCATCATTGAAAGCTTGGATCTGAGAGAGATAGAGCTTTCGGGCAGAAAATTTACCTGGGCCAACGCGATGCCGATTCCAACGTTTGAAAAGCTGGATCGTGTTTTGGCAAGTGTAGAATGGGAACAGAAGTTTCCCTTCGTCACAGTTCAGGCTCTCTCTCGGGGTATTTCTGACCACACGCATTTATTTCTGGATTCTGGTGAGGCCTCCCACCCGGGAAACAAGAACTTATTCTCGTTTGAGCTGGCTTGGTTTGAGAGAAAAGGCTTCCTTGATCTCGTAGCCAGAGAGTGGGCTAAGGATGCAGGAGGTAGAACTGCGCTTGAGCGCTGGCAGAATAAAATTAGACACCTGAGAAGTTTCCTACGTGGGTGGGCTAAGCATCTTAGCGGGGTCTATAAGGTTGAAAAGGAACGGCTCCTCAACCTTATTCACTCCTTAGATGTAAAAGCAGAAACCACGATTCTGCCAGCCGCAGAGCTCCATGCCAAGCTTGACGCTGAGATGAGGCTGAAAGAACTTCTTCGTGAAGAAGAATTAAAGTGGGCTCTGCGGGCCAAAGTCCGAAGAGTGGTCCAGGGGGACGCGAACACTCAATTCTTCCACCTGATCGCCAATGGCAAACATAGGAAAAAGAGGATCTTTCAGCTTGAACAGGATGAAGAAACGATTATTGGTCAGGAGAACCTAAAACTTTACATCACTGAGTATTACAAGCAGTTGTTTGGACCCCCAGAGGTTAACTGTGTGTCTCTGGATGAGTCTAGGGTTGAGGATGTGCCTCAACTTACTACTGTTGAGAATGAGATTTTAGCTGCTCCTTTTTCTGAAAAGGAGGTGTTCGAGGCCATATCGCAGATGAAAAATAATAAAGCTCCCGGCCCGGATGGATTCCCGGCTGAGTTTTATAAGAAGTGCTGGCATATTATTAAAGGGGACCTGTTGCCGATGTTCCATGATTTGTTCTCGGGACAGCTTCAACTCTTTCAACTCAATTTTGGGACGATAACCCTGCTTCCTAAGAAAACAGAGGCTGTGATAATTGAGCAATTCAGGCCCATCTGTCTTCTAAATGTTAGTTTCAAAATCTTTTCCAAGGTCGGGACGATTAGGCTCACACAGATTACGCATGCTGTGGTGCAGCCTACTCAAACTGCTTTCATGTCGGACAGGAACATCCTCGAAGGGGTTGTGGTCCTTCATGAAACGCTCCATGAGATCCACACGAAAAAACTTGATGGAGTTGTTTTCAAGGTGGATTTCGAGAAGGCGTATGATAAGGTCAAATGGCCGTTCCTTCAAAAGGCCTTACGCATGAAGGGTTTTGATGAAACTTGGCGACACCAGGTAGAATCTTTCACGCAAAAAGGGAGTGTTGGAATTAAAGTGAATGACGATATAGGTCATTATTTCCAGACACACAAGGGCCTGAGACAAGGTGACCCCATGTCTCCTATCTTGTTCAACATTGTGGTTGATATGTTGGCAATCCTGATAGGTAGGGCAAAGGAGGCCGGTCAGGTGGGTGGCTTGGTGCCTCATCTAGTTGATGGTGGCGTGTCCATCCTGCAGTACGCTGATGATACAATCATCTTTATGGAGCACGACCTGGCAAAAGCGAGAAATATGAAGTTGGTGCTATGCTTATTCGAGCAATTGACGGGATTGAAGATTAACTTTCATAAAAGCGAGTTGTTCTGCTTTGGTAGAGCCAAGGATGAACAAGAGGCTTATAGGCAATTGTTTGGGTGTGAATTGGGGACTTTACCTTTTACGTACCTAGGAATACCCATTCACCATCGTAAGCTATCTAACTGTGAGTGGAAGTGCATCGAAGATCGGTTTGAGAAGAAACTGAGTTGCTGGAAAGGAAAACTTATGTCATATGGAGGCCGATTGATTCTTATTAATTCGGTGCTCACGAGTATGCCAATGTTTCTCCTATCCTTCTTTGAAGTCCCAGTTGGAGTTAGGAAAAGACTGGACTTCTATCGATCCCGATTCTTCTGGCAGAGTGATGAACTAAAGAGAAAATATCGACTCGCCAATTGGGATATCATCTGTCGACCAAAGGACCAGGGGGGCCTTGCTATTGAGAATCTTGAAGTCAAGAACAGATGTCTCCTCAGCAAGTGGCTTTTTAAGTTGTCAGTTGAAACCGAGGCAACTTGGGCGCAGATTATCCGTAGTAAGTATCTGCAGTCCAAAACTTTGTCCCAGGTGACAGTGAGACCAACTGACTCGCCGTTTTGGAAGGGGCTTATGAGAGTCAAAGCTGCCTTCTTTCATAGAACAAAGTTTATTGTCGGTGATGGCAACACCACTCGCTTCTGGGAGGATACGTGGCTTGGTGAAACGCCGTTGGCGCTCCAGTATCCGTCCCTGTATCGTATTGTTCAGCGTCGTGATGCTCGTGTTGCAACGATTATGCAGTCCATCCCTCTTAATATTCAATTTCGGAGGGTGCTTGTTGGTGACCGGTGGGAAACATGGCTTCATCTGGTGAGCAGACTGATGGAGGTTCAGCTAACTCATCAGCCCGATCAGTTGCGTTGGAAGCTTACTAGGTCTGGAGACTTCACGGTCAAGTCGATGTATATCGATGTCATCAACTCTAGTGTTATTCCCAGTTCCAAACATGTTTGGAAAGTCAAAGTCCCTTTGAAGATTAAAGTGTTTATGTGGTTTGTGCATAAACAAGTAATTTTAACAAAGGATAATTTGATTAAGCGCAACTGGACATGATCTACTAGGTGTAGTTTCTGTGATCGGGACGAGAATATCAAGCACCTCTTTTTTGATTGCCCGTTGGCGAGAGTCTTGTGGCGCACCGTGCAAATTGCCTTTAACATTACTCCTCCGAATTCGGTCGGTACGTTATTTGGAACGTGGCCTGTTGGGATAGAGTCCGAAACAGCTAGACACATTCGTGTAGGAGTATGCGCGTTGTTATGGGCAATTTGGAATTGCAGAAATGATTTGGCTTTTAACAGAACAACAACTATTCATTTTTTGCAGGTTTTATTCCGAGCTACTGCGCTGATCCGTATGTGGTCCTTACTCACTCCGACGGAGGCCAGGGAGCGTTTGGTTACTGGATCTGTCCGGTGGGAGATGGTAGCGCGGGATATCTTCAACCGGTTTGGATGGCGGTCATGTAATAGGATAGGCAATTAGTTTTCCTATCTTTTGTTATGTCAGCCGGTTGTGGCTTTTGGGAGTTTTGTTCTTGGCGTTGTGGCTCAGTGTGAGCCTGCCGTTTTCTATTTTGCTTCGAGACATTAAGACCTTGTTGAACCTCATTTCTTTCATATATGTGGCCGTATGCATCGTTCTGATGCAGAGGCCGGGGTGTCCCCCCTTTTCGATTTTTTTTTTTGCACCGTGTCAAATAAAAAACATTTTTTGTGATTTAATAAATGTAAAAAATATATTGTTCGCATTGGACACAAGAATGAGGAGTGTCAGTGAATCCTCAACATTGCCCATCTCTTTTCCTCATAGATTACCTTAATTCCTTCCCAATGCAAAGCATGTAAGCACGAGAGAAGTTGAACTTTTTTTTTTTACAATCTCCAATCCCTAACATTCTGGTAAGAACATTCACAAGGTGTGCTTAACCATATATAAGAACAACAAATTGCATAAATTAGAATGGTCCTTAGCCAGTTAAGCTCATTTGTGACACAATTTAGGCTATCCGGTTTCTACACCATGTTACCAACCTAATCCTTTGTATTGTAAAACAGACACAAACACCCACAAGATTAACAAGTTTCTTGTCAGCTAGAACCTAAACAGTTAAGAAGTTTCTTGTTTATGCTCAAAAGAGGCGAGAACTGGAAGTTTTGAGTAGCATGCCACATAATAAAGGTAGTCAGTACGACAACCATCTTCGATCTCGCTAAGTTTCCCAGTGATGATGTCGTACGACAAAAGCTTCATTCGAACATTATCAACAAGGAAGAGAACCTTTCTTTCCGAATCAAGAGCTACAATGTGATAATCAAGCCAACAGAACCAACCATCCTCATCACTGTGAAGCAAGTCGTCCCTTCCAAATGCATTTTCCATACTAAGACGATACTTCAAAGACCATTTGTAGGAATCACAAGTATCATGATTGAAAACATCAACTGTATGACCGCTCTCCTCTGGAACTGGAAGTGCACACTGCAAGAACCCTGATGATTGACCAAAGCAACAAGACAAAAGATCTGATTTGCGATGCGGCAACTTGATAATAAAATCATGGGGTGGTATGCCCGAACCCATTACCTCCAACCCCAGAATGTCATCCCCGGCCGTCTGTGTGCATGTACAAAACTCCTCCAATAAAGTGGTGTGGATTAAAAATATTTACACAAGGCCTCCATGCAACATCCACAATCCATGTGGATAGGCCAGACGAGAACACCTGAAGTTTGTTGATACCTTCAAAATAACCAACAAACTTCTCCTTAATGCAAATGGCATAGAACTGTGCCGACCATGATGGATCGAAGGCCAAAAAAGCGTCACCCACGAACTCAGTTGGGTCAGGGTGAGTATCAGGAACAGGAAGTGACCTCCACTCCTGTTTTGCAGGGTTACACACGATGAAGTGGCAAGGTTTCGGAGAAGTATATCTGCTCTTGTACTTACAAAGAACTAGGCCATTGCAACAGTCCACAAACTGTAAATGCTCATGGTGCGGCAAGAATGTAAGAGCCCCATTAATTCCCTCATCATTTGGGGACAGGCTAACAAGTTGGGGAACAGGCCAATAATCTGTGCCTCCTCCGTGAAAAAGACCAGTGGGAATTTTCGGCAGTTTCTCATGGTAGTATGGATCAGAGGCGAAGGCAAGCCATGCCTTGCAGACACATTTGAAGCGGCAAAAAGACTTGAACGGCACCCGGGAAAAGATTTCCACCACTATATCATCGGTTAGACTGGCGGCAGCAATCACCTTCTTAGAATCCATTTTTATATGGCAGCATACTGAAAGGCAAAATTGGCAATGAAAAATACAAAAGATATCATTTTTTGACCATGGTAAATTGAGAATAAGTTACTATGGGGTTTATAATCAATTAAAAAACTGTTTTATTTGGAACAAAGAAGATCTAGAACTGAGTTGTGGTTTAGAGGTTTGCAGAGTGTGGGGTCAAAACAGGCAGTTGTGCTAAATAAAGTGTACGTATCTCCATGAGATGTTAGCAATCTACCTCCGTTCTGCACAGGGTTTAATTTTGTACGTGGAAAATAATTGGATTTCACATGTATCATTCAAGTATATGTAACACAGCAACCCAATATTCTAGAGCCACCCAACGCACAAGTGCCCACCCCCTTAGGAGCTGTTTGGTTCGACAAAAGGCAACACACAAGAGTAAACGTAATGAGATCACAACGGCAGTCCATGCAGTAATGGACAATTACTGAATTAGTTTAGTTGACGAACATAACTGGACTACAGAGTTCATAACGGAAATATGTAGAAAAAAAAAACCCTTCTCTAATGTTCTAGCTACGGACAAACATACACAGCGCCCTTACACGCATGAACCACGAGGCATGATGCAGCACCAAGAAAGAACTTCTTCGCAGGTCTATGGACGAGATCTCAACAAACGACTCAATACTCTCTTTAGGAACCCTTATGGTTTCTCAACTAACGATTCCTTACTCTCTTTTTTCTCTTGAGATCTCTCCGGGTGTATACGCTTGCTACGAACTAGAAGAATCATGGGTTAAATAACGGCGTCGATTGGCCAATTAGTTGGGGTATTTCACAGATTGCAAGGGGGGCTAATGGAGTACCTCTTGCTCTTAAGTGGATCTGATAGCTAGGGTTTAGATGGGTGCAAAACCAACCAGGGAACCATCAGGGAGCACGCACCAAGGTGGGGAGAGAGAGAACTGGGCACGAACCTGTGGAGGGGGTTAAGTTGGCGCGGCGAAGAGAACGGGTGGCGCGCAGGCGGAAGATATTAGCAATAATCTTGATTGCCTAGTAGTAATAGGGTGTCAAACACGTGTTGGAGACTTGGAGTTGGCTTCAAGCTAGGTTCAAGCTGAGTTGTAGGAGTACTAGTTTTATTCGATTCGATCGTTTGCTAGTAGGTTTGGTAGCTAAATTCGTCCAAGGAAGTGATCATATTAGAGTCCGGATAGGTAGTTTGCTGCGTCCTTGTTGGAAATCTTGTACGAGCCGGCTAGCTAGACGGTGCGTAATTCCCACTCCAACCAGCCAACGCAAACGGATGCAGTTTTGTCTTTTTTATTAGGTCGGTCAGATGGACGCACATGTCCATTTACGTCCATGCGTCCGTAGATGCACCCAAGACGCAAGACATATTTCAAATAGTGCATCTAAAAAAACTTAAACTTACACTTAAAAACACATAACAATAACTTAAATATAAAATATATCACATTAATTTCAAAAGTCCCCGCGGTCCTTGGCGCCGTACATTAAACTTAAGCATAAAAATAACTTTAAACTTAAAAAAACCTGATCTTCTAGTCCCGGCCGTCGCCGCCATCCTGGCCGTCGCCGCCATCCCCGGTGAAGCCGACGAAGGGCGGTGGTTGTCACAGGTGGGCGGGCAGCGCCTGTAACGGCTCCGATGGTGACCACGACTCTGCACTCACCCACATGGCCAGGGCAGACACATACTCCGGCATGCAGGGCATGGTCGACTTCCACGACCAGGACTGCCTGACCAACACAGGTTCCAGGCCGACTCCTCTCCTGCATCTCCTCCTCGCCCTGCACCCACCTGACCCTCCGGCTCGGGGATGGTGACGTCACCGGTAGCCGTCAAGGCGAGCTGCATCGCGAGGCCGTCCCTGTTGGAAAATTAGGCAAGTTCATGATTAATTCCAGTAAATAATTCATGACTAGAACAGATACTAGCATGCAACGATCTAGCAAACTAGAAGAATATCAAAACATGCAGAACAACAGCGTACACGAAACAACAGCTGTAGAGACAGACATGAACAGATGATGTTGTACGTACTGTTCGTTAGCTATTGTGGATGCGACGGTGTTGATGACGATGTTGGCGACGATTTGCTGCTGACGGCGATGAAGACGACGATGAGTAGCACCGCCCGACTTGGACGGAAGACGACCTGTGAAGACGAACTTGAGCAGTCGCGCAGAGCGCTTCCCAAAAACCTAATTCGTCCTCTCCCGATGCAGGATTGCAAGGACGAACGGTTCCGGAGAACTGCTCTCCCATGCGCTGATGCACGCCGGCGTTTAGGATGGAGTAGACTACGACGACGCCGCAAGTTGCGAGATGAGGCAAAACCCAAGGTGTTTTTGGTGTGTCTTTGGCCGCAGCCGGTAGCTGTATATATATTAGGACCAGAGGCGGTATTGTGTCGCGATCACAATCCCAAACCGACTTGGTTTCTAATTCGTATACTTACCGGACAAGAAATCATTAACTTGTCTGCCAAGACATAAAAATAAAACGGCAAAAGGAAGCTGCACCCCTGCAAGGAGACGGACCGAATTTCGGCGGACCATTCACGCGCATGTCGCACGTACGCGCTGCCTCGCCACAGCCCGGCCAGGCCAGGCGAGGCGAGCGAGCGCGCACGTGTGGTCTTCTCTTTCTCTTCTCAACACACCACTTAGAGTGGTGGAGAGAACCCACTATATAAAGAGGTCCAACTCTTCTTCAACTTCTGGGGTGGGACTAAACTTTAGCACCACCACTTGCCATTTTACACATGGCCCACTATTTGAGATTTTAGAAATTGCTATGCAATACCCCACCAGATCTCAAATACCCATTTAGAGATTTGCCTTCTCACACCACTTGTTTAATATACCAGTGTTTCAGCAGAGACTATTAAGTTGAACTTCTGCCTAGAACTTTAATCTACCTCCATTCACAACTTGACAATGGACTATGCCTTGAATTGCTAGTTTTGTGTGAACAGGTTTCACTCAAAGTCTTAACCAGTACCTGACCGCCAGTAGGCTACCCCGCGGTTTGGAGCTTATATGTCATACTCCCTGGTCTCTTCGTGAGCTTATTAGAGATCACCCAAATCTCATAGACTGCGACGTTTACAGTCGGAACTCATATAGATGTGTTCTTTCAAGACTGCTCTCTAGGACAGCATCTTTGCTAATTATAGCCAATAGAACCACATTAAGGCATGTTGCCAACCTGCCTTACAGCTCTGAGCCTTACAGCTCTGAGAGTTTTGCATCTTCACTTAGAGACGGTCATTAGTTATTACTCTCCTCAGTTAACCAATAGCTTGTTCTTCCCAGATCCTAATTCACGGGATCTCCGATCACAAATGTTGGGTTACTACTATGGTGTAACATCTATGGGTCTCATACCCATCTCCCTCGATGCAATATCTATCACATTTCGTGATAGTCCCTTTGTAAAGGGATCTGCCAGGTTTTTGTCTGTTTGAATATACGTAACAGTTATTACTCCGGAGTTTCTCAACTTCCTGACAGACTTCAAACGTCTCTTCACGTGTCTTGATGACTTCGCATTATCTTTAGAATTGTTCACTTTAGCGATAACCGTTTGGTTGTCACAATTCATAAGAATAGCTGGTACAGGTTTTTCAACCACAGGCAAGTCCATCAAGAGCTCACGTAGCCATTCTGCCTCAACAGTAGCTGTGTCCAAAGCAGTTAGTTCTGCTTCCATAGTTGACCTCGTCAATATAGTTTTCTTGAAAGACCAACATGACACTGCGCCACCTCCATGAGTAAATACATACCCACTTGTTGCGTAGAGTACATCAACATCGGAGATCCAATTTGAATCACTATATCCTTCTAGCACAGTAGGATGCCCTGAATAAGTAATTCCGTAACTCATAGTACCTCTCAGATAGCGCAAGACCCTTTCTAGTGCATGCCCATGATCATCACCCGGGTTGGACATGAACCTACTTAGTTTGCTCACAACAAAAGAGATATCTGGTCTTGTAGCGCTAGCTAAGTACATGAGTGAACCGACAATTTGAGAGTATCTTAATTGATCTCTTGTTTCTTTCTTGTTCTTTCTGAGTGTCACACTCGGATCATAAGGTGTTGGAGAAGGCTTGCTATCCATAAAACCGAATCGGTTCAAGACCTTCTCAATATAGTGAGATTGCTTTAACGTAATCCCACTCTCATCCTTAATAAGTTTGATGTTTAGAATTACATCGGCTTCTCCCAGATCTTTCATGTCAAAACTTTTTGATAGAAAAGACTTGACCTCATTAATTGCATTAATGTTTGTACCAAAGATCAGTATGTCGTCCACATACAAACATAATATGACACTATTGCCCCCACCATGGCGATAGTAAACACACCTATCAGCCTCGTTAATGACAAATCCTGCAGAAGTTAGAGTTCTATCAAACTTCTCATGCCATTGCTTAGGTGCCTGTTTCAGGCCATACAAAGATTTTAACAACTTGCACACCTTTCTTTCTCCACCCTTTACCACAAACCCGTCAGGCTGATCCATATAGATTTCCTCTTCCAATTCTCCATTGAGGAAAGCTGTCTTTACATCCATTTGATGAATGATAAGACCATAAGAGGCAGCCATGGAAAGTAACACTCGAATGGTGGTCATTCTAGCAACGGGTGAATAGGTGTCAAAGTAATCTTCGCCTTCTTTCTGAGTGTAGCCCTTGGCCACTAGCCGCGCCTTGTACTTATCAATAGTACCATCAGGCTTTAGCTTCTTTTTTAACACCCACTTACAGCCCACAGGTTTACAACCATATGGTCTATCAGTTAGTTCCCAAGTTCCATTAGAAAGAATTGAGTCCATCCCATTATGAACAGCTTCTTTCCAATCATCTACATCCGGAGATGCATATGCCTCTGCTATCGACTTGGGTGTGTCGTCCTCAAGGTATACAATGAAATCATCACCAAAGGATTTTGCAATCCTTTGTCTCTTGTTCCTTATAGGAACTTCATTGTTATCCTTCTCAAGGACTTCCTCATATGATTGTTCGAAATATTCATCAGTTGTACTAGATTCAGGAATTATCTCAGAAGAAAATCTAGCAATGTTATGCATATTTTTCATAGGAAATATGTTCTCAAAAAATGTTGCATCACGAGATTCCATTATAGTATCAACATGCATATCAGGTACTTCAGATTTTACCACTAAAAATCTATAAGAAATGCTCCGTTGAGCATACCCTAGAAAGACACAATCCACTGTCTTTGGTCCAAGTTTGCGTTTCTTAGGAATAGGAATATTGACCTTTGCCAAACATCCCCAAGTGCGCAAATAAGAAAGTGATGGTTTTCTCCCAACCCACTCCTCATAAGGGATTTTCTCCTTATTATTGTTAGGAACTCTATTCAGGACATGACATGAAGTCAATAGAGCCTCCCCCCACCATGCCTTAGATAAACCAGCAGTGTCTAACATGGCATTCACCAAGTCAGTCAACGTGCGGTTTTTCATCTCGGCAACTCCATTTGATTGGGGTGAATAGGGAGGCGTCCACTCATGAATAATACCATGTTCCTCACAAAATTCATCAAATACTTTGGGAAAATACTCTCCACCACGATCGGACCTAAGACGCTTGATCTTTCTCTCTAGTTGATTTTCAACTTCAGCTTTATAGATTTTAAAGTAGTCTAATGCTTCATCTTTAGTTTACAACAGATAAACATAACAAAATCTAGTCGCATCATCAATAGAAGTCATGAAATATCTCTTTCCACCTTTTGTCAACACACCATTCATCTCACAAAGATCAGAATGTATGAGTTCTAGAGGTGCCAAGTTTCTCTCTTCGGCAGCCTTATGAGGCTTTCGAGGTTGCTTCGATTGCACACAACTATGGCACTTAGAACCTTTGGCAACGGTGAAATTCGGAATTAAACTCAGACTGGATAGCCGAGTCATTAAACCAAAATTAATATGACATAAACGAGAGTGCCAAATGCTTGCATCATCATTAACACTAGCACAAATTTGCTTTACTGACTTATTGCAAAAATCTGAAAGGGAAAAGCGGAACAAGCCTTCGCACTCATAGCCTTTGCCTATAAATTGTCCAAATCTTGACACGATTACTTTATTTGACTCTAAAACTACCTTAAACCCATCTCGACATAGAAGGGAGCCGCTAACTAGACTCTTGTTCATAGTAGGGACATGCTGCATGGTCCTTAGTTGCACGATCTTTCCCGAAGTAAACTTCAGATCCACCGTGCCAATGCCACGAACAGAAGCCTGTGACCCATTCCCCATTAGGACGGAAGAATCCCTTGTGACCTGATAAGAAGTAAACAGGGAGACATCAGCACTCACATGAATGTTAGCACCCGAATCAATCCACCACGAAGATGATTGAAATACTGAAAGCACAATAGGTAAATTACCATACCCATCAGTATTGCTAGCGGTCACCATGTTGACAGTCTTGGAGCTCGTCTTCCCTCTGCGGTCTGCACGTTCAGGGCATTCCTTGGAAAAGTGTCCGGGCTTCCCACAGGCGTAGCACTCTAGCTCAGCCTTGTTGAACTTCTTCTTCTTGAAGGTAGTAGTCTTGGTAGGCTTGTTGAAAACATGTTTGTTCTTCCCTTTGTTCTTGTTCTGTGGGTACCTTTGCACCATATTGGTGGTAGGCTGAACCTCACCTCCTTTCTCAGTAGTGTCTTTAGCCCAAGCTTTTTCTTCAACATCAAGAGATGCAATCAGATTTTCAACTGATATCTCCTGTCTCTTATGTTTCAGAGTTGTGGCGAAATTCCTCCATGAAGGAGGCAACTTTGCAATCATGCACCCAGCCACGAATTTGTCGGGTAGAACACACTTAAGGAGTTCAAGTTCCTTCACAATGCACTGTACCTCATGAGCTTGTTCAACTATAGAACGGCTATTCACCATCTTGCAGTCATGAAAACTCTCCATGATGTACAGTTCACTGCCTGCATCTGTTGCACCGAATTTTGCATTTAGTGCATCCCACAGAGTCTTTCCGTCATCTATGTGCACGTACACATAACACAGACGGTCAGCAAGAACACTCAGAATGCATCCCACAAACATAGTATTGGCTTCCTGGAATTTTCTCTGATCTTCGTCAGTCATTCCCTCTGGAGCACCAACACTAACGTGGAAAACTTTCAGAGCAGTAAGCTAGAGCGTGGTCTTCACCTGCCACCTCTTAAAGTGCACACCGGTAGACTTATCCGGCCTCAGTGCATCAGCGAATCCAGCCATAGTTAACTCAAGAAATTGCCTACAATTAGGTTTTTGGATTGTTGGAAAATTAGGCAAGTTCATGATTAATTCCAGTAAATAATTCATGACTAGAACAGATACTAGCATGCAACAATCTAGCAAACTAGAAGAACAACAAAACATGCAGAACAGCAGCGTACACGAAACAACAGCTGTAGAGACAGACATGAACAGATGATGTTGTACGTACTGTTCGTTAGCTATTGTGGATGCGACGGTGTTGATGATGATGTTGGCGACGATCTGCTGCTGACGGCGATGAAGACGACGATGAGTAGCACCGCCCGACATGGACGGAAGACGACCCGTGATGACGAACTTGAGCAGTCGCACAGAGCGCTTCCCAAAAACCTAATTCGTCCTCTCCCGGTCCAGGATCGCAAGGACAAACGATTCCGGAGGCCTGCTCTCCCATGCGCCGATGCACGCCGGCGTTTGGGATGGAGTAGACTACGACGGAGGCGCAAGTTGCGAGATGAGGCAAAACCCTAGGTGTTTTCTGTGTGTCTTTGGCCGCAGCCGGTAGCTGCATATATATTAGGACCGGAGGCAGTATTGTGTCGCGATCACAATCCCAAACCGACTTGGTTTCTAATTCGTATACTTACCGGACAAGAAATCATTAACTTGTCTGCCAAGACATAAAAATAAAACGACAAAAGGAAGCTGCGCCCCTGCAAGGAGACGGACCGGATTTCGGCGGACCATTCACGCGCATGTCGCGCGTACGCGCCGCCTCGCCTCGCCACGCCACGCCACGGCCCGGCCAGGCTAGGCGAGGCGAGGCGAGCGAGAGCGCGCGTGCGGTCTTCCCTTTCTCTTCTCAACACACCACTTAGAGTGGTGGAGAGAACCCACTATATAAAGATGTCCAACTCTTCTTCAACTTCCAGGGTGGTACTAAACTTTAGCACCACCACTTGCCATTTTACACATGGGCCACTATTTGAGATTTCAGAAATTGCTATGGGCCTAGCCCATTAATTCTAACAATCCCCCACCAGATCTCAAATACCCATTTAGAGATTTGCCTTCTCTCACCACTTGTTTAATATACCAGTGTTTCAGCAGAGACTGTTAAGTTGAAATTCTGCCTAGAACTTTAAGCTACATCCATTCACAACTTGATAATGGACTATGCCTTGAATTGCTAGTTTTGTGTGAACAGGTTTCACTCAAAGTCTTAACCAGTACCTGACCGCCAGTAGGCTACCCCGCGGTTTGGAGCTTATACGTCATACTCCCTGGTCTCTTCGTGAGCTTACTAGAGATCACCCAAATCTCATAGACTACGACATTTACAGTCGGAACTCATATAGATGTGTTCTTTGAAGACTGCTCTGTAGGACAACATCTTTGCTAATTATAGCCAATAGAACCACATTAAGGCATGTTGCCAACCTGCCTTACAGCTCTGACAGTTTTGCATCTTCACTTAGAGACGGTCATTAGTTATTACTCTCCTCAGTTAACCAATAGCTTGTTCTTCCCAGATCCTAATTCACGGGATCTCCGATCACAAAGGTTGGGTTACTACTATGGTGTAACATCTATGGGTCTCATACCCATCTCCCTCGATGCAATATCTATCACATTTGGTGATAGTCCCTTTGTAAAGGGATCTGCCAGGTTTTTGTCTGTTTCAATATACTTAACAGTTATTACTCCGGAGTTTCTCAACTTCCTGATAGACTTCAAATGTCTCTTCACATGTCTTGATGACTTCGCATTATCATTAGAATTGTTCACTTTAGCGATAACCGTTTGGTTGTCGCAATTCATAAGAATAGCCGATAAAGGTTTTTCAACCACAGGCAAGTCCATCAAGAGCTCACCCAGCCATTCTGCCTCAATAGTAGCTGTGTCCAAAGCAGTTAGTTCTGCTTCCATAGTTGACCTCGTCAATATGGTTTGCTTGCAAGACCTCCATGACACTGCGCCACCTCCATGAGTAAATATATACCCACTTGTTGCATAGAGTACATCAACATCGGAGATCCAATTTGAATCACTATATCCTTCTAGCACAGCAGGATGCCCTAAATAAGTAATTCCGTAACTCATAGTACCTCTCAGATAGCGCAAGACCCTTTCTAGTGCATGCCAATGATCATCACCCGGGTTGGACATGAACCTACTCAGTTTGCTCACAGCAAAAGAGATATCTGGTCTTGTAGCGCTAGCTAAGTACATGAGTGAACCGACAATTTGAGAGTATCTTAATTGATCTCTCGTTTCTTTCTTGTTCTTTCTGAGTGTCACACTCGGATCATAAGGTGTTGGAGAAGGCTTGCTATCCATAAAACCGAATCGATTCAAGTCCTTCTCAACATAGTGAGATTGCGTTAACGTAATCCCACTCTCATCCTTAATAAGTTTGATGTTTAGAATTACATCAGCTTCTCCCAGATCTTTCATGTCAAAACTTTTTGATAGAAAAGACTTGACCTCATTAATTGCATTAATGTTTGTACCAAAGATCAGTATGTCGTCCACATACAAACATAATATGACACTATTGCCCCCACCATGGCGATAGTAAACACACCTATCAGCCTCGTTAATGAAAAATCATGCAGAAGTCAGAGTTCTTTCAAACTTCTCATGCCATTGCTTAGGTGCCTGTTTTAGGCCATACAAAGATTTTAACAACTTGCACACCTTTCTCTCTTCACCCTTTACCACAAACCCGTCAGGCTGATCCATATAGATTTCCTCTTCCAACTCTCCATTGAGGAAAGCTGTCTTTACATCCATTTGATGAATGATAAGACCATAAGAGGCAGCCAAGGAAAGTAACACTCAAATGGTGGTCATTCTAGCAATGGGTGAATAGGTGTCAAAGTAATCTTCGCCTTCTTTCTGAGTGTAGCCCTTGGCCACTAGCCGTGACTTGTACTTATCAATAGTACCATCAGGCTTTAGCTTCTTTTTTAACACCCACTTACAGCCCATAGTTTTACAACCATATGGTCCATCAGTTAGTTCCCAAGTTCCATTAGAAAGAATTGAGTCCATCTCATTATGAACAGCTTCTTTCCAATCATCTACATCCGGAGATGCATATGCCTCTGCAGTCGACTTGGGTGTGTCATCCACAAGGTATACAATGAAATCATCACCAAAGGATTTTGCAATCCTTTGTCTCTTGTTCCTTATAGAAACTTCATTGTTATCCTTCTCAAGGACTTCCTCATGTGATTGTTCGAAATATTCATCAGTTGTACTAGATTCAGGAATTATCTTAGAAGAAAATCTAGCAATGCTATGCATATCATTCATAGGAATTATGTTCTCAAAAAATGTTGCATCACCAGATTCTATTATAGTATCAACATGCATATCAGGTACGTCAGATTTTACCACTAAAAATCTATAAGCAATGCTCCGTTGAGCATACCCTAGAAAGACACAATCCACTGTCTTTGGTCCAAGTTTGCGTTTCTTAGGAATAGGAATATTGACCTTTGCCAAACATCCCTAAGTTCACAAATAAGAAAGTGATGGTTTTCTCCCAACCCACTCCTCATAAGGGGTTTTCTCCTTATTATTGTTAGGAACTCTATTCAGGACATGACATGAAGTTAATAGAGCCTCCCTCCTCCATGCCTTAGATAAACCAACAGTGTCTAACATGGCATTCACCAAGTTAGTCAACGTGCGGTTTTTCCTCTCGGCAACTCCATTTGATTGGGGTGAATAGGGAGGCGTCCTCTCATGAATAATACCATGTTCCTAACAAAATTCATCAAATACTTTGGGAAAATATTCTCCACCACGATCGGACCTAAGACGCTTGATCTTTCTCTCTAGTTGATTTTCAACTTCAGCTTTATAGATTTTAAAGTAGTCTAATGCTTCATCTTTAGTTTCTAACAGATAAACATAACAAAATCTAGTTGCATCATCAATAAAAATCATGAAATATCTCTTTCCACCTTTTGTCAACACACCATTCATCTCACAAAGATCAGAATGTATGAGTTCTAGAGGTGCCAAGTTTCTCTACTCGGTAGCCTTATGAGGCTTTCGAGGTTGCTTCGATTGCACACAACTATGGCACTTATAACCTTTGGCAGTGGTGAAATTCAGAATTAAACTCATACTGGATAGCCGAGTCATTAAACCAAAATTAATATGACATAAACGAGAGTGCCAAATACTTGCATCATCATTAACACTAGCACAAATTTGGTTTACTGACTTATTGCAAAAATCTGAAAGGGAAAAGCGGAACAAGCCTTCGCACTCATAGCCTTTGCCTATAAATGTCCAAATCTTGACACGATTACTTTATTCGACTCTAAAACTACCTTAAACCCATCTCGACATAGAAGGGAGCTGCTAACTAGATTCTTGTTCATAGTTGGGACATGCTGCACGTTCCTTAGTTGCACGATCTTTCCCGAAGTAAACTTCAGATCCACCGTGCCAATGCCACGAACAGAAGCATGTGACCCATTCCCCATTAGGATGGAAGAATCCCTTGCGACCTGATAAGAAGTAAACAGGGAGACGTCAAAACACACATGAATGTTAGCACCCAAATCAATCCACCACGAAGATGATTGAAATACTGAAAGCACAATAGGTAAATTACCATGCCCATCAGTATTGCTAGCGGTCACCATGTTGATAGTCTTGGATCTCGTTTTCCCTCTGCGGTCTGCACGTTCAGGGCATTCCTTGGAAAAGTGTCCGAGCTTCCCACAGGTGTAGCACTCTACCTCAGCCTTGTTGAACTTCTTCTTCTTGAAGTTAGTAGTCTTGGTAGGCTTGTTGAAAACAGGTTTGTTGTTCCCTTTGTTCTTGTTCTGTGGGTACCTCTGCACCATATTGGCGGTAGGTTGATGTAGGGGAACGCAGCAGAAAACAAAAAATTTCCGACCTACGCACCAGCCCAGGACCACTATGGAGACTGCATACAAGGTTTGATCAATTTCGTTACCGACTCGTAGCGCAGCGGAAGTAGAGTCGATGACGATCGGCGGTGCAGATCCCCGCAGCTAGGATTTACAACCTACCAACCATGAAGATGTACTCCCTCATCTGCCCCACGGACAGCCCTCCGGGAGGCGGTCGGACAGTCCCTCGGACGGTGTCGCGGACAGCCCTTCGGGAGGACCCTAAAAACTCGGACCGTCACTCGGACAGCCCTTTGGGAGGACTCACAGAACTCGGACCGTCACTTGGACAGCCCTTCGGGAGGCACTCTCAAAACAGCCCCTCGGGCACAAAGATCGAAACTATGACCTCTCTACGGGGTTGCACACATACGGTGTCATCTATCTGGCAGGGCTTCGCCGTCCAGAACTAGTTCCTACCAGAACCCAGACAGCCTTTCGGCTCTATGAAACTCTTTTCGTGGGAGGGAGAGAGAAGCCAGATCATGCATGGCACATGTATGTGAGAAGGGATGAGGTTTGGGCAGCCCCCTCACCTCCTTTTTATAGGAAAACCCAAGGGGTAGTGTGCCTCCCAATTTATCAAAAACTCCCATGCAAAAGATTTCACATGAGGGTAATATGGACAAAATGGGATGCCATGTGGAGCTCCAAGGAGCTCCACCTCCCTTGGCCGGCCACACCCTTGGGGCCCCCCCATGAGGGGCTCCCATGGCCCCCATGCCCTTCTAGAAGCCTTTTTGCAAAAGCCCTAAAAGGTGGCTTTCCAAAAATATCCCAAAAAGCACTTTCACTATTCACTATGACATTTTTCAGCGTCCGTTCGAACTAAAAATATTTATGTGGGCTTAGAACAATTCCAGTACCCACTAAAATAATTTTCAACATGTTCTGGAACAAGTCCAGATTAGTGATTTTCATCTGCGAAAAGCATCTGAAGCGGTTCCGGCAGCTCCGAAACATTTCCGGTTTTCATCCCCGAAAATTCCAGAAAGTTTCCAGAATAATTCTGGCACCCTCCAAGAATTATCAGTGGCGTCCCGAAACCAATTTGACTTAATGGAATACCCCGAAACAACTTTTCAGTTTCACCGAAACTCATCCGGTGTTCTCTCTGCGGAACTTTTCCGCTGTCCGAAACTTTTTCGGTGATTCTCTCTCAGACTCCCTGTCTAGTATTCAGTAGATAGATGACCCTTAAGCGTGTGACCCTCTAGGTTCGGTGAAGTATAGACATGACATGGAACCCTTTCCGATCAATGATCAACATCGGAGCCGTGGACACCCATATTGACCCCTATACCCACACGAATGAATATTCGAGTGAACCTCCAGTTGTCGTGTGCTATTTCTTTTGCTTCACGATATGTTACAAATACCCGAGGTTAGACATGTTGGCATCCCCGTGGATCAACAACTTGTCCACTATGCCAGTTACCTCGTTATCGGTATTGTTCTCTTTTCTCGTTACCGTGTTCCGGCATCCCCGTGATCAAATCACAAAGTGTCTGGCCAGACGATGATGGATACCGTAACACCGAGAGGGCCCAGAGATATCTCTCCATCGTCGGAGGATCAAATCCCAATCTTGAGCTATCAAGTTACTTGACATACTTTTCCATGAACCCGTAAGCCGCCGTAATAGCCACCCATTTACGGATGACGTTTAACAAACCCCAAAGTTCATGAAGCAAGCATGAAGAAACTCGATACTCTCATGGTCTAAGGAATTTTGCAAACATTAACCATCTCTGTTTTATTAACCATTAACTTGTGACGAATGTATCTCATAGCATAACATCAATCGGGTCGATTCAACACAAATGTTCTTCTAACATTGTGCCCTCAAAGTTGCTGGCATAGACATGCCCATGATCAGGAAAACAGAACCATCATGCAACACTTGAGCCAGTCATAGAGGCTTGACTAGGAATACATTTTATCGTTTATTATCCCACACGTGCACATGAGTTTTCCTCCAAGCCTCGTTTTATTTGTTGACTCGAGAACCATAGCAGTTATAGCATGGAACATAAACCTAATTATGAATAGGAAGATAAATAATAACATTTATTATTACCTCTAGGGCATATCTCCTACAGACTCCCACTTGCACTAGAGTCAATAATCTAGTTAATGCTAATGCACTTCACACCTGTGGCACACTGGTGTAAATATGCTTCGCTTGCGGTATAGCCTGATGTCCAACGGATTTGACGACTTCAGCTCCATGTGTATCTTTGCATATCCTCGTGTTTTCACGCTTTCACAAAATTCATATTTTGTGTGGACTTGGCTTTGTATGTATGTGAATCACAGGTCGAACCTGGATTCCTCAGACTGAGTTATGGAGCAACTACCTGCAGTAGTGTCCCATTGACAAAAGCCATCTTGGAACCATACTAAGTTCATGAATGAACTATATGATTCAACATCTTCTTTGTCGCTTTTAAAAGCGGCAACATACTTTGCCTCTGTTATAGAATTCGCCACAGTAACTTGTTTGGAACAATTTCCAACTACCGTGCCACCATATTGTGTATTGAACAATCGCTTGGAGCATGGATGAAGACTGTGTCGATGTAAGCTTTTACAACGAACTCTTCGTGATCTCCGCTTGCGAGAAAACATGTCATCAGTGCTACTATAGTACTCAATGACCCTTTTTCATTGTTGTCCCATGATTAGTACTTTTGATCACTTTGATATCTATGCTCGCAACAACTTTGGGAGTATTGGACATATCTGGTTGTGTTACATACCATGGAATACATGATTAATCCAAACACAAGAGTGTGTGGAATCTCCATCATGTATTTTGCTCATCAGTGTTTTGGGACACCAAGTCTTGAAAAAAATCTTTCCATGTGACTTCGGCAAGAATCACTCCTTGACGTTTTTAATGCTAAAAGGTTTTAGCATTTTGTCAATATGTATCTTTGCTCAGCCCCATTAGGTAAATCTATCTCCATAGATCATCATGCCTAATATAAAGGCTATTTAGCCCAAGCACTTCATCGAAAAACTATTTTCAAATGAAGTCCTAATTCGTGTCAAGAAATTTATTTCCAATTAACAATGTGTCAAGCACACAAGGTTTTTAGAAATAATATTATTATGCTCCCACTTACTTTCTTGAATCACAAGCATCTTCGTCACCCATTGATAAAGTCAAAACCCTTTTTGACCATTCCATCAAAACACGAAGATTTCAACTCCATTTTGCTCTCTTCTGTCCATCGCTGGAACTCTGAAGTTTGCACACTCACTAGCATCCTCTGGAATGACAAAATACCTTGGACTATAAGACATGTAAGTCCTTGGTTTCATTTCCATCATATGGAAATCCTATTGTCATCCATGTTTCATATCTCATGACTGAAATATGTATTAATTGCTAGTTCAACCCGAACCGACTTTAAGCATCGCTACGGTGAAACAACCTCATCGTAGTCAACTCCTTGAACTTGTTATTTCAACAAGTCGAGCTTTATGGATAAAACATTTTTATCCGTATCAGTTTTTAGTTCCATAAAATTTGTTAGACTCTAAGTCTTCCGAAAGGTGTATCAAGATTTTAATCTTGAAACATTTATATGGAAACTATCTCGGATTGTATTGGCATTTAGCCAATTCCGGAGTCAGGGCCCATCAATGCTTCCTTGTGTATCGTAGGTATACTGTTGTCTAACAACAATATCTCGTCTGCGCACCTGAGAGGTTTGCACGAGCCTTGCCTACGTGGTTCAGCTGCAAGTTCGACCGAAGTCCATACATTTTATTGTAGAAACTTCCGTATCAGTCGCAGTAGGAAACTCTAGAATTACTTCCAAGGTCTCTTTCCTTTGATCTGATGACGAAGATACTGTTTATCTCGTCGAGTTGCACTATTCTCCCACTCACCTTTTTGAAAGAACCATTTTCTTCAAAAAGCATACCGTTCTTTGTGGCAAACCTATTTGCCTCAGTATAGTGAGGGAGGAATACCCAATGACTTGGGATAACCTACAAAGTTGCACTTGTTTGATTTGGAATAGGTTTGTAACCTTTTACACAAGCCCCATATTCTGAATGTTAAGAAAAGATATAACATGGTTGGGCGTACCATACCATGGTGTCATTTCAACAGACCCGATGGAGCTCTTTTCAGTGTAAAAGCCGCAGTCTCTAAAGCATCACTCTTTAAAAGGGATAATTGCAAATTTATTTATGTCATCTTTGATCTTACCATGTTATAAATGGTTCGATTACATCTTCACGGACTTTCCACTCACAGTGGTGTTCCGGGTGGTGTAAGTTATGAAACTCTTTTCACAACTCATCAGACATTTGCTAAACTTGTAACTCAAATATTCCTTTCTGCAATCCAATTGTAGAAACATAATTTTCTTGTTACAATAACTTCTACTTCATTCTTGAAAACCTTTTGAATGAATTCAAAAGATCTAGACTTACGTCTCATCAAGTAAATATCCATATATCTACTTGAGTCATTTTTGAAGGTAGACAAATCCACTGTTTGCAACAATATTTATCGGACTACATACATCAAAATGTATGATCACCAATAAGTTCTTTGCTCGTTCCTTATGGCCTGTGAATGGTATTTCAGTCACTTCACTTTTCGGAGAAAAGTTTCAAGTGTCAGATGATTCAAAATCAAACGACTTCAAAATCCGTCATAGTGGAATTTTCCATGCGGGTTTCTCCAATGTGACCAAATGCAGTGCCACACTTGTGTGGTATTCTTTTAGTCTTGCGACATTTAGCGTCAGTGTTATGGATGTATCATATTACCATCAATATTCATAACATACATCCCATCTTGGATGGAAGCATGGCACTTCATGTTATTCATAATACTGAACAACAATTGTCGTTTTTATGAACAACTCTTTTGCAACAAACATTGTGCAATGGGCTAGAGTGTATGAAACTCTAAAATGAATTATGAAAGTAAACCCAGAGGTAATGTATTATTATCAATATGCATAACATACATCTCATTCATAATGAAAGTATGGCCCTTATGTTATTCATAACATCGAACATCAAAAGTTCTCTTATGAACAACCTTCTTGCAAGATACCTTATGCAATGGGCTAGAGTTTGTGAAACTCTAAATGAATTATGAAAATAAATACAGATGGTAATACACCGATGGAAGGTATAGTAACATTTACTATGTTCCCTGTGTATACCTAAACCTCATTCCTGGCTAGTCTTTCAGGCCATAGTAGTTCTTACATCGAGTTGCAACATAATGCAATCAAGCGGGTATCTTTATGATTGTCTCACAATACCCAAGAATTAGTGATTAACATGTTTAACCAGAATTCCCAAGAACTATATCTTTTACCAGCCTTCTATACATCAAAAACTTGTATGACATTCATACATGAGCTGGATATTCCAGTCTTCTTTCTTTTTGCCTTTATACTTCTAACAGTTTAACTTTCAGTATTTCTCCTACTCTCAGAAGAAGCACCCAACTTAAGAGTGGCATTAGCCCCGGACTTCCTAGGCGTGAAAGTTTCACTAACACCCTTCGGACACTTCCTTTCTCTTTAAGTTGTTGTTTTATTCACCATCATCATATGACAAGCGTTCTTCTGGATCCCTCTCTTATCAGTCTAATGCATAGTAAACTCCTTTACTAACAGTTTGCAAACAAACATTGCTTTGGATATCTCATATCTTTTAGCCTTTGTCTGTCTCTGAAAATGATTTTCAGATTCCATGAATATCACATAACTATCCAAACTTTCGAAGTTTGGGTCTCATGGAAGCAAACATATTGCACTTGACTGAAACGGAATTCTAGCTTTTGGATCGAAGGACGAGAGTCACATGATCCATAGCATAAGCGAGAGAATACCGAAAGTATGCGATAGGACAAAGTCCTTCTCGGCACTCTTTGAGGACAATCCTCACATTACGTTACCAACAGTAAATTTTTAACCAGATATTTAACAGCTATTCAATTTTAATAGGGAAGGTGGAAATGCGAGCCATTCTTCTACAACTATTAATGCAAAACACACTTTAGACAGTGTTCAAAATTAATTGCACTGAGAATTAAACAAGTTAATTCTACAGTGCGCTCCCACTCAAATCAATATCTCTCATAATTGATTGTGAGCGATTCAAGATCCATATTAGAATTCAATGCCAAGGATGTAATCCATCTCAAGGGACGAGAATTGAAATTGGTAGGCCAACTTGCCAATCACATCTCTATGTGACTCTTGTTCATCTTTCGATGGGCGTGTTCCGAGCTCAGGACGCTCCTCCAGAACGTCAAGACAACCAAGTGATCTCGCTGCGAGGTCTCAACTCACCCGCCTCACACACTCCTAATCGTTCGCACCCATGTATCCATGTGATGCCCCGAAAAGTTAGGTGCCGTGACGGTGCTACACTTGGGAGAACACTAACTACTTGATATTTTTGTGAGAACTCACCCTAATAAAAAGCGACTACCACGCAATCAAGAAGGGTGCATCATAAGGGATAAACATCTCAGGCAATTCATAATAGCATGATATGGTATAGCCCTTTCTGACGGAGAAGTCTTTCATTTCTTCGTCTTTGGCATTCGCGTCGGTGTTCACCTTCGCGAAGATTGCCACCACCTTGTCGATGCACCAGATAATATTGCTATCTCTATAGCTAATAAAATAATGCATTACACAAGGTTGACACGCAGGTCATTTAAAGTGCAATGATATGGCTCCAGCCATCATGCCAAATCATGACACGCAGGTCATGTTAATTAATTTACATCATATAGACATCTCATACATAATCAAATTATTATGAGCACTGCTATACCACATCATATGCACATGCAAACCCTCCTGCAAAACCAAGTTAGACGCCTCTAATCGGTTCAGCAAAAACTTGTTTTACGTGGCTTCTGAGGTTTCGAAACAAACCGAAGCTACCAACGTCCATCATCAAGTATGATTATTCAAGTCACTAGATTAACTTTCCAGGGTGTATTAAAAATGAGATAATAAAATCTCGAGCCCCATACTAAACTTCGTCATACGCATGACCCCCGTATAGATCATATCTGCATTGCACTTTTGTCTGCGAAATTTCATCTTTCTTTTTAACTACGGTGGAATTCAATGAACTATTAGTACTTCGTTGATCAATCAGGATCACGGATTGCCAGAACATTGAAACTCCACCATGCTGTTATCAAGATCAGAAATATGCAAATTCCAGGGAAGCAACAAGAACATCGGGTAACAGATTTCATCTGCTACCCGCACAAATAATTTTTAGTAATAGAACTCTTCTACTACCTAATTATATTGTGCAACACCCATACATCTCCATGTATTCTAGATCGCAACCTGCATCTACGCATAGCACGACCCATGATGCCACTGTAGGGGAACGCAGCAGAAAACAAAAATTTTCAGACCTACGCACCAACCCAGAACCACTATGGAGACTGCATACAAGGTTTGATCATTTTCGTTACCGACTCGTAGCGCATCGGAAGTAGAGTCGATGACGATCGGCGGTGCAAATCCCCGCAGCTAGGATTTACAACCTCCCAACCGCGAGGATGTACTCCCTCATCTGCCCCACGGACAGCCCTCCGGGAGGCGGTCGGACAGTCCCTCGGACGGTGTCGCGGACAGCCCTTCGGGAGGACCCTCAAAACTCGGACTGTCACTCACAGAACTCGGACCGTCACTTGGACAGCCCTTCGGGAGGCACTCTCAAAACAGCCCCTCGGGCACAAAGATCGAAACTACGACCTCTCTATGGGGTTGCACACATACGCTGTCATCTATCCGGTAGGGCTTCGCCATCCAGAACTAGTTCCCACCGGAACCTAGACAGCCTTTCGGCTCTATGAAACTCTTTTCGTGGGAGGGAGAGAGAAGCCAGATCATGCATGGCACTTGTATGTGAGAAGGGATGAGGTTTGGGCAGCCCCCTCACCTCCTATTTATAGGAAAACCCAAGGGGTAGTGTGCCTCCCAATTTACCAAAAACTCCCATGCAAAAGATTTCACATGAGGGTAATATGGACAAAATGGGATGCCATGTGGAGCTCCAAGGAGCTCCACCTCCCTTGGCTGGCCACACCCTTGGGGGCCCCCCATGAGGGGCTCCCATGGCCCCCATGCCCTTCTAGAAGCCTTTTTGCAAAAGCCCTAAAAGGTGGCTTTCCAAAAATATCCCAAAAAACACTTTCACTATTCATGACGACATTTTTCAGCGTCCGTTCGAACTGAAAATATTTATGTGGGGTTAGAACAATTCCAGTACCCACTAAAATAATTTTCAACGCGTTCTAGAACAATTCCAGATTAGTGATTTTCATCTGCGAAAGCATCTGAAGCGGTTCCGGCAGCTCCAAAACATTTCCGGTTTCCATCCCTGAAAATTCCAGAAAGTTTCCAGAATAATTCTGGCACCCTTCAAGAATTATCAGTGGCATCCCGAAACCAATTTGACTTAATGGAATACCCCGAAACAACTTTTCAGTTTCACCGAAACTCATCCGGTGTTCTCTCTGCGGAACTTTTCCGCTGTCCGAAACTTTTTCGGTGATTTTCTCTCAGACTCCCTGTCTAGTATTCAGCAGATAGATGACCCTTAAGCGTGTGACCCTATAGGTTCGATGAAGTATAGACATGACACGAAACCCTTTCCGATCAATGATCAACATCGGAGCCGTGGACACCCATATTGACCCCTATACCCACACGAATGAATATTCGAGTGAACCTCCAGTTGTCGTGTGCTATTTCTTTTGCTTCATGATATGTTACAAATACCCGAGGTTAGACATGTTGGCATCCCCATGGATCAACAACTTGTCCACTATGCCAGTTACCTCGTTATCAGTATTGTTCTCTTTTCTCGTTACCGTGTTCCGGCATCCCCGTGATCAAATCACAAAGTGTCTGGCCAGACGATGATGGATACCGTAACACCGAGAGGGCCCAGAGATATCTCTCCATCGTCGGAGGATCAAATCCCAATCTTGAGCTATCAAGTTACTTGACATACTTTTCCATGAACCCGTAAGCCGCCGTAATAGCCACCCATTTACGGATGACGTTTAACAAACCCCAAAGTTCATGAAGCAAGCATGAAGAAACTCGATACTCTCATGGTCTAAGGAATTTTGCAAACATTAACCATCTCTGTGTTATTAACCATTAACTTGTGACGAATGTATCTCAAAGCATAACATCAATCGGGTCGATTCAACACAAATGTTCTTCTAACATTGTGCCCTCAAAGTTGCTGGCATAGACATGCCCATGATCAGGAAAACAAAACCATCATGCAACACTTGAGCCAGTCATAGAGGCTTGACTAGGAATACATTTTATCGTTTATTATCCCACACGTGCACATGAGTTTTCCTCCAAGCCTCGTTTTATTTGTAGACTCGAGAACCATAGCAGTTATAGCATGGAACATAAACCTAATTATGAACAGGGAGATAAATAATAACATTTATTATTGCCTCTAGGCAATATCTCCTACAGCTGAACCTCACCTCGTTTCTCAGTAGTGTCTTTAGCCCGAGCTTTTTCTTCAACATCAAGAGATGTAATCAGATTTTCAACTGATATCTCTTGTCTCTTATGTTTCAGAGTTGTGGCGAAATTCCTCCATGAAGGAGGCAACTTTGCAATCATGCACCCAGCCACGAATTTGTCGGGTAGAACACACTTAAGGAGTTCAAGTTCCTTCACAATGCACTGTATCTCATGAGCTTGTTCAACCATAGAACGGTTATTCACCATCTTGTAGTCATGAAAACTCTCCATGATGTACAGTTCACTGCCTGCATCTGTTGCACCGAATTTTGCATTTAGTGCATCACACAGAGTCTTTCCGTCATCTATATGCATGTACACATCACACAGACGGTCAGCAAGAACACTCAGAATGCATCCCACAAACATAGTATTGGCTTCCTGGAATTTTCTCTGATCTTCGTTAGTCATTCCCTCTAGAGCACCAACACTAACGTGGAAAACTTTCAGAGCAGTAAGCCAGAGCGTGGTCTTCACCTGCCACCTCTTAAAGTGCACACCGGTAAACTGATCCGGCCTCAGTGCATCAGCGAATCCAACCATAGTTAACTCAGGAAATTGCCTACAATTAGGTTTTTGGATTGTTGGAAAATTAGGCAAGTTCATGATTAATTCCAGTAAATAATTCATGACTAGAACAGATACTAGCATGCAACAATCTAGCAAACTAGAAGAACAGCAAAACATGCAGAACAGCAGCGTACACGAAACAACAGCTGTAGAGACAGACATGAACAGATGATGTTGTACATACTGTTCGTTAGCTATTGTGGATGCGACGGTGTTGATGATGATTTTGGCGACGATCTGCTGCTGACGGCGATGAAGATGACGATGAGTAGCACCGCCCGACTTGGACGGAAGACGACCCGTGATGACGAACTTGAGCAGTCGCGTAGAGCGCTTCCCAAAACCCTAATTCGTCCTCTCTCGGTGCAGGATCGCAAGGACGAACGGTTCCGGAGACCTGCTCTCCCACGCACCGATGCATGCCGGCATTTGGGATGGAGTAGACTACGACGGCGGTGCAAGTTGCGAGATGAGGCAAAACCCTAGGTGTTTTTGGTGTGTCTTTGGCCGCAGTCGGTAGCTGTATATATATTAGGACAAGAGGCGGTATTGTGTCGCGATCACAATCCCAAACAGACTTGGTTTCTAATTCGTATACTTACCGGACAAGAAATCATTAACTTGTCTGCCAAGACATAAAAATAAAACAGCAAAAGGAAGCTGCGCCCCTCCAAGGAGACGGACCGGATTTCGGCGGACCGTTCACGCGCATATCGCATGTACGTGCCGCCTCGCCTCGCCACGCCACGCCACGGCCCGGCCAGGCCAGGCCAGGCGAGGTGAGCGAGCGCGCGCGTGTGGTCTTCCCATTCTCTTCTCAACACACCACTTAGAGTGGTGGAGAGAACCCACTATATAAAGAGGTCCAACTCTTCTTCAACTTCCGTGTGGTACTAAACTTTAGCACCACCACTTGCCATTTTACACATGGGCCACTATTTGAGATTTCAGAAATTGCTATGGGCATAGCCCATTATTTCTAACAATTCCCCACCAGATCTCAAATACCCATTTAGAGATTTGCCTTCTCTCACCACTTGTTTAATATACCAGTGTTTCAGCAGAGACTGTTAAGTTGAACTTCTGCCTAGAACTTTAAGCTACATCCATTCACAACTTGACAATGGACTATGCCTTGAATTGCTAGTTTTGAGTGAACAGGTTTCACTCAAAGTCTTAACCAATACCTGACCGCCAGTAGGCTACCCCGTGGTTTGGAGCTTATACGTCATACTCCCTGGTCTCTTCGTGAGCTTACTAGAGATCACCCAAATCTCATAGACTGTGACGTTTACAGTCGGAACTCATATATGTGTGTTCTTACAAGACTGCTCTGTAGGACAGCATCTTTGCTAATTATAGCCAATAGAACCACATTAAGGCATGTTGCCAACCTGCCTTACAGCTCTGAGCCTTACAGCTCTGAGAGTTTTGCATCTTCACTTAGAGACGGTCATTAGTTATTACTCTCCTCAGTTAACCAATAGCTTGTTCTTCCCAGATCCTAATTCACGGGATCTCCGATCACGAAGGTTGGGTCACTACTATGGTGTAACATCTATGGGTCTCATACCCATCTCCCTCGATGCAATATCTATCACATTTGGTGATAGTCCCTTTGTAAAGGGATCTGCAGGGTTTTTGTCTGTTTGAATATATGTAACAATTATTACTCCGGAGTTTCTCAACTTCCTGACAGACTTCAAACGTCTCTTCACGTGTCTTCATGACTTCGCATCATCTTTACAATTGTTCACTTTAGCGATAACGTTTTGGTTGTCACAATTCATAAGAATAGCCGGTACAGGTTTTTCAACCACATGCAAGTCCATCAAGAGCTCACGCAGCCATTCTGCCTCAACAGTAGCTGTGTCCAAAGCAGTTAGTTCTGCTTCCATAGTTGACCTCATCAATATGGTTTGCTTGCAAGACCTCCATGACACTGCGCCACCTCCATGAGTAAATACATACCCAATTGTTGCATAGAGTACATCAACATCGGAGATCCAATTTGAATCACTATATCCTTCTAGCACAACAGGATGCCTTGAATAAGTAATTCCGTAACTCATAGTACCTCTCAGATAGCGCAAGACCCTTTCTAGTGCATGCCAATGATCATCACCCGGGTTGGACATGAACCTACTCAGTTTGCTCACAGCAAAAGAGATATCTGGTCTTGTAGCGCTAGCTAAGTACATGAGTGAACCGACAATTTGAGAGTATCTTAATTGATCTCTCGTTTCTTTCTTGTTCTTTCTGAGTGTCACACTCGGATCATAAGGAGTTGGAGAAGGCTTGCTATCCATAAAACCGAATCGGTTCAAGACCTTCTCAACATAGTGAGATTGCGTTAACGTAATCTCACTCTCATCCGTAATAAGTTTGATGTTTAGAATTACATCAGCTTCTCCCATATCTTTCATGTCAAAACTTTTTGATAGAAAAGACTTGACCTCATTAATTGCATTAATGTTTGTACCAAAGATCAGTATGTCGTCAACATACAAACATAATATGACACTATTGCCCCCACCATGGCTATAGTAAACACACCTATCAGCCTCGTTAATGACAAATCCTGCAGAAGTCAGAGTTCTTTCAAACTTCTCATGCCATTGCTTAGGTGCCTGTTTCAGGCCATACAAAGATTTTAACAACTTGCACACCTTTCTCTCTTCACCCTTTACCACAAACCCATCAGGCTGATCCATATAGATTTCCTCTTCCAACTCTCCATTGAGGAAAGCTGTCTTTACATCCATTTGATGAATGATAAGACCATAAGAGGCAGCCAAGGAAAGTAACACTCAAATGGTGGTCATTCTAGCAACGGGTGAATAGGTGTTAAAGTAATCTTTGCCTTCTTTCTGAGTGTAGCCCTTGGCCACTAGCCGCGCCTTGTACTTATCAATAGTACCATCAGGCTTTAGCTTCTTTTTAAACACCCACTTACAGCCCACAGGTTTACAACCATATGGTCTATCAGTTAGTTCCCAAGTTCCATTAGAAAGAATTGAGTCCATCTCATTATGAACAGCTTCTTTCCAATCATCTACATCCGGAGATGCATATGCCTCTGCAATCGACTTGGGTGTGTCGTCCACAAGGTATACAATGAAATCATCACCAAAGGATTTTGCAATCCTTTGTCTCTTGTTCCTTATAGAAACTTCATTGTTATCCTTCTCAAGGACTTCCTCATGTGATTGTTCAAAATATTCATCAGTTGTACTAGATTCAGGAATTATCTCAGAAGAAAATCTAGCAATGCTATGCATATCATTCATAGGAAATATGTTCTTAAAAAATGTTGCATCACCAGATTCTATTATAGTATCAACATGCATATCAGGTACGTCAGATTTTACCACTAAAAATCTATAAGCAATGCTCCGTTGAGCATACCCTAGAAAGACACAATCCACTGTCTTTGGTCCAAGTTTGCGTTTCTTAGGAATAGGAATATTGACCTTTGCCAAACATCCCCAAGTGCGCAAATAAGAAAGTGATGGTTTTCTCCCAACCCACTCCTCATAAGGGGGTTTCTCCTTATTATTGTTAGGAACTCTATTCAGGACATGACATGAAGTCAATAGAGCCTCCCCCACCATGCCTTAGATAAACCAGCAGTGTCTAACATGGCATTCACCAAGTCAGTCAACGTGCGGTTTTTCCTCTCGGCAACTCCATTTGATTGGGATGAATAGGGAGGCATCCTCTCATGAATAATACCATGTTCCTTACAAAATTCATCAAATACTTCGGGAAAATACTCTCCACCACGATCGGACCTAAGACACTTGATCTTTCTCTCTAGTTGATTTTCAACTTCAGCTTTATAGATTTAAAGTAGTCTAATGCTTCATCTTTAGTTTGCAATAGATAAACATAACAAAATCTAGTCGCATCATCAATAAAAGTCATGAAATATCTCTTTCCACCTTTTTTCAACACACCATTCATCTCACAAAGATCAGAATGTATGAGTTCTAGAGGAGCCAAGTTTCTCTCCTCGGCAGCCTTATGAGGCTTTCGAGGTTGCTTCGATTGCACACAACTATGGCACTTAGAACCTTTGGCAACGGTGAAATTCGGAATTAAACTCATACTGGATAGCTGAGTCATTAAACCAAAATTAATATGACATAAACGAGAGTGCCAAATACTTGCATCATCATTAACACTAGCACAAATTTGGTTTACTGACTTATTGCAAAAATCTGAAAGGGAAAAGCGGAACAAGCCTTCGCACTCATAGCCTTTGCCTATAAATTGTCCAAATCTTGACACGATTACTTTATTCGACTCTAAAACTACCTTAAACCCATCTCGACATAGAAGGGAGCCGCTAACTAGATTCTTGTTCGTAGTAGGGACATGCTGCATGTTCCTTAGTTGCACGATCTTTCCCGAAGTAGACTTCAGATCCACCGTGCCAATGCCACGAACAGAAGCATGTCACCCATTCCCCATTAGGACAGAAGAATCCCTTGCGACCTGATAAGAAGTAAACAGGGAGACGTCAGCACACACATGAACGTTAGCACCCGAATCAATCCACCACGAAGATGATTGAAATACTGAAAGAACAATAGGTAAATTACCATACCCATCAGTATTGTTAGTGGTCACCATGTTGACAGTCTTGGAGCTCGTTTTCCCTCTGCGGTCTGCACGTTCAGGGCATTCCTTGGAAAAGTGTCCGGGCTTCCCTCAGGCGTAGCACTCTAGCTCAGCCTTGTTGAATTTCTTCTTCTTGAAGGTAGTAGTCTTGGTAGGCTTGTTGAAAGCAGGTTTGTTCTTCCCTTCGTTCTTATTCTGTGGGTACCTCTGCACCATATTGGCGGTAGGCTGAACCTCACCTCCTTTCTCAGTAGTGTCTTTAGCCCGAGCTTTTTCTTCAACATCAAGAGATGCAATCAGATTTTCAACTGATATCTCTTGCCTCTTATGTTTCAGAGTTGTGGCGAAATTCCTCCATGAAGGAGGCAACTTTGCAATCATGCACCCAGCCACGAATTTGTTGGGTAGAACACACTTAAGGAGTTCAAGTTCCTTCACAATGCACTGTATCTCATGAGCTTGTTCAACCACAGAATGGTTATTCACCATCTTATAGTCATGAAAACTCTCCATGATGTACAGTTCACTGCCTGCATCTGTTGCACCGAATTTTGCATTCAGTGCATCCTACAAAGTCTTTCCGTCATCTATGTGCATGTACACATCACACAGACGGTCAGCAAGAACACTCAGAATGCATCCCACAAACATAGTATTGGCTTTCTGGAATTTTCTCTGATCTTCGTCAGTCATTCCCTCTGGAGCACCAACACTAACGTGGAAAACTTTCAGAGCAGTAAGCCAGAGCGTGGTCTTCATCTTCCACCTCTTAAAGTGCACACCGGTAAACTTATCCGGCCTCAGTGCATCAGCGAATCCAGCCATAATTAACTCAGGAAATTGCCTACAATTAGGTTTTTGGATTGTTGGAAAATTAGGCAAGTTCATGATTAATTCTAGTAAATAATTCATGACTAGAACAGATACTAGCATGCAACAATCTAGCAAACTAGAAGAACAACAAAACATGCAGAACAGCAGCGTACACGAAACAACAGCTGTAGAGACAGACATGAACAGATGATGTTGTACGTACTATTCGTTAGCTATTGTGGATGCGACGGTGTTGATGACGATGTTGGCGACGATCTGCTGCTGACGGCGATGAAGATGACGATGAGTAACACCGCCCGACTTGGACGGAAGACGACCCGTGATGACGAACTTGAGCAGTCGTGCAGAGCGCTTCTCAAAAACCTAATTTGTCCTCTTCCGGTGCAGGATCGCAAGGACGAACGGTTCCGGAGACCTGCTCTACCACGCGCCGATGCACGCCGGCGTTTGGGATGGAGTAGACTACGACGGCGGCGCAAGTTGCGAGATGAGGCAAAACACTAGGTGTTTTCGGTGTGTCTTTGGCCGCAGCCGGTAGCTGTATATATATTAGGACAAGAGGCGGTATTGTGTCGCGATCACAATCCCGAACCGACTTGGTTTCTAATTCGTATACTTATCGGACAAGAAATCATTAACTTGTCTGCCAAGACATAAAAATTAAACGGCAAAGGAAGCTGCGCCCCTGCAAGGAGACGGACCGGATTTCGGCGGACCATTCACGCGCATGTCGCACGTACGTGCCGCCTCACCATGCCACGGCCCGGCCAGGCGAGGCGAGCGAGCGCGCGCGTGTGGTCTTCTCTTTCTCTTCTCAACACACCACTTAGAGTGGTGGAGAGAACCCACTATATAAAGAGGTCCAACTCTTCTTCAACTTCTGGGGTGGGACTAAACTTTAGCACCATCACTTGCCATTTTACACATGGGCCACTATTTGAGATTTCAAAAATTGCTATGGGCCTAGCCCATTAATTCTAACTGTCCCATCCCTTGAATTCGTCGAGCCTGGAGTCCTTGAGTACCTTCTTGAGGACCTCGTCCTGCTCGTCGTCGTCGACGGCTGCTATCGATGATGGCAGGGATGGCGAACGCGTGCACACCCGCGGCGCACACCCACGCACACCCACGGGCTGGGAGCACGACCAACAAAGAATGTCTGCCGCCGCATGTTGTGCTCGTCCCGGAACCATGTGTCCCTCAATGGTGAGTCGACGGCGTTCCTGGTGTCACGGAATAGATCCGGAGGCAGCATGGCTCACCGGAGGTTGATCTCCAAAAGATGAGTGCGGCCGCTGGCTAGAATGGGAGGCACGGGCACCCGATCCGGTTTGAGGTGCCACCCGTTCGGCAGGTACGCGTCGCCCCACTGCATCGGAACAACCATGTCCCAGTAGCGCTGGCACACCTCCACCTTCACATAGGGCCGTTGCTGCGGCGCAGCGGGCGGCGAGATTGCAAAGTCGGCCGCGCTCCTCCTCGGCCCGGTCGAGCCAGACGAAGACCCGGCCTCATGGTCATGCTTCCCGTACCTCCCCGGGATCCACTTCCACACCATTGTGTCGGACGCGTGGGTGGCAAAGAAGTGTATGGAAGTGGACTGGCCAGTCCATGCGCATGGGCTAGGCACTAAAAAGGACCCGACTGGGGAGGCTTCACTAGTGCAGAAAAGTCTAACTATGATGTTGCAAAAAAGGCATTGTTGGTGTTGGCAGGCCTCACTGTTAAAAATTAGTGGTGGCGTTGGACGCTCACGTCAGCAGTATTGCATATACTGATCGTATTGGAGCTACGTGTAGGCCGAAAATGTCATATGTATAGCTGGCGTATGCCATAATCGGACACCACAAACTATAAGAATAGTTAGAGGTTTTGTATTTTGTCAACACGCCATTACCTAGTTTATTAAGGCAGCGGAAAAACCTGTCACGGTAGCGTTTTTGATTATCAATATATATAGAGAGAGAGACGTTTGCGTCCCACACATTGGTTCAGATAAGATATTACGATACATTGCATGGATACACATTGTTTCATGCATACATTAACCATTATCTAGTTGTCATCGATCATGACTAAACATCCACCATCGTTGTGTCATGTGCACTCTGGAGAACAAAAAATAAGGTGATGTAAAATTAAAATGGTTTGTTATGAGATCTTGAAACACTTCAAAGTATAAATCCGGTTGCAGCACTATTCATCGGCAAAAGCCCATCCGCTCCAGTGTCGGTGCTCCGGTGTCGTAACCTTCCTGAAGACATCGTATTGGAGCTTACGGTTCGTCGTATGTGTCTTCATTTCTTCGCGGTGGCGTGCTCACTGTTGGAGTCCCCGGTTGCTCTTGTAGTGTTAGGGGTCCTGTTGCTGCGCTCAGCGCATATGTATCCTGCCTTGGGTGTGTGCATGCGTTGTGGTGGCGTGCGTTTGTAACGGGTTGTTGTTGTTGTCGGTCATTGCTTTATATATAAAACGGGGCAAAAGCCTTTTTCGGTAAAAGCCCATCCGTGGTGGGCTGCTCTTTTCTTTTCCCTTTTGTGAATCAAGGAGCTTTTTTCGGCATTTTACGGCAAGAAGCTTAATTTGATAAGGAGTACGAGATTATTATGCGGGCCCTTCATTCAAGCGAGGGTACAGAGAAAGAACGAAACGAAGCGAGAGGCCGGGGGAGGGGGCGGGGAAAAGAGTCGAGTTGATTGACTGAGAGAAGCAAAACGAAATCCGGATTTGGCCAAAAAAAATCAACGTTATGGATACCAAGTAACACTAGTAGAGGATCGACCATTAGTCCCGGTTCGTAAGGGCCTTTAGTCCCGGTTCACCAACCAGGACTAATAAATCGGGACTAAAGGCCCTCACCCTTTAGTCCCGGTTGGCCACGACCCGGGACTAAATCGCTTCCACGTGGCCGGCAGCGCGCGCCCGGGCTGGGGACCATTAGTCCCGGTTGATAACACCAACCGTGACTAAAGGTTTAGGGGTTAAGGGGTTTAGGTTTATGGTTTATTTTTCCTTTTATTTTTGTGTTTTCCATTTAATACTTTTTCATTTCAAACATATTTTACGCTACTACACGTTATGCATATATAATATAATTTCTCGTAGAACCAATCATATATCATAGAATTTCTCGTACGACCATGCACGCACACACACACACACACATACATACATACATACAATTTGCAGATCATTACATGCAAGCATTTGGTGAAATGGTATTCTTCTTCGGGTGCTATGACCTGCTGAAGCAAAAATCCCGCAATTTCCTCTGGAAGTGCTCGTATGCGGTCCTTTGGTATGAGCTTATCCCGCATCTCTGACATCTTTAAAGAAGGAGATCAATATGAATATATTAGTTGTGTGTATATATATTAGATCATGATATAAAAATTGTGAATAGCGTTCTGGCAAACGTATCCAAAATTGTCTTGCAGATTTGCTCCTTTCGGACGTCATAATGCGAATGTTCTCGCAAACATAGTCTGCACATAAATTATTACCCATGCCTGCCTCATGCACTTTACGAGAATAGAATTCAATCAGATACATAATGGTATTGAAACTAGAATTAAAGAGATGCGCGGACGTAACTAGTACTACTTAATTACCCTGGGTCGCACCCATTTCAGCTTTGGTTCCCATGCACCGACCATCTCTTTGGTGAACCTTTACCAAACCCTGCCCGGCAAAGAAAACAAATAAAGGAGTTATTAATTAATTACTTGATATCAGGAAATGAACTAAAGAGGCCGACATAGTGCGATAATGATTGAAATTACCTGTCGAGCATCAAATACAGGCTTCTGTATGTTTCAGGGTCTTTACTTAGTGAGTCCAGTACTTCAACTTTTCCCGCGTCAACTCTAATGATTAGCAGGATCTAGTGGAAACTGCGCACACGTTTGTATAAGCGGCCATGCATAACTCATCAACTACACTTATCGAGTAAGCAAAATAGAATTTGTATTACAAGACAGCAACACTCACCTGAAGTTGTAAGGAAATACTGTTTCTGTTTTGGCATGTAGTTCCTTCAAAAACTGCAGCAAGTTGTCCTCTGTGTCGTCTGGGTGCTTATTTAACACCTCTTCATAAACGATATTTGGGTCAATGAACCCAATGCCATAGACTCCATCTCGATTCATTTCAAAAATCTTCATTTTGCATAATACCACACAAAAGAATATAGTGAGGATAATTACAGTCAATGAACGAGCTGAGCTACAGACTTAAATTACAGAAAGAAATCACTTACAGACAATAGCAACTGATGAGGGATTTGTCGAGTGCGTCTTGATTGAATAACTGGAAAAGTTCTGAAAAGTCAATCCACAGATCTTTTTCATTGAAGAAATGCTCTGGCTTGACTTTCACCATGAGGCTCTCTCGCCCGACCTTTACTTCTCTCAGGTACCAGTCATGCAATCTGCGCATTTGCGTTGATAGAAGCAGGACCTCCTCAGGCCTGACCAGAGGGTTCCCGGGGACATATTTCCATAGATCCTCCGGACTCGTGGGAAGAGCCTTGGTGCCTAGGAGTTGTTCAACAATGATACCGGCCTCTCTAGCCATCTGTCTAACAGCGTCGGTTACTGCCAACTCGGTACTCACCTTGAGCGGGGGGGGGGGGGGGGGGGGGTGGGGGGGGGGGGGGGGGTGGGGGGGGGGTGGGGGGGGGGGGGGTGGGGGGGGTGTTTGTGGGGGGTGGGTGTGTGTTTTTGTGTGGTTTTTGGTTTGGTGGGGTGGTGGGGTGTGGGGTTGTGTGGGGGGGGGGGGGGGGGGGGGGGGGGGGGGGGCTCGATTGCACTGCCTGTTCTTCGAGCTGGGGAACAATTTCCCACCTTTTATTACTACATGTAAGGCTCAACTCCTTATCTTTTTGTGCACGATATGACTTGCTAATAGAGCGTTCATAGTCTGATCGCCTTGTCTCCACAGCCGGTTTAGCAAGATCCACAAAGTGTTGTATGACTTTATCAGGTATTTTCTCCTTTCGCGGCGGGGGCGGTTTTAGTGCAAAATGGGCCTTCACTTCGGCAGCCACTTGGTCATTGTTTTCCTCGACAGTCATCTCGTAAGCCAACTTCTTTTTGGCAGGAGGGTCGGCTTTCTTCCTTGGTGCTCTATTCCGCTTTGGAGTCGGCTCATGCAGCAGAGATCGATATTGCGGACACGCAATGGGCGCCGTCTTGGGGTGGGCTGGAGTCGGCTGACGCGGCGGAGATCGATACGGCAGACTCGCACTGCGCTCTGTCTCGAGGTGGGGTGGAGTCAGCTGACGCGGCGGACTTGGAGGAGGAGTCAGTGCCCTTGGCGCCGAGTTTGGAAAGACGATGCAATCCTTTCTCCATACAATGACACCACGTATGGCTTCTCCCAGTGTGTACTCCTATTGACCTCCAGGAAAGTCAAGCTCTAGTGATTCATAACCCGACATCACTTCATCCACCCCGACACGATCATAACGAGCTGGAATCGGATTGCCATGGATGGTTGCTTCAGGTTCATTCGGTAAAGCAAAGCCGACCGCCACCTTCATGGATATGTTCTTCAGTTTCATGTGTAGCTCACAAGTTGTCGTCTCTTTGATATCATCCACGGGGTATCTAGCCAGTAGTGCATCATCGGCCGGGACCCCTGTGGAATCGACGCTGCTTTTCGGCATAGATGGGACGGTGCTATCCAATGCTGGATCTGTTTGCTGCTGCCGCTGAGACGCCCTTTCCAGGCTAAGTGTGTCGATCTGCTCCTGCTGCCGCATGAAAGCGCGTTCCAACTCCGCGTTCTTTGATTCTACTTGTTGAAGCCGGTCTGCATCCTGCTTCTTCTTCTCTTCCTCCTGCTTCTTCTTTCTCGCACAGCTTCTGTAAGTGGTGTTCCACTCCGCAAACCCCTCAACCCACGGAATTACGCCTTTGCATCATGTTCGTCCCGGGTGTTCAGGATTCTTGAGGGCGCGTGTAAGCTCGTCGTTCTCTCTCTCGGGCTGGAACACCCCCGTTCGAGCCTCTTCTATTGGAACAAGTAAATCGTCCGAGGCTTCTTTAAGACTTGCCTGCTCAATAATCTCCCCTGTCTTTGGGTCCAACTTTCCCCTATGCGCATCAAATCAAGTCCTGCACCTGTCGGGACAACCCAATGTTTTTGGAGTGACCCCTGGAACAATCATCTTTTACTCAGATTCATCCCACTTAGGCCGGCCAGTCTTGTAGCCACTGGCCCCAAAACATGGTGGTGCTTTTTTTCTCAGCATTTATCTTGTTTTTCCTCGACCGTTCCTTAGCTGTTTCCGATTCCTTGAACTCCACAAATAAATCCCAGTGGTCTTTTACCTTCTCCAGTGGTCTAGTGAATTCTGGAGTCTGCTTTTCTGCTTCGACGTAGCCGGCCCATAATCTTTTGTTCCAGTTGCAGAATTGTGTGGCCATCTTCTTAAGAGCACTCTTCTGGACTTTCTCCCGTTCTGCATCTGTGAAATGCTCTGGTAGGGTGAAATGTGATATGAGCGTATCCCAAAGCAGATCTTTTGCTCTTTTCTCGACAAAACTAACTCCTCGATCTTCCTTTGGCTTATTCCATTCTTGAACGGAGATCGGGATTTGGTCCCTGACAATAACTCCGCATTGACGAGTAAATTTGTCCGCATTCTTTTTAGGAGCAATCTGTTCGCCATTTGGTTTGATCTCATCGATGTTGTACTTTATGCCAGCCTGCAACTTTTTGGCCGGGCCTCGTACTGCCCTGCTTGTAGAAGATTTGCTCGATCCGGAGGGCTAAAAGAAGAAAGATTCGTTAATATATACAAATCAATTAATACATGTAATGATCACCAGAGGCCTATATATATATATATATATATATATATATATATATATATATATATATAGGTAAATTATGTGGGGCACCTAGGTGCCTGGGCACCTAGGTGCCTGGGCACCTAGGTCCAAATATAGCAAGTCATATTTGATATAGTGACCTTCCAAATTTTGTTTGCATGCACTACAACCATCAATGGTCAATAATTGCTTTCCAAAAAAATAATATACAACTGGTTTCCTAATATGATTCCTTTCCAAACAAAAATGGTACGTATATACACTTTTATTTTTTAAGGTATCGGATATGAAAAAATATGTAATGTCATCCCAAAGGTTTGTATGTGTATTAAGGATATTCTTATTCATTTTTCTAAAATTTAACTTTTCAAGGTATCTAGTATTTTTTTAAAATTAAGGCCGGGTCACACTTTTAACTGCTAATATTTCTATACAAATTAAGGTGACCAAATAATATATACTATGATCCTAATAATTTTTTTACTTGTAGGAATATATGATACCCACGCATGATTTTTTCTTACATACATATACCCATGCAAGAAAATATGTTGCGTACTCTGGGTATATACATACACAAAAATCTAATAGATACGTACTAGATATTCTAGGTATATATATATAAAAAAAATATAATGCGTTACATACTAAATATTCTGGGTATATATCTAATAAAAAAATGTAATGAGTGTGTATCAAATAAACGAATCCGTACATACCTAATCTAATTGGTACGTACTAAATATTCTGGGTATATACATAGAAAAGAAATCTAATGCGTACGCACTAAATATTCTGGGTATAAACATAGATAAAAATCTAATGCGTACATACTAAATATTCTTTTTCCCTACGTACATATCCCACGCAAGAAAATATATTGCGTAATCTGGTATATACATACAAAAAATCTAATTGAAAGGTACTAAATATTCTTGGTGTATATACGTACAAGAATCTAACGGGTACATACTAAATAAATGAATTCATACATACCTAGTTCGTACATGTAAGAAATAAACATCCGTATACCTAATGTGTAGTATTTTTTCCTTCTAAAGATATGTTACCATGCATGGCGTGTTTAATGACATCCATTAAATGATACATGTCATAATTCTTTCCAAATCTAATTGTTTCAGAATTAGCAGTTACTAATGGATTGACCGGTTACCTTATATACCTATCACAATAGCACGCATCTAAATGCAATCAAATGGTGGAAACGCAAGGAGCCTGGGCATCTAGGTGCCCCAAACGGTCGTCCTATATATATATATATATATATATATATATATATATATATATATATATATATATATATATATATAAAACATTTCCTTCGCCATCATTGTTTTTGTGCCCTTCGTCTCTTGGTTCTTCCTCAAATATTCCCTCACCGGAATTGTTCAGATATTGTGAGCCGTCATCTTCAGGTTCATTCTCTGGGCTCGGGGAGCGTATGATGTCGAGCATGACCTCGTCTTGATCATGGCCGTCTCTGCCGCTAGCGTCCATAGCTTAACTAATCCAGAAGAAAGATAAAACAATTTAGTATTCAAATTAGAATGCATTCAATAAGTAAAAACTGAATCATAGTAGTCAGCCGCCGAAGAGGTTCGATCTGAGGGGCGAGGGATGGCGAGGAGGATTATTTTGTTTAGCTAGCAAGATCATCATATAATATCACTAATACATCTCAAATAATCCAGTTAATGCATCATCGAATATTATCGAATATAATCTCGAATATTATCACTAATACATCTTGAATATTATCATATAACATCACTAATACAGCTCGAATATTATCAAATAATCCAGTTGACTCGCAGTTCCTGAGGAGCGGGCGATGGACACCCAAAGAGAAGGAACCATCACAGGATCATAGCTCGGGTGAGATCCCTGAAGAACCTGCCAGGTATTGGAGAACCTGACGTCCAACGCAACCATGTAGCGATGGACGTGCTCGTCCTACTCCCTGACACGGCGACGTAGCACCTCCTCGGGGGCCGGCTGCCTCCGCACCGATAGTGGTCCACGCGACCACCACCAAAGAAGCTCCGGGTCGACGACGGGACCCCGATTCCTCACCAAGCTGCGCGCCACGAAAGGTAGCACCTCCCAGTGCCAGCCCGGCGGAGCCTAGTCCCGGACAAGGCGCCTCTCAAGCAGGTTGTCGCCGCCGAGTCGATGACGAGGATGCGGGCCGGGCATCGTCGACGTCGAGAACAAATTCTTATGAAAACAAATTCCTATGCAATAATTGTCATTTTATTATGCTACTCATTAACTTTTGCAAATACAACATTAAGATATTAACATTTTCCAAATAATATATTAACATGTTTTTTATCAATATTTTCCAAATACAACATTAAAATATTTTTAATACATGGTCAACTTTTTTTATGCAAATTTAACATTTTTCTCTATAAACGTTTAACAATTTTCAGATGCTTGGTCAAAATTCCTCAAATGTTTAATACATAATCAATTTTTCTCTATAAACATTTATCAATTTTCAAATGCTTGGTCAAAATTCCTCAAACTAGCTAGTCAAAATTCCTCAAACTATCTACATATCCATCCATCACAAAGAACTGGCCGGCACGGCAACGGCGAGCGGCGGTGGTGTTCGAGCATGGTCGGGCTAGTGGCGACGGGGCTCGGGAGGGTGAACAGAGGGGCTCGTGGCCGTGCTCGGTCGTGGGCTGCGAGGGTTGTGAACTTGGTGGCGACATGGCCGGCGGCGGCGAGCTCGGGAACGACGTGGGAGAGAGGAGATCGACGCGGGGGAGCTCAGCAGGTGGCACACGGTGGCCGTTGGAGGCTTAGGAGCTGCCGAGCGGTCGGAGTCGACGGAGAAGGCGTCGGGGCCGACAAGGAGCGGCGCGACGGTGATGAGCGGCAGCCTGGCGGCGTCTCCTCTGCTTCTGGATTTGATCTCCCGAGCGGTGGAGGCTGAAAACGCTAAGTGCCAGGTTATATAGAATGGACCTTTAGAACCGGTTGAATCCATGACCCGGGACTAAAGGACCTTTAGTCTTGGTGCGTGGCTGGAAGCAGGACTAAAGGACCAACCTTTAGTCCCGGTTACAACCATGGGCCGAGACTAAAGGGCTGTTTTTGGCGGCCCAAATTCAGCGCGGGAGGAGGACCTTTAGTCCGGGTTCGTGGTGGCTGATATGTCCATTTTGCATCATGATTTTATGTTGATATTTATTGCATTATGGGCTGTTATTACACATTATGGTACAATACTTATGCCTTTTCTCTCTTATTTTACAAGGTTCACACAAAGAGGGAGAATGCCGGCAGCTGGAATTCTGGACAGGAAAGGCGCAAATCTTAGAGACCTATTCTACACAACTCCAAAAGTCCTGAAAATTTACGGAGAATTATTTTGGAATATATAAAAAATATTGGGTAAAAAAATACCAGAGGGGACCCACCAGGTGGCCAGAAGCCTGGGGGGCGCGCCTTACCCCCTTGGGAGCGCCCCTAGGGCTTGTGGGGCCCCTGGTAGGTCTCCGGTGCCCATCTTCTGCTATATGGAGGGTTTTGACCTGGAAAAAAAATCAGAGGAGAGCTTTCGGGATGAAGCGCCTCCGTCTCGAGGTGGAACTTGGGCAGAACCAATCTAGGGCTCCGGCGGAGCTGTTCTGCAGGGGAAACTTCCCTCCCTGAGGGGGAAATCGAAGCCATCGTCATCACCAACGATCCTCTCATCGAGAGGGGGTCAATCTCCATCAATATCTTTACCAGCACCATATCCTCTCAAACCCTAGTTCATCTCTTGTATCTAATCTTTGTCTCAAAACCTCAGATTGGTACCCGTGGGTTGCTAGTAGTGTTGATTACTCCTTGTAGTTGACGCTAGTTGGTTTATTCGGTGGAAGATCATATGTTCAGATCCTTAATGATATTTATTACCCCTCTGATTATTAACATGAATATGCTTTGTGAGTAGTTACGTTTGTTCCTGAGGACATGGGAGAAGTCTTGTTGTAAGTAATCATGTGAATTTGGTATTCGTTCGATATTTTGATGAGATGTATGTTGTCTTTCCTCTAGTAGTGTTATGTGAACGTCGACTACATGACACTTCACCATGATTTGGGCCTAGGGGAAGGCATTGGGATGTAATAAGTAGATGATGGGTTGCTAGAGTGACAAAAGCTTAAACCCTAGTTTATGCGTTGCTTCGTAAGGGGCTGATTTGGATCCATATGTTTCATGCTATGGTTAGATTTATCTTAATTCTTCTTTTGTAGTTACAGATGCTTGCGAGAGTGGTTAATCATAAGTGGGAGGCTTGTCCAAGTAAGGATAGCACCCAAGCATTGGTACACCCACATATCAAATTATCAAAGTAACGAACGCGAATCATATGAGCATGATGAAAACAAACCCGACAGTAATTCCCATGTGTCCTCGGGAGCGCTTTGCTTTATATAAGAGTTCGTCCAGGATTGTCCTTTGCTACAAAAAGGATTGGGCCACCTTGCTGCACCTTTGTTACACTTGTTACCCATTATGAATTATCTTATCACAAAACTATCTGTTACCGATAATTTCAGTGCTTGCAGAGAATACCTTGCTGAAAACCGCTTGTCATTTCCTTCTGCTCCTCATTGGGTTCGACGCTCTGACTTATCAAAAGGACTACGATAGATCCCCTATACTTGTGGGTCATCAAGACTCTTTTCTGGCGCCGTTGCCGGGGAGTGAAGCGCCTTTGGTAAGTGGAATTTGGTAAGGAAACATTTATATAGTGTGCTGAAATTTACTGTCACTTGTTACTATGGAAAATCATCCTTTAAGGGGTTTGTTTAGGGTATCTTCACCTCGACCGGAAGAGCAAAGAGTTGCCCCTCAACCTACTGAACCTACTGAAAATATTTATTATGAAATTCCTTCGGGTATGTGATACGTCTCCAACGTATCTATAATTGTTGATTGTTCCAAGCTGTTATATTATCAATCTTGGATGTTTTACAATTATTTTATAGCAACTTTATATCATTTTTTGGGACTAACCTATTGACATAGTGCCCAGTGCCAGTTGCTGTTTTCGCTTGTTTTTTACATCGCAGAAAATCACTACCAAACGGAGTCCAAACGCAGCGAAACCTTTTGGAGATTTTTTTAGACCAGAAGACACACGATGGGCCAAGGAAGTACCAGAGGGGGGCTCCGAGGGGAGCACAACCCACCTGGGCACGCCTGGGGGCCCAGGCGCGCCCTGGTGGATTGTGCCCACCTCGGCCGCCTCCCGCACCGCCTCTGTGCTCTATAAATACCCAGAAAATCCAAAAACCCTAGGGGAGTCGATGAAACACAATTCCAGCCGCAAGTTCCAGAAACCATAGATCCAATCTAGACACCATCACGGAGGGGTTCATCATCCTCATTTGTGCCTCTCCGATGATGCGTGAGTAGTTCATTGTAGACCTTCGGGTCCGTAGTTAGTAGCTAGATGGCTTCCTCTCTCTCTCTTTTGATTCTCAATACAATGGTCTCTTGGAGATCTATTTGATGTAACTCTTTTTTGCGGTGTGTTTGTTGGGATCCGATGAACTTTGAGTTTATGATCAGATCTATGTTTTTATCCATGAAATTTATTTGAGTCTTTTGATCTCTTATATGCATGATTACTTATAGCCTCGTATTTCTTCTTCGAATCTTTGGTTTAGTTAGGCCGACTAGATCGATTTTTCTTGCCATGGGAAGAGGTGCTTTGTGATGGGTTCGATCTTATGGTGCTCAATCCCAGTGACAGAAGGGGACATGACATGTATGTATCGTTGCTATTAAGGATAACAAGATGGGGTCTATTCCTACAAGAATAGATCTTGTCTACGTCATGTCATCATTCTTATTGCATTACTCTGTTTCTCCATGAACTTAATACACTAGATGCATGCTGGATAGCGGTCGATGTGTGGAGTAATAGTAGTAGATGCAGGCAGGAGTTGGTCTACTAATCTTGGACATGATGCCTATATAATGATCATTACCTGGATATCGTCATAATTATTTGAACTTTTATCAATTGCCCAACAGTAATTTGTTTACCCACCGTATGCTATTTTTCTCGAGAGAAGCCACTAGTGAAATCTATGGCCCCCGGGTCTATTCTCCATCATATTTGCCTTTGAGATCTATTTTTATTCGCTTTTATTTTTAGATCTATTATTCTAAAAACCCAAAAATACCTTGCTGCACTTTATTTTATTTTGCGTTTATTCGAGATCTATCTACCCAATCTATCATAATTTTTATCCCGTCAACGCACCAATTTCTGGCACCGTTACCCGAAAGGGATTGACAACCCCTTTAACACGTCGGGTTGCAAGTATTTGTTCTTTGTGTGCAGGTACCGTTTACATAGTGTTGCTTGGTTTTCCTACTGGTTCGATAACCTTGGTCTCATCACTGAGGGAAATACCTACCGTTGCTGTGCTGCATCATCCCTTCCTCTTTGGGGAAATACCGACGTAGTTCAAGCGATATCAGTATGATAGAGAAACTGCTAGCTAATCCTTATGCAGGAGATGGAACATTACATCGTGATATGCATCTAATCTATGTGGATGAAGTTTGTGGATTATTTAAGCTTGCAGGTTTGCCTGAGGATGAAGTTAAGAAGAAGGTCTTCCCTTTATCTTTGAAGGAGAAGGCATTGACAGGGTATAGGCTATGCGATGATATTGGGACTTGGAATTACAACCGATTGAAATTGGAATTTCATCAGAAGTTCTATCCTATGCATCTGGTTCATCGTGATCAGAATTATATATATAATTTTTGGCCTCGTGAAGGAGAAAGTATTGATCAAGCTTGGGAGAGGCTCAAGTCAATGTTATATTCATGCCCCAATCATGAGCTCTCAAGGGAAATTATTATTCAGAATTTTTATACTCGGCTTTCTCGTAATGATCAATCCATGCTCGATACTTCTTGTACTGGTTCTTTTATGAAGAAGACTATTGAATTCAAATGGGATTTATTGGAAAGAATTAAACACAACTATGAAGATTGGGAACTCGACGAAGGTAAGGAGTCAGGTATAAACCTCAAGTTTGATTGTGTTAAATCTTTTATGGATACCGATGCTTTTCGTGAATTTAGCACTAAGTATGGACTTGACTCTGGGATAGTAGCTTCTTTCTGTGAATCATTTGCTACTCATGTTGATCACCCTAAGGATAAGTGGTTTAAATATCATCCTCCCATTGAAGTAAAAGTAGTAGAACCCATTAAAGCTGTAGAGGAAACTATTACTTATAATGTTGATCCTATTGTTCCTACTGCTTATATTGAGAAACCACCTTTTCCTGTTAGAATAAAGGAACATGCTAAAGCTTCAGCTGTGGTTCGTAAGAGTTATACTAGAACACCTACACCCCCTGAACAAATTAAAGTTGAACCTAGTATTAGTTAAAGATCTCTTGGTCGATAATATTGATGGGCATGTTATTTATTTCTATGATGAAGCTGCTAGAATTGCTAGACCCGATAACAAAGATAAACATAGACCCGTTGTTGGCATGCCTGTTGTCTTTGTTAAAATAGGAGATCATTGTTACCATGGCTTATGTGACTTGGGTGCTAGTGTGAGTGCAATTCCCTTTACTTTATATCAAGAAATTATGAATGATATTGCACCTGCTGAAATAGAAGATATTGATGTCACTATTAAGCTTGCAAATAGAGATACTATATCACCAATTAGGATTGTTAGAGATGTTGAAGTCTTGTGTGGGAAAATAAAATATCCTACTGATTTTCTAGTTCTTGGTTCCCCACAAGATGATTTTTGTCCCATTATTTTTGGTAGACCTTTCTTGAACACTGTTAATGCTAAAATAGATTGTGAGAAAGAAACTGTTAGTGTAAATTTTGGGGATGTGTCTCATGAGTTTAATTTCTCTAAATTTCGTAGACAACCCCATGACAAAGAATTACCTAATAAACATGAAATTATTGGTCTTGCTTCTATTGCTGTGCCTCCTACCGATCCTTTAGAACAGTATTTGTTAGACCATGAAAATGATATGTTCATGAATGAAAGAAGGGAATTAGACGAGATTTTCTTTAAACAGATGCCTGTTTTGAAACACAATTTGTCTGTTGAGACTCTTGGAGATCCTCTACCACCCAAGAGTGATCCTGTGTTCGATCTTAAACAATTACCTGATACTATGAAATATGCTTATTTTGATGAGAAAAAGATATATCCTGTTTGACTGTTCTATATCCTGCATATCTCGTAGTAGGGGTCCTAAGCTAGGCGTCTTGGAGCGATGGTAACACGGACACATGATTTTACCCAGGTTCGGGCTCTCTCAAAGAGATAATACCCTACGTCCTGCTTTTGATTGTATTGATATGGGTATAGTACAGAGTACATGTATCTACCACGAGATTGTTCTAATGAATATTATCTGATCTATTGACTAGCCTGGCCTCAGTTTATATAATGCATCGGAGGCCTAGGGTTTAGGAGAGTCCTCGTCTTGTGCGCCAAGTCTTGTGGAGTCTCCCTTGTATGCGGCATGGGCCGCCCGAAGTGGCCCATGAGTGAACCGCCATGGGGGTCCTCGGCCCGATCCACCTGGTCAGGAGACGACGTGGTGAGTACCCCCTAGTCCAGGACACCATCAGTAGCCCCCTGAACCGGTCTTCAAGTTGGAGACGCTCCTTGGTTCTTTCGAATTGTTCTTCGTCTTCGGTCGTCGGTCTTGAAAACTGGTTCAACAAATCTTCCCATCTTCGATCTTGAGGATCGCCGAAGTGAATCCGAAGAGTTTACACGTCGGGTATCCGAGGAGCCATTTAAGTTCTCGACCTTCATCAATGCACTACAGGAATCAGGAGATTTGCCGTCTGCCATGGCTGACGGGAAAGGCATGCCTGGCAGACGGCAGACGGCAACACATCCGGCTGAAAAGACTACGGCAAAGGGCTCTTTGCCGTCTGTTGGCAGACGACAAAGATGCAAAGGCCTTTGCCGTCCGCCAGCAGACGGCAAAGAGCCTGGATGGCACACATGTCAGCTTAGGTCCGTTAGGGGGTTAACGGCGTGCTTTGCCATCTGCCAGCAGACGGCAAAGTGCCCAAATAGGCCAGCCCAGGTAGCTACCACGTGGCTTGCTATGCCGTCTGCCAGCAGATGGCAAAGATGCCAAATAGGCCAGCCCAGTGCACCCCAGGTTGCACAGGTAGCTGCCACGTAGCAGACGGCAAAGAGCCTCTACAACACCTTTTTTTCTTCTGTTTTTTCTTAAATTCATTCAATTTCACAGAATTTCACAGATATATATAACAACTTTCCAACAACATATATAGAACAAGTTTCCAACAACATATATATAACAAGTTTCCAACAACAAGTTATCCAGCAACATATCCAACATAAAATGGTTTCATCCATACATACATATCCAACAACAAGTTTGCAACAAGTTTCCAAAAACATAAAGGAAGCACAAGGAGAAGAGTAGACTCCATCAATGCAAGCTTCCTCATCTAAAGGAAATCTACAAATTGGGAAAGAAGAAAGTTAGAAGAAGAAGAAGAAGACTAGCTAGAAGAAGAAGAAGAAAAAGAAGAAAAAGAAGAAGAAGAAGAAGAATTTTTCTTCTCTTTCTTTTTCTCCTCTCCTCTTTTTTATCTTCTTCTTCTTCTAACTAAGGTAGGTAAAAATGCCATTTTTTAGCTAAGCTAGGTAAAAATGCTAAGTGTAGGTCATTTCAGAGCTAAGCTAGGTAAATAGGTCATTTTGGAGCTTAGTAAGGTTATTATGTCATTTTGGAGGAAAATAAGCTAACTCTATGTCATTTTGGAGCTAAACCAAGGTTATCATGCCATTTTTTACCTAAGTATGCAAAGTATGTCATAAATGAACTGAAGAAGCTAAGTCTAGGTCATTTTTGAGCTAACCTAGGTAGTTATGCCATTTTTCATTTTTGAGCTAAATAGCATATTAATCATTTAGGAGAAAAAAATGCTAAGTATAGGTTTTTATAGCTATCCTAGGTTAAAGTATGTCAGTTTGGAGCTAAGTAAGGTTATTATGTCATTTTCGAGGAAATAAGCTAATTATAGGTCATTTTGGAGCTAAACCAAGGTTATTATGCCATTTTTTACCTAAGTAGCTAATTATGTCATAAATGAACTAGCTAAGCTAATTATAGATCATTATTGAGCTATCCTAGGTAGTTATAGCATTTTTTAGCTAACTAAGCATATCAGTCATTTTTTAGGAATGCTAAGTATAGGTCATTTATAGCTATCCTAGGTAAATGTGTCATTTTGGAGCTAAGTAAGGTTATTATGTCATTTTCGGGAAAATAGCTAAGTATAGGTCATTGGAGCTAACCAAGGTTTATATGCCATTTTTTTTACCAAGTGAGCTAATTATGTCATAATGAACTAGCTAAGCTAATTATAATCATTTTGAGCTATCCTAGGTAGTTGTGCCATTTTTAGCTAACTAAGCATATGAAGTTTTTTGGAGAAAATGAAGTATAGGTCATTTTATATCTATCCTAGGTAAAATATGTCATTTTGGAGCTAAGTAAGGTTATTATGTCATTTTCGAGGAAATAGCTAAGTATAGGTCATTCTGGAGCTAAGTAGGTCATTTCTAAGCTAAGTATGCATTTGTTAAGCAAACACTTGGGAAACTTACCATCATCACGGAGGTGAAGGACCGGTCGGGTTTCGCCAGTGCCAACGGGAAGGACCGGTCGGGGTTGTTCGTGCGAGACGGAAAGGATCGGTCGATGCTTGTCGGGAGGCATGCTGCACCAAAGATCATTTGCAATGTCTCGTTAGCATGATGCAACTGAAATGTGAAACTATTAACTAATGACCATTCAAATGAAACTCACCGTTTCCGCTATACCAATCTGGGGCATCGGTGGAGGGATCTGACTGGTTTTCTCGCACACGGACTGCACTTTTTTTCACGAATCAGTCATATTAGTTAGTAATGAAACGACATTACGTGCATGATTTGGCTAATATGCATACAGGAGAAACTTACCACGAGGAGCTCGTTAAGGCCCGGTGAGACGCGTCGTTCCGGTTCCTCTCCGCCTCCACATACTAGCCGTCCTCTCCTCCAACGTCCCTCTCCCTCTGCGCCGCCTGCCTTTTTGCCTCCGCCAGAAGCTCCTGGCCCTAGCCTCCATGGCGAGCTCCATTGGCCGTGGACGAGGCCTTATCTCAGGATCAGAGCTCGTCTGGCGCTTCTTGATCTTCGGGAGAGTTCTAGGACACGTATAAGTCCATCCCCAATGGCTACCGAGCCATGGTACCTCCCACCACCAGATAGCATCATGATCTCTGGATCAAAGAACTCTGGCTCGGGTTGAAGTCCTCCCCTTTCCTCGTCTTCCCAATGTCACTGTACCTCACGAGCTTGTTATGGAGGAGATGTTTGGTGAAGCTCTCTGGATGATCAAGGTCATCCTCAGAGAATGCCTTGGCCTTCTTGTACGGGGCAGTATGGGCCATGGCATAGAGGTCGTACAGTGTGGCACGTCCTTCTTGTTGTGTCGCGCCTAAAAGAGAGGACAAAATATTAGTTAAGGGCTCAAGCTAGCATGAAGAATGAAATTGCATGAATCATGAAGCAAACCACATACCCAGTGATCCCCGTCCTCAAACAGGTTGGAGCTCCCTTGATGGTGTGGCACACCTTGCATTTGGGCACGCTTATCCCTGGCCTTGTTGTGGACGGCTAGCCATTGGGGAGAGCACCACTCATCCACCAACGCCTCCCAACAGTCCATCCTATCCGCACCCATCTCGGGGGCACCTAAGTTAGACAAAGGAAATTTAGGCTACGCCTATTCGGAACTTAGGCTAAAAGAGGTAATTTAGAAGTCTATTAGGTACTCATAGGGATTGTGGGGGCTCTTGGTAGAGGAGGATAGTGACGTGACAGTAGTGAATAGAAGTAGATACATGATAAATTGAGTGCATCTGGAAGCTATAATAGATATGGTTGTATTGTACAAATAGAAGAGAAATTAAAAACACATATGCTCAATTGTTAGTAGACAAGATAAAGTAGATTGCCTCTCACCGCCCTAGCTGGGTATACCTTCATGTACTTCTCTACTCAGTACTTGGCGCGCACTTCTTCTTGGCCCTCTTAATGTAGTCGAGGCGTAGTAGTCTCGAACAGCTGCACCCGAGCCTCATGCGTAAGTTCGAAGTAGGCGCTTGCACTCGGCTTCGAGAACCATAGCCGGCCGCCTCGTGTTCCTCAAGACACCTGTAGAGGTCTGCAATCAAACAGACAACACTGATTAGTACAATCCCTAGGTATTGTGTTTTTTAATTCTTAAGGAGAAATTACCCAACCGCCGGATCACAATGTCGCCATTGTCTCGCACAAGACACCGTCGACCCTCTCCTCCGGCGGTCCGGGGAGCCACGTACAGCTCCCAGCTCAGTGCAGCTATGGAACCTCACCCTCACCGGCGACGGACCCCCCGGGAAGTGGTGCCGCAAAGCACACCAAGGCCTGGTTGGGCCTGCGGACACCGGGCGTGTTTCCAACCCCTGCAGTAGACAAGGCCAACACATAGATATTAATTTGAAGAACTGAAGGCAAAAGGTTAAAAAAGAGTAAATGCACTTACTTCTCCTGTTAGGCTCAATCAACCACCTCTGATCGAGGGTCGGCGGCACGACGGGAGCTTTGTACCACCACGCTGGTAGACCTTCTTGCCCCCCTCAACCAGCTCGCCCTCGCTATAGCTATCGTCAGAAAATTGTCCTCGCCACCATCAGCATGGCACTAGCCTCCGAGTCACGTGAGATGAAGACTTTGGGACCAGAGTCTCCTGGACGAAGACTCTGGAACCCGAGTCTCGTCGGACGAAGGTCATCGGCCCGAGCTCGTGGACCGGAGTCTGAGACGGGCCCAAGTCAGACGGGTCCACCTGAGATGAAGCATTCCGGTGGTCGACAGAATCAGCTGGGTGGCGGCGAGGAAGGCGCAGCAGCATTCCTACCTCTCCCGCCGCCCAAATCCACCTCTACAGCCCTCTCGTCTTCCCCCAACCTCTCTCGGCCGAAGAAGAAGCGCCCCGCCAGTGTCTACAATCCTGTCTACAACCACTCTCCAAAGGTGCTGGGGTGGAATAATAGCACCCCTCCCAGCACACCCCGAGGAAGGAGGCTCGGAGCGCTCTCGACCCGCGCCCACCATCTGTCAACACCTGCATGACAAAGAGTAACGAAATTAGTACAACAAAACATAATAAAATATTTAAGTGTGTATCATCATCATGAACATAATAAAAAATTGAATACCTAATAACATGAACTAATTCATAATATATATATATGTACTTAATAATAATTGAATACCTGACCTAACTCATAATTCACAAATATAAGACCCGTCGGCCTTTGGAAGCCGAAGAGAGCCTTTTCGGAGGTGTCGGGGTGTCGTGTCGGGTCGGGGTGCTGTGTCAGGGTCGGGGTGCCGTGTCGGGGTCTCGGGGTGTCGTGTCGGGGTCGCGGGTGTCGTGTCGGGGTCTCGGGGTGTCGGTGGTGTCGGGTCGGGGGCTGTGTCGGGGTCGGGGTGCCGTGTCGGGGTCGGGGTACTGTGTCGGGATGTCGAGGCGGGGTTGGGGTGTCGTATCGGGGTCGGGGTGTCGGGGTCAGGGGGTCGGGGCGGTGACCCTCGACCCCTTTTCCCCTTTTCCCCTCGACCCCTTGACACCTCGACCCTCGACCCCTAGACCCTCGACTCCTTTTCCCCTCGATCCTCGACCCCTCGACACCTTGATCCTCGACCCCTAGACCCTCGACTCCTTTTCCCCTCGATCCTCGACCCCTCGACCCTCGATCCCTCGACACCTCGATCCTCGACCCCTAGACCCTCGACTCCTTTTCTCCTCGATCCTCGACCCCTCGACCCCTCGACACCTCGATCCTCGACCCCTAGACCCTCGACTCCTTTTCCCCTCGATCCTCGACCCCTCGACCACTCGGCGACCCTCGAACTCGGCGACCTCTTTTTTCTACTTTTCCTACTTCTTTTTTATCCTTCTTATTCTACTCTCTTTATTTTCATCTTCTTTCTTCTTCTTCTTCTTCTCCTTCTCCTTCTACTTATTGTTCTTTTTTTTCATCTTCTTCTTCTTCCTCTTCTCTTCTTCTTCCTCTCTTCTTTTACTTCTTTTTCTTCATCTTTCTTGTTTATTCTTAAAAATAGAAAAAACCTAAACTAATTAAACTAACTAATGCCCAGCTCTTGTTAAACTTATTAAACCTAAACTAACTAAACTAAAAAACCTAAACTAATTAAACCTAAACCTAAACTAAAAAACCTACTAATTAAATGTGCATGTGGCATTTGATTAATTAACTAACCCCTGCTTCCTAACTATTAAACCTAAACTAACTAAACTGAAAAACCTAAACTAAAAAACCTAAAGTAAACAGAAAAAAACAGGGGAGGGGTGGCAGGGGCTCACCGTGGGTGGCGCGACGGGTCAGGGAGGGGCGGCGACGGGGCGGGAAGGGGCGGCGACGGGCGCGCTCCTCGGGGCGGTCGACCCGCGGCTGCGACGGGGAGGCGGTGCGGGGGAGGCTCGGGAGGGGGGGTGGGGAGGCAGGGAGGGCGGCGATGGGGCGAGGAGGGTGCGGCGGCGACGGCGCGGGGTGGCAGGGAGGGGGCGGCGACCGGGCGGGGAGGGGGCGGCGATGGGGCGGCGACGGAGCGGGTGGCAGGGAGGGGGCGGCGACAGAGGGGGGTGGGCCGGTGGGGCGGTGGGACGACGGGGCGGCGGCGGTGCTCGTCGGGCGGGGAGGAAAGAGGAGAGGAGAAAGAGAGAGGGTGACAGCGGGGGCGCGGCCCGTTAAGTTAATTTTAAAGTTTGCCGTCCGCCTCACCTAGCAGACGGCAAAGAATGCTTTGTCGTCTGCTAGCAGACGGCAAAGAGGGGGCCCGTTAGGGTTTAATGCCATGGGCCAACACCCCTCTTTGCCGTCTCTACTAGCAGACGGCAAAGCCTCTTTGCCGTCTGCTAGCTGATGGCAAAGAGCAGGCTGACGCAAACAGCCTCTTGATGTCCGCTCTTTCTTGCCGTCATCTTTCTGTAAGCTGATGGCAAAGACCTTCTTTGCCGTCAGCTGGCGGACGGCAAAGAGCTGGCTGATGAAAAGGTCCTGATTCTATGTAGTGATGCCTTGTTATTTTTACGCCACACGTCGGGTTTGAAGTGTTTCCCATGTGGCGTTATCCTGTGTTGTCCGAGCCCAACGCCGGACTGTATCCAATCCTACGCCGGACCACAATCCGAGGTTCTTTTTGTAGCCGAGCTCCAACGCCGGACTGCATCCAAGCTCCAACGCCAGAATGCATCCAAGCTCCAACGCGGACTGTTCCACTCCAACGCCGGACTGTATCAAGCTCCTGCCGGATTGCATCCAAAGGGCATAGAATACCTCGTCTTGAAAAAGTTGGAAGGAATTCAGCCTAGCTTAATTCGGAAATGCCCTCTAGGGAGCCAACCACTTGCATCCGAGCTATACCGACTACTTACTTCGAAGGTGGTGCAATTTATTTTCAGCCGAGATTATAGCCAGTAGCCCTCAAGGTGTGTGTCAGTTCTAAAATCCGATGATGCACCTGAAGAAGAAACATGAAACCGCTGATCCCAGTAGCCCCTGAGACTCAGGTCGATTCACAAATCGGCCTGAGGATCAACTCCTAGCTGGCAGCATACGTAGAATAGAAACGCATTGTAATATATTAGAGGAGATTTGATTGGCTCACGGGCCCTTGAGAGAGGGTCTTGAAAAGTCACCGTAATATATTAGCTTGATACCGGATAGGTCCAGATGGTACTTATTGTTATCCAAAGACACGTTTTCCATAGCTCGGTCATGCCGAACACTAGCACTTTGAATTTTCTTCATTGAATAGGCATGCAGTAGCCCCTGAGCCACTGGTCGGGTGGCAACACAATCAAGGACGATGTGCCCCTTTAATATTTGTAAATGATAAGCCTAAAGCCAGTAGCCCTGACCTTAATGTGGGCACGGTTGGCCGATTAGGATCGATAGCCGGAGTAAAAATCACAAATTATGGGTAATGATTCTTTGTATCCAAGTACTCTACATCATTAATGCTCGGATCCGCATTGTACAAAACTGTGTTAACTGACCATCGGCTCAACCTCCTCGGCCAGTAGCCGGGGAGTGTTTGTCCTACTTTATAAAGCCTTTTATGAGGGCAAAGATTTACGGGAAACAAGGCAATCCGGCCATACGGTTTTATACAAGGTACGCGAGAAGATATGTTATATTACTTTTTAACGTAAGAAACATCTTCTGGGAAAAATAGTTCCTTTATAGGTTCCTTTTCCCAGGCTATCATGTTGACCATGATCGAGAAACCTCAGCTCCGATCAATGCGGGAGGAAAATATTGAGGATTTAGTTTGGGGAAAGTTCCCGAACTATGTGGTCTTTAGCGAACCTAAATTTTCACTTCCGTTGTTGCCGACCAATTATATCCTTTAAGATGGCTAGCTTTCGGCTTCATCCAGTCTGAGGTACTAACTCGGATGACCCGTAGTAACATCACAGAGTTACTCCCTTTACGCCTAGCCCACGACCAACGATCGGGAACGTAGGGAAGCACAGAGCCGGCAACCCAGCTTGGCCAAAATATTAAGTCAAACTGATGCATATTTATGGCTTTATAACGATAATTACGGAGGGCAGCGCATGTATAATGAATACAAACGTTATGATATATGTTTTAATTGTTGACTCCGTTGCGACCGTTTATCATTTGAAAGTGGCCCATCGTCGGCTTCTACCCCTTTGTAGATGCTACGCAGGGTGTTTCCGCAGTAACAAGACAACCTTTAGCCGATGTCTTGGTGCCCGGAGGCGTTGCGTTAGCGGAAACGAGGCAATCAGATATGCAGGCTTTATAACTTTCACTTAGTCAAAGGAGCTCAAAGTTGGGAGGCCATTTAATACCCCCGGTTAGTGTTCGGCATCACCTGGGTCAAGCCATTAACACTTTGCCAATTTTATGAAAGGCCCATCGTTACACGAGGGACTCTATCGATCTATAGTTGACACAGTCATCGGATCCTGACCATTTACGCTCATTGTGACAGTCAGTTTTCGGCTTTCTCCACTGAGGCGCTTACCATTCGCTGGAAGCACATCACAGTGGTTCCCCCTTTGCACACCTAGCCGAACAAAACGAATGTCGGAGGCAAGAACGGAGCCGGGCAACCCAGTTTTGACCGAAACACAATTCAAAACCGATGCATATAGAGCAATATCCGAGAACCGAACAAGGTTTAAAATTAAAAAACTGAGCATGTAAGCGACTTAGCTGGTTAATGTGCTCGGTGTTGTTGACGAGGTCCGGGCTTGTGGCAGGACGAAGACTAGTCCTCGGCCTGGCCAAGTCCCAGCTCCCAAGCCCGAGGTGACCGAGCGAGGAGTTTGGCTTGACGAAGTGGCGACGGAGGACGGGGAATGCGGCGAGGCGAATCCCCTGGCCTAGCCGAGGTGACGAACTGGTCGATGGTGACGCCAAGAATCCTCGAAGTAGGTTGATAAGATATAACTAACCCCCCGTCCAGCCGAGGTGACAGAGCAAGTTGGCGGAGTAAGGCTGGAGTCCGCCATGTCACCGACGTGTCAAAACTGGTCGGCATGGTATGTAACACCCTCAGTGGTTAACTACAGTAATCACCCTTTTGATTATGCCATATCATCATGTTTAACAGTGCATGATCATCATTTGCATCATATTGCATTTCAACTCCTAATCAAATTCAAATTTAAATGAAAGTGGAAAATAAAGTTGTCCAACATAGAAACTAAATTGTTCATTAAATAGCAAATAAATCAGAGACAATTCTAAAATTGAAACCAACAATAAATAAAATAATTAGGTGGCTCACATTGTCAAACAGCAAGGATTATGCATTTTAATTATTATAAAAATTGTGTGAGATCCCTTTAACCTCACAACTGATTTTTGGTAGTAGTAGAGGATGCCTTAATATTGGGACATTTGCCATGTTTTACAAAATTCAATATGAGGCATAACTATCCTCCCTGGGGACGAATACCTCTGGAACCCGAGTCTCGTCGCGACGGCTCATCGGCCCGAGGCTCGTGGACCGGAGTCTGAGACGGGCCCAAGTCAGACGGGTCCACCTGAATGAAGCATTCCGGTGGTCGACAGAATCAGCTGGGGTGGCGGCGAGGAAGGCGCAGCAGCATTCCTACCTCTCCCGCCGCCACAATCCACTCAGCAGCCCTCTTCGTCTTCCCCCAACCTCTCTCGGCCGAAGAAGAAGCGCCCCCAGTGTCTACATACTTTTCACAAACCACTCTCCAAAGGTGCGGGGGTGGAATAATAGCACCCCTCCCAGCACACCCGAGGAAGGAGCTCGGAGCGCTCTCCGACCCGCGCCCAACCCATCTGTCAACACCCTGCAATGACAAAGAGTAACGAAATTAGTACAACATAAACATAATAAAATATTTAAGTGTGTATCATCATCATGAACATAATAAAAAATGAATACCTAATAACATGAACTAATTCATAATATATATATATGTACTTAATAATAATTGAATACCTGACCTAACTCATAATTCACAAATATAAGACCCTCGCGCCTTGGAGGCCGAGAGAGAGCCTTTTTCGGAGGTGTCGGGGGTGTCGTGTCGGGGTCGGGGTGCTGTGTCAGGGTCGTGGGTGCCGTGTCGGGGTCTCGGGGTGTCGTGTCGGGGTCTCGGGGTGTCGTGTCGGGGTCTCGGGTGTTCGGTGTGTCGTGTGGTGCTGTGGTCGGGTCGGGGTGCCGTGCGGGGTCGGGTACTGGTCGGGAGGTCGAGGCGGGGTTGGGGTGTCGTATCGGGTCGGGTGTCGGGTCAGGGGTCGGGGCGGTGACCCTCGACCCCTTTTCCCCTTTTCCCCTCGACCCCTTGACACCCACTCGACCCTCGACCCCTAGACCCTCGACTCCTTTTCCCCTCGATCCTCGACCCCTCGACACCTTGATCCTCGACCCCTAGACCCTCGACTCCCTTTTCCCCTCGATCCTCGACCCTCGACCCTCGATCCCTCGACACCCCTCGATCCTCGCTCGACCCTATACCGACTCCTTTTTCTCCTCTATCCTCTCCTACCCCCGCGTCCACCTCCCCTCCGCCCTCTCCCCTCCCTGGCTGTCCTTTTTCCCCTCGATCCTCGACCCATCGACCACTCGGCGACCCTCGAACATCGGCGACCCTCTTTTTCTACTTTTCCTACTTCTTTTTTTCATCTTCTTATTCTACTTCTTTATTTTCATCTTCTTCTTTCTTCTTCTTCTTCTTCTCCTTCTCCTTCTACTTATTGTTCTTTTTTTTCATCTTCTTCTTCTTCTCTTCTCTTCTTCTTCTCTCTCTTCTTCTTTTACTCTACTTCTTTTTCTTCATCTTCTTGTTTATTCTTAAAAATAGAAAAAACCTAAACTAATTAACTAAACTAATGCCCGCTCTTGTTAAACTTATTAAACCTAAACTAACTAAACTAAAAAAACCTAAACTAATTAAACCTAAACCTAAACTAAAAAACCTAACTATTAAATGTGCATGTGGCATTTTGATTAATTAACTAACCCCTGCTTCCTAAACTATTAACCTAAACTAACTAAACTGAAAAACCTAAAACTAAAAAAAACCTAAAGTAAACAGAAAAAAACAGGGAGGGGTGGAAGGGGCTCACCGTGGGTGCGGCGACGGTCGGGGGGGCGGCGACGGGGCGGGGAAGGGGCGGCGACGGGCGCGCTCCTCGGGGGCGGTCGACCCGCGGCTGCTACGGGGAGGCGGTGTGCGGGAGGCTCGGGAGGGGGGTTGGCATGGGGGCGGCGATGGTTCGAGGATGGTGCGGCGGCGACGGCGCGGGGTGGCACGGGATGTGCTGCGACCTTCTCGGGTGTAGTGGGCCAGGCGGTCAGACGGCAAGATGGTCGTGAAGGATGGCGCACTTACCCTCGATGGGCGGGTAGGAAAAGAGAGGAGAAAAGAGAGGGACAGACAAAGCGGGGGCGCGGCCCGTTAAGTTAATTTTAAAGTTGCCTCCGCTCACCTACAGACGGCAAAGAATGCTTTGTCGTCTGCTAGCAGACGGCAAGAGGGGCCTGTTAGGGTTTAATAGCCAGTGGGCCAAACCGCCCTCTTTGCCGGCTACTAGCCAGACGGCAAACGCCTCTTTGCCGTCTGCTAGCTGATGGCAAAGAGCGGCTGAGAACAAACAGCCTCTTTGATTGTCGCTCTTTCTTCTTCTTGCCGTCATCTTTCTGTAAGCTGATGGCAAAGACTTCCTTTGCCGTCAGCTGTCGGACGGCAAAGAGCTGGCTGATGGAAAGTCCTGATCTAGTATGATGCCTTGTTATTTTGTACGCCACACACGTCGGGTTTGAAAGTGTTTCCCATGTGGGCGGTATCCTGTTGTTGTCCGAGCTCCAACCCGGACTGTATCCAAGCTCTAACGCCGGACCACATCCCCGGGTATCTTTTTGTAGCCGAGCCTCCAACGCCGGACTGCATCCAAGCTCCAACGCCAATGCCTCCAAGCTCCAACGCCGACTGTATCCAAGCTCCAACGCCGGACTGATCAAGCTCCAATGCCGGATTGCATCCAAAGAGGCATAGAATACCCGTCTTTGAAAAAGTTTGAAGGAATTCAGCCTAGCTTAATTCGGAAAATGCCCTCTAGGGAGCCAACCACTTGCATCCGAGCTTTATATACCCTACTTACTTTCGAAGTGGTGCAATTTATTTTCAAGCCGAGATATATAGCCAGTGGAAAAAAATGCTAAGTATAGGTCATTTTATAGCTATCCTAGGTAAAATATGTCATTTTGGAGCTAAGTAAGGTTATTATGTCATTTTCGAGGAAAATAAGCTAAGTATAGGTCATTTTGGAGCTAAACCAAGGTTATTATGCCATTTTTTTTACCAAAGTGAGCTAATTATGTCATAAATGAACTAGCTAAGCTAATTATAGATCATTATTGAGCTATCCTAGGTAGTTGTGCCATTTTTAGCTAACTAAGCATATGAAGTTATTTTGGAGGAAAAAAATGCTAAGTATAGGTCATTTTATAGCTATCCTAGGTAAAATATGTCATTTTGGAGCTAAGTAAGGTTATTATGTCATTTTCGAGGAAAATAAGCTAAGTATAGGTCATTCTGGAGCTAAGTAGGTCATTTCTTAAGCTAAGTATGCATTTGTTAAGCAAAACACTTGGGAAAACTTACCATCATCACGGAGGTGAAGGACCGGTCGGGTTTGCGCCAGTGCCAGACGGAGAAGGACCGGTCGGGGTTGTTCCAGTGCGAGACGGAGAAGGATCGGTCGATGCTTGTCGGGAGGCATGCTGCACCAAAGATCATTTGCAATGTCTCGTTAGCATGATGCAACTGAAATGTGAATACTAGTAACTAATGACCATTCAAATGAAACTCACCGTGTCCGCTATACCAATCTGGGGCATCGGTGGAGGGATCTGACTGGTTTTCTCGCACACGGACTGCACATTTTGTTTTCACGAATCAGTCATATTAGTTAGTAATGAAACGAACATTACGTGCATGATTTGGCTAATATGCATACAGGAGAAACTTACCACGAGGAGCTCGTATAAGGCCCGGTGAGACGCGTCGTTCCGGTTCCTCTCCGCCTCCAACATACTAGCCGTCCTCTCCTCCAACTCCCTCTCCCTCTGCGCCGCCTGCCTGTTTGCCTCCGCCAGAAGCTCCTGGGCCCTAGCCTCCATGGCGAGCTCCATTGGCCGTGGACGAGGCCTTATCTCAGGATCAGAGCTCGTCTGGCGCTTCTTGATCTTCGGGAGAGTTCTAGGACAACGTATGAGTCCATCCCCAATGGCTACCGAGCCATGGTACCTCCCACCACCAGATAGCATCATGATCTCTGGATCAAAAGAACTCTGGCTCGGGTTGAAGTCCTCCCCTTTCCTCGTCTTCCCAATGTCACTGTACCTCACGAGCTTGTTATGGGAGGAGATGTTGGTGAAGCTCTCTGGATGATCAAGGTCATCCTCAGAGAATGCCTTGGCCTTCTTGTACGGGGCAGTATGGGCCATGGCATAGAGGTCGTACAGTGGTGGCACGTCCTTCTTGTTGTGTCGCGCCTAAAAGAGAGGAACAAAATATTAGTTAAGGGCTCAAGCTAGCATGAAGAATGAAATTGCATGAATCATGAAGCAAACCACATACCCAGTGATCCCCGTACTCAAACAGGTTGGAGCTCCCTTGATGGTGTGGCACACCTTGCATTTGGGCACGCTTATCCCTGGCCTTGTTGTGGACGGCTAGCCATTGGGGAGAGCACCACTCATCCACCAACGCCTCCCAACAGTCCATCCTATCCGCACACCATCTCGGGGGCACCTAAGTTAGACAAAGAGAAATTTTAGCGCTACGCCTATGAATCAAATCAAGGAAACTAAGTACAAGGCCTTAATAATAGGTAATTACCTTCATGTACTTCTCCTTACTCAGATACTTGGCGCGGCACTTCTTCTTGGCCCTCTTAATGTTAGTCGAGGCGTAGTAGTCTCGAACAGCCTGCACCCGAGCCTCATGCCGTAAGTTCTGAAGTAGGCGCTTGCACTCGGCTTCGAGAACCATAGCCGCGTCCGCCTCGTGTTCCTCAAGACACCTGTAGAAGGTCTGCAATCAAACAAGACAACACTGATTAGTACAATCACTAGGTATTGTTGTTTTTTAATTCTGTAAAGGAGAAATTACCCAAAACCGCCGGATCACAATGTCGGCCATTGTCTCGCACAAGACACCGTCGACCCTCTCCTCCGGCGGGTCCGGGGCAGCCACGTACAGCTCCCAGCTCAGTGCTAGCTATGGAACCTCACCCTCACCAGGCGACGTGACCCACCCCGGGAAGTGGTGCCGGCAAAGCACACCAAGGACCTGGTTGGGCCTGCGGACACCAGGGGCGTGTTTCCAACCCCTGCAGTATGACAAGGCCAACACATTAGATATTAATTTGAAGAAACATGAAGGCAAAAGGTTAAAAAAGAGTAAATGCACTTACTTCTCCCTGTTAGGCTCAATCAACCACCTCTGATCGAGGGTCGGCGGCACGGACGGGAGCTTTGTACCACCACGCTGGTAGACCTTCTTGCCCCCCTCAACCAGCTCGCCCTCGCTATAGCTATCGTCAGAAAAGGTGTCCTCGCCACCATCAGCATGGCCACTAGCCTCCGGAGTCACGTGAGATGAAGACTTTGGGACCAGAGTCTCCTGGGACGAAGACTCTGGAACCCGAGTCTCGTCGGACGAAGGCTCATCGGCCCGAGGCTCGTGGACCGGAGTCTGAGACGGGCCCAAGTCAGACGGGTCCACCTGAGATGAAGCATTCCGGTGGTCGACAGAATCAGCTGGGGGTGGCGGCGAGGAAGGCGCAGCAGCATTCCTACCTCTCCCGCCGCCACATCCACCTCTAGCAGCCCTCTTCGTCTTCCCCCAACCTCTCTCGGCCGAAGAAGAAGCGCCCGCCAGTGTCTACATACTGTCTACAACCACTCTCCAAAGGTGCTGGGGTGGAATAATAGCACCCCTCCCAGCACACCCCGAGGAAGGAGGCTCGGAGCGCTCTCGACCCGCGCCCACCATCTGTCAACACCTGCAATGACAAAGAGTAAACGAAATTAGTACAACATAAACATAATAAAATATTTAAGTGTGTATCATCATCATGAACATAATAAAAAATTGAATACCTAATAACATGAACTAATTCATAATATATATATATGTACTTAATAATAATTGAATACCTGACCTAACTCATAATTCACAAATATAAGACCCCGTCGGCCTTTGGAAGGCCGAAGAGAGCCTTTTTCGGGAGGTGTCGGGGGTGTCGTGTCGGGGTCGGGGTGCTGTGTCAGGGTCGGGGGTGCCGTGTCGGGGTCTCGGGGTGTCGTGTCGGGGTCTCGGGGTGTCGTGTCGGGGTCTCGGGGTGTCGGTGGTGTCGTGTCGGGGTGCTGTGTCGGGGTCGGGGGTGCCGTGTCGGGGTCGGGGTACTGTGTCGGGATGTCGAGGCGGGGTTTGGGTGTCGTATCGGGGTCGGGGTGTCGGGGTCAGGGGGTCGGGGCGGGTGACCCTCGACCCCTTTTCCCTTTTCCCCTCGACCCCTTGACACCTCCGACCCTCGACC